>JALPQD010000019.1:9467452-10067452 GCA_023101885.1 Typhlomys cinereus
ATGTCCTGCCGAAAGAATCAAACCCATAATGAGGGATTCCGACCAGAACAAATCCACAGAAAATAGCCATGAAAGCCAGACCCAACATAACGACTTTCAGAGTATGATCCTTACCATGATTAATATTATGAAAGAGGAAATCGGAGAAGAGTTAAACAACCATATCAACCACTTTGAACAGGAACACAACAGGCACTTGGAGGAGTTGAGAAAAACAGTTCAAGAATCAAAATAGGTATGGAGCAATTAAAACAGTCTCAGGCAGAGTTTAAAATTGAACTAAAAGACAAGTTATCTTCAACCCAAAACTCAACAGAGAGTCTTATCAGCAGAACAAATGAGGCAGAAAATAGAATTTCAGATCTTGAAGACAAAGTGGGAGAATTAACCAGCTCAATGGAAGAGATTGTTAAAGCCAAAAAGATACTGGAGAGGAACATTCAAGAGATATGGGACACCCTGAAGAAACCTAACATGCGCATTCATGGAATTCCAGAACAAGAATCCCAAAACACCACACCTGAGGAAATATTTCAATTCATCATAAATGAAAACTTCCCACAATTAAAGAATGAGAGGCCTATCCAAAAACAAGAGGCATTTCACACTCCAAACAGATACGACCAAAATAGAAAATCACCACAGCAAATAATAGTCAAAACACTCCATATTCAAGAAAAAGAAAAGGTGCTGAGAGCTTCAAGAGAAAAAAAGCAAGTCACTTTTAAAGGTAAACCTATTAGAATAACAAATGTCTACTCAATGGAAACAGTAAAAGCAAAAAGAGCTTGGAGAGACATACTTCAACGTGCACTTGCAACATTTGACTCTGAGTTATCCTCACTTGGTTAACTATTTTGGAAACATCATGGTCTGCTTCAACATGTTCCATGCAAATGTGGCATAACAACTGTTATTTTCTACTGAACACAATGAGTTACAGTATAGAAACTTCCGTAGGATACTTACCGGTAAGAAGTGCACGTGCATTATTTGACTCTGAACGCTCCTCACTTGGTTCACTATTTTGGAAAATAATGGCCTGCGTGAACATGTTATGTGCAAATGTCGCAAAACAAATGTGATCTTCTCCTGAACACAAAGTGTTACAGCATAGAATCTTCTGTAGGAAACTATCCCTAAGAAGTGCACTTCCAACATTTGACTCTCAGTCTTCCTCACTTGTTTCACTCTTTCGGAAAATCAAGGCCTGCGTGATATATTCCACGAAAACGTCACAAAACCAGTGTGATTTCATCCTGAACTGAGCAGTGGAAGTGAAACATGTGAATTTGATGCTTCCTCACTTGGTCACTATTTTCAACCTCATTACAGGCCTGAACATATTTGGTAGAATCAGCACAAAACGAATGTTCTTTTCTCCAGAACACAAAGTTTTACCGTCTACAAACATGTGTAGGATACTTGTCCCAATGAAGTGCACATGCTACATATGACTATGAGGCTTCTTGCCTTGTTCACGATTTGGGAAGGGAATGACATGGATGAACATGTTTCATGGAAATGTCGTACAACAAGTGTAAATTCCTCCTGAACACAAAGAGTTACAGTATAGAAACTTCTGTACAACACTTATCCTGAAGAAGTGCACTTGCAACATTTGACTCAGAGTCCTCCTCACTTGGTTCACTATTTTCTAATATAATGGCCTGCGTGAACATGTACCATGCAATGTCAGAAAAAAAGTATGATTTTCTCCTGAACGCAAATGCTACAATGTAGAAAATTCTCTGGAATATTTATCCCAAGGAAGTGCACTTCCTACATTTGATTCTGAATCCTCCGCACTTGGTTCACTATTTTGGAAATCATCTCCTGCATGAATAGGTTCCATGGAAACGTTGCAAAACAAGGGTGTTTTTCTGCAGAACACAAAGAGGTACTGTATCGAAACTTCTGCAGGATACTTACCACTAGAAGTGCACTTGCAACATTTGACTCTGAGTCCTACTCACTTGGTTCACTATTTTGGAAAATCATAGCCTGCTTGAACATGTTCCCAGTGAAATATTGCAAAACAATTGTGTTACTCCCCTGAACATCAAAAATGACAGTATCGAAACTTTGGTGGGATACTTTTCCGCTAAGAAGAAAAGAACTGGCATCATTTAACTCTGAGTCCTTCTCTCTGGTTCATTGTTTTGGAATATCATGGCTTGCGTGTAATGTTCCATTGACTGTCGCACAACAAATGTGAGTTATCCTGATCACAAAGTGTTACAGTATAAAAACTTCTGTAGGAACGTATCCCAACGAAGTGCCACATTGCAACATTTGACTCGAGTATCCTCACTTGGTTTACTATTTTGGAAAAATAATGGCCTGCTTCAACACTGTTCCTGGAAATGTGGCACAACAAGTGTTATTTTCTTCTGATCACAAAGAGGTACAGTATAGGAACTTCCATAGGTCATACTGGTAAGAAGTGCACGTGCAATATTTGACTCTGAACCCTCCTCACCTGGTTCACTATTTTGGAAAATCATGGCCTGCGTGAACATGATATATGCAAATGTCGCAAAACAAGTGTGATCTTCTCCTGAACAAAAAGTGTTGCAGTATAGAATCTTCTGTAGGATACTTATCCCTAAGTAGTGCACTTCCAACATTTGACTCTCAGTCTTCCTCACTAGGTTCACCATTTTGGAAAATCAGGCCTGCGTGAACATATTCAATGAAAAAGTCATAGAACAGTGTGAATTTCTCCTGAACATAAAAACTTACAATGTATGAACCTCTACCGGATTCTTATCACTGAGAAGTGAAAGTGAAACATGTGAATTTGATGCTTCCTCTCTTGGTCAGTATTTTCAATCTCTTACAGGCCTGAACATAGTTGGTAGAATCAGCACAAAACGAATGTTGTTTTCTCCAGAACACAAAGTTTTAGCTTCTAGAAACCTGTGTAGGATACTTGTCCCAAAGAAGTGCAGGTGCTACATATGACTGTGAGTCATCTTCACTTGGTTCACGATTTTGGAAGGGAATGACATGCGTGAACATGTTTCATGGAAACGTCATACAACAAGTCTGATTTCCTCCTGAACACAAAGAGTTACAGTATAGAAACTTCTGTAAGACACTTATCTTGAAGAAGTGCACTTGCAACATTTGACTCAGAGTCCTCCTCACTTGGTTCACTATTTGGTAATATCATGGCCAGCGTGAACATGTGCCATGCAAATGTCACAAAACAAGTATGATTTTCTCCTGACGCAAATGTTACAGTACACAAACTTCGGTAGGATGCTTATCCCTAAGAGGTGCACTTCCAGCATTTGATTCTGAATCCTCCTCCCTTGTTTCACTATTTTGGAAATTCATGGCCTGCGTGAACATGTTCCATGCCAATGTCACAAAACAAGTATGATTTTCTCCTGAACGCAAATGTTACAGTGTAGAAACTTCTCTAGGATACTTATCCCCAAGAAGTGCACTTCCTACATTTGATTCTGAACCCTCTGTACTTGGTTCACTATTTTGGAAATCATGTCCTGTATGAATAGGTTTCATATAAATGTCACAAAACAAGTGTGATTTTCTGCAGAACGCAAAGAGCTACAGTATTAAAACTTGTATAGGATACTAACCACTAAGAGGTGCACTTCCAACATTTGACTCTGAGTCCTCCTCACTTGGTTCACTATTTTGGAAAGTCATAACCTGCGTGAACATGTTCCATGGAAGCATTCCAAAACAAGTGTGATACTCTCCTGGATACAAAGAATTACAGTATAGAAACTTTTATGGGATACTTACCGCTAAGAAGAGCACTTGAAACATTTGACTCTGAGTCCTTCCCTCTTGGTTATTTCGGAATATCATGGCTTTCATGTAAATGTTCCATTTACTGTCCCACAAGTGTGACTTTTTCCTGATCACAAAGAGTTACAGTATAGAAACTTCTGTAGGATATGTATCCCAACGAATGCACTTGCAACATTTGGCTCTTAGTCATCCTCACTTGGTTAACTATTTTGGAATAATCATGGCCTGTTTCAACATGTTCCATGGAAATGTGGCACAACAACTGTTATTTTCTCCTGAACACAAAGAGTTACAGTATGGGAACTTCCATAGGATACTTAAGGGTAAGAAGTGCACGTGCAATATTTGACTCTGAACCCTCCTCACTAGGTTCACTATTTTGGAAAAGCATGTGCTGCGTGCACTTGTTATATGGAAATGTTGCAAAACAAGTGTGATCTTCTCCTGAACATAAAGTGTTACAGTATAGAATCTTCTGTAGGTTACTTATCCCTAAGAAGGCACCTCCATTACTTGACTCTCAGTCCTCCTCACTTGGTTCACTCTTTTGAAAAATCAAGGCTTGCGTGAACATATTCCATGAAAACGTCACAAAACCAGTGTGATTTTCTCCTGAACATAAAAAGTTACAACGTATAAACATCTACAGGACTCTTATCACTGAGAAGTGGAAGTGAAACATGTGAATTTGATGCTTCCTCATTTGGTCACTATTTTCAAGCTCATTACAGGCCTGAACATAGTGGGTAGAATCAGCACAAAATGAATGTTGTTTTCTCCAGAACACAAAGTTTTACAGTCTAGAACCCTGTGTAGGATACTTATCCCAAAGAAGTGCACATGCTACATATGACTGTGAGTCCTCTTCAGTTGGTTCACGATTTTGGAAGGGAAAGACATGCCTGAACATATTTCATGGAATCTTCGTACAACAAGTGTGATTTCCTCCTGAACACAAAGAGTTACAGTAGAGAAACTTCTGTAACGACACTTATCCTGAAAAAGTGCACTTGCAACATTTGATTCAGAGTCCTCCTCACTTGGTTCACTATTTTGGAAAATCATTGCCTTTGTGAACATGTGCCATGCAAATGTCAACAAACCAGTATGATTTTCTCCTGAACGCAAATGCTACAGTGTAGAAACGTCTCTAGGATACTTATCCCCAAGAAGTGCACTTCCTAGATTTGATTCTGAATCTTCCACCCTTGCTTCAGTATTTTTGAAATCATCTCCTGCATAAATAGGTTGCATGGAAATGTCGCAAAACAATTGTGATCTTCTCCTGAACACAAAGTGTTACAGATAGAATCTTCTGTAGGATACTTATCCCTAAGAATTGCACTTCCAACATTTGACTCTCAGTCTTCCTCACTTGGTTCACTCTTTTGGAAAATCAAGGCCTGCGTGAACATATTCCAATTAAACGTCACAAAACCAATGTGATTCTCTCCTGAACATAAAAAGTTACAACGTATAAACACCTACAGGATGCTTATCACTGAGAAGTGAATGTGAAACATGTGAATTTGACGCTTCCTCACTTTGTCAGTCTTTTCAAGTTCATTACAGGCCTGAACATAGTTGATAGAATCAGCAAAAATGAATATGGTTTCTCCAGAACACAAAGTTTTACAGTCTAGAAAACTGTGTAGGATACTTATCCCAAAGAAGTGCACATGCTACATATGACTGGGAGTCCTCTTCACTTGGTTCCCGATTTTGGAAGGGAATGACATGCATGAACATGTTTCATGGAAACGTCGTACAACATGTGTGATTTCCTCCTGAACACAGAGATTTACAGTATAGAAACTTCTGTATGACACTTACCCTAAAGAAGTGCAATTGCAAGATTTGACTCAGAGTCCTCCTCACTTGGTTCACTATTTTGGAAAATCATTGCCTGTGTGAACATGTGCCATGCAAAAGTCACAAAAGAAGTATGATTTTCTCCTGAAGGCAAATGTTACAGTATACAAACTTCTGTAGGATACTTATCCCTAAGAGGTGCACTTCCAGCATTTGACTCTGAATGCTCCTCACTTGGTTCACTATTTTGTAAATTCATGGTCTGCGTGAACATGTTCCATGCAAATGTCACAAAACAAGAATGATTTTCTCCTGAACACAAATGTTACAGTGTAGAAACGTCTCTAGGATACTTAACCCCAAGAAGTGCACTTCCTACATTTGATTCTGAACCCTCTGTACTTGGTTCACTATTTTGGAAATCATCTCCTGCATGAATAGGTTCCATGAAAACGTTGCAAAACAAGTGTGATTTTCTGCAGAACACAAAGAAGTACAGTATCGAAACTTCAGTAGGATACTTACCACTAAGAGGTGCACTTCCTACATTTGACTCTGAGTACTCCTCACTTGGTTCACTATTTTGGAAAGCATAGCCTGCATGAACATGTTCCATGGAAGCATTCCAAAACAAGTGTGATACTCTCCTGAACACAAAGAATTACAGTATAGAAACTTTTATGGGATACTTACCGCTAAGAAGAGCACTTGAAACATTTGACTCTGACTCCTTCCCTCTTGGATATTTTGGAATATCATGGCTTGCATGTAAATGTTCCATTGACGGTCACACAACAAGTGTGACTTTCTACTGATCAAAAAGAGTTACAGTGTAGAAACTTTTGTATGATACATATACCAACGAAGTGCACTTGCAACATTTGACTCTGAGTCATCCTCACTTGGCTAACTATTTTGGAAAAATCATGGCCTACTTCAACATGTTCCATGGAAATGTGGCAAAACAACTGTTACTTTCTCCTGAACACAAAGAGTTACAGTAAAGGAACTTCTGTACGACACTTATCCTAAAGAAGTGCACTTGAAAGATTTGAGTCAGAACCCTTCTCACTTGGTTCACTATTTTGTAAAATTATGGCCTGTGGGAACATGTGCCATGCAAATGTCACAAAACAAGTATGATTTTCTCCTGAATGCAAATGTTACAGTATACAAACTTCTGTAGGATACTTCTCCCTAAGAGGTGCACTTCCAGCATTTGACTCTGAATCCTCCTCACTTGGTTCACCATTTTGCAGAATCAAGGCCTGCGTGAACATATTACATGAAAACGTCACAAAACCAGTGTGATTTCCTCCTGAACATAAAAAGTTACCAGGTATGAACATCTACAGGATTCTTATGACTGAGAATTGAAAGTGAAACATGTGATTTGACGCTTCCTCACTTGGTGACTATTTTCAAGCTCATTACAGGCCTGAACATAGTTGGTAGAATCAGCACAAAACGAATGTTGTTTTCTCCAGAATACAAAGTTTTACCGTGTAGAAACCTGTGTAGGATACTTGTCCCAAAGAAGTGCACATGCTACATATGACTGTGAGTCCTCTTCACTTGGTTCACAATTTTGGAAGGGAATGACATGCATGAACATGTTTCATGGAAGCGTTGTACAACAAGTGTGATTTCCTCCTGAACATAAAGAGTTACAGTATAGAAACCTCTGTACGACACTTATCCTAAAGAAGTTCACTTGCAAGATTTCAGTCAGAACCATCTTCACTTGGTTCATTGTTTTGTAAAATTATGGCCTGTGTGAACATGTGCCATGCAAATGTCACAAAACAAGTATAATTTCCTCCTGAATGCAAATATTACAGTATACACACTTCTGTAGGATACTTCTCCCTAAGAGGTGCACTTCCAGCATTTTACTATGAATCCTCCTCACTTGGTTCACTATTTTGGAAATTCACGGCATGTGTGAACATGTTTCATGCAAATGTCACAAAAACAAGTATAATTTTCTCCTGAATGCAAATGTTACAGTGTAGAAAATTCTCTAGGATACTTAACCCCAAGAAGTGCACTTTCTACATTTGATTCTGAATCCTCCCCACTTGGTTCACTATTTTGGAAATCATCTCCTGCATGAATAGGTTCCATTGAAAAGTGGCAAAACAAGTGTGATTTTCTGCAGAACACAAAGAGGTACAGTATCGAAACTTCTATAGGACACTTACCACTAAGAAGTGCACTACCAACATTTGACACTGAGTCCTCCTCACCTGAACACAAAGAATGACAGTATAGAAAATTTTGTGGGATACTTACCGCTAAGAAGAAGAGCACTTGCAACATTTGACTCTGAGTCCTTCTCTCTTGGTTCACTATTTTGGAATATCATGGCTTGCGTGTTAATGTTCCATTGACTGTCGCACAGCAAGTGTGACTTTCTCCTGAACACAAAGAGTTACAGTATAGAAACTTCTGTAGGTTACGTATCCCAACGAAGTGCACTTGCATCATTTAACTCTGAGCCATCCTCACTTGGTTAACTATTTTGGAAAAATGATGGCCTGCTTCAACATGTTCCATGGAAATGTGGCACAACAACTCTTATTTTCTCCTGAACACAAATAGTTACAATATAGGAACTTCCGTAGGACACTTACCGGTAAGAAGTGCACGTGCAATATTTGACTCTAAACCCTCCTCACTTGGTTCACTATTTTGGAAATTCATGGCATGCGGGAACATATTCCATGCAAATGTCACAAAAACAAGTATGATTTTCTCCTGAACGCAAATGTTACAATGCAGAAACTTCTCTTCGATACTTATCCCCAAGAAGTGTACTTCCTACATTTGATTCTGAATCCTCTGCACTTGGTACACTATTTTGGAAATCATCTCCTGCATGAATAGTTCCATGGAAATGTGGCAAAACAAGTGAGATTTTCTGCAAAACACAAGAGGTACAGTATCGAAACGTCTGTAGGATACTTAGCACTAAGAAGTGCACTTCCAACATTTGACTCTGAATCCTCCTCACTTGGTTCACTATTTTGCAAAATCATAGCCTGCGTGAACATGTTCCAGGGAAACATTGCAAAACACGTGTGATACTGTCCTGAACACCAAGAATGAGAGTATAGAATCTTTGGTGGGATACTTAGCACTATGAAGAGTACTTGCAACATTTGACTCTGAGTCCTTCTCTCTTGGTTCACTATTTTGGAATATCATGGCTTGCGTTTAAATGTTCCATTGACTATCGCACAACAAGTGTGACTTTCTCCTGATCACAAGGAGGTACAGTATAGAAACTTCTGTATGCTACGTATCCCAACAAAGTGCACTTGCAGCATTTGACTCTGAGTCATCCTCACTCGGTTAACTATTTTGGAAAAATCATGGCCTGCTTCAACATGTTCCATGGAAATGTTGCACAACAACTGTTATTTTCTCCTGAACACAAAGAGTTACAGTAGAGGAACTTCCATAGGACACTTACCAGTAAGGAGTGCACGTGCAATATTTGACTCTGAACCCTCCTCATTTGGTTTACTATTTTGGAAAAACATGGCCTGCATGAATATGTTATATGCAAATGTCGCAAAAGAAGTGTGATCTTCTCCTGAACACAAAGTTTTACAGTATAGAGTATTCTGTAGGATACTTATCCCTAAGAAGTGCACTTCCAAAATTTGACTCTCAGTCCTCCTCACTTGGTTCACTCTTTTGGAAAATCAAGGCCTGCTTGAACATATTCCATGAAAATGTCACAAAACCAGTGTGATTTCCTCCTGAACATAAAAAGTTACAACGTATGAACATCTACAGGATTCTTATCACTGAGAAGTGAAAGTGAAACATGTGAATTTGACACTTCCTCACTTGGTGACTATTTTCAAGCTCATTACAGGCCTGAACATATTTGGTAGAATCAGCACAAAAGGAATGTTTTTTTCTCCAGTACGCAAAGTTTTACCGTGTAGACACCTGTGTAGGATACTTGTCCCAAAGAAGTGCACATGCTACATATGACTGTGAGTCCTCTTCACTTGGTTCACGATTTTGGAAGGTAATGACACGCATGAACATGTTTCATGGAAGCATCGTACAACAAGTGTTCTTTCCTCCTGAACACAAAGAGTTACAGTAAAGAAACTTCTGTACGACACTTATCCTAAAGAAGTGCACTTGCAAGATTTGAGTCAGAACCCTTCTCACTTGGTTCACTATTTTGTAAAATTATGGCCTGTGTGAACATGTGCCATGCCAATGTCACAAAACAAGTATGATTTTCTCCTGAACGCAAATGTTACAGTATTCAAACTTCTGTTGGATACTTCTCCCTAAGAAGTGCACTTCCTGCATTTGCCTCTGAATCCTCTTCACGTGGTTCACTATGTTGGAAATTCACGGCATGTGTGAACATGTTTCATGCAAATGTCACAAAAACAAGTATAATTTTCTCCTGAATGCAAATGTCACAGTGTAGAAAATTCTCTAGGATACTTATCCCCAAGAAGTGCACTTCCAATATTTAATTCTCAATCCTCCCCACTTGGTTCACTATTTTGGAAATCATCTCCTGCATGAATAGGTTCCATTGAAAAGTGGCAAAACAAGTGTGATTTTCTGCAGAACGCAACTAGGTACATTGTCGAAACTTCTGTAGGATACTTACCACTAAGAAGTGCACTTCCAACATTTGTCTCTGAGTCCTCCTCACCTGAACACAAAGAATGACAGTATAGAAATTTTTGTGGGATACTTACCGCTAAGAAGAAGAGCACTTGCAACATTTGACTCTGAGTCCTTCTCTCTTGGTTCACTATTTTGGAATATCATGGCTTGCGTGTAAATGTTCCATTGACTGTCGCACAGCAAGTGTGACTTTCTCCTGAACACAAAGAGTTACAGTATAGAAACTTCTGTAGGTTACATGTCCCAATGAAGTGCACTTGCATCATATGACTCTGAGCCATCCTCACTTGGTTAACTATTTTGGAAAAATCATGGCCTGTTTCAACATGTTCCATGGAAATGTGGCACAACAACTGTTATTTTCTCCTGCACACAAAGAGTTACAGTAGAGAAACTTCCATACGACACTTACCAGTAAGGAATACATGTGCAATATTTGACTCTGAACCCTCCTCACTTGGTTCACTATTTTGGAAATTCATGGCATGCAGGTACATGTTCCATGCAAATGTCACAAAAACAAGTATGATTTTCTCCTGAACGCAAATGTTACAATGCAGAAACTTCTCCTTGATACTTATCCCAAAGAAATGTACTTCCTACATTTGATTCTGAATCCTCTGCACTTGGTTCACTATTTTGGAAATCATCTCCTGCATGAATAGTTCCATGGAAATGTGGCAAAACAAGTGTGATTTTCTGCAGAACACAAAGAGGTACAGTATCGAAACGTCTGTAGGATACTTAGCACTAAGAAGTGCACTTCCAACATTTGACTCTGAATCCTCCTCACTTGGTTCACTATTTTGCAAAATCATAGCCTGCGTGAACATGTTCCAGGGAAATATTGCAAAACACATGTGATACTCTCCTGAACACCAAGAATGACAGTATAGAAACCTTTGTGGGATACATACCTCTAAGAGGAGCACTTGCAACATTTGACTCTCAGTCCTTCTCTCTTGGTTCACTATTTTAAATGTTCCATTCTCTGTCGCACAAGTGTGAGTTTCTCCTGATCACAAAGAGTCACAGGATAGAAACTTCTGTAGGATATGCATCCCAACGAAGTCCACTTGCAATATTTGACTCTGAGTCATTCTCACTTCGTTAACTATTTTGAAAAATCATGGCCTGCTTCAACATATTCCATGGAAATGTGGCACAACAACTGTTATTTTCTCCTGAACACAAAGAGTTACAGTACAGGAACTTCCGTAGGACACTTACCAGTAAGAAGTGCACGTGCAATATTTGACTCTGAAACCTCCTCACTTGGTATACTATTTTGGAAAATCATGGCCTGCGTGACCTTGGTATATGCAAATGTATCAAAACAAGTGTGATCTTCTCCTGAACACAAAGTGGTACAGTATAGAATCTTCTGTAGGATACTTATCCCTAAGAAGTGCACTTCCAACATTTGACTCTCAGTCATCCTCACTTGGTTCCCTCTTTTGGAAAATCAAGGCCTGCGGGAACATATTCCATGAAAACATCACAAAACCAGTGTGATTTTCTCCTGAACATAAAAAGTTACAACGTTTGAACATCCACAGGAGTCTTATCACTGAAAAGTGAAAGTGAAACATGTGAATTTGATGCTACTTCACTTGGTCACTAATTTCAAGCTCATTACAAGCCTGAACACAGGTGGTTGAATAAACACAAAACGAATGTTGTTTTCTCCAGAACACAAAGTTTTACAGTCTAGAAACCTGTGTATGATACTTATCCCAAAGAAGTGCACATGCTACATATGACTGTGAGTCCTGTTCACTTGGTTCATGATTTTGGAATGGAATGATATGTGTGAACATGTTTCATGGAAACGTCGTACAACAAGTGTAATTTCCTCCTGAACACAAAGAGTTACAGTATAGAAACTTCTGTATGACGCTTATCCTAAAGAAGTGCACTTGCAGTGTTTGACTCAGAGTCCTCCTCACTTGGTTCACTATTTTGGAAAATCATGGCCTGCGTGAACATGGTCCATGCAAATGTCACAAAACAAGGATGGTTTTCTCCTGAATGCAAATGTTACAGTGTAGAAACGTCTCTAGGATACTTATGCCCAAGAAGTGCACTTCCTACATTTGATTCTGAATCCTCCGCACTTGGTTCACTATTTTGGAAATCATCTCCTGCATGAATAGGTTCCATGGAAATGTCGCAAAACAAGTGTGATTTTCTGCAGAACACAAAGAGGTAAAGTATCGAAACTTCTGTAGGATACTTACCACTAAGAAGTGCACTTGCAACATTTGACTCAGAGTCCTCCTCACTTGGTTCACTATTTTGGAAAATCATGACCTGTGTGAACATGTGCCATGCAAATGTCACAAAACAAGGATGTTGTTCTCCTGAACGCAAATGTTACAGTGTAGAAACTTCTCTAGGATACTTATCACTAGGAAGTGCACTTCCTACATATGATTATGAATACTCCTCACTTGGTTCACTATTTTGGAAATCATCTCCTGCATGTATAGGTTCCATGGAAATGTCCAAAATAAGTGTGATACTCTCCTGAACACAAAGAATTACAGTATGGAAACTTTTGTGGGATACTTACTGCTAAGAAGAGCACTTTCAACATTTGACTCTGCGTCCTTCTCTCTTGGTTCACTATTTTGGAATATCATGGCTTGTGTATAAATGTACCAGTGACTGTCGCACAACGAGTGTGACTTTCTCCTGATCACAAAGTATTACTGTATAGAAACTTCTGTAGGATATGTAACTCAACGAAGTGCACTTGCAACATTTGACTCTGAGTCATCCTCACTTGGTTAACTATTTGGGAAAAATCATGGCCTGCTTCAACATGTTCCATGGAAATGTGGCACAACAACTGTTATTTTCTCCTAAACACAAAGAGTTTCAGTTTAGGAACTTTCGTAGGATACTTTCCGATAAGAAGTACACGTGCAATATTTGACCCTGAACCCTCCTCACTTGGTTCACTATTTTGGAAAATCATGGCCTGAGTGAACATGTTATATGCAAATGTCGCAAAACAAGTGTGATCTTCTACTGAACACAAAGTGCTACAGTACAGAATCTTCTGTAGGATACTTATCCCTAAGTAGTGCACTTCCAGCATTTGACTCTCAGTCTTCCTCACTTGGTTCAGTCTTTTGGAAAATCAAGGCCTGCGTGAACATATTCCATGCAAACGTCACAAAACCAGGGTGATTTTCTCCTGAACATAAAAAGTTACAATGTATGCACATCTACAGGATTCTTATTACTGAGAAGTGAAAGGGAAACGTGAATTTGACACTTCCTTACTTGGTCACTATTTTCAAGCTCATTACAGGCTTGAACATAGTGGGTAGAATCAGCACAAAACGAATGTTGTTTTCTCCAGAACACAAAGTTTTACAGTTTAGAAACCTGTGTAGGATACATATCCCAAGAAGTGCACATGCTACATATGACTGTGGGTCCTCTTCACTTGGTTCACAATTTTGGAAGGGAATGACATGTGTGAACATGTTTCATGGAAACATCATAGGACAAGTGTGATTGCCTCCTGAACGCAGAGAGTTACAGTATAGAAACTTCTGTAAGACACATAATCTAAAGAAGTGTACCTTCAACATTTGACTCAGAGTCCTCCTCACTTGGTTCACTTTTTGGAAAATCATAGCCTGCATGAACATGTGTCATGCAAATGTCACAAAACAAGTATGATTTTCTCCTGACCGCATATCTTACAGTATACAAACTTCTGTAGGATTCATTTCCCTAAGAGGGGCACTTCCAGCATTTGACTCTGAATCCTCCTCACTTGGTTCACTATTTTGGAAATTCATGGCCTTCATGAACATGTGCAATGCAAATGTCACAAAACAAGGATGATTTTCTCCTGAACGCAAATGTTACAGTGTAGAAACGTCTCTAGGATACATATCCCCAAGAAGTGCACTTCCTACATTTGATTCTGAAACCTCCGCACATGCTTCACTATATTGGAAATCATCTCCTGCGTGAATAGGTTCCATGGAAACTTCGCAAAACAAGTGTGATTTTCCGCAGAACACAAAGAAGTACAGTATCGAACCGTCTGCAGGATACTTACCCATAAGAAAAACACTTACAACATTTGATTCTGAGCCCTTCTCTCTTGGTTCACTATTTTGGAATATCATGGCTTACATGTAAATGTTCCATTGACTGTCGCACAACAAGTGTGACTTCTTCCTGATCAAAAAGAGTTACAGTATAGGAACTTCTGTAGGATAAGTATCCCAACGAAGTGCACTTGCAACATTTGACTCTGAGTCATCCTCACTTGGTTAACTATATTGGAAAAAATATGGCCTGCTTCAACATGTTCCATGGAATTGTGGCACAACAACTGTTTTTTCTCCTGAACACAAAAAATTACAGCATAGGAACTTCCGTAGGATATTTACTGGTAAGAAGTGCACATGCAATATTTGACCCTGAACCCTCCACACTTGGTTAACTAATTTGGAAAAGCATTGCCTGCGTGAACTTGGTATATGCAAATGTCTCAAAACAAGTGTGATCTTCTCCTGAACACAAAGTGTTAAAGTATAGAATCTTCTGTAGGATACTCTTCCCTAAGAAGTGCACTTCCAACATTTGACTCTCAGTCTTCCTCACTAGGTTCCCTCTTTTAGAAAATCAAGGCCTGCGTGAACATATTCCATGAAAAGGTCACAAAACCAGTGTGATTTTCTCCTGAACATAAAAAGTTACAATGTATGAACATCTACAGGATTCTTAACACTGCGAAGTGAAAGTGGTGACTATTTTCACGCTCATTACAGGACTGAACATAGTTGGTAGAATCATCACAAAATGAATGTTGTTTTTTCCAGAATGCAAAGTTTTACCGTGTAGAAACCTGTGTAGGATACTTGTCCCAAAGAAGTGCACATGCTACATATGACTGTGAGTCCTCTTCACTTGGTTCACGATTTTGGAAGGGAATGACATGCGTGAACATGTTTCATGGAAACGTCGTAGAACAAGTGTGATTTCCTCCTGAACACAAAGAGTTACAGTATAGAAACTTCTGTAGGATACACATCTTTTTTTTTTTTTTTTTTTTTTTTTATTAAAAATTTAATTATACATTTTAAAATTTTTTACCAGTTCCCTCCCTCCCCCCTCCCCTTCCCCCAGTGTCTCCCCCCCAATTCCCAGAGAGTCCTTTATTGTGTGCGCCTAACTCTCCACTGGGTCCTCCTCTCCGATGACATATAAGGACCCAGTGGCATTTCCATAAGCCCTTTCTCTTGTTCCCCTTAATCATAAGATTACTACTATGGCTGTCAATCCCTTGCCTCCAGGGGTCTCGGTGCCCTTAACAGATGCTAGACTTTATGAGGGCAACAGTGCGCTGGACATTGCGCAGGGCATGCAAAGTTCCATTATGATTGCTTTGGCCCCAACTATTGTTGAGAATCTTGCAAATCGTTGCTCCTCCCATCCTTTTGCTCTTACAATCTTACCGCCCCCTCTTCCGCAAATGTCCCTGAGCTCCAGGATGGGGAGAGATTAGGCTGTCCTAGTTCTATGTGATTGATATAGAGTCTCTGAAGTTCTGGATTGTGGTTTGTTGATTTTCTTTTGCAGTTTTGCTGCTCCTGCAATTCCCTTCACTCCATTCTGCTGGGCACTGTATGTCACCCCCTGGCCAGAGACAAAAAGCTGTTAAACTGGAGTCTTGTTGTAATAGCACATTCAAGGGTAGATGTAATAAGAGTAGGAAACCTCACTGAGGGCGGGGTCCATTACCCATTTGCACAATGATTACTTTTTATCTGCTAGACTATATGCCCTCCCCTTCTGGTGAGATCAGGAAAGAACGTCTGTGAACTTAACCAGGTTTCTCATTACTTACTTGCAGACCTTGATGGAGGCCTATTTTCTCTGCTGTAACATGGTCTCCTCTCTCCTTGTTTCTGGTGTGGCCCTCCTAACCCATCTCTCTTGTTCATAATCCTTGCAATTACTGTGTTACATAGGTTTACTTTTGAGTGTCCCAATGTGGGCTGGGCGAGTTTGGTACTAGGAGCCACCTATTAGGGAGTACATACGGCGCTTAATTTTCTGGGTTTGGGATACTTCACTTAATATAATTCTTTCTAATGACATCCATTTCCCAGCAAATTCCAGTAATTCATCATTTTTGATGGCTGAGTAGTACTCCATTGAGGATACACATCTTAATGAAGTGCACTTGCAACATTTGACTCTGAGTCATCCTCACTTGGTTAACTATTTTTGAAAAATCATGGCCTCCTTCAAAATGTTCCATGGAAATGTGGCAGAAGAACTGTTATTTTCTCCCAAACACAAAGAGTTACAGTACAGGAACTTCTGTAGGATATTCACATGTAGGAAGTGCACATGCAATATTTGACCCTGAACCCTCCACAATTGGTTAACTATTTTGGAAAACCATGGCCTGTGTGAAGTTGGTATATGCAAATGTCTCAAAAGAAGTGTGATCTTCTCCTGAATACAAAGTGATACAGTATGGAATCTTCTGTAGGATACTTATCCCTAAGAAGTGCACTTCCAACATTTGACTCTCAGTCTTTCTCACTAGGTTCACTCTTTTGGAAATTCATGGCCTGTGTGAACATGATCCATGCAAATCTCAGAAAACAAGGATGATTTTTTCCTGAACGCAAATGTTACAGTGTAGAAACATCACTAGGATACTTATCCCCAAGAAGTGCAAGTCCTACATTTGATTCTGAATCCTACGCACATGGTTCACTATTTTGGAAATCATCTCCTGCATGAATAGGTTTCATGGAAATGTCGCAAAAAAAGTGTGATTTTCTGCAGAACACAAAGAGGTACAGTATCGAAACTTCTGTAAGATACTTACCACTAAGAAGTGCACTTCCAACATTTGACTCTCAGTCCTCCTAACTTGGTTCACTATTTTGGAAAATCATAGCCTGTGTGAACATGTTCCATGGAGGCATTACAAAACATGTGTGATACTCTCCTGAACACAAACAATTACAGTATAGAAAATTTTGTGGGATCCTTGCCACTAAGAAGAGCACTTGCAACATTTGACTCTCAATTCCTTCTCTCTTGGGTCACTATTTTGGAATATCATGGCTTGCATGTAAATGTACCATTGACTGTCACACAACAAGGGTGACTTTCTCCTGATCACAAAGAGTTACAGTATAGAAACTTCTGTAGGATACGTATCCCAACGAAGCACTTGCAACATTTGACTCTGAGTCATCCTCACTTGGTTAACTATTGTGGAAAAATCATGGCCTGCATCAACATGTTCCATGGAAATGTGGCACAACAACTGTTATTTTCTCCTGAGCACAAAGAGTTACAATATAGGAACTTCTGTAGGATACTTACCGGTAAGAAGTGCACGTACAATGTTTGATTCTGAACCCTCTTCACTTCGTTCACTATTTTGGAAAATCATGGCCTGCGTGAACATGTTATATGAACACGTTATATGCAAATGTCACAAAACAAGTGTGATCTTTTCCTGAACACAAAGTGTTACAGTATAGAATCTTCTGTAGGATACTTATCCCTAAGAAGTGCACTTTCAACATTTGACTCTCAGTCTTCCTCAATTGGTTCACTCTTTTGGAAAATCAAGGCCTGCATGAACGTATTCCATGAAAACGTCACAGAACCAGTGTAGTTTACACCTGAACATAAAAAGTTACAACGTATGAACATCTACAGGATTCTTATCACTGAGAAGTGAAAGTGAAACATGTGAATTTGATGCTTTCTCATTTGGTCACTATTTTCAAGCTCATTGCAGGCCTGAACATAGTTGGTTGTGTGTTGTCAACTTCACAGAGTATAAGTTTTTGAAATATGATGTAATAATTCTCTGGATTTCTTGGGTATCAGTAGTGATAATTCCATGTTCATTTCTGATTTTGTTAATTTGGGTTTTATCTCTCCTGCTTTTGGTTAATTTAGCTAGTGGTGTATCAATCTTATTGATTTTTTCAAAGAACCAGCTTTTTGACTGGTTGATTTTTTCTATCGTTTTCTTAATCTCGATTTCAGATATTTCTCCCCTTATTTTGCTAATCTCCTCTCTTCTGCTACTTTTAGGATCAGATTGCTGTAGTTTCTCTAAAGCTTTAAGCTGCATTGTTAAGTTGTTTATTTCTGATGTTTCCATTTTTTTGATGTAGGCATTTAGAGCTATGACTTACCTCTTAGGACAGCTTTCATTGTGTCCCAGAGATTTTTGAAAGTTGTATTTTTATTATCATTCACTTTCAGGAAATCTTGAATTTCCTTTATAATTTCTTCCGGAATCCAGTTCTCATTCAGCATCATATTGTTAAGTTTCCAGGAGTTAGTGTATTTTCTATTGTTTGTTGTGTTTTGGATGTCAAGCTTTAGGCCATGGTGGTCTGATAGGGCACAGGTTAGAATTTCAACTTTTTTGTAAATGTGTAGATTCGTTTTGTGGCCCAGTATGTGATCTATTTTGGAGACAGTTCCGTGTGCTGCTGAGAAAAATGTGTGTTCTTTGGTGCGTGGGTGAAAGTTCGATAGAGATCTGTAAGGTCCATTTCTTTAAGGGTTTCATTAAGTTCCAAAGTATCTCTGTTAAGGTTTTGACCTGTTGATCTATCCCATGTTGAGAGGGCGGTGTTGAAGTCCCCAAGAATTACTGTTTGGGGGTTGATTTCTTGCTTTAGACGCTGTAGGGTTTTCTTAATGAATGTGGAGTGGCCCGTATTGGGTGCATATATGTTCAGTATTGTGAAGTCTTCCTGGTGAATTGTACCTGTGACTAAAATGTAGTATCCATCCCGTCTCTTATAATTTTCTTTGGTTTGAAGTCCACTTTGTCTGATATCATAATGGCTACCCCTGCCTGTTTTCTGCTTCCATTAGCTTGTAGAATTGTTGACCAGCCTTTTATTTTTAGAGCGTGCCTATCTTTTGTGGTGAGATGGGTTTCCTGCAGGCAGCAGATTGATGGATTGTGATTTTTAATCCAAGTTTGTAATCTGTGTCTCTTGATAGGTTAGTTAATTCCATTAACATTTAGTGTTATAATGGTGAAACTATTTTTGATTCCAGACATTTATTATGTTTAGTAGTTTTTATAAGTATATTGCTTCATTTTTAATGGTGTTATACTTGCCTTCTGTTTTCCTGGATATGCCTGTTTTTTTCTTCATGCTTGAGTATCATTTCTAGCATTTTTTGAAGGCCTGGTTTTGTGGACATATATCCCTTCAAGTTGTCTTTGTGCTGGAAGATTTTTCTTTCTCCCTCGATCATTACTGATAATTTTGCAGGGTAAATCAGCCTAGGTTGACATTTTTGCTCAATCAATACTTGAAGTATGTGTCTCCAAGCTCTTCTTGCTTTTAGTGTTTCCATTGAGAAGTCATTTGTTATTTTAATAGGTTTACCTTTAAAAGTGACTTGTTTTTTCTGCCTTGAAGCTCTCAGCACCAGTTCTTTATTTTGAATGTGGAGTGTTTTGACTATTATTTGCCGTTGCGAGCTTCTGTTTTGGTCATATCTATTTGGGGTGCGGAATGCCTCTTGTATATGGATGGGCCAGTCTTTTTTTAGATGAGGAAAGTTTTCCTTGATGATCATTTGAAAAATTTCTTCAAGGGTGGTATTTTGAGATTCTTGCTCTGGTATTCCATGAATATGCATGTTGGGCTTCTTCAGGGTGTCCCATATCTCCTGGATATTTCTCTCAAGCATCTTTTTGGCTTCAACAATCTTTTCCATTGAGCTGGTTAATACTCCCACTTTATCTTCAAGATCTGAAATTCTGTTTTCTGCTTCCTTAGTTCTGCTGATAAGACTCTCTGTGGAGTTCTGGGTTACAGATAACTTGTCTTTTAGCTCAGTTTTAAACTCTGCTTGAGTCTGCTTTAACTGCTCTATGCCAGTTTTTGATTCTTGCAGTGTTTTTCTCAACTCCTCCATGTGCCTGTTGTGTTCCTCCTCAAAGCGATTTTTCGATTATTTAATTCCTCCCTGATTTCCTCTTTCATAGTATTGAACATGGTAATGATCATATTTTGAAGGTCGTTATCCTGGGTCAGACTTTCTCGGCCATTTTCCATGGGTTTGTTCTGGTTGGAGACTGGTTCGCGATGCGGTGAGGCCCGGCTGGACCGGGCGCGTCCCGGGCGGCAGAGTGGAGGGGAAGGGCCAGTATAGAATCTTCTGTAGGATTCTTAACCCTAAGAAGTGCACTTCCAGCATTTGACTCTGAATCCTCCTCACTTGGTTCACTATTTTGGAAATTCATGGCCTGCGTGAACATGTGCCATGCAAATGGCACAAAACAAGGATGATTTTCTCCTGAACGCAAATGTTACAGTGTAGAAACGTCTCTAGGATACTTATCCCCAAGAAGTGCACTTCGTACATTTGATTCTGAATCATCCGCACTTGATTCACTATTTTGGAAATCATCTCCTGCATGAATAGGTTCCATGGAAACGTTGCAAAACAAGTGTGATTTTCTGCAGAACACAAAGAGGTACAGTATCGAAACTTCTGTAGGATACTTACCACTAAGAAGTGCATTTCCAACATTTGACTATGAACCCTCCTTACTTGGTTCACTATTTGGGAACGTAATAGCCTGCGTGAACATGTTCCAGGGAAACATTGCAAAATAAGTGTGATACTCTCCTGAACACAAAGAATGACAGTATAGGAACTTTTGTGGGATTCTTACTGCTTTTGTGGGATACTTACTATTTTGCAATACCATGGCTTGCATGTAAATGTTTCATTGACTATCGCAAATCAAGTGTGACTTTCTCCTGAACACAAAGCGTTACAGTATAGAAACTTCTGCAGGATACGTATCCCAAAGAAGTGCACTTGGAACATTTGATTCTGAGTCATCATCACTTGGTTACCGATTTTGGAAAAATCATGGCCTGCTTCAATATGTTCCATG
Organism: Typhlomys cinereus; assembly: GCA_023101885.1. Classification (NCBI taxonomy): domain Eukaryota; kingdom Metazoa; phylum Chordata; class Mammalia; order Rodentia; family Platacanthomyidae; genus Typhlomys; species Typhlomys cinereus. The sequence goes on from JALPQD010000019.1 coordinate 9,488,697, forward strand.
GAAATGTGGCACAACGACTGTTATTTTCTCCTGAACACAAAGAGTTACAGTATAGGAACTTCCATAGGATACGTACCAGTAAGAAGTGCACGTGCAATATTTGACTCTGTACCCTCCTTGCTTGGTTCACTATTTTGGAAAATCATGGCCTGCGTGGACATGTTATATGCAAATGTCGCAAAACAACTGTCATCTTCTGATGCACACAAAGTGTTAAAATATAGAATCTTCTGTAGGATAATTATCCCAAAGAGGAGCACTTCCAACATTTGACTCTCAGTCTTCCTCACTTCTTTCACTCTTTTGGAAAATCAAGGCCTGCGTGAACATATTCCATGAAATCGTCACAAAACCAGTGTGAATTTCTCCTGAACATAAAAAGTAACAATGTATGAACATCTACAGGATTCTTATCACTGAGAAGTGGAAGTAAAACATGTGAATTTGATGCTTCCTCACTTGGTCACTCTTTTCAAGCTCATTACAGGCCTAAACATATTTGGTAGAATCAGCACAAAACGAATGTTTTTTTTTCTCCAGAACAAAAAGTTTTACAGTCTAGAAACCTGTGTAGGATACTTTTCCCAAAGAAGTACACATGCTACATATGACTGTGACTCCTCTTCACTTGGTTCACGACTTTGAAGGGAATGACATGCATGAACATATTTCATGGAAATGTCGTACAACAAGTGTGATTTCCTCTTGAACACAAGGAGTTACAGTATAGAAACTTCTGTAGGATACGTATCCCAACGAAGTGCACTTGCATCATTTGACTCTGTGTCATCCTCACTTGGTTAACTATTTTGGAAAAATCATGGCCTGCTTCACGATGTTCCATGGAAATGTGGCACAACAACTGTTATTTTATCCTGAACACAAAGAGTTACAATATAGGATACTTACTGGTAAGAAGTGCACATGCAATATTTGTCTCTGAATCCTCCTCACTTGGTTCACTATTTTGGAAAATCATGGCCTGTGTGAACATGTGCCATGCAAATGTCACAAAACAAGTATGATTTTCTCCTGAATGCAAATGTTACAGTATACAAACTTTTGTAGGATACTTATCCCTAAGAGGTGCACTTCCACCATTTGAATCTGAATCCTCCTCACTTGGTTCACTATTTTGGAAATTCATGGCCTGCGTGAACATGTTCCAGGCAAACGTCACAAAACAAGGATGATTTTCTCCTGAACGCAAAAGTTACAGTGTAGAAACTTCTCTAAGATACTTATCCCCAAGAAGTGCACCTCCAACATTTGATTCTGAATCCTCCGCACTAGGTTCACAATTTTGAAAATCATCTCCTGCATGAATATGTTCCATGGAATATCGCAAAACAAGTGTGATTTTCTGCAGTACACAAAGAGGTACAGTATCGAAACTTCTGTAGGATACTTACCACTAGGAAGTGCACTTCCAACATTTGACTCTGAGTCCTCCTCACTTGGTTCACTATTTTGGAAAATCATAGCCTGCGTGAACATGTTCCAGGGAAACATTGCAAAACCAGTGTGATACTCTCCTGAAAACCAAGAATGATCGTATAGAAAATTTGGTGGGTTACTTACCGCTAAGACCAAGAGCACTTGTAACATTTGACTCTGAGTCCTTCTCTCTTGGTTCACTGTTTTGGAATATCATGTCTTGCATGTAAATGTTCCATTGACTGTCGCACAACAAGTGTGACTTTCTCTTGATCACAAAGACTTACAGTGTAGAAACTTCTGTAGGATACGTATCCCAACGAAGTGCAATTGCAACATTTGACTCTGAGTCATCCTCACTTGGTTAACTATTTTGGAAAAATGATGGCCTGCTTCAACATGTTCCATGGAAATGCGGCACAACAACTGTTATTTTCTCCTGAACACAAAGAGTTACAGTATAGGAACTTCCGTAGGACACTTACTGGTAAGAAGTGCACGTGCAATATTTAACTCTGAACCCTCCTCACTTGGTTCACTATTTCGGAAAATCATGGCCTGCGTGAACATATTATATGCAAATATCACAAAACAAGTGTGATCTTCTGCTGAACACAAAGTGTTATAGTATAGAATCTTCTGTAAGATACTTATCCCTACGAAGTGCACTTCCAACATTTGACTCTCAGTCTTCCTCACTTGGTCCACTCTTTTGGAAAATCAAGGCCTGCGTGAACATATTCCATGAAAACGTCACAAAACAGTTTGATTTTCTCCTGAAAATAAAAATTTACAATGTATGAACATCTACAGGATTCTTATCACTGATAAGTAGAAGTGAAACATGTGAATTGGACACTTCCTCTCTTGGTCACTATTTTCAAGCTCATTACAGGCCTGAACAAGTTGGTAGAATCAGCACAAAATGAATGTTGTTTTCTCCAGAACACAAAGTTTTACCATCTAGAAACCTGTGTAGGATACTTGCCCCAAAGAAGTGCACATGCTATATATGATTGTGAGTCCTCTTCACTTGGTTCACGATTTTGGAAGGGAATGACATGCATGAACATGTTTCATGGAAATGTCGTACAACAAGTGTGATTTCCTCCTGAACAAAAAGAGTTACAGTAGAGGAACTTCTGTAACGACACTTATCCTAAAGAAGTGCACTTACAACATTTGACTCAGTGTCCTCCTCATTTGGTTCACTATTTTGGAAAATCATGGCCAGTTTGAACATGTCTCTAGCAAATGTCACAAAACAAGGATGATTTTCTCCTGAATGCAAATGTTACAGTGTCTAAACATCTCTAGAATACTTATCCCCAAGAAGTGCACTTCCTACATTTGATTCTGGATCCTCCGCACTTGGTTCACTATTTTGGAAATCATTTCCTGCATGAATAGGTTCCATGGAAATGTCACAAAAAAAGTGTGATCTTCTGGTGATCACAAAGTGTTACAGTGTAGGACCTTCCGTAGGATACTTACCGGTAAGAAGTGCACGTGCAATATTGACTCTAAACCATCCTCACTTAGTTCACTATTTTGGAAAATCATGCCCTGCGTGAACATGTTATATGCAAGTGTCGCAAAACAAGTGTGATCTTCTGGTGAACACAAAGAGTTACAGTTTTGAATCTTCTGTAGGATACTTAATCCTAAGAAGTGCACTTCCAACATTTGACTCTCAGTCTTCCTCACTTGGTTCACTCTTTTGAAAATCAAGGCCTGCGGGAACATATTGTCTGAAAACGTCACAAAACCAGTGTGATTTTCTGCTGAACATAAAAAGTTACAACGTATGAACATCCACAGGATTCTTATCACTGATAAGTGGTAGTGAAACATGTGAATTTGATGCTTCCTCACTTGGTCACTATTTTCAAGCTCATTATAGGCCTGAACAAGTTGGTAGAATCAGCACAAAATGAATGTTGTTTTCTCCAGAACACAAAGTTTTACCATCTAGAAACCTGTGTAGGATACTTGCCCCAAAGAACTGTACATGCTACATATGACTGTGAGTCCTCTTCACTTGTTTTACGATTTTGGAAGGGAATGACTTGCATGAACATGTTTCATGGCAACGTCAAACAACAAGTGTGATTTCCTCCTGAATACAAGGAGTTACAGTATAGCAACTTGCAACATTTGACTCAGAGTCCTCCTCACTTGGCTCAATATTTTGTAATATCATCGTCTGTGTGAACATGTGCCAATGAAATATCACAAAATAAGTATGATTTTCTCCTGAATGCAAATGTTACAGTGTAGAAACTTCTCTAGGATACTTATCCCCAAGAAGTGCACTTCCTGCATTTGATTCTGAATCCTCCGCACTTGGTTCACTATTTTGGAAATCATCTCCTGCATGAATAGATTCCATGGAAACGTCGCAAAACAGGTGTGATTTTCTGCAGAACACAAAGAGGTACAGTATCGAAACTTCTGTAGGATACTTATCACTAGCTAAATTAATCAAAAGCAAGAGAGAGAAAACCCAAATTAACAAAATCAGAAATGAACATGGAGTTATCACTACTGATACCCAAGAAATCCAGAGAATTATTACATCATATTTCAGAAACTTATACTCTGTGAAGTTTGACAACTCAAAAGAGATGGATGAATTTCTAAGTAAACACAACCTACCTAAATTGAATCAGGAAGTTGTGAATTATTTAAATAGTCCTATAACATATAAGGAAATTGAGGAAGTAATCTCGAATCTTCCCACCAAAACATGTCCTGGACCAGATGGATTCAGCACAGAGTTCTACCAGACATTTAAGGAGTTAATAATACCAATACTCCTTAAACCGTTCCATCAAATAGCAAAGAAGGAACACTACCAAATTCCTTCTATGAAGCCAATATCGTTTTAATCCCAAAACCTAATAAAGATTCGCTTAAAAAAGAAAACTATAGGCCGGTCTCCCTGATGAACACAGATGCAAAGATTCTCAACAAAGTCTTAGTAAATCGGATTCAAAAACATATTAAAAAGATCATTCATAGGGACCAAGTAGGCTTCATCCCCGGCACACAAGGTTGGTTCAACATACGCAAATCAATAAATGTAATTCATCATGTAAACCAGTCCAAAGTCCAAGACCACATGATACTCTCCATAGATGCAGAAAAAGCTTTTGACAAGATCCAACAGCCTTTTATGATCAAAACGCTAGAGACAGTAGGAATGGAAGGAACCTTTATCAATACAATAAAAGCTATATACAACAAGCCCACAGCAAGGATTATGCTCAATGGGGAACAATTGGAAGCATTCCCACTTCGATCAGGAACTAGACAAGGCTGTCCACTCTCACCACTTCTATTCAATATTGTACTTGACGTCTTAGCTGAAGCCATAAGACAAGAAAGGGACATAAAAGGGATTCAAATCGGCAAGGAAGAAGTCAAACTATCCCTATTTGCAGATGACATGATCTTATACTTGAGTGATCCCAAAAATTCCACCAGGAAGCTCCTGGAACTAATTGAGAAGTTCAGCAGGGTGGCAGGATACAAAATAAATGTGCAAAAATCAGAGGCCTTCCTATATGCCCAGAATGAAAGAAGTGAAAAAGCCTTGAGAGAAGCAATACCATTTATTATAGCCCCTAAAAATTGAAATACCTTGGTATAAACCTAACTAAGGAGGTAAAAGACCTTTACAATGAAAACTTTAAAACCCTAAAGAAAGAAATAGCAGAAGACACCAAAAGGTGGAAAGACTTCCCTTGTTCCTGGATTGGCAGAATCAACATCGTGAAAATGACCATCCTACCAAAGGCAATATACAGATTCAATGCTATACCAATCAAAATCCCAAAGCAATTCTTCAAAGAAGTTGACCAAACAATCTCAAAGTTCATATGGAGGCACAAAAGACCCAGGATAGCAAAAACAATCCTGAGTAACAAAAACACAGCTGGAGGTATAACCATACCAAACCTTAGTCTATATTACAAATCCATAGTTGTAAAGACAGCCTGGTACTGGCTCCAAAATAGACACACAGATCAATGGATAAGGATTGAAGACCCAGATATAAGCCCACAAAGTTACAGCCATTTGGTCTTTGACAAAGGGGCCCAAAGAATCCAATGGAAAAAGAACAGCATCTTCAACAAATGGTGCTCGCAAAACTGGATCTCCACATGCAGAAGATTAAAGCTGGACCCGTACTTGTCACCATGTACAAGACTTAATTCCAAATGGATCAAGGACCTTGATATCAGGCCAGAGACTATAAAAACCATAGTTGAAAGGATAGGGAACTCCCTCGAGCTGATTGGGCTAGGCCTACAGTTCCTAAACAGACATCCAATGGCACAGTCACTGCTACCAACTCTCAACAGTTGGGAAATTAAAGAGCTTCTGTTCAGATAAAGAGATTGTAACGCGAGCTCAAAGGCAACCCACAGAATGGGAGAACATCTTCACTAACCACATATCTGATAGAGCTCTATTGTCCAGAGTGCACAAAGAACTTAGAAAACTAAACACCAAGGAAACCAATGGCCCAATTAAAAAATGGGCCCTGGAACTTCAAAGAAACTTTACCAGGGATGAAATTAAAATGTCTAACACATATCTTAAAAAATGCTCCACTTCTTTAGCCATCAGGGAAATGCAAATCAAAACTTCCCTGAGATATCATCTCACCCAGGTCAGGATGGCAAAAATCCACAATACTAACAACGACAAATGCTGGAAAGGATGTGGAGAGAGGGGAACTCTCCTACATTGCTGGTGGGAATGCAGCCTCATACAGCCAATCTGGCGAGCCATCTGCAGATTCTTAAAGAAATTAAAGATTGAAATGCCATATGTCCTTGCAATTCCACTTTTGGGAATAAGCCCCCATACAGCAGACGTTCACCTCAATAGCACAAGCACGACCATGTTCATAGCAGCACTGTTTACAATAGCAAAGTCATGGAATCAGCCCAAATGTCCAACAGTTGACGAGTGGATAAGGAAACTGTGGTACATCTATACAATGGAGTACTACTCAGCCATCAAAAATGATGAATTACTGGAATTTGCCCGGAAATGGATGTCATTAGAAACAATTATATTAAGTGAAGTATCCCAGACCCAGAAAATTAAGCGCCGTATGTACTCCTTAATAGGTGGCTCCTAGTACCAAACCTACCCAGCTCACCTAGAGACAGTAATTCCAAGGATTATGAACAGGAGGGATGGGGTAGGAGGGCCACACCAGAAACAAGGAGAGAAGGGACCATGTTATAGCAGGTAAATAGGCCTCCACCAAGGACCCAAATAAGTAATGAGACATCTGATTAAGTTCACAGACTTTTGTTCCTGATCATTTACTACTGAGGGGGAGTGATCTCACCAGAAGAGGAGGGCATATAGTCTGGCAGATAAAAAGTAACAATTTTGAAAAGGGGTGATAGACCCCTCCCTCACTGTGGTTTCCCACTTTTATTACATCTACCTTTGAATGTGCTTTTATCACAAGACTCTAACAGCTTTTTGTCTCTGGCCAGGGGGTACATACAATGCCCACCAGGATGGAGTGAAGGGCATTGCAGGAGCAGCAAAACTGCAAAAGGAAATCAACAAACCACAATCCAGAACTTCAGAGACTCTATATCAACCACCTAGAACTAGGCCAGCTTAGTCTCTCCCCATCTTGAAGCTCAGGGAAATTTGCGGAAGAGGGGGCTGTAAGAGTGTAAGAGCATAAGGATGGGAGGAGCAATGATATGTAAGATACTCTATACTAGTTAGGGCTGAAGCAGTCATAATTGGACTTTGCATGCCCTGCGCATTGTCTAACACACTGTTGACCTCACAAAGTCTAGCATCTGCTAAAGGCACCAAGATCCTTGGAGGCAAAGGATTGGCAGCCACAGCAGTGTTCCTATACCTAAGGGGAACACGGGAAAGGGTTCGGGAAAGGCCACTGGGTCCTTGTACGTCATCGGGAGGAGGGCCCAGAGGAAAATCAGTTCATGCACAAGAAAGGACTCTCTGGGAATTGGGGTGGGAGGCACTGGGGGATGGGGAGGGAGAGGGGTGGGGAGGGGGAGCAGGGGGTACGGGGGGGAGGAGGAGGGAGGGAGAGAACTGGTGTACCTAATAAGTTTGTATGAGCTGAAATAAAAAAAAAAAAGAAAAAAAAACTAAAAAAAAATAATAATAAGTAAAAGAAATATCTAGAAAACGAAATGCAGGCAATGCTAATATAAAAATGTGGCATAAAATTTATTGATTATCTGAACTATTAAAATACAGAAATTTTTGCAGGGAGAGATGATTTAGGACATACAAGGACTTTTCAGATAAGAATGAACCAGAGTTCAAATTCCCAGAACCATGGTATGCAAGAGCTAAGTTTTATAGGCAAGAATGCACAAAATTATGCAATACACACAAAGGGAGAAGCAACAAAGACAGAAACAATCTTGGTCAATATTTATGCATATATGGTACACAGAAATATTCAGAGATCATAAAAATCAAATAACTCAACACATTTCAAAATTAATTAATGTAAAATTTCATCATAACCACAATTGGAAAGTGTCATCGTTTGAATAGCAGCTATCTGTCATAGGCTTATGTGTTTGGGAAGGTCATAGCACCTTTAGGAGCTGGAGTTTTGCTAGAGTAAGGCAGCCACAAAGGGTGGACCATGAGGTTGGTTAGCCCTGCCCTGCTTAATTTAGTGCTCTTGAGCTTGTGCAGCAGTTAAACTCTATGGTGTCTTTAGTTACTTAGATTATTTCTAGCTTTGGCCACTAGCCATGTCTTTCATGCCATAATGGACTGTATCTTCCCTTAAAAAAAATAAGCTGAATAAATCTCCCCTTTCTCCCTTTAGTTTGTTTGAACCTCAGTGTGTCTCATAGCAACAGAGAAGAGTTGACTGGTACAGAAAGGAAATAATTCACTCCAAGAACTTCATAGAAATCCTTTTTGCTCTCAGTTATTATGGAAAGTAAAATTAATGCCATTAAGTGATGTTTAAAATAAACATAGTAAAAAAAAAAAAAAAAAGAAGTGAGATTTCCTCCTGAACACAAAGAGTTACAGTATAGAAACTTCTGTACGACACATTCCCCACCCTGCTCCACTAGTCAGGACATGCACGCGGTCCAGTTGGGCCTCACCCTGTGGCCTAGGTAAGTTCCGCCTGCGCCCGCACAATAGGACCCCAGGACAGCCCAAGGGACTCAGCTCCGACCCACCATCCAGCTGGAGCTGTGCGCAGGCCTTAGGGACAAGGAGGACCTCCCCCTGAGCCCAGCACCGCCCCAGCTGCCCTCAGGTTAAATAGCTCCAGGCCGACTTGCCCCCATCCTCCCTTTCTCCCCACCATGCTCCACTGGTCGGAGCAACGCACACGTGGTCAGGACTCACCCAGGGACATAGGTAAGCCTCGCCGTGCCTGCCCAGCAGAAACCCCAGGTCAGCCCAAAGGGACCCTGCTCTGACTTCCATCATCCAGCTGGAGCCATGCCCAGGGCCTAGGGAAGAGGAGGACCTCCCCATGCACCTGGGCCCCGCCCCAGCTGCCCTCTGGTTAAATAGCTCCATGCCAACGCCCCCATCTTCCCATTCCCCACCCCGCTCAGCTGGTCGGGACGTGCACATGGTCCAGCCGGGCCCCCGCGACCTAGGTAGGTAAGCTCTGTCCCTCCCCACCCCCAGAACCCCAGGCCAAATAATTCAGTTAGTGAATTGAAAGATCTTAAGAGTTAAAACGACAATGCCAAAGTCAAAGTGCAAATCCATGAGAAGCAACACTATCGTAAACAAATTGCCCACTGAAGAAATTAATCCCATAATCTTAGAGTCCAACCAGAACAAACCGGCAAAAAAAGGCCAAGAAAGCCTTACCCAGGATAACGACTTTCAAAATATGATCATTACCATGTTCAATACTATGAAAGAGGAAATCCGGGAGCAATTACATAATCGAATCAATCGCTTTGAAGAGGAACACAATAGACATCTGCAGGAGTTCAGAAATACAGTGCAAGAAACAAAAACTGCCATAGAGCAGTTAAAACAAACTCAAGCAGAGTTTAAAACTGAGCTACAAGACAAGTTATCTTCAACCCAGAACGCTACAGAGAGTCTTATCAACAGAACTAAGGAAGCAGAAAACAGAATTTCAGAACTTGAAGATAAAGTGGGAGTATTAACCGCCTTAATGGAAGAGGTTGTTAAAGCCAAAAATATACTTGAGAGAAATATCCAAGAGATATGGGACACTCTGAAGAAGCCTAACATGCGTATTCATGGAATACCAGAGCAAGAATCTCAAAATACCATCCCTGAAGAAATTTTTCAAACGATCATCAAGGAAAACTTTCCTCATCTAAAAAAAGAGAGACCCATCCATATACAAGAGGCATTCCACACCCCAAACAGATATGACCAAAACAGAAGCACGCCATGGCAAATAATAGTTAAAAAACTGCACATTCACTGCATGAACATGTTCCATGCAAGTGTCACAAAACAAGGATGATTTTTTCCTGAACGTAAATGTTACATTGTAGAAACTTATTCCTATGATGTGCATTTCCTACATTTGATTCTGAATCCTCCGCACTATGTTCACTATTTTGGGAATCACCTCCTGCATGAATGGGTTCCATGGAACGTCGCAAAAAATGTGATTTTCTGCAGAACACAAGGAGGTACAGTGTCGAAATTTCTGCAGGATACTTACCACTAAGAATTGCACTTCCAACGTTTGACTCTGAGTCCTCCTTACTTGGTTCACTATTTGGGAAACTCATAGCATGCATGAATATGTTTCATGGAAACATTCCAAAAGAAGTGTGATGCTCTCCTGAACACAAAGATTTGCAGTATAGAAACTTTTGTGGGATACTTACCGCTAAGAAAAGCACTTGCAACATTTGACTCTGAGTCCTTTTCTCTTGGATCACTATTTTGGAATATCATGGCTTGCGTGTAAATGTTCTATTGACTCTCGCACAACAGGGGTGACTTTCTCCTGATCACAAAGAGTTACAGTTTAGAAACTTCTGTAGGATACGTGACCCAACGAGGTACACTTGCAACATTTGACTCTGAGTCATCCTCACTTGGTTAACTACTTTGGAAAAATCATGGCCTGCATCAACATGTTCCAAGGAAATGTTGCACAACAACTGTTATTTTCTGATGAACACAAAGAGTTACAGTATAGGAAGTTCCGTAGGATACTTACCGGTAAGAAGTGCACGTGCAATATTTGACTCTGAACCCTCCTCACTTGCTTCACTATTTTGGAAAATCATGGCCTGTGTGAACATGTGCCATGCAAATGTCACAAAACGAGTATGAATTTTTCCTGAATGCAAATGTTCCAGTGTAGAAACTACTCTAGGATACTTATCCCCAAGAAGTGCACTTCCTTCATTCGATTCTGAATCCTCTGCACTTGGTTCACTATTTTGGAAATTATCTCCTGTATGAACAGGTTCCATGGAAACGTCACAAAACAGGTGTGATTTTCTGCAGAACACAAAGAGGTACAGTACCGAAACTTCTGTAGGATACTTATCACTAAGAAGTGCACTTCCAACATTTGACTCTGAGTCATCCTCACTTGGTTCACTATTTGGGAAAGTCAAAGACTGCGTGAACATATTCCATGGAAAGATTCCAAAACAAGTGTGATGCTCTCATGAACACTAAGAATTACAGAATAGAAACTTTGGTGGGATACTTATCGCTAAGAACAGCAATTGCAACAGTTGGCTCTGAGTCCTTCTCTCTTGGTTCAATATTTTGGAATATCATGGCTTGCGTGTAAATGTTCCATTGACTGTCGCACAACAAGTGTGACTTTCTCGAGATCACAAAGAGTTAAAGTATAGAAATTACTGTAGGATACGTATCCCAATGAAGTGCACTTTGAACATTTGACTCTGACTCATCCTCACTTGGTTAACTGTTTTGGAAAAATCATGGCCTGCTTCAACATGTTCCATGGAAATATGTCACAACAACTGTTATTTTCTCCTGAACACAAAGAGTTACAGTATAGCAACTTCTGTAGAATACTTACCGGTTAGAAGTGCACGTGGAATATTTGACTCTGACCCCTCCTCACTTGTTTCACTATTTTGGAAAATCATGGACTGTGTGAACGTGTGCCATGCAAATGTCACAAAACAAGGATGATTTCCTCCTGAACACAAATGTTACATTGTAGAAACTTCTCTAGGATACTTTTTCCTATGATGTGCATTTCCTTCATTTGATTCTCAGTTCTCCGCACTTGGTTCACTACTTTGGGAATCATCACCTGCATGAATAGGTTCCATGGAAACGTCGCAAAACAAGTGTGATTTTCTGTAGAACACAAAGAGGTACAGTGTTGAAACTTCTGTAGGATACTTACCATTAAGAAGTGCACTTCCAACATTTGACTCTGAGTCCTCCTCACTTGGTTCACTATTTGGGAAATTCATAGCCTGCATGAACACATTCCATGGAAACATTCCAAAAGATATGTGATGCTCTCCTGAACACAAAGAATTACAGTATAGAAGCTTTTGTGGGATACTTACCGCTAAGAAGAGCACTTGCAACATTTGACTCTGAGTCCTTCTCTCTTGGTTCTATTGACTCTCGCACAACAGGGGTGACTTTCTCCTGATCACAAAGAGTTACAGTTTAGGAACTTCTGTAGGATACGTGACCCAATGAAGTGCACTTGCAACATTTGACTCTGAGTCATCTTCACTTGGTTAACTATTTTGGAAAAATCATGGCCTGCTTCAACATGTTCCATGGAAATGTGGCACAACAACTGTTATTTTCTCCGGAACAAAAAGACTTACAGTATAGGAACTTCCATAGGATACTTACTGGTAAGAAGTGCACGTGCAATATTTGACTCTGAACCATCCTCACATGGTTCACTATTTTGGAAAATCATGGCCTGTGTGAACATTTTTTATGCAAGTGTCGCAAAACAAGTGTGATCTTCTGTTGAACAGAAAGAGTTACACTATAGAATCTTCTTTAGAATTCTTATCCCTAAGAATTGCACTTCCAACATTTGACTCTCAGTCTTCCTCACTTGGTTCACTCTTTTGGAAAATCAAGGCCTGCGGGAATATATTCCATGAAAACGTCACAAAACCAGTGTGAATTTCCCCTGAACATAAAAAGTTACAACATATGAACATCTAAAGGATTCTTTTCACTGATAAGTGGAAGTGAAACATGTGAATTTGACGCTTCCTCACTTGGTCACTATTTTCAAGCTCATTACAGGCCTGAACATAGTGGTAGAATCAGTACAAAACGAATGTTGTTTTCTCCAGAACACAAAGTTTTACAGTTTAGAAACCTGTGTAGGATACATATCCCAAAGAATGCACATGCTACTATGACTGTGAGTCCTCTTCACTTGGTTCAGGATTTTGGAAGGGAATGACATGCATCAACATGTTTCATGAAAACGTCGTACAACAAATATGATTTCCTCCTGAACACAAAGCGTTACACTATAGAAACTTCTGTACGACACCTATCCTAAATAAGTGCACTTGCAAACATTTGACTCAGAGTCCTCCTCACTTGGTTCACTATATTGGAAAATCATAGAATGTGTGAACATGTGCCATGCAAATGTATCAAAACAAGTATGATTTTTTTCCTGAATTCAAAAGGTTAAAGTATACAAACTTCTGAAGGATACTTATCCCTAAGAGGTGTACTTCCAGCATTTGACTTTGAATCCTCCTCACTTGGTTCACTATTTTGGAAATCATCTCCTATATGAATAGGTTCCATGGAAACGTCGCAAAACAGGTGTGATTTTCTGCAGAACAAAAGAGGTACAATGTTGAAACTTCTGTAGGATACTTATCACTAAGAAGTGCACATCCAACATTTGTCTCTGAGTCCTCCTCACTTGGTTCACTATGTAGGAAAATCATAGCATGCGTGAACATGTTCTAGGGAAACATTGAAAACAAGTATGATGGTCTCCTGAACACCAAAAGAGGGAAACTTTTGTGGGATACCTACCGCTAAGAAGAAGAGCACTTGCAACATTTGACTCTGAGTCCTTCTCCCTTGGTTCGCTATTTTGGAATATCATGGCTGCGGTAATTGTTCCATTGACTGTCGCACAACAACTGTGACTTTCTCCTGATCACAAAGACTTACAATATAGAAACTTCTGTAGGATACATATCGCAGATGAAGTGCACTTGCAACATTTGATTCTGAGTCATCCTCACGTGGTTCCCTATTTTGGAAAAATCATGGCCTGCTTCAACATGTTCCATGGAAATGTGGCACAACAACTGTTATTTTCTCCTAAACACAAAGAGGTTACAGTACAGGAACTTCCGTAGGACACTTACCGGTAAGAAGTGCACGTGCAATATTTTGACTCTGAACCCTCCTGACTTGGTTCATTATTTTGGAAAATCATGGCATGGATGAACATGTTATATGCAAATGTCACAAAACAAGAATTATCTTCTCCTGAACACAAAGTGTTGCAGTATAGAATCTTCTGTAGGATACTATCCCTAAGAAGTGCACTTCCAAAATTTGACTCTCAGACCTCCTCACTTGTTTCACCATTTTGGAATATCAAGGCCTGCGTGAAAATATTCCCTGAAAACGTCTCAAAACCAGTGTGATTTACTCCTGAACATAAAAATTTACAACGTATGAACATCTACTGATTCTTATCACTGAGAAGTGAAAGTGAACATGTGAATTTGACGCTTCCTCACTGGTCACTATTTTCAAACTCATTACAGGACTGAACATACTTGGTAGAATCAGCACAAAACGAATGTTGTTTTCTCTAGAACACAAAGATTTACCGTCTAGAAACCTGTGTAGGATACTTGCCCCAAAGCAGTGCACATGCTACATATGACTGTGAGTCCTCTTCACTTGGTTCACGATTTTGGAACATGTTTCATGGCAACGTCCATACAACAAGTGTGATTTCCTCCTGAACACAAAGAGTTACAGTATAGAAACTTCTGTATGACACTTATCCTAAGGAAGTGCACTGCAACATTTTGACTGTGAGTCATCCTCACTTGGTTAACTCTTTTGAAAAATCATGGCCTGCTTCAACATGTTCCATGGAAATGTGCACAACAGCTGTTATTTTATCCTCAACACAAAGAGTTACAATATAGGAACTTCTGTAGGATACTTACTGGTAAGAAGTGCACGTGCAATATTTGATTCTGAACCCTCCTCACTTGCTTCACTATTTTGGAAATTCATGGCCTGCGTGAACATGTTCCATGCAAATGTCGAATCCTCCGCACTTGGTTCGCTATTTTGGAAATCATCTCCTGTATGAATCTTCCATGGAATGTCACAAAACAGGTGTGATTTTCTGCAGAACACAAGAGGTACAGTATCGAAACTTCTGTAGGATACTTATCACTAAGAAGTGCACTTTCCAACACTTTGACTCTGAGTCCTCCCTTACTAGGTTTCAGTATTTGGGAAAGTCATAGCCTACGTGAAAGTAGTTCCATGGAAACATTCCAAAAGAAGTGTGATGCTCTCCTAAACACAAAGAATGACAGTATAGAAACTTTGGTGGGATACTTACCGCTAGAACAGCACTTGTAACATTTGTCTCTGAGTCCTTCTCCTCTTGGTTCACTATTTTGGAATATCAAGGCCTGTGTGAACATATTCCATGAAAAACGTCACAGAACCAGTGATTTTCTCCTGAACATTAAAATTAAAACGTATGAACATCCACAGGATTCTTATCACTGAGAATGAAAGTGAAACATGTGGATTTGACGCTTCCTCACTTGGTCACTATTTGCAAGCTCATTAGAGGCGCAGGCTCTGGCTGGATGGTGGAGTCGGAGCCGGGTCCCTGTGGGCCGACCTGGGGTCCTGGTGGGCGGTGCGGGGGGGGGTACTCACCAGCTAGGGCGCGGGGTTGAGGTCCGACTGGAGCGCACAAGTGCCCCGACCTGCGGAGCGGGGTGGGGTGCAAAAGGGGGGCTTGGTCACTATTTTCAAGCTCCTTACAGGACTGAACATAGTAGGTAGAATCAGCAAAACGAATGTTTGTTTTCTCCAGAAAACAAAGTTTTACAGTCTAGAAACCAGTGCAGGATACTTTTCCCAAAGAAGTGCACATGCTACAAATTACTGTGAGTCCTCTTCATATGTTTCATACGATTTTGGATGTGTGAACATGTTTCATGGAAACGTCATACAACAAGTGTGATTTCCTCCTGAACATAAAGGGTTACCATACAGAAACTTCTCTACGGACACTTATCCTAAAGAAGTGCATTTGCAACAGTTGACTCAGCTTCCTCCCACTTGGTTCACTATTTTGTAAAAAGCATGGCCTGTGTGAACATGTGCCATGCAAATGTCACAAATCAAGTATGATTTTCTCCTGAATTCAAATGTTACAGTATACAAACTGCTATAGGATACTTCTCCCTAAGAGGTGCACTTCCACCATTTGACTCTGAATCCTCCTCACTTTGTTCACTAATTTGGAAATTCTTGACCTGCGTGAACCTGTTCCATGCAAATGTAACAAAAAAAGTATGATTTTCTCCTGAACGCAAATGGTACAGTGTAGAAACTTCTCTAGGATACTTATCCACAAGAAGTGCACTTCCTACATTTGACTCTGAGCCCTCCTTACTTTGTTCACTATTTTGGAAATCATCTCCTGCATGAATAGGTTCCATGGAAACTTCGCAAAACAAGTGTGATTTTCTGCAGAACTCAAAGAGGTACAGTATTGAAACTTCTGTAGGATACTTACCACTAAGAAGTGGACTTCCAACCTTTGACTCTGAGTCCTCCTCACTTGGTTCACGATTTTGGAAAATCATAGCCTACGTGAACATGTTCCAGGGAAACATTGCAAACAAGTGTGATACTTCTCCTGAGCACAAAGAATGACAGTATAGAAACTTTGGTGAGTATTTACCGCTAAGAAGAAGAACACTTGCAACATTTGACTCTGAGTCCTTCTCTCTTGGTTCGGTATTTTGGAATATCATGGCTTGCGTGTAAATGTTCCATTGACTGTCGAACAACAATTGTGAGTTTCTTCTGATCACAAAGAAACAGTATAGAAACTTCTGTAGCATACGTTTCCCAACAAAGTGCACTTGCATCATTTGACTCTATGTCATCCTCATTTGGTTAACTATTTTGGAAAAATCATGGCCTGCTTCAACGTCTTCCATAGAAATGAGGCACAAAAACTGTTATTTTCTCCTGAACACAAAGAGTTACACTACAGGAACTTCCGTAGGACACTTACCAGTAAGAAGTGCACGTGCAATATTTGGCTCTGAACCCTCCTCACTTGGTTCGTTATTTTGGAACATCATGGCCTGCGTGAACATGTTATATGCAAATGTCGCAAAACAAGTATGATCTTCTCCTGAACACAAAGTGTTACAGTGTAGAATCTTCTGTAGGATACTTATCCCTAAGAAGTGCACTTCCAACATTTGTCTCTCAGTCCTCCTCACTTGGTTCACCATTTTGGAAAATCAAGGCCTGTGTGAACATATTCCATGAAAACGTCACAGAACCAGTGATTTTCTCCTGAACATAAAAATTAAAACGTATGAACATCCACAGGATTCTTATCACTGAGAAGTGAAAGTGAAACATGTGGATTTGACGCTTCCTCACTTGGTCACTATTTTCAAGCTCATTAGAGGCCTGAACATAGTTGGTAGAATCAGCACAAAACAAATGTTGTTTTTCCAGAACACAAAGTTTTACCATCTAGAAACCAGTGTAGGATACATATGACTGTGAGGCCTCTTCACTTGGTTCACGATTTTGGATGTATGAACATGTTTCATGGAAATGTTGTATAAGAAGTGCGATTTCCTCTTGAACACAAAGAGTTACATTATAGAAACTTCTGTACGACACTTATCCTAAAGAAATGCACTTGCAGTATTTGACTGAGAGTCTTCCTCATTTGGTTCACTATTTTTTAAAATCATGGGCTGCGTGAACATGTGCCATGCAATTCTCACAAATCAATATGATTTTCTCCTGAATGCAAATGTTACAATATACAAATTTCTATAGGATACTTCTCCCTAAGTGTTGCACTTCCACCATTAGACTGAATCCTCCTCACTTGGTTCACTATTTTGGAAATCATCTCCTGCATTAATAGGTTCCATGGAAATGTCTCAAAACAAGTGTGATTTTCTGCAGAACACAAAGAGGTACAGTATTGAAACTTCTGTAGGATACTTACCACTAAGAAGTGGACTTCCAACATTTGACTCTGAGTCCTCCTCACTTGGTTCACTATTTTGGAAAATCATAGCCTGCGTGAACATGTTCCAGGGAAACATTGCAAAACAAGTGTGAAACTCTCCTGAGCACAAAGAATGACAGTATAGAAACTTTGGTGAGGTATTTACCGCTAAGAAATCTTTAGAAACAAACTTCTAGAACTGATTTTACAAAAGGAAGGAGGAGAAAGGTTGGAAATAATTCACAATCCTCATGTCTTCTATTTTAATGAGAGAGACAAATAGCCCTTGTCATTTATTCCATCTTTCTGATGGAATAAATGGGCTTAAGAAAGGCTAGATGCTGTCACTCAAAATGGCAGAGGTTATGATGGTCCAGAAATCAATTCCTCTTCCACCTTCTAGTGCTGAACATCGTCCTTTACCCATACTTCCCCACTATTGGTTGGAGAAAGTCTTAAGGCTGTGTCCATAGGACCTTGATATCTTTATTTTTCTGTGTCCTATGAGTGCAGCTCAAAGCACAGAATAGGAAATTGTGGCATGCTGCTTCCTTCTCAGCCTTGCCTCCAGGACCACTGCCTGAGTGCTCCCCCTCTCTCAGTTTGAACCTTTTTCCTTCTGCAGCCTATTGCTTTATTTTCAGCCCCTTCCTTGCAGATGGTCTTCCCCTTCCCCCCACTCCTCAGCTCCCTGATGGCTCAGGGAAACACATTCCACACTCCTTCTTGGGGCTGAGTCCAATGGTGGCAGCTATTCAAGAATGCAGGTTGTGTTTGTATGCATGTGGAGGGGGGGACTGCCCGCCTGGCAGGTCTTGAACTGGGGGTGGGAGTGATCCCCAAAGGACCACAGTCTTAAGGGCTGTCAAGACAGCTGGAGGCTGAGGCCAAAGAGAGGGTAGCAGCATGCACAGTTGACCCCTACAGGCATCAGCTGGGCCATAATCACCGAAGTGCAGTGACTGATGCTTGGCGAATGCTCATATTGTGTTGGTCCTGGTAAACAAGGCTCATGCAGTGACTGATGTTTGGGGAATGCTCATGTTGCGTTGGTCCTGGTGAACAAGGCTCCTTGGACTGACCCTTTCACCATACCTTGGTTTTCCACTTGACATGGTGGTAGTATTCTAGAAGCCTTCAAGTCCTAGTTTTTGAAATTTCTTGGGAAGCCCTCCTTATTCTATCCTAGCCCATTCTTAAATCCCAAATGATTGACTCTCTCTTTCACTGGAGAAAAAGCCATTACCATGACTACTTTGAGAAAATTGCTCCTATATGGAATTTTAATGATGATTTGAACTGGCTGTAGGAATTAAGATTTTGAAGATTTCGAAACCCCATTATACATTTGTGCATGCTTTCAATTTTGGAACTGACTTCAGGCCAGTTGAGGGACCCAGAAGCTAGCATTATTCCTTAGACTACCCCTAGAGAATCCACTGTCTTAAAGGCAGGACCTGAGGATGTGGCTTTAAGGAGTCTTCCTGAGATAAAGAAGTTTTTCAAGATAGTAAAAAGCAGAATTCTGAGGGAAGGTAGACAAATAATTGCATAAACCTGCTGGAAGATAAGGGATAACCATACATGAAGTCAGGCCCTAGGTAGAAGGAAGCTATAGTAGCATCAATGAGGAGCAGGCTAACTTGCTCAAGGGGAGGACCTAAAAGGAAGGGGGCTTCTGGAAGTAAACCTAGTCTACCACCATTTGCTCATGGTACAAATAGATACATATCACGGGGAGCTTCATGGTATCCCAAGAAAGACCTGATCTTATTTTATATCCTTGAGCAAAACTCAAGTCAGGCAGAAAGATACCATTCATTCTTTCATTTAAAAGAAAATCATCCAACATGTATCACATGCTAGATGCCAGGGCATAGCTGCAAGCTGGACAATCACACTTTGGAAAGACTCCCGGTCTAGTGGAGAAGAAGAGTAAACTATGGCAATGCAGTTTAGTCAAAAAGCAGTGGACATCCAAAAAGGAGAGCAAACTACTTGTGGAATCAGGGAAGATGTCTTGGAGTGGTGATGTTTAAAGTGGGAACTGAAAAACGATAAAGTGTTATCCTGAGGCTGACAGGGACAGAAAAGAATGACGGTCTCTGATGAGAGATCGGTATGTTCAAACAAGCATGACTGACCCTCTGGCATTACTGAATCGGTCTCTAGTGGCCTATTAAGGATTGTCATACCCTATTCCGAGAGCTTTGGGTCACTTTGTGCTAAGAATATTAGGGTCCATACTCATCCATGTGTGAAACGTACTCCACAGCAGGTTGAAGCAGAGCTGGGCCAGGAGCTTCATAGGGCAGCTGAGAAGATCCATAACTCCAAGTAGGACCAGAGGATTGGAAAACCAACCACAGTGTGTCTTGGCTGGGAGAAATTGTGCGTTCTGGCCCAGCTCCTGTGCCAGGTATGCTGCTTTACAGTATGCAGGGGATGAACGCACTATCACTGTCAATAAGGCTCACGATGTGCACACAGATCCTTCATGGGAACAGACTTGCCCTAGTGTTTCAGCCTTTCATGGCAATCACAAATTGTGGAGTCAAGAAGTTCAAGACAGCAGTTGGACATGCTGCAATCTGGATAACATGGGGAAGGATAATTTGCTTTCAGAAGTTACAAAGAAGCACTCACGTCTTTTACAGTTCACCTAGGAAAGCATGACCTGGAGTTGATCTTACAACCAGACAGCATAGAAGAAGTGAGGTAGAAAGGCCAGCTGTGTAGTATAGACAGGAGGTGGTAGTGCTGCACTCTGTGTAGGTAAGAGATGGGAAGGCATATAGCTTCATTTTCTGACATGGCTTCTCTCTTGATGGGCAAATTTGAACCTATATTTCCTAGTCTGATAAATGAAGACATAGACGACAGAGTTCACATCCTAGGGTATGGAAGCCCAATGGACATGCACAGGCAGGATTCTAGTGACTGGACATGGTGGATGTGAGACCGCCAAATGTAGGCTCCTATCAGGGTGCCATCTCTGCCTTCACCTCCAGACCACTTTAGCACATCTCTTCAGACCCACACCTATCATTTTCCTGAGTGAACCCAACTTAAGAGGTCCTGCCAGATACTTTTGAATGAGCTGGGCCTTATGCTACACACAGTAGGTCTGCACTCATGTTCAGCTGCTCTCCCAAGATTCTATTATTTCTGGATCCCTGGGTCAGGATGCTGGGCTTCAGAGAATCTTGCTTTTGCCAGGATCCCATCCTTTTCCCTGCCTTTCAGTTTTCCCTCTACAAACAGACCATTTCTCCTTGAGTTTGGTTTCTCTGTCATCCTAGAGGTGTTTGGATCTCGCCTATTACTGAGCTGTGTTAGAGTGCCTCAGTGGAACGATGCCATCCCTTTGTCCAGGTTTGCTCCTCGCGGGATGGCTCTGGAAAGCAGCTTTACAACCCAGAAGCACAGCATCGAACTGCAGCCTCAAACATTTCTTGATCTTTAGGCCTCATCTTTTCTCATCTTTAGGCCTCAGCCTCCTCATCAGCATGATATAACAGAAGAACAGTTATGCATTGCTTAATAACTAAAGCATGCATCATTAAGTGACTTTATCCTTGGGCGAACATCACAGAATGTACTTGCGCAAGCCAGGATGATGCCATGTAGGCCAGTCACTAGACATGGCCTTTCAATGCAGTCAAGACATGGGGAGCACAAGTGGCAGGCAGATGCTACAGCAGAACACTGCACGCTGTCTTAGGCAAACTTGTTTTATAAGTAAGAGTACATTCTAGAACCGCAATAAAAAGTAATCCACAAAAATAGCAACACGCAAATCAGTAAAAGAGCTATTTATGCCAGGATTATGTACATCACTGTGTGCATACACATTCGTGTAGCTGGCAGTATAGTGGTTTATTTATACTAGCATCACCACGAACTTGGAAATTATGCGTCTCGCTGCATCTGACATTATGATGGCAGTGATATCACAGGCAACAAGAATTTTTCCAACATCCTTCAAATTTTTCAAGAGCACCAGCAGGTGAAGAAAGGGCTGAGCAAGAAGTGCAGAGAGAAGTGAGGTAGAAAGGCCGCTGTTGGCCGGCATAACGGAACAGGATTCAAGAGTGACCAAGGGCAATCATCTCTTGTGTCTCCACCCAGAACAATTTCCGTTGGTGGAAGTAAGGCCCAACAAACACCAGTCGGGGCAGCTCCAGCACAGGCGGGCTGGCAGGTTCAGACAGCACCTCTGTGGGCCTTAGCGAGACTAGGTATGCACTGGGTGATAATGCAGCCCCTTCTCGTTCCTCAGATCTGGTCTGACCAGTAAAGGAAAATCACTGGGATCCACCTTTAGCCCTTTATCCTGCCAGAGGACAAGGTCTATCTCTTGCCAGAGCACACTTGGACCAGTCCTTGCCTTCTCTCCTTTACATGACCCCATAAGTCAAGTTGGACACGAAGATAGTTTTTTGATATATCTGGTCTTGGCTATTTCAACTTGAAGCTAATGTGGCAGACCTGTCTCTGGTAGCCTGTAAGACGCTATTGCCCTGCTCTGATGCTCAATTTCTAGGTCCCCATCCGTAGCCTGACAGAGGAGGAAGCAGTACCAGTTACCTACATGTATCAACTTAGCCATG
Source organism: Typhlomys cinereus (assembly GCA_023101885.1). Lineage (NCBI taxonomy): Eukaryota > Metazoa > Chordata > Mammalia > Rodentia > Platacanthomyidae > Typhlomys > Typhlomys cinereus. The sequence goes on from JALPQD010000019.1 coordinate 9,511,044, forward strand.
AGAATTGAACCTTAAGGCACAGCTGTGAAAAATTACTTACTTAAGGCAAGCCTCTGAGCATGCCGGAGGAGGTTGTCTAATAGACGTGAGAAGATCCAGCCCATAGTGGATGGGGACAATTCCCTGGGAAGAATGGATAGGTGGAGAAAGCTGGTTCAGTATTTTGCAGACTGGCAAGGTTGAAAGTATGCTCCTCTCTCAACAATTCCTGCAGACATGGTGTGGCTTTCAGGAAGTACAAATGCTGCTGTCATCATAATGGACTGTAACCAGAAAACATAAACCAATAAGAAATTATCTTGTTCTCCTAAATTGTTTGGGGCATGTATTCATCTTAGCAACTGAATAGTAACTGAGGGAGAGGGCCTTGGGAAAGCCCAACCCTTCTAGTCGTGGAATTCTCTGAGATGGGAGGTTGTATGCCTGGCCCTGGCTTTCTCTGACCAAGTTCAGAGTTAACACTGGACCTTTATCCCTGTGCCACCAAGATGATGTTTTCTTCCTAATCCAGAACCTCCCTTGTCCTGCTTTGCCTCCCAGTGGCACATGTGGACGAATGTGCTCAAGCTCACATGCATCCGCCTCTGTGAAAAGAGGGAAAGCGCTGGCATATTTTGCTTTTTATGAGACAGGACCTGTTTATGTATCCTAGACTGACCTAGACATCACTTTGTAGCCCAGACCATCCTTGATTTCGATGTAACCCTCCTGTCTCTGCCTCTCAAGCACTGGGATTACAGGTCTGTTCAGTGCAAGACTAACACTTCCTGCCCTCTTTCCATCCATGCGGTTTACCTGAAATGGTTGAAAATACACTCTTGGGACTCAAATCTGCAGACATAGGGTGGATTCCACCAAGCATATAAACTTTCCTCATTTTTCTATCTGCAAGCTACCTTACTTCACATGGGTTTATGAGACATCATTCATCCTTTTAACGTACAAAGATCGAACATTTCCTGGGGCCATGCACCATTCTAAGTGCTAATATGAAACAAGTAATACACGGAAAGCACTAAGTTTCATGCTGGGCATGCAGCAAGAGTTCAAACACTGAGAACTACCTCTCCATCCACATAGAAATTACCATCTGATTACTTGCTGTGTACTAGGTGCCATTAAAACCATTTCTATTCTTACACCCTCACACCCCTTCCAAGTAGTCACTGCAGTGATTACTCCCACTTTACAGATGACAAAACTCAGGCACAGAAAGATGAAACCATTGGCTCAAGGTTGCACTGCCAATGAATGGCAATCTGGCCCAAAGTCAGCACTTGTGAGCATTCTAACATCCCATTTCTCTTGACTAGAGGATACAGCTGTTTTTGCAGTCTACACCTGTACAAGCATGTTTTCATGTATACAGTCATCATGTGCAGACTATGCATGCAGCAAATACTATTACTTATGTTCTGTGACCTTGTGCTGGCTCCATAATCATTAATCGGGGCACTCTCCACATATTTTTAATAACTCCTCCCATCAGATCCCAGCTTACCCAACCCCTACCCTGCATTGATCTGCCCTGAGCCTCCTGGATGCACAGCAGGTGTGTGCACACAATCTCTCGCATGTACATTCCTGCCTCAGCTCCCACAGCCAGGAGGGGGATTGAAAAGAATGCTATCTGCATCTTGAGGCGGTGCTGTGTGGCGGGCCATTTCAGCGGGGAGGGGGGCGTGAAGGGATAGCTGTGCTCAAGACAAAGGGCTGGGGGAGTGCAAGGAGGGAGGCTGTGGAGCAGCGGGAGAAGAGGAAGGAGGAGAAGAGAGAGGAGGAGGAGCTCCTCATCTTGATAAACCATACAAGGTCAGAGAGGGGGATGTGGGGATTGGACTTGGAAGAACTTTCTCAAGCCATAAATTTTCACTAGCTGCTTGAAGCCTGGAGCTTGGAGGCCAGAGGCCAGAAACCTGATCTAGTCCCCAGACAAGCCAGTTTCAGGAGCAGCAGGGTCGGGGCCCAGGCCCTAGTGGGAGGAGGAGAAGCTCTGGGATGTCAGCCTTCTGAGGCCAAGCTGGAGATGCTTGGAGTGCTAACTCCATGCCAGTCTGCTGATGTGGCCTCACATGTGGCCACATGAATGGGTACAGTGATTTAAAAACAAGTGTCCAAGTCTGATTCCACAGCTCATTAGCTGTGCAATTTTGGGCATGTTCTATACCCTCCCTGGTCCTTTGTCTCCTAGTTTGTAAATGGAGATTATTGCTACCAGATAGAGTTCTAATGATAGACTGATAAAATACATGTGGCAGGCTGAACACAGGGCCTGATAATACATGCTCAATAACCAGAGCTGCTATTATTATGCTGGATCCACTGGTCCAAGAGTGCCCCAACCTCAGGAGCAGGGGACTGTGGTTTCACCAGCCCCCACTAGGGTTGGCTGCCATGCTGTGCCTCCCCTGTGGTCCTCATCAGTGAACTTGCCTAGCATCACACACTTTCTCCACATTTAACCACCCACTGAGAACCCAAATTGAAGTCCAAAGGCCCACAAAGTTAGTAGCAGACACACAGAATGCAAGCACACCTTGGCACAAAGCACACACACTTGTACCTACAAGTCTGCACATAGCTGCATGCATGTGTGCACTCGCACACCTGTGTACCTGCATGGTGCATGCACCTATGCATGATCGCATGGGTGCAGGCGCCTCCACATGCACTCAGAAACACATGCCCATTTGTAATTGGGAACTTATGAAAGCTTCTCTCTTCTCTCTTTCTCTCTCTCTCTCTCAGGGTCAGTCTTCTCACTTTTAGAACAAGGATAACATTCTTCCTTGCTTTAGCCATTCGACATGGGCCTTAAATATATGAAATGAGGTATCACCTATGGAAGTGTGCAGCAACCTGAAAAGTTCTGGGCAAACATTATCATTAGTCCCATCCATTCTGCCTCTAAAAAAGCTCTCTGGTTCATTTCCTACACCTCCTTCCACTACCACTACTCTAACCCCCGATGTTTCATCTGAACCCCTGCAGTAGAATCACTGCATTTTTTTTACCTCTGCCACCCTGCCAATATCTGCCTTACCAGGACGTGCTTTTATAAGCATGCCATCCATGAGATCCCTTCTCTGCCTAAATCCTAGTTGCTTTCACTTCTCATCTCCTTGTGATCAGGAGGTCTTTATCATAAAGTTCAGGGTTCCAGCCTGTTTCTGCTGCTCAACATGACTTTGAACATGAGGCCATAGATAAGCTCTTTTACTTCTCTGAGCCTCAATGTCCTATCTGAGCAGTGGAGCTAATACTAGTTCTCGTCCTCATTGTGAATGAGAACATTAGCTGTACCATTCACGATAAGACATTAAAACGAGCCTTGGTGCATCACTACTGTGATTAGGACACAGAATTGACTCCAGAACTCTGTTCTGCCTGGCTTCTGCAGACTGGTACCTTCATCTTGAACAGCACCCCCTCTAGGCCATCTTATTTCTGCTGTCTCAGAGAAAGATATTCAGACTTGTTCTAGCAGTGTTCACCCAGAGACAATGTATTCATCAAGTCCCTGTCACAAAGTGGTTGTCTTTATGTCTGCTTACTGAGTCTAGTACTTAGCAGGTACCCCTAAATCCTTGAGGAGAGGATGAACTTTCTAACACACCCTGTACCCTCAGTGTAGGACTTGGCCTTCTGAGGAAGGAGATAACAACGGGTATGGTAGAAGTCCTATATCTGGATAGTAGCCACATGCAAAAGGGGGCCAGGAATTTGGTAGAGACAGTAAGGACTCCTGTGCACCTTATCTTGCTGCAGCACCAGCTTTTGTGTGTGACAGGGTCTCACATATAACATAGGGTGGCAAATTGTACTTGCTATGTATGGTGTCCTTGCCTAGAATCAAGCTCACAGTCCTCTTGTCTTAACCTCTAGAGGTTCAATTTTTTTTAACCTAAAGGTGAGCCTTGCTTTGCCAAGGTCAAGGCCCATTCAGGCGTCAAAACCCCTGAAAAGGAAGGTGGGAGTGAAACATTTCTCAGGGCTACTCTGGGCCAGAAGAATGCTGTCAGGTGTTTTCCTCCCGCTGTTCTTTGAAGTGCGTGGGTGGGCTGCACAAATTCACGCTATCCCAGGCTGTCTGCCTGGAGTCAGATACTGGTATAGGGACCTCAGAGCAGTACTGGCTAATACTTCCCACTCACTTCCTCCAGCCGAAGGCCAGGTGCAGACCCGGAAGTCCAAAGGGTGAAGCAAACCCAAACAGGCCGAAGTGGAGACAGAGACTCAGGGGACTGATCTGGCAGAGTGAAGGGGAACAAAGAGAAAGAAGAGGGAATAGGGGAGTGGGGAGATGGGAGGAAGAGTCAAGAGGCAACACGTGGGTGGTTCCTTTTGGTCCTTTCTCTTCTTGTGCCTCCACTGGTGATGAAATGGAGAGACTCCTGTTCCACACAGCAGGAAATGAAGGAGCCAGTAGTCCAAGGCCTGAAGCCAACATTTTCCTCTTTGGTCTCAGCCTAGTGAATCTAGGCTGTGGACATTGGCTGCAGGTCCCTTGGAGGGTAAGTACTGCTGATTTGGCAAGCAGCAGAAGGTGGGAGCCCTGGTTCTTAGGGAAGGTCTCTCTGCCTCCAGCCCTGGTCTAGTACTACCTCTCTTCTTGTGACATGTAACTCTATAAGTCAATGTCCCCTGAACTCTAGGTCAGATAGAGTTCTCTTTTGAGCATGCTGCCTCCTTTTCTTCTTCCCACATACAGATCCTGTACACATTGACTTCTACCTTCTGCACATGCGCCTTGTGGCCTTCTCCGAACCAGTAATAAGGGACGTTTCAGTCACTTCATCTTATCTAGTTTATGTGTGGATTTATCCATCACATTTGTTGTTTGACAATTTCATCCATGCATATAGTACATTTTGTCCTTCACCTTTATTCTCTCACACTCCTGCTAAGTCCTCTCTTCCCCATAAATTCCTTTCCCACATTCATGTCTTTTTGTTTTGTTTTGTGACCCACTGAGTCTAATCAGGACCTTCTGGAGGTATATCACGATGTTTGTTTGTTTGCTTATTATAATGTTGTGGATGTAACCTAGGTCCTGCTGACACACACCCCCAACTGAGTAGCTTCCTCTTACAATAAAGGACCCACACTGGGAGTGGAAAAGTGACACCACCATCCATCAAAGAAGTGACAGATTAGGGTCTTTAGGCAAGACAGTGCACTTGCAAAATAGATGTCTCTAATCCCCTACTTTTCTAGAGGAAGGATCAAGGGATTACAGGACCTTGCACGACGTCTCATCCTTGGAAAGCCCCATGTGATGTCTCACAGGGGATTTCACTACCAGCAGTGGCCTCGTGGGTCAGAATTGGGTTCTAATCTGGTTCTTCATTTGTTTTCTTTCAATGCTGGTCAAAGAACCCAAGTCCCATGCATGCCAGGCAAATGCTCTACCCCTGAGCTACACCTGGGTCCACAGTCCTTCATTTGAAAAATGAAGAAAATGGGATACAAAGGAAAGGAGTAAACTTGTCCAGGATGGAAAACTTACTAGGCAACAGGACAGAAGGCAGAAATCCCAGTTACTGATATTTGGAGTGGGTTCTAAGGTACCAGAAAAGCCTTTGACATTTGCATATCAAAATGTTGGTATTTGAACTTCAGTTTGATGTGTTGAGGGACCACCAGTTAGGGTTTGGGATGGTAGTAGAAAATTCATGCTGATCACTTTGACCCAGAAACATGCCAGCCCTAAGGCGTGGGTGTGAAGGATTGGCAGCGCTGTACCCTGACACCTTGGCTCAAGGTGGTTCACAGTGGCTCAGAGGAGAGCAAGCAGGTAAGGGGCGACTACTATACTTCTAACCACGTAAGCCATAGTTCCTCTGCCTAGCTGGAACCCTGGTCCCACTGCTTTGGTCCTTGAGGATTCAGGCAGATGGTGGCAGTCCCGGGTGAGGGAACCCTTGCCTGTGCCTCTGGACTTGTGAAAGCTGGGCCTCCTGGGAGCTTTGCTTTGAACTCCACTAATAAGGCAAAGCTGAACTGAAGTCCCTGCAAATCTCTGCCAGATGTCCCCAGCCCAATTCCCACACCTAAAGGGACATCTGCCTGGCTGACTGCAGGGACATCAGGACTTGTTGCCCCAGTAGGCATCTCCCAGGGCCCACCGGGCAGGGAAGCTGGCACTCAACAGCCACTCTGTCCCGCAGCAGAGCCCAACCAGGAGATTGTCCCGGTTAGGCCAGTCCGAGCCAGTTTCATACAGGCCTGAGGAGGTGACAACCCTATGGACCAGCAACTCCTGGCCCCCCATTTACATCTTGATTACATTCCTTGGGAAGCCTTCCAGGCCGCATTCCTCCTGGCAGGCTGCTGCGAAGACCCACAGAGCACTATGGCAACGCTGAAGGGGCCGGGCCTGCCGGCCAGCAAGCCACAACCACTAGACTGAGGAACCTCCCTTCTGGGGCCAGTTCAGATTCTTGTCTTATCAGCTCCAACCTGGCCCCCTTTATCCAGTCAACGTGCCCCTGTCTCAGCCTCACTCACCCCCATATCTCCAGTGGGTCCTCTGCGGACACCTCAGCAGACCTGACACCCAGCTGAGCCCTCTCTGCTCTGGAAGCCTCCAGAGTCTTCTTCCAGAGCCGCTCTCCTAGACACACACCTCAGACCACGGGTGACAGGCAATGTTCATGGAGGCTGCAGAGCTAACACTGGGTCCTTCTTGGCACTGCCCTTGTTCACTGTTCACCAAGAGCCCAAGCCAGCCAGGCCTGCAACCGTCAAACGTTTTCCCCCCTGTTGAAAAATAGTTCTTCATTGAGACCCCACTGCATCACCGAGAGTAAGGTAAGGAGCAATAAGGTCCTCACACTGCTTCCATCTCCACAATGTGGTAGAAAATACTCTATTGTCCATGGAAGCCTAGAAGCACTACCCTAGATCCCCCGGCTCCTCAGAAAACTTAGCTGTGGCATTCATCTCTGGGAAAAGCACTGCACCTTGCTTTTCTACCTTTTCTCTCCATGCCCACAGATCCTCCGAAAAACCAGTCCACAGAGTGAGGCACCTGAGTAAGGTCTCCTTCTCCGGTCCCCACACTGTCCCTGTTCCAGGGCAACAGGTGTATAATGTATGACAGTCACACCGAAATACTATCCTCAGTCCCTTCTTCCTTTCTCTTTCCCTCCTTCCCTCTCTCCAGCCCTTACTTCTTCCTAAAGATCTCTTTTCTCTTTTCTTCCCATTTTAGCACCGGGCAGCAAAGCTTTTTGAGAAAGCCCATCTTCTGGGCCCCTGCAGGCCAAAAGGTGTCCTGGAGCACTTCAGGGATTGAAGTATGTATGCCACTGGGGTTGTCAGACAATTCTAGGAAGAGATACCTGTGCTTCCATGTAGTATGCCCCTCTTACATCCGCTTCTCCCTCCTCTCGTTGGCCTTCTCTTTCCCTTCCTCATTCCGTACCTCATTCAGTGCCCTTACAGAGCTCTAGATCCAGTCTAGCTCTGCTCAGCCTGCCGGCATGAGTGGGTAGAGGCCTCATGCCAGTGCTGGGCTGTAATTTTGGGTCCCTGGCTTGGCCAGACAGTGCTTGCCAGTCACATGAGGAAAGGCCCTGGAGCCAGGCATTCCTGCCCAGCCCTTTAAACTGTAATCAAGGCGGGGGTGGTGGCACCAACTCTAAAGGGAAGTTGGAGACGTTTTGTTGTCTGGAGGGACTAGAGAAGGTCAACAACAATGTCAGGTATAGACACATCCTTGTGTTGTAGACTCCTTCCCTCCTGCTATGAGAGTGTGGGAGTAGATGGTTGAGGGAGCTGTTGGTTGGACTCCTGCCTAGGGGCAGAGTCTTTGAATATGCCATAGTGCAATGGAGCCATCCAGAAAGGACCACAACAGGGCCCTACTCAGTCAAAGTCAGAAAAAGCAAGGGAAATTAGGGGTCAAGTACCAAGGGTTGAGCCCAAAGCTGCTTTCACTTCCCTGCTCCTTGCAGGGTTCCAGAGTCATCTGGGCCATTTCCTTTGGGTGACTCAATGTGCCAGGCATGATACTAGAACATGAAAACCAGAGTTCAGGTTTCTAATATCTATGGACGGGGCATGTTGGCATGATCTATAGGATCAGGGTTATGGGATTGAAAAAGGCAGATCCTGGGAGCTGCCTGCTCAGCTAATCTAGCCAAAATGGAGCTTCAGACCCAATGAGAGACCTTGTCTCAATGGACAAGGCGAGAGTGACAGGTATTCCTCTGGCCTCCACGTGCATATGTACTGGCACATACTCATACACACACACACACACACACACACACACACACACACACACGCATGCACACACACACACACACACACACACACACACACACACACACATACACACACACCACACACACATATACTCCCTAAGAACACTGAGAAGAACATTCTGAAATCAGCCTGATTTTCGTCACAAACTTACAGGTCGCTCTTCTCCAGACTGGACTGGACTGAAACACCCAGGCTGACCTCTCAGGAGAGTGAGTCCCTTGGACAGCTCCCTCAGTCTCTGCCTTATTTGTGAGTCAGTCAATGACCACTGGAGAAACACTTTCTGAGCCTTTGGAACATCAGAACTCTTGGGCAGAAATAGGATGACAAGAAACTGTGGGGCTGGAGAGATTGCTCAGGGGTCAAAGCCTCTGCCTCACAAGCAAAAACACCAGAGTTCAGATCCCACAATAAAAATGCCAGACAGAAACGATGGTGACTTGTACTTCCGGCCCTAGAAGGCAGAGACTGGGAAACCCCAGTGCAAAGCAATGAAGAGGTACAACAATCCAGGATGAATCCCGAAGTCATGCTTAAGCCTCCACAGGCACACACAGTGCCCTCTTCTACACACATTCACACCTACACACAAGAAAAGAAACTATAACAGTGGCTTTCTGTCCAGGAAGTCAGGACCAGGAGCTGGAACCTGAGTTGGCATGAAAGGCATGAACAATTTTCCCATTCAGTCTCTCAGATTGGATTCTTTATCTCCTTTGTCTTGGTCATTTCTGGAAGTTCAATTTATCTACACTTTGAGCTCAAGATTGGGTGAGCTCAAGATTGGATGGCTACAAAAGGAGCCAAGTCTGCCCCTAGCTGAGGGATATGGGACTCGTGATGCTGGGGGAGGAAGGAAGGCTCTGGACCAGTACCTAGTTTAGTACCCTAGTTCCATGCTCCTCAGGAGAGACAGATACGGAGGGAATCACATCTGCCTGTAATTTAATATATGAACATAATGCAGAGTCCATAGCATACGATTCACTCACTTCTGTGGCCACTCCACTCTTCCTACTTCTATTGGTTCTCCAAACCCCAAAAGTCCTGGTACCCACAGCATTATACTAGCCATCATTGATTGAGCCTTCCTGGGTGCAGACAGTGTGCTAGACTGCATAGATGATCCTTTTAAAGTCCACAACAAGACAATGAAGTATGTGCAATGATCATACCCATTGTAGAGATATGGAAACTCAGTCTAAGAAGGGGGAACTCCCTGTTCAGGGAATATAGTTAGGAAGATGTAAAACTGGGACTACCGTACATAGTAATGAGTTTTATGGTGGCTTTTTTGTAAATATACGCCATTATATTTTGATTTTCTGAACAACAGTAAGTATATGACTACTATGGTTAAGGATGGTTTCACTGTGAGCTCAGACTCTCTAAACCAAGGTGCCCTAGGGGTTCTGGCAGGGAAAGGGAGAAAAGGATAAAGTTCTTCTCTCTAGAACTTTCCTTTTTTTTCTCTCCCTCCACCTCATTCTGACCCTCCCTGGCTTATCTTCTTTATGATTCCCTCCTTGCTGGTTCCACTGAAGATACAGGGGCTGGGAAAGGGGTCCTCCAGTTGCTGGATTCAGAGATGCAAGGCCGGGAGGACTCAGAAGGGAGAATGACTTGGTTTAAAGATCCAGGGCAAAGTGAGAATCATGGAGGGGTGTCCCGGGGAAGGAGACTCATACTACAGACTTGGGCAAAGGCTCCTAGTGCTGCAGGGATGGTCTGTCCTGGCTCCAAACCACTGTGGTCTGGCTCGTTCTTGTTAGAAAGGAATGATGAATTTGAGAAATTACTGGAAGGATTGGGGGAAACAATGAATTTCCTCATCCACACTGAGGGCAGGTTTGGGGAGTATAGAGGGCTCCTCAAAGACCCCAAATCCCCTTCCTCAACCCCAGCTCCACTCCGACTGGTTTTACCTTCCCGGCCCTGGCACCGTGATGATAGCCTCAGGGATATTCCCCAAGTCAGGCCAGTCATAGTCCAAGAGTGTAAAGCTGAACGGAGGTTGTTTTGGAGAGGGAGAGATTCAGGGCAACTTTCTCAGCTTGGTCCTCAGAGATGCTTACCTATTATAATCCTGAACAGAAGTATGTTTTCAAGTCAGGTGCCCCTTGTTAATGTCAGCCAGCAATGTGACACTTGGACACTTGTGAGGTGGAATCCTCCGGGCAGACCTTTAGGAGATTATCTTGATTGTTTCAACTGAAATAAGAAAATTCAACTCATGGTGGGAGAAGATCATGCCTTGGGCAGGTGGATAAAGAGGGAGAGAGAGAACTGAGTGCTGGCAGGCAAGTAAGCAAGGAAGTATGCAGAATTGGTCCTTTGCCTTCTGTTCTTGCTTTGGATATGATGCCGGTACCCTCTACTCCTAGTACTGGTATGGACTGGACCTGAAATTGTGAGGTGAATAAAACCCCTTTCTACCATGAATTGTTTGGGCCGTGTCTTTGCTTCTCCAATGAGTTTCGAAACTAAAACAGTTGCCATACACAGTAACAGGTTTCATTATGACATTTTCATAAATAAATGCCATTATATTTTTTTCTGAGCAGAAGTTTAAACCAAAACTGGAGAACAAAGTTTGCTATGTTCAAGTCTAGACTCTTCTACTTACTGTGCGGCTTTAGGCACTCTCTCTAAAATCCTGTGCCTTTGTTTCTTCATTTTTAAAGCAGAGACAGTATAATACCTACCACAACACACCTTGAGGGTTGTGTGGGGAGGAAATGAATGAGTCTATAAGAAACACTGAGGCAGTACCTGGCCCATAAGAAATGCTCACTCAGTTGGAAATCATTTCTGCCTACTCTCTAGCCTAGTCCTATCCCTGCCGTCCCTTCTGATCCGAGGGCCCCAATCTCTGCCCTCCTCCTGCTTGATATGTCCTGACCCCAACTTTCTATTCTGTTTCTAGACTTTAGTTGTTAACTGCCGCGTCCCTATCCAACTAATCTGGTAGAATATGTCTCAGTTTGGAAAAGGTGGATTCAAAGTAACATGTTTTGGGATAAGGACATGGCTTTATTTTAGAGAAATAAGGAAAAATATGGGAATTGTCAGGTCTTGGTGTTTCTTCCCAGTTCAGGCCTATAGCCTGTTCCCTGGGAAGGTCACAGTAACCCCATGGGCAAGTGCTAGGAATTTCTCGGTATGTCAAAATAAAGTCCATGGACAGGTGCTAAGCATTTTTACCTAGGTTTTGTTTGGGATAATTCAAGTTTTGCCTCTGGCAGGAAGAATTCTTCTGGGATTTAGGAGTGCCCTTTCTTAGGGTTTTTTGGAACTAGCTTCCTGCTCTCTGTTCTAGAGAAGAAGCTGCTTTTTAAGTTTCAGTCAAATACTAAATAGAAATTTCATGTCTAGTCATTTACAATAAGTAGACTTGTTAATCAGAATGTGTGCACTGATTTTAAGGAAATTAGAGAATAACTTCTAGAGTCTTAAAACATAGGTGGGTAAAATTCCCACCTACGTACTAACTCAGAAATTCCAGAAGTACAAGACTATGCTCTCAGTCCACCAGAACCTTAAAAGAAACTGTGATACCCTCTTACCCTGGCTGAAGGCCAAGGAAGAGACCATCATGCCAGAAAGTCTAGATGCCAAGACTGCCCCTGGAGATGGTATTTGCAATCCAAACTGGGAGAATCCATGTCAGAAGCAAAGGGGGCCGTGTCTTTCCTACCCCAAACAGCACTCTTATGAGAAATCACAGAGATGGACCATCTGAGTGCACTCCCACCAATGATCGCCTCCGCCCCGAAAGAGACACCCTCGAAAGAGACACCCTCGGCATATGGGGCCTGACTGGACCCCAGATTTGGAGTATGCATGGTTCACAGATGGGTCATCTAACTGATGGCAATACACTTCTGGAATTCCTCAAAGGCAGACATAAGCAACCTTACTATTAAAGGAATAGAAGGATGCTATTATAGAAGTTATTCTTTTAATAATTATATTGCTTAAATGTTTTTCTTCAGTGCATACCTCAGTGCTCCATCGACAGAACCAGCTACAGCTTATGGGCCTTGAGAATCCAAGTCAAGGCCTCCTTAGAGATGTAGTTTAAGCTTGGATAGTAGAGACTACATGAGCTGCATACATCTTCCCAAGTTAGAACCTGCTGCCATGCCTGGTGCCTATGTCGACCTGCCTGACTGAGAGTATCAACCTAGAGAGGACAACAGCCAAAGCTCACGCTGGGACTTATGGGATGTTAAGGATTCCTATAGTTAATTGTAAAATATTGTCCTTGCTAAAATCAATAGGAGATCATTCTGCCTTTGTATTTTAAAAAAACAGTTAAAATGTGGGCTCAGCCCCATAGCTATCCGGTGATTAGATAAGTTGATAATACTGAGAGAATGTTTCTGTTAAGTGCCTTTGCCCTGAAGCAATGGGTTAGGTTCTTGAAAAAAGGGTCCACCCTGAAGGTGACTTGCTGATTATCTATTGTGTATGCAACATTCTTTACCCCAAATATTTCTGTATAAAAGTTGTCACGAAAATTTCAATAAACGGGTTCAGGATACACTCGGACGAGAGGGAGCTGTGTGTTTTCTGTTCTCCGCCCAGTCCTGGGGAGCCCTGGTCTCGAGGCCGCAACTCTGGTCTGTGGCAGTTAACAGTCCCATTGCCTACCTTACCAAAAATCCCCAACTCTGCCTACTGGGTTGTCCCGTCAAGCTTCCTGAATTCCTGCCCTGTCATTGCTGGTGTCTTCAGAGACAACACACACACAGCCCCTATAGGAGTCTTGTTACCCGTAGCTAGACTTCTTCTGCTGCCTTAATATTATCTGCCCCAGCACTCAACTTGTTGCTGTGATTTCCCGTGGAGATGCACATCCCCACAGCTCCTTGGATGTCCCCCACTGCTGATTGTCAGCATACCTCTCCAGATAACCTGCTTTGCCAAGGAACCTCCCAGTTCCCATCCTGTCCTATGACCGAGAGTGGATGAGGCAGCCCTGCAAGGGGAGAAGGACGCCAAGGGTTTCTTCTGCCAAGCCAGTGGCTCAAGATGGATGGGGAAGCTCTGTGTATCTTACTACAACCACCGACGTTCCTCATGTCTCCCTCCACTGGCCCTTGGAAAGGAAGACTAGGAGGCTGCTCCCCAGCCCTGCAGAGTCTGCTCTAGTTTGTGCCTTGCTCCAGGAGGCAAGGGTCAAGTTGCAGCCACAAAAGAGCAAGACAGAACAGAGAAGAGGGAGGAGGAGGAAATGCACTGCACACAGCCCAGAGGTGAGGTTTCAGCTGGGCAGCAGGGCTCGCAGGGAGGGAGGGGAAACCAGGCCCAGGCTATTTCTGTACATAATACAGGGGAAGAGGGCCAAGCTGACAGGACAGTGATTAGTCTTCAGGGAGCAAAGGCGAAGACTCTGCCGGAGAGCCTGGGGCTGGAGAAGCTGGCCCCGGGCCCAGTCCGGTGGGCTGGAGCAATGATTTCAGAGGCCCAGCATCTGAAGCAAACTGGGCCCAGGGACTAGGGAGCAGGGAAGGTGGGAGCAGGACCCAGAGCGCCACCAGTACTCCGCCTCCATGGCACGAGGCTGGGAGGGAGTGGCACTGGCTTGGCCAGCTGTCTGTCTGCCACCATGAGGTTATCTGGCTGTGTGTGGGGGCAGAAACGCGCACTTCCTGGGCTCTGGCCTGGAAAGGAGATGGCGTGAGAAAGGGCTAGAAACACAAGGCTCGGAAACCTCAGGGGAAGAGTCAAGCTTTCATTTTCTTTCCCACGGGATTTGCAGTCATGAGGTCTGGGAGAGCGAGTGTGCGAGGGTCAGGTCACCAGGAGGATCAGGGTGCCCATACTTACCAAGCACGCCTTGTTGTGGTGCCTCTTGCTCCCCATTAGCACATGGAATCCCCCTAGAAGGCAGGTAAGATAGGAGTGAGCAGGTTTGATTTACAGTGAGGAAAGCGAGCCACAGCAAGGTGAAGAAATTTGCCTAGCACCAGGTGGCTATAGGCAACCATAAAGCCCAGGTAGGTCACACTCCAAAGCCCTGGCTCCAGAAGCAATATCTCCAGGGCTAAGCTTTGGTTTGGGACTCTCTGGCTTTGAATCTATTTACCTGCTTCCTGCCAGCTGCTGACCCTTGGGCGAGTTATTTTATCTCTTAACCTCAGTTTCCTTGTCCATAAAATGGAGCTAACAATAATACAAACCATCTGTTAAGATTGTATGTGGTTAGGAGGGGATGGAGCTACAACCTAGAATCCTAACTACTCATGAGATAAGACAGGAGGGTCAGAAGTTCAAAGCCAGCCTGGGCTACATGATAAGACCCTTTCTTGAAAATTAAAAGGGGAAGGGGCTGGAGGTTAGCTTTGTGATAAAGCACTTGTCTAGCATGGTCAAGCTTCTGGGTTCCATCCCTAGAACTTCATACATGAAAAAATTGATACATGAAATAGATGAGTTCATATGTCTGTTAAGTATCTAGAATATGGCCAGGTACACACACACACACACACACACACACACACACACACACACACGATTGCTAAGAAGAATGATCTGAGTATTTTGCCATTCTCCTTAATAGGTCACATTATAGGGAGGAGTGTGATAGGGGAAAGAAATCAGTGTGAGAAAAACACAGGGCAGAGGGTCACTCTAAGTCTGCAGAATTGGCATCCTCCCATATTTGGACAATAGTATCAGGAGTCTTCCAACAAGGAGAGGAGCCATGTGACTCAACAATTGCACTTCTGGGAATTCATCCTGAGGAAATAACGGTCAAGAGAGCAAACATGTACGTACCAGGATATTCATTGCTAAGCTGTTTATTATAGTGTTTAGCAGGGGTTCAGTTAAATGAATTATGGCGCTGGTGTACACCACAGCCATTAAAAGCAAGATGTCACTCTTCAAGTACTGATATGGAAAGAGATTCATAAAGAATGAAAGTGGGTAGAAGCTGGGAAAAGAAGATGTTAGAAGGTCAAGGTTGGGGAGGTGAAATCATTCCTATTTATGGGGCATCTAAAAATTCTCTGTGAACATTTATTATTGCTATAATTAGAGGAAAGAGAGTAATAAAATGATTGCCATTTGGGAAAAAAGATAACCTTGAAGGTTCAGAGCTTCTACCTGAAATGGGATCATAGGCATGGGGCCTCTGGGCAGGAATGATTTTTCACTTAGAAGCTGGCCCAGAATTTTAGTCCCTTTATCTTTTGTCCCCAACAAGAATCAGAGGACAGGTAAAGAGTCACAGGGCTTGGTGGAGTGAGACAAACCAGACATCTGTTCCTAAAACCAAGCTACAAAACCACTAGTCAGTGTGACCTTGCATGGTCATTCATTTATTTGTTCATTCAAAAGAGATGTACTGAGCAATTACTATGTGCCTGGACTAAATGATAACACAGCAATGAACAAAATCAGCAAAACTCCTTGTTCTCACAGAGCTTGTGTTTGGGTAAGGGTATACAAGTAATGCATGAGACAGGTAATATGGAAAGTCTACTGGATGACAAGAAGTGTCACAGAGAAGATTGTAGCAACAAATCAAGAGTGGATGTGAGACTTGGATGGTAGGAGAAAGTGTGTATTCATTAGTTTCTCATCACCAGGACAAAACATCTGATAGAAGTAGCTTAACTGAGGAAGGACTCATTTTGCTCACAGTTTTAGTCTATCACATCACAGGATCCTGTGCAGCTGACTTCCTCCTATTCTCCCTTTATTCTGTCTGGGACCTAAAGCCTATGGGATGGTGCTGCCCACATTCAGGGTGACTCTTTGGTAATCCTTTCTGGAAATGTCCTCCCAGACAAGCCCAGGAGTATGCTTTACTAATCTAGGTGTTTCTCAATCCAATAAATTGACATTAACTGTCAGAGTATGCCACCAAAAATAGAAATCGAAACCAATGCCTGAAGCAGGAGAAGAAGCAAGCTGTATGTCTAACCAGACAAAGAATATTCCAAGGAGAGGAAACAGCAAACACGACAAAGCTATTGGGTAGGTTGAAGTATATAGACTAGGCCATGCAGGCTACAACAGGGTTAGTGAAGGGGATGTACTAGATGAATTTGGAGAGGAAATGAAAACCTAAGCAGGTGGGACTTGGTAGCTAAGTGATGTTGAGACTTTGGCTCTTGCTCTGTGAAATGAAGAAAAATGACAGTCATTTACTTAGATTTGAATAGAATCACTTTGACTGTTGTCATACAAAGAGGCTGAGGCAGAAACCATGAGAAAGGAAAGAAAGGAAGAAAGAAAGGAAGAAAGAAAGAAAGAAAGAAAGAAAGGAAAGAAAGGAAGAAAGAAAGGAAGAAAGAAAGAAAGAAAGAAAGAAAGAAAGAAAGAAAGAAAGAAAGAAGAAAGAAAGAAAGAAAGAAAGAAAAAGAAAGAAAGAAAGAAAGAAAGAAAGAAAGAAAGAAAGAAAAAAAGAAAGAAAGAAAGAAAGAAAGAAAGAAAGAAAGAAAGAAAGAAAGAAAGAAAGAAAGAAAGAAGAAAGAGAGGGAGGAAGGGAGGGAAGGAAGGAAAGAAGCAAGGAACTGTTAGGAAACTGTAACACTAATATGGGTGACAGATGATGTGGATCAGACCCAAATGGCATTGGAGGTTAAGAGAATTACTACCATCATCCCTTTCTGTTCTGATATTCCAGCTTCAGACTCTGCACCAAATCCAGAGTGAACTGTGGCAACCACTCCACTTTAGTCAGAATATGGCATACAGCATCCCCCTTTATGGAAATACTCGAGTCCACACACCTTGTGTATTGCATTCACTGTTTGCCTTCAATGCCTGTAACAGTGGCTAGCACTTGCTTGGAAATCAGCAAAGGAAAGAATGCTGTGGAAGTATGGGCAGGGGAGTAAGGAATTCAACCCGATGGTGGGAGGAGGAGGGTGGGAATGGGTGGACACATGTGATCTGCTCATTCAGTCAGGCTCAGAGGAGCAATCTCTGGCTTCAGCGAATGCGCAGGCGCACGGGCAAGGCCTTGTCTCAGTCTGGCTGATGGAATTTGGGTGTTAACTGTTCTTCCCATGATTACACACACAAAAAAAGATCTCACTTGGACCGAATCCCTCTCATCTTAGAAGGGAAGCAAGGCCAGGGAAATGACAGTCAGTATTTCTCAGTGGGGTCAGACAGAATCCAGATCCAAAGTATGAGCCCATCTTAGTACTTTCTTATTCACTCTACCTTCCTGGCACAATCTCGCTGAATCGTACAGGCTTCCATCTCCCTCAACAACCTGCCTTCCCAATTTTCTGCCCGCCTTCCTGTCAGATTTCCTGGGCCTATTCACTAACTCTTAAGTTCCATTGAAACCCTTGTCTCTTTCAATGTAAATGCTTTTTGACCCTCAACTATCTCTAACATTCCTTCCTAGCAATATTCTAATTATCCAAAGGCTGCATCCCCCCTTATCTCTGCAGTCAGCACAGGAGCCCCACTTTCCCTCTAAGTAGAGAGAAGCAAAGTCTGGATGACTCAAGCCACAGACATAGCATTTCAATTTGCTGCCATATTCAAGCATGATCCTGAGCCTTTAATACTGCGACCTGGGGAAGGTTCGCAAGGGCTTCTCAAGTCTGTCGCCAATATGGTAGGTATGCTTTTAGATTGCATTTCAGGACCCAAAGTTTAAATGCGGCCGATGAGCAAGCATCCTCTAGTACTGCCCTCCAACCCCAAGTCCCATTGAAATCCCAACAAAGGAATTTTGCAAAGAAATCGCTGAGTTACAGAACTAAGAGAGTGGGATAGAATCAATGACAGCAAATAGTTGAAACTAAAAAGCAAATGGAAGAAAACTAGAGAAAGGGGAGCCCAAGCTGGCAGTGGTAAGGGTAGAACACAGAAGCAGACCAATTTATTTCACCAACTCCAGGTAGGAGGCACACCAGACACCTCTGAAAATGAGGGTATATTTAGGTTGAAAACAAGTGGTGTGGCTGTGTAGAAGATAGAACTTCCCGATCTCTCCTTGCTTATCATCAGAATACTGGAGGTTTGCTTTCCAGAGAGGCCATGAAAGTAATAAAATGATTTCCATTTAGGGTAAAAAGATAATCTCAAAGATTCATAACCTCTATCTGGAAAGGGATCACAGGTCTCTGGGCAGGAATGTTCTTTCTAGTGGTCTAGAATTTCAGGTCTCCTCTCCCATCCTTTCTTCCCAAGAAGCAGGGCACAGGTGAGGAGTAAAAGGGCTTGGTGGAGTGAAAAAATAACCTATGGATAGCACCTGGTCTTCCGTTATCTTTGGAATAAAAGAAGGCAGGGATCATCTACGTGCTTGACAGCAAGTGTCCTCTTTTCCATTCAGCCTCAAGAACACAGGCAGCCATGGTTTCCTCTGGCTTTGCTAGAGATGGGAGGCTCCTTCTTTGAGGAGTACAATTTGAGTTCCTCCTAAAATGTCTGGAAAACTTCCTTATGGTAGCCAGTTGAAAACTGCTACGATCTGTACATGTAATTCCAATCTACTTTTTCAGTTCACCACTCTTAAAAATGAGTGGGCATGGAGCTGGTGAGATGGCTCAGAGAGTAAAGGCATTTGCCATGCAAGCCTGGAAACCTGAGTTTGACCCCTAGAAGCCACTGGGTGGCTGGAGATAAACTGACACCAGAGAGTTGTCCTCTACCCTCCACAAGCACAGTGGCATGCACGTGCACATATGTGCACATAAAATAAATGCATGAATGAATAAATAAACAAGTAAAATCTTTGCAAAAAATGAGTGAATGGCCATAAACCACCAAACATTCAAGGAAATCCTGTAAGGTGGAAGACAATGACCAAAGGAAACAGTGAAAGTAATTCAGAGGAAATAGACACAAAGCAAGACCAAAAGAAAACTGAATGCAAACAACCAGGTCATTTCACTTGCAATAAGAAAGGTAACCTTTTTCTCCAGTTACATGCTACCTGGATGTCTGTTGGAGAGCTGTTCTGGTCTTAACTCCAGGACCTGAGGCAAAGAAACAGCTTCCCCCCTGGGCATCACTGAGCTCTCAGTAGAAGGAGAGCAAGGTAACTGAATGGCACAATAGCGCTCAGCATCTCTAGTGGGAAATGGAATGTGCCACTGGAACCCACATTCCATTGGTCAAAATAGAGACATGCCCCAAATGACACGTCCAGGAGTGCAAGACATATTCTGATGCACAGGCAGGCCTGACAGGGAGGATAGCAACATTTCAGCAATCCGAAGTCTACCAGAATTCACAAACGAGAAACAGCAGGCAATCAAAGAAGAAAAGAGAAGATTGTAAATTGCTGACATAGTGGCATAAGTGCAAAACTAAATAAGTTAAGATAAAGTTGACAGCAGTAGACAAAAATAAAGAAGATTGAAAGAATGTGTCAAGAGCCCCAATATGTAAGTTGAAGGAGTAACAGAAAAAAGAAGACAGAGAGGAGAGAGTAGAAAAGTATTAGTGAAATAGTTCAGTGACATTTCTCCAAATGCAAGCATGCTCATTTCTCAAATGAGAGGGCACAGAGAACATCCAGCACTCTGGGCACACAGTAGCAAACAAGGCACATCTTGGTGAGTTTGTCCTTTATCTCACAAAGACTTCCTAATGTGTTTCAGGTATATACCCTCAAGATTCAGCACCAGCCATGGATTGGCATGGTTGGCATGGGCCTATAATCGCAGCACTCAGTGCTAGAGGCAGGACAATCACAAATTCAAAGAAGTCTGGGCTACAGAATGAAACTGTCTCAAAAAAAAATACATGAAGCAAACAAATGAAAAACCCCGAAATTCTACATCATAGATTCATTTATTCATTCAAACATTGTTTACTGAGTACCTACTGTGTCAGGTGCTGGGGACGCAGCAGGAAACAGTAGCCAAGTCCTTTCTCTCACAGAGCACACATCCTAGTGAAGCCTGAGAGAGAGCAGAGAAGAAACCACACAAAGTCTTTCTCTGAACAGCCAGTACTCTGAGAGGAAGAGAGACAAGGAGAACAGGATAGATTGCGAAGGTGGGCAATGAGGCAGCTTTGGATTGGTTAATTGGGGAAGGTCTGTGTGAAAAGGTGAAATTCACACCATTCACATCTCGTGAAGATTTGGAGAGAGTTGCAATATTTCAGACATTAGGACAGCAACTGCACATGTGTTAAACCAAAAAAAAAAAATTGAGGGGTGTTAGAGAAACAGAAGGAAGACCACCGTGGATAAAAGTTGCCAATCATTTCTCCCAATCTGCCACTTGTGCTTCAACTTTGTTTATGGTGCCTATTGTCACACAGACATTTCAGAATTTTGATGCTATCAAATCTACTAGTCTTTTCACAGAGTTTTTGCTTCCTGCGGTTTCGTGAAAAGAAGGGTTTTTTTTCTACACCAATATTATAACTATACTTTTCAATATTTTCTCATAATAGTGTTATATTTTGTATTTTACAACTTCTGCTTTTAATTTGTATGTAATTTCATTTTTAAATGGTGTGAAGAAAGGACCTAAATTTCTTCCCAAATGAGTAGCCAATTGCCTCAATACCATTTTTTGAATAGACCATTCTTTCCCTACTGATTTGAAAAGCCGCCTTCATTAAGCACCAGATTACCACATACACATGGATGTGTTTCTGGGCTCTATTCAGTTCCATTGTTCTATACCTCTATTCCTGTGCTAGGTCTGATGATTAGGCCAGTAATCCTGCCTCAGGCCAAATTGGCTCTTTAGGACCCTTGTCCATTCTGATTGGTCTGAATGTATACCCTGCCCATTGTTGCCTCCTTTGAATAGCGCTCTAGCACACCGTTTTCCTTCCTGGAAATGCGTAAAATATTTTGATGTGTACTAAAGCGAGTCTCCCTTTCCTTTGTTCTTCCCTTTCAAAGTTGTCTTCGTTATTCTTGTGCATTTTCTCTCACACGTGAATTTTCTAATCAATTTGTCAAGTTCTGTGAAAACTCCTACTGGGAATTTGACTGTGATTGAATTAAATTTATGGATTAGCCTGGTAAGAACTGATATCTTTACTATATGAAGTTTCCCATCCAGAAACATGTAGGTATCTTCATTTATTGAGATCTCTTTAAGCATTTCTCAGTTAAAAAAAAATAATTATAGTCTTCTTATGTGTCTGGCACACATCTTCTCTGCTCTCTTTCCTTAGATATTTTATACTTTTTTTCTTTTTATGAAAAGAACCCATTTATCTATTTTATTTTCTAATTGCATGTTGGTGGTTTCTATTGATTTCTTTTAAAAAGAACTTAGTTTTAGGATAGTTTTGGATTTATAGAAAAATTCTGAAGATAGTATAGAGACTTCTCATGTTCTCTATACTTTGTTTTCATATTTCTAACAATTTATATTACTATGTTGCTTTTGTTGCAATGAATGAGCCCATATTAATATAGTATTATTATCTCAAGTCCATTGCTTATTCATGTTCCCTTAGTTTTTCCCTAATGTCCTTTTTTCTGTTCTGGGATCCCTTCCAGGATATCATATTGCATTTAGTTGTCGTGTCTCCATATGCTTCTCTTGGCTGTGGCAATTTCTCAGACTTTGACTGGTTCTGATGACCTTGACAGTTTTGAGGAGGACTGCTCAGGTATTTTGCAAGCCGTGCCTCAATGGGGATTTGTCTAATATTTTTTTCATGATTACAGTGGGGTGATGGGTTTGGGGCCTCACTGTCATGTCATATGAAAGGAGCAAATAACATGATTTGCTACTGCTGATGCTCTGATATCCTGGCTGAGGTAGCATTTGACATGTGCCTTCAAGGTACAGCCACATCCCCCTTTTCCATCGTATACTCCTAGTGAAGAACTACCAAGCAGTCACATTTCAAGAGTAGAGAGTAAGGTCTCACCTCCATGTGGAAAGAGTATCTATACGCAGTATTTAGAATTCTTGGGCTGCCTCCATGTGAATAAGCCTCCAACCCACACTTCGGTACCATGATTCTCCCCTGACCCTGCCATGATGTGCTAAAAACAGCTTCTGCACCATGATAAAGCAAAATGTCTCTGAAACTATAAACTAAAACCGATCCCTTCTCCCTTGTTTGCATCAAGTAATTTAGTTACAACAATGCAGTACACTCCCCTTGCCTACCTATAACTCTCACACCAATGGTAGGAAACTAGGCTCTCACTACCCAACACATTCACTTAATTGTTCAATTCCAGTATATACATATACAGTGGTATTAGAAATACTATGCTACACCCCCAAAGGGAAATAATTTTCTCACCAAAATTATAGTGTTTCATGTACAATTTCTTCTACGTTTACTCTTAAAGCTGCTAATTTCCAAAGTTACTTAAGTCAATATCTCTTTGGTCCTATACTGCATTTCATTATGGGTTCTCTTCCATCTTCTAACTGATTTTTAAAACTTGTATAAGTTAATTTCTCTTTTTTGTGTTGTATAGCTGTTTTTAATGCAATGTAATGTATCCACTATTACAGCATTGTACAGAATAGTTTCATCATCTTAAAACTCACCTGTGCTTTGCCTATTGGTCAATTTCCCTTCCTCTTGAGCCCTTAGGCACTAGTCACATTTCTACTGTATTACCATCACTATATCGTTATCTCTTCCCAAATGTCATACGATTGGAGTCATACAACATGTATCCTTTTCAGACAGACTTTTTTCACTTAGTTGTATGCATTGAAGATCACCCATGTCTTGGTAACTCATTTCCTTTTAATATTGAAAAATGTTCTATTGTATGGATGTATATTTTGTATACTTTTTGATATATGTATGCTTATTGTGTGTATATATGCTGTACATTTGGTATATATTATATAGGTATGCTACACAATATTCACACAGTCATTGAAGTATAGATACGTCTTTTGTTACTTTCCAGTCTGGGCAATCAAAAAATAGATGAATTTAATCAGGTATAGGGTACACATCTGTGATCCTAGCACTCAAGAGGTAAAAAGCAGGTGGATCAGAAGTACTTCAATGTTCTCTTCCATGAATTATGTTTTAGTACAATACTTCAAAATTCACCATAAACCCCAATGTCACCATGATTTTCTTTTAATTTTACTTTAGGTGTTTTTTAAAATTTGTATTTATTTAAGTGTATCAGAGGGCACCACATGTCTGCCCCTGTGGAGGACCAAGAGTGACTTTGGGAATCATCCTGGATTGCTTCTATTTTCTCTTTGCATCTCTGGGATATCTCAGGCTCAGTCCACTAGGTCCGGAAGTGCAGGCAGCCATCATTTGTAGTTTTTTTTTTCCGTCTGAGTTTTTATGTGGGACCTGATACCTGAACACGAGAACTTCTGCTTGGAGGCAGTGTCTTAACTCCTGAGCCATCTCTCCAGCCCACTTTAGATGTTTTATATGTAGGGCCATGATCCCTTTTGAATGGATTTTTTAAAAAAGTATAAGGTCTGTGTTTAGGTTTCAGGGATTTTGTTGAGCTAGTGTTTTATCATTTATTTCTTTTGCTTATGGGCATCCTTTTGTCCTAGCACCATTTGCTGGGGGGAAATAGCTTTTATTATCGAGTTATTTTTACTCCTTTATTAAAAACCAACTGATTATATTTGTATGGGCATATTTTGAGGATCTTTGTTATGTTTGTCAACTTATGTATCAATTCACATACTTTGTTTTGATTACCATTGTTTTATAGTCTTGAAATTGAACTGTATGTATTGGACACTGTCAGCCTTTTGCCTTTCACATAAACTTTAATATCAATTGGACTATATAAAAGAATATGCTGGGATTTTGATGAAAATCCAAGGCCTAGGAATTCATGGTCTTAGGATCTAGAGATGTGGCTCAGTGATAGTGTTAGCATGAGAGGGACCTTAGGGTTGATCCCTTACACTAAAATATAATAAAAAGATCATGTTAAATATACAGACCAAGTTGGGAAGAACTGATATCTTAATAATATTGCATCATTTAATTAATGAATGCAGAGTATGTACACATTTCATTAGGCATAGTGATTTCAGTGATTACAAATTTATTTCAAAATCCAATTGTTTATTTATAAGTTATAATTAATAGTTTTAGAACTTTTTTAGTCAATTCTTTGGTAATGTTTGCAGAAACAAATGTTCTCTGCACACAAGTCTGTCTTATATACTTGTTCCCAACCTCTATACTTCTCATTTCTTTGGTATATGTTATTATGCTAGCTGAGACATGTAGTATGTGTCAAGAGAAGAAATTCTTGCTTTAGAAGGAGAAAATATAGTTCCTTATCCTTAAACACACTGCGCTCTATACAAAATCTATCCAAATCTGTAAATATTCTTTATCTAGCTGAGAAAGTATCTATCTTGCTGGTTTACTTCTCTCTCTCTCTCTCTCTCTCTCTCCTCTGTGTGTGTGCTCATGTGCATACACATGAATATGGAGGCCAGAGATTGACATTGGGAGTGTTTTTCAATCATTCTCTGCCTTATTTTTTCAAAATTTTTGGCCTATTTGTGTGTGTGTGTGTGTGCGCGCGCGCGTGTATCAGAGAGTACTGTATGTACCTGTGGAGGCCCAAAGGCAACTTCAGGAGTCATCCTGGATTGTTTTGCCTCCTTTTTGTTTTGCTCTAAAGTTTACCAGGCTCCACCTTCCAGACCCAGAAGTTCAGCCCACTGCCATTTCCACCCAGTGTTTTTAATGTGAGACCTGGGTTTCAAACTCTGGTCTTTCTGCTTGTGAGGCAGAGGTTAAACCCCTGAACCATCTCTCCAGCCCTGCCTTATTTGGGGGGACAGATTTTATCACTGTAGCTGGAGTTTATTGATTAGGCCAGATTGCCTCAGTGGGACATTTAAGGTCCTTGTCTTTATCTCCTCGATGCTGATATTACAGGTCTGTACATCATGTCTAGCTTTACTTGATTGCTAGGGAGCAAATTTAGGTCCTCATGCTTGCACTGTAAGTGGATTACTCATTTTACCCACAGTGTCATCTCTCCAACCCCTTGATGAAAAGGGTTTTTTTAATGTTGATTGTCAGATTCTGTCAAATGTTTTTTTTAAATCACTTGATATGATCATATTATTTTTCTTTAACTTTATTTTTTTTAAGATAGGGTCTCGCTGTGTAGTCCAAGTTGCCCTCCTCAAACTCTTGATCTTTCTGCTCCTTTTTCCTGAGTGCTGAGATTACAGATGTATGTCACCATACCCAGCTTCTTTAACTTCTTGTTGTAGTAGATTACATTGATTTTCATATTTGGAGCCAGCATTACATACCTAGAAAAAGTCCCATTTGCTCATGACAGACAATTCCTTTTAAACATTATTGGATTCAGTTTGCTAATATTTGCCGAGAGTTTTTGCCTTTGTGTTCATAAGGGATGTTGGCCTGTTCTTTTTCTTGCAAAACCTGAAACTGTCTTGTTTTCTTATTGATATAGTGCTGGTCTCCCAAAATAACTCAGGTTTTGTTTTTACCATGCTTCTATTTTATGGAAAAGACTGTAGAACATTAGTATTTCTCCCTTAAATGTTTGGTAGTATCCATCAGAGAAATCATCGGAGATACGGGCTTCCTTTTTTTAAGGTTATTAATTAAGAGATTGTTTTCTTTAACAGATATTGATCTATTTCAATAATCTATTTCTCCCTTTGTGAATTTTGGTATTTTGCATTTTCAAGAATTTGGTCCTTGTCATCTAGTTGATCAAATGTGTGCACAGAGTTGTTCATAGTGTTTTTCATTTTGGCTTTTCTTTTTCTTATTTCTATTTTTGTCTTGAGACAGGTTCTCACTATGTAGCCCAAGCCAGACTCCAAGTTGTCATCATCCTCCTGCCTCTATTTCACAAGTGCTGGAATTACAAGCTTGTACCACTATGCGCAGCCTAACATTTCTTTATTATTCTTATAATGTCCAAGAGATATCAGTAGCGTTGACTTCTCTTTCATGACAGATATAAGTAATTTATGTCTTTCTTCCCTTTCTTGTTAGCTTGGCTAGAGATTTATTAATTTTATTGATCTTTTCAAGAGGCAGCCTTTGGCTTTGTTGATTTCCTCTATTGTTCTTCTTTTTCAATTTCATTGATTTCTACCCTGATTTCATTATTTTCTATTTTGATATCTTTCAGCCTAAATTACTCTTCTTTTTCCTAGTGTCCTAAGGTATAAACTGAGATGATAGATTCTAGAAAGCTTTTTTAATCCTTTTTAATAATATGTACTTAATTCTTTAAGTCTTTATCTGACTGATTTTACTGTAGCCCAAAAACTTTCAATTATTTTTATTTAGTTTGAAATACTTTTAAATTTCCCTTGAGATGACTTCTTTGATTCATATTTGTTATTTAAAAATGTGTTGTTTAAGGACCATGTATTTAGAGATTGTTTGTGGATTTTTAATCCTGATAATTTTTCTTAACATTAAAGCTTAATTGTCACTAGTATTCATAATTTTTTCATTTACTTCTGGCTGTACTTGCTAGGTAGGCAATAATATCACCTGAAAATGCTGATGATTTATATTTTGCTTTTCAATATTTATATCTGTTGACCTATAGTTCACACTCTATTGCACTGACCAGGGTCTTCAATACACTGTGAAAAAAGAATGGTGTTAGTGGGCACTTTTGTCTTGCTCTTGAATTTGGTAATAAGGCTTTTAAGTGTTATGTTTGTTATAAATTTCCAGTTTCTTCTGGTAGTCTAACAGAACAGTTTAGTTTTATTTTAATGAAAAAACAGGTATTTAATTCATGTTTTTACATAATCATCTACCAAAATGAGGGTGTAATTATGCTTAATGGCAACTTAGTGAATTACCTGATAGGTTTTTTTTTTTTAAATGTGGAATCGGCATAGTGAGGTGGGTTGCAATTCCATTTCTTCCCCTACTTCCAAACTGTAAACTTGTGTAACCTCTATTCTCCTCAGTTTTCTTCATGATACAAGCTATTTTATGAAGTAATTAATCAGGATAAAGAAGATAAAACATTTCAGGGTTTGGAGAGGTGGTTCAGGGGTTAAGCCTCTGCCTTGCAGGTGGAAGGTTCTGAGTTTGGATCCTAGACCCCACGTATAGACGCCGGGCAGAAGCAGGGGCGGCCTGCGTTTCTGGTCCTGGTAGGGCGGAGCCTGTGAATCCCAAGGCAGAGTAAACAAGGAGGAGGTGGAGGCAGTCCATGGTGGTTCCTGAATTCGCCCATGGTTCTACACACACACACACACACACACACACACACATGCACGCATGCACACATGCACAATTGAATAAATAAAAAAAAGAAAAATAAGAAAGAAGATAAACATTTCGTATACCATATATGATAAAGCTAAAGTCTAGAACACAGTTCAATACAGAAGTATGAAACACTTTCAGAAACTGATGCATTCTTGCAGGTAAATTACACATTATTATGACTTCTTTAGCAGGCAATTAGATTTTATTGGCTAAATATTAATTTATAATTTTTTTCATTGACATGATCAGCTTATACATTCCTTATATAACCTATCCTCTGCCATCAGGGCATCTAACTTCATAAGTTAGTTGGATAGCTGCAGCTCTTTTTCTATTCTTAGGAACAGATTATTTATTAAATGTGTAGAGCCCAGTGCCTGTATTTGCACTAGTTCAATATTGTTAAGTAACAAATTACTCTCAAAACTAATTAAAAATGGCATAGGACTGCCTCAGTGATATAGAAATTGCTTAGTATGTAGAAAGCTCTTTGTTCAATCTTCAGAATTCCAAGAAAACACAACAGAGATTTCAGATCTCACAAGTTGGCTGGGTTTTACGTTTCTTTGTTATGTTTCGTTTTCTGAGACAGGGTTTCACTAGGTACCCCAGACTGGCCTTGAATTCACAATACGGCCCAGGCATCAAGTCACAGTTTCTACAGTGAAGAAACCAGGCATGGGTCCCCAAGCACTTCCAATTCAGGGTCTCTCATCAAGGTATGGGCTGGGGCTACAGGCACAGTGAGGTTCAGCTGGGGGCAGATCCTTGTGTGCTTTTGGATTGAAGACTTAAGCTTCTAACTCTCAGTTACAGGACTCTCAGTTCCTGATCTCCATTTGGGCCATTCCATAGGTTAGCTCACTACACGGAGCCACTTGCTTCATCAAAGGCAATGTGGGAGGGCCAGCATGACACAAAGATGGAAGTCACTTTCTTTTTTGTAATACTGTCTTGCAAGTGACACTTCATCACTATCATTGTGTTCTAGAAGCAGCTAAAGAAGGAGGCCACGCTTAAGAAGATGAAGCCAAGTTAAGGCTTCTTGTCCATTTTAGAGCTATGTAGCACAGTTTCGAGGACAGAACTTAGACTAAACTTTCAAGGCCCCTGTTTGCCCTCTTTCACTTTTTTTTTAAAATTTCATGCTCTGCATTCCTCTGAATAGGACATTAGCTATATCCCATTGCTTTTCACATGGACAGATTGTTTTTTCCCATTCTTTCAATAGTTCATAATTTTCACTTTTCAATTTTCTTCATTCAGATGAAAAATGTAGTATCCCTCTTTTTTCTGGGATCACGAACTTCAAATCATGATTTTTGTTGATTCATTGTCTTTTTTATCTTATGGTTACTATGCGATCCTATACAATATTACTCTTTGAAATTCTTTTCTCTTTAGTATAGCGATTAAATTTATGGCCTCCCACATGTTAAGTAAGCACTCTATCACTGAACTATATCTCCCAGCTTTTTTTCTTTTTTACTTTTTTTTTTATTTTGAAACAGGATCTTGATAAGCTGTCTAGGCTGTTCTTAAGCATACAATCCTCCTGCCTCCGATGTCTGAAGAACTGGGGTTATAAGAGTGTACCACTGGGCTCAGATAAAAATTTGTTGATATTTTTATTGTGGCTTAATGCATTGCTAATTTCCATAATTATTCAATTTGTATTTGAAAACTGTGTGCCTTTTCTGCTCATACAAACACACGTATATTCAAGCTTACTAAGTGTATCATTTCGATCCTGGTGTCCTGATTTAGTTAATAAGTTAGCACATGGTGTGTTAATTTGTGAGGATGGCATTCTTTCATACTACAGTTGTGAATTTGCTGATCTTTATGTTAAACAGTGTTGTAAAGGTTTGTTGTAATTAGATTATTTTTCTGGCATGTACCTATTATCAATTAAATATTCCTTATCCTTCTGAATGACTTTTTGCTTTGAATTTTGTTTTGTCTGGCATTGATATTGCTACATCTGCTTTCTTTTTATTGGCACTTGAGTATATTTTTTCAATTCTTTTATTTTCAATCTTTCTGTGTTATTTTGTTTTACATATGTGTCTTGTAAATGGCATATAGCCATCTTGGCTTTTGACCTAATCTAAGAGTCTTTGTCTTTTAATAGGGCAATTAAACATTAACATTTATTGTGATTGCTTATGTGTTTGGACTAATTTTTCCAAGTACATTTTGCTTTTTTGGAAAAAAAATTAGCCCACTTTCTTTTCATTACCTATGCTGTCTTTTGTCAGATGGACAAAATTTTCTTTGTTTCACTTCATTTTCAGTAATGTTTACAAGTACACTTCTTATTTTAGAGCTTCAAAGACTTACCCTACATTTTTTATACATACACACTTTTGCCAACATTTACTGTCAATCTATATGGTTTTTTCCCCTCTCTTTAAACAAGGCAAGAAACTTAGTATACAATGTCTCTTTTTTTTAATCTCTGCTTCCTTTTTTGATATCTTATACTCCAACCTCTGCCCAGTGTTACCACCATACTCATGGCTGGTGTTGATACTTCGTTTTAGAGGTTTAGTCCTGTCTTTACTCATTCCTTCATATATGCCATTTTTTGTGTTTTAATTTATCTTGTTTCTTAGAACAACATATCTGCTATCTGTTATGTCACATTTGAAACTGATCATATTTCTTAGTGCTTGAATGTCTGAAAATGCCTTTTGAAATTTGCCTTCTACTTTTGTCATTGTATTAGTCATCCAGTATATTTCAGAAGTGTTATGAAATTTTGCAATATACGCTATCAATGATTCTTAGAACTTGAGGTATAGGAAGGGCACGTTTCATGTGTAGTCAGCTCACCATTTCACCTTCCCTGGGCCTGTTGCTTCATCTAGACTCACTGATACTTGCAGGCTAAGCTGCTATCATCCCTTTCTTTGCTCTCCTGTCTCCATGAGAACATTGATGGAACCACCTTTAATTAGTGGAACAAGTCAGCAAGCATCAGTTGTCAGGGTAAGGGTGTGGATTGCTTCTCTAATTCTCTTTCATCCTTGGAACTGTGTGCTGACTTAGTGACAGCTTTTAACCAGCCATTACTTTTTCTTCATTTCTTTTGTCCATAAGGTTGAGAGGAGAGAACTAGTGTCTAAGTTTTCAGGCTTGACCTTGTGATAGGAAGACATTTTTCAAACTCATGATTAGACTGCAACATTCCTGGTCCCTTGACCACAATAGAATACTAATTCCACCATATTTCCAACAAGAGCTTCATGATATTTTTCTTTCAGTTCCAACAATTTAAAGATAAAAAGATCAAAACTGAATGTGCCTTAGTGAAGACATAGGTGTCATTTTCAACATGACAAGTCTTAGGGCTGCTGAGTAATTCTGCAGAGGTCATGGCCTATACAGCTCCAGGGAGCTTTCTCCTCATGATACACTGTGAATGAACATCAGGAGTCAAGATATTTCTACATCCCAAATCTTATGAGCGACGTACTTCAGGCAAGGCTACCCACAGTGTTGGAGGTATGTCAGCCCACCAACGTGATAGTTATGGCAGACAATTGTTCATTCAGCATCAGATTTTCCCTGTACCTCTAGTGGGCAATTGCCCCACTGTCCCTATCAGCTCTACCACTCAGTGATAAAGGATAGCTTTAATTCTACTCATATTTCTCAGGCCTGTTTCAGTTGCAAGTGGTGGGAACCCAGCTCGAATTACTCCAAGCCAAAAGGATCTTATTAGTTCACATAAGTGACGAGTACCATCATGTGCTGCATTAACAATGTTTCAGTCCACAGTAGGCCCAGGTAAGATGGTTGGTCTCATAAGATAGTATCTCTTGGGGCCAGGAAGATGATTCAACAAGTAGAAGTATATTTACAATGCAAGCTTGATATCCTGAGTTCAAGCCTCAGAACTCACACAGAATGTTAGATGTAGTGGCATGCATCTGTAATCCCAGAACTCCTACAATGAGATGAAAAGTAAAAGCAGAAGAGTAAACCAGACGCTTTTGGGTCAGCTAGTCTGGAGTACACAGAGTAGCAGACACAACAAGAGAGACTCTGTTTCAAAAACAAAGGTAGAAGAAGGGAACCAGTTCCTAAATGTTGTCTTTTGTGCCCTGACTTCAACATACATGCTATGGTGCATGTGTATGCATGCACACATGTGGACACAGGGACACACACACACACACTAAATAAGCAAACAAAAATGCATTTTGTATTGTAGAAAGATTTCATCCTTTATTGACTTCATAGGCATCTTAGTCTGTGTCTGTACCTGACCTTTGCATGACAATAAAACTTCCTAATGGAGCATTTCTCAAAATGTAGCCCTATTCTTCAGTGACATGTGACTGTACAAGGGTGGCCAGGGAATGCTAAATCCCAGACTTGAATGAGGTGTGTTTCTCTCAACAGGTTTTTCTCTAGATCCTGAAACTCTAGGCTTGTCTTTTAGTTGCTCAGTCATCAAGGACTCTTTCCATAGGCATTTTTTCATTTTTTTATGTATGTGGGAGGAGGTTACTATGAACTGAACACATGCTTCCTTCATCTTTCCATCCTTCCTTCTTTCTTTTCTTCTTTGATCTTCCTATCCTCCTTTGTTTCATAATTGCGAAGTAAGGTAGGGTCTTACTAAGTTGCCAAGACTGGCCATGAACCCACTCCCTGGCACAAGCTAGACTGGAACTTGCAAATCTCTTGCTCTTGCTTTAGCCTCCTATGTAGCTGGGATTGCAGGACTATACCATGAGGCCTGGTTTTTCCATGTGGTTTCATCAAAAGTTCCAAAGAGGGGCCTGAGAGATGGCTTGGAGGTTAAGACTTTGCCTCGCAATCAGAAGGTACTGAATTGGGACACTAGGTCCCACATGAAAAACCCAGGCAGAAAAAGTGGCAGCCTGTATTTGCAGCCCTGGTAGAGAAAGCTGTGAAAATCCCAAAATAAGCAAAAAGGAGGTAGAAGCCCTCCACAGGGACTCTGATATGCACACACACACACACACACACACACACACACACACACACGCACACACACGCGCGCGCACACATGCGCGCACACACACACACACTGAATGAATGAATGAATGAATAAATAAATAAATAAATAAAAATTAAACCAAAAAAGTTCCAAAGAGGGTAGTATTGGCCTAGACAGGGTCACATGACTGCTTAACCAATACCTTTTTGCATCATGACAGACTATTCCATGTGGGAGCTAAGTCATCTGTCAGCCCATGACTGACTGACATGAACTCACCAAGAGGGAGGGGTCATTTCCTGAGACATTTTTGGTGGCTGCTGTAGAAAGAAGGAGTAGGGATTGGGAACATGATGCTCTGTTGTGGATGCAAGGTAATGCAGGGACCTGAATTCAAATGTCCATGCTGCAAAAAAAAAGAAGAAAGAATAGATGCCAAATAAATTTTAAAAAAGATCTTTCTTTCTCACCTCACTGGTTAAGGAACATAAAGCGGAGACGATTGAGCATGAGCTCATGATTATGACTTTCATTATTTATTATTTTTTGGAACCAGGCCAGACTGTTCTTAAACGTATAGCACTGCTCCTTCCTCAGCCTCTCAAGCACCAGGATTACAGACATATGCCAACATGCCCAACTTTTCATATATATATATATATATGTCAAGCAATAGCACATGACTTCAGTAGACTAGATGCTATGAGAAGCTGTCTTCAGTTTTGGCCCTAGTATCAAAGATTCTAGGTCAACTCTGATGGCAGTTTTGCCATTTGCAAGGTCAAGTAGAGTTTGGGGTTGAATAGGACTGCAGATGAGTGTTGTGGAAAAAAAAACAAGCAAACAAACCACTGTAGGACACAGATCATGGTACCTGGATCCTAATCCTAGCTCTGCCATCAACTTGCATAGTGAACCTGGACAAAGCTGCCCTTCCCTCTACACCTCAGTTTCCCCATGTATAAGCTGAAACGGCCTGACAGCATACTATAAGTTAAAGCTTTTGTTCCACTTTTGGAGAAGGAGGGAGAGAGAGAGACGTCAAGAGGCCGAGTCGGACTCCCTCCTCTCCATCTGGAACCATGTGGGATTTCTGCAGTAGAGACATTTAACCTGACTTTAATTTGAGTTGAAACGTCTGATATTTCTGATAGTAATAACATGCCCTGGATGGGGCAGGGGAGCAAGGCCTCCTGAAAGGCATACCAGAAAGCCGTCTCTGTTCCTGCTCTGAAGCACAGACCCCAGCAGCCTGGGGTCCTGCACTAGGACCCTTGGAAGCAGGGCTCCCGAGGAGCCAGGTCACAGGAATCCACTCAGGCTGGCAGGCAGCCATGCTGGCAGCATGGCAGCTTTCTGCACCTCTTTCTTCTGTCAGCCTGCCCCATCCTGCCTTGCTAGGCCTGTTGGCTGGCGCTGGGCTGGGCCAGGAGTGGAGAACAGCATGCGGTGGGTGGTATGAGGTGCCACCTGAGATGTGCAGGTCCTGGCAGGGCAGAGAGGCTTGGGACAGGCCTATTAAGGGTGGGGCCAGTGAAAGAAATGCCACAGTGGCCACTACTGGGTGTGTTGATCCCTCCCGACATATCAGTCACCCTCATCATCCTCCTGCAGTTGAGTCCATCCATGCACACAAGCTCCTCCTCCTCCTCCTCAATGGGAGGTCCCGTCGCTGCCACTCAGCCTCTCCTGCTGTGACACAGATGTTTTATCTTAACCCTCCCTGTGTCACAAAGTAAGTTCTAGTCCAGATAAGTGTGGAGGAGTCCAGTCGCTCATTCATCAGGGAATACAGCAAAAATTCCTCTCCCTGCTAGTCCAAGCACACTGTGCATTAGACAATGAGAGTGGAAGTCCTGCCTTTTGTCCCTTTGTACTGTATTTATTCTTTGCCCGAGCTAGCAAACTGCCAGCCCCTAGCAACTATATAAATAGTGCCTGGAGTCACTGGATAAGTGGTGGCCTTGCCGCCTCCTCCAGTTTCCCATCCCACCCCTAGCTTGCTTTCCTGCCTTAACGATTCTTTGGTGACAGGGCGATGAGTGGGCACCTCAGAGCCCATGCTGACCCCCTAGCCCAGAGCAGGCAGCCCTCCAATTACCCACGATGCTCATGGAAAGGGCGGCAGAGGTAGGAAGAGAGTGCTTTCTTCCCCCTTCATATATATATATATATATATATATATATATATATATATATATATATATAAGCAAGGAAACAGATTTCACTTTCAATCTTCTTTCCAAGAGATCGTTATAAACAAAAGCAGGTCTGGGGCAGGAGGAGGAGGGGGAGGAGAGGAAAATGATTTGGGAGATTAAGGAGGCAGCCACGACAGCGTCCCCTTTTAAACCTCAATAAGGTTGTTTTTCTTGGTCGTTTTTCCTCCCTCCCTCTCCAGTCAGCGTTACTTAAAAGGAACATTATGTTATCACAAATCAGATTTCCAAACATCATCTCCAGGTCACTGTGAACAGCTCAGCAATTTGACTGCAGATTCCTGGAGAAGGAGTCCCCTTTAACCTCAAATCCGCCAGGGAACTACCCCCTTCTCAACGCTGTGCCTGGGGCGAGCGTCATGCCACCGGCCTCCCCTGCATCCCAAGGGGCAGCTGGAGCTCCTGCTGCCCACTGTAAGGCACCCCTGGCTCTGCAGGGTGGGGGCTGGACCCTGGTGGGGTAATAATGTGGGTTTCATTTTTCCTCTGCCATAAACTTGGGGCTTATCAGTGCCACGGAGCTGCCACAGGAGATTAAAGTCAGGGCTGGCGCCCTCGTTCCAGCACACAGTGAGAGACCACAAGTATTCCAGCTGGGACAGCATGGCCAGGCGAGCCAGGGTGCAGCTGCCCATGGGGTACAGCTGAGGACTTTTGAAAGCAAGATGCTACTACTCATCGTGTGTCACATCTGGCCAAACCTAAAGCCACCCTTTGCTCTCTCCCCTCCTCTGAAGTCAAGGCAGGACAGAAGTCAGGCAAGAAGGTATCAGAGATGTTGACACCCTAATAAGAACTGCAGCAGGATGGATTGGGGTTAGACACAACGGGTTCCCAAACTGAAGATTCAGAACACATGGAGTAATTTTCTGACAAAGAATGGAGGAAAAGCAGTGAACTGTGGAGCACTGGTGATCTTGGCAGCGAACCAAAGGGAAACAGCTGAGTGACAGCAATTGGGATTAGGGTCTCGGCATGTTCTGTGTGTCCTCGGCTGCCATAGAACGGAACCAAGTGGAAAGGTTAAATTCCAGGTCCTCAAGCCAAAACATTCTTTCTAGGATCCTATTGCCATTAACATGTGTACACTTCTCTCTAGCCCTGGGGCACAAGAATTGGGACCTCCATATTACAGATGGGAAAACAGAGGCTTATGGAAGGGAGCAGAGGGTGGAAGAGATGGGGAGATGGCTCGGAGGGCAAAAGGACTTTCTGTACAAGCCTAACGACTTGAGTTCAGATCCCAGAACCTACATAAAAGCTGGACATTAAAGTAGAGAGAGATAACCTGACTTTAATCTGAGAAGAAACGTCTGGTAATTCTGACAGTAAATAACATGTCCTGGATGGGGCAGGGGAGCAAGACTACCTGAAAAACACACTAGGAAGCCCTCTCTGTTTCTGCTCTGAAGCACAACCCCCAGCACGCAGGGATTCCTACACCTGGACCCAGGAAAGTTGGGGTCCTAGAGAAGCCAGGTCACAGGAATTCACCTGTAATAGGACAAGCTTTTGTAACCTTGTGCACTCCTGTGGAAAACGGGAGATACGGACAAGAGAATCAGTAGCTCAAGGACTGGCCAGCTTGGCCTATTGTAGTGGTAACCGTCTCAAACGAGGTGGGAGAGGTGAAGACCAGTGCTGAAAGATTATCTTCTATCTCCACACACGTGCTGTGGCACATGCGCTCATACTCTCACACATGAACAAGCATGCACACAGGCCCTCAAAGTGACAGTGACTTACCAGACGACACGGGAATGAGTTGAGGAGTTGGAATTAGATATGAGGACTGTTGGCCTTTGACTCCAGTCTCCTTTCTTGGGCTCTTACAACTGTGGTATGATCTTTTGCAAGGCAGCCCTTGTCCAGGT
The DNA here is from genome assembly GCA_023101885.1 of Typhlomys cinereus. Lineage (NCBI taxonomy): Eukaryota > Metazoa > Chordata > Mammalia > Rodentia > Platacanthomyidae > Typhlomys > Typhlomys cinereus. Next base: position 9,547,574 of record JALPQD010000019.1, read on the forward strand.
GACCTTCTGAATAAAGCAAGTGACAAGGCAGGCCCAAAGAACGGATTCTTGGCCTTGAACAGGGAATAGTTGTGGAACAGTACAGAAGGCAGAAAAAAATTGTCCTGACAAATATGAAACTCAAGAAATACCAAGAGCTACCTTAACAAGCTGCAGATAAAAGGGCAGTTCGTGGGCACCGTAAGAGGAGCCAGTGGGATGCTGGGAGTTTAGACAGGAGTGCCAGAGGCCAAGGGCTACTCCCTCAGATGCATGCCGTACAGCATAGGCATCCGGGGCTTTCTTACAGATCAGTGTAGGAGCATGGGTGAGGAAGCTCACTATACTTGTGCCAGGCCTTCGCACACCATGGGTGATGACATAGGTTCACGCATACAGCCTGATAAAGCAGAATCAGTTTTCCTGGTCAGGATCAGTAAACAGGCTGAGAGAAGCCAAGGGCATGCACAGGATGCAAAACCAGTGTATCTTGAGGCGGGACTGGAACACCTATCTGTCTGACTGGGGCTCTTTTCTACTAACCTTGAGGGCAGTCTGGCTACCTTCAAAGACCAGGGCAGAAGGTTGGCTCAGATGAGGCCTCCAGGGGACCTTGGAGTTTCGCGAGATTCTGGGCCTTTAGTAGCCAAGACTCTCCACCTGGAGGACTGAAGACTTAGAAAGTGGACCTAGGACCCTGGACAGGCCAGAAATGGCAAACTAGAAGACCTGGGTAATTAGGTGGGGCAAAGACTTCTGCCGCCCCATCCTTCCCCCTCCTCCTAAACTCTCTAATTACCTCCAGAAAGCTCACAGACTCAGCATCCAAAAGAAGAAGGCCGTGCTCCTAGTGCTGTCCCAGCCCACATTCATTCAGAAGGCTTGTAAAGTGCCCAAAGTGGCCTTGGGTAGACTGACATTCAGCCAACCCCCACTACAGGGCCGCCCAGCCACCCGCACAGCTTAGCCATCCACCCCAGCATGCTGAGGCCGCTCCCTTGCATGCTTTATTTATCTTGGCCCAAGGACGTGAAGCCGGATCTGAGGGGAGGATGGAGAGGCCATTTTCAATATTTCCTCCCAGCCTCTCCATGCCCTTGAATTGCCCCTTAATACCCAGGAGGATAGGGCAGAGGTCTATGGTCTGAAAACAATGGCTTGAAGCTGAGAGTAGGGGAGAGGGAAGAATGGGATGTAGGGAGAGAAATCCCTGTCAGAGAGTAAAAGGTGATGCATTCTCCCACCCTCCTAGGCCCCTGGAATGCTATACGGATTTCTAGCCCTCAAACCTTGAGCTGCTCCCACTCTAGCCCAACCTCGGACTGCTAGGGGTAGGGGGCAGAGGGATGACCTGCATCCCAAACCCACAGGGCCTGAGAACAGAAGCTGGGCTTGCACCCCAAGCCCTAAAGGGTCAGGACCTCAGAGAACTGTGCACTTTGGGAAGCCACGTGAAATCCTCTGCTCACGCTGGTAAGAAGAGGAGCCTTGTAGACCCACCAGAATCTCTAGGGATCTCCAGCCCTGCATCTCAAGAGCCCACTGCTAAGCAGTGCTGTCCCGCCACGGGGCTCCCAGGCCTCCCCCTCTTAGGCTTGTTTTCTCTGCTGGAATCCCTGTCTCCAGTTATCATGTCCCTTGCCACACCCCACGCTGTCCTCCAGCCAAGCCACACACATGGAACCGCTTTCATCTCCCTCTTCAGCTGGGCCTGCCCTTCCCAAGGGCTCAGACACTGAGCTGCTCTGACTTCCTTCCAATCTGTCTCCCTCAACCCCATGTTCAGGGACATTCAGCTGCATGGGGCTTCAGAGGGTGGGGCCGGGGACTTGGAAGTGGTGGCGGGCTGGCTGACTGTCCAGGTCTGATGTATGTCAAGGAGGGGAGAATATTTCTTCCAATTCTCAACTTACCTCCTTCCATATGGGTGCTGAGAGGGACTGATTGTCCAGGATTGGGCAGCCTCGGTTCAGTTAACAGATGTCTCTGAGCATCACCAGTGTAGGTAACAAAAGCGGTTTGGCTCACTTCCTGCTCAGGAGGATATATATGTTGGACCAGTTACTACGGTTTGAATGTATCCCCAAGAATTCATGTAACCGTGTAGGAAGGTGGGGCCTTGGAGAAGATGTTAGGACCATAAGAATAGAGCTGTCATGAATAAATTAATGGTGTCATTAAAAATGACAAGCAAGGTGGGGGGAGCAGAGCCGGATCAGTGCTTCATTTGACGTCTCACTGAGGTGAGGGAAAAACAACGGTTTGATAAGAGACAAGTCTATTCTGTTTTGGGCTAGTGACAGTGAAGATAGTAGAGAGGTGTAAGGACATGGTAGAAATAGAGTGCTAACAGCACTTGCTCCCCAAATGGTCAAATGGTTGCCAGGTGTAAGGGAGAGTGTGCTGTTCACTGAGAGAATAGTACCATAGCACTTGGTACAGGACACCCAAGGTGGGTGGAGAGGGGTACCTGCCTAGGGACATGGAGAGTTTGGGGTGCCTATAGAGTATCCAGGGAAGGTCCTTGTTTTGAAGACTAAAGAGAAGCTCACAAGCTTCAAGGGAGGGTTTGTGCTTCTGAATAGTGGAGGATGATGCTGAAAACAAACCAGAGCTTTCAGGAGCAAGTTCATTGGCAGGATAAAGTACAGGACTCTTCGGCAGTGTCGGCAGGTAGTCTGAATTGCTCTTTAGGAAAGCTGCTTGGTCACGCTGTAGGAAACAGGCAGGTTGAAAAGAAAGTCTGAGGAAAGATGATGGGATAGTCAAGAGAAGTGACAGTAAACGACATTTGCCAGCAGAAATGGCAAGCACTGATGAAGGGAAGCAAGGTAGCCAAGGCCTTGGCACGACAACACATCCCAACTACTTCACAGGCTGAAGCCAGAGGATTGTGAGTTCAAGGCCAAGCGGGGCAATTTAGCAAGACCCTCTATCAAAATGAAATGTGAAAACGAGGCTGAGTTTGCTGTGATGATAGTTCATGTCTAAAAATCATGGAGCTCAGGAGGCTGAGTCAGAAATATTGCCTTGAACTCTAGGCCATCATGGGCTACATAGTGAGCTCTAGGCTAACCTGGCCTACAGAGTGAGACCCTGTCTCAAGAAATGCAAATAAAAAAAGGGGATGAGGATTATATTGCTTGACTATCACTTGTGTGAAGTGCTGGATTCAGTCCCCAGTGATAAAAAATGTTTAAGTCAATGCATGCCACGGGATAGAGAGATAAGAAAGATCTAGTGGTGTAGCCACAGGGACAAGCCAGCCTGGAAGCAAGAGAAATTGGCTGGCAGTAAGGACTAGAACTGCCTGTGGCTTCCTCCCTGTTTGTTTGCTCCCTAAGAGCCTTGGCCACAGGCTTTGTTCGAGGACAGAAGAAAAGCGTCCAAAGGCAACACCTCCATCCTGCCACAGGTTATAAATCTCCTGAGCCAGACACCAGCACACACACCTGCTGCAAGCCTAGGCGCAGCAGCCGGCCCGCTGGGGCAGGGGCCAGTGCTTCCCAAGGATGGAAGGATTTCCAGGCTGCTTCCAATGAAATTCCCTGCTAGTGAAATACCAGGAAGGGGTATGTGGTGGTGGAGGTGGGGGGTAAGGAGCCTGTCCATCCCTGAACAGGGCCCAAAACTTCAAGGAAAGGAGGGGTTCACAAAAAGAAGAGGGACTGGCTGGGGAGCAAAACCAGGAATGTATGCGAGAAATGGGAGCCAGGAAGCAGGAACAGAAGAGGCCTCAGGCCTAGGACAGAAAGTGTCCCCCAGGGATCAAAGCTCATTAGAGTCACAGAGACGTACAGGTGTCAATGACTATCAGATGTGGGGTGGCAATGGTCACTCTGTACACACACAGAGTTGGTCTCCAAACGGAAAAAGCCCCTAGGAAATGAAGGGATCCTAGGTAACTCTCTGGGGATAAAAGGTGGTGGGATCCATGCAGAGATATTGGGTGCAACAATGGAAGATGGCAGGGTGCCTAGCTGGGTGAATGGTTGCTAAGAATGGCTATCAGCCGGAAAAGAAGAGAAGAGAGGGTAGGACATGGTGGATGAGGATGGAGAGAGGATGAGGAAGGACATGGTCGTCTATGAGCCCTGGGAAATGAGACACTAAGTTCAAGGGGCAGCCACGAGGAACCATGGGAGGCCAGGTCTCTAGAGAGCATGGTCTAATCCAAAGTACAGAATTCTGCATTAGAGATCTAGTTAGAAATGACTCGGTTAATTAAAACTCTGCCTTGCAAACAGAAAGTCCTGAGTTCGGATCCTGAATCCCATGTGGAAAAAAAAAAAAAGCAGAAATGGTAGCAGCCTGCACTTTTGATCCTGGAAGGCAGAGCTTGGGAAACTCCAGAGCAAAATAAAGAGGAGGTAATGAAATCCAGGATGATTCCCAAAATCACCTTTGGGCCTCCACAGGCACACACGGTACCCTCTGATACACACAGACACACAGACAGACACACACACCAATTAAAAAAATAAAGTTCTACTAGAAATACAATCACAGACTGACTTCCTCGGATGGCAGTGAAGCTGTAGAGAGCTGCTAGCCTGCCACTTTTGGAGCGCAGGAATCTGAGAGGAGGTAAGCTTGCACTTGGGCCAGATGGGCGTCTGTGCAGAATTCTGTTCTTTACATCTCTGCCACACTGTACAGCCACAGGCAAAGGTTGCCTGCACCTTTGGCAGGCAGATAGGAAGTTGGCACACACACTCAACATGTGCTCTCCCTCCTGTATACACATGTTCACAAGGCAGGGGCACCCATTCTCTAGTGTGTGAAGCCGGGGTGTCCTTACAGCACGTAGAGGCAGAAATCTGAGGATGCACCTAGGCACCTGAGGATGCACCTGATTCTTGGGATGCCATTTCTACTGTTCATGCCACACTGGTGGGGAGAGAGGAGAACCTCCTAAATGCCTCAAACTAAGGAGTATAGACGTCTCCTCTCCTGCGGTCTAAGGCTCTATTCAAGGGCCTGTTTTATTAGTTCAAACTCTGTAACTGAACCCAAAACCACTCTGCCATGGCTATCCAACACCCTTAAAGGGTCCTGCTTTGTCATGAATTTGGATCCAAATCCATCCTAGACCCTGTTACTATCTGAATACTTGTCCCTTGGATTTTTCTCTCCTCTCTGTCTGTGGTAGTTCGCTACAGTTGTCCCCTTGACAATTGAAAGCCAGGTATGTACATTTGTAAAGAATTAGTAGTTGAGTGAAGTCCTGAGCAAGCCTGCAGTTGACTGTCTAATTGATGGGGAAGACCTAGTTCACTGTGAGAGAGACTATTCTCTGGGCAGGTAGGTAAGATGGAGGGAGCTAGTTTAGAGAGTTGTATTCTTTAGTACACTTGCACAGACATACTATCTGGCAAACAAGGTTTGCCCCTCTTTCGAGAGTCCTGTGGATATGGTATAGCCGACTAGTTCCCTTGACCCCTGGTGTTGGTATGAACTTTCCTGCCAAGTTGGACTAAGAACTGCAAGCCATAATAAAACCTGTTCTTGTAAAGCTGTTGGCTGTGAATTTATTGCAACCTGCAGGCAACCTGCAGCACTGTCAGAAGTCCCTTTTCTGATACTCCTATACATCCTATAGACTTTCAGCAGAAGCTTGTTGACAGAGAGGGAAGCTGGGAAAGCTGAGACTCGCCTGAGCTTGATTCCTTGGATGCTCCAAAGAAAGTCGGCCCAGAGACTAAGGGCTGGCCTGGTTGCCTGGCCTTGTCACACATACAGAATGACACTATGTAGAGAAGATTGGGGATGGTAAGGGAATACAGGGAAGGGAATAAGCCACAAAACCAGCTTCCCAAGTAAAGAAAGAGCCTTTCCAAACCCTGACCCTTTGTTTCCAGGCTGTCAGTCCTAGCCCAAGGTTATACTCCTAGTTAAAGGCAACCGCAAGGCCAGCCAGTCAATCCTGCTTTGAAGACGAGGCTGCATTTTTTGGAAGAGATAACAAAGTGGCCTTTGTCTCACTCCTCCTCTCATTCTCACTTTCCTTGTTCACTCTTTCTTTATGTAGTCATTTTCTGGCCCTCCTCCAAATGCACAGGGTTGAAGGGGGAGTGCAGGAAGAGGGAGTGGAGGCCACCAAGCTAGACCAAAGAGACCACTGGGGCAGACCTGTCCCTTCTTACAGGCTGGTAGCCCTGCTGGAACTTATAAGAGTGAGGCACGAGTCATTGACAGGGGCCTCTCCGTCTGCTCTTTCCTTTAGTATGGGGCAAAGTTGAGACCCTCACAAGTCCTGATTCTCTATGGGAGAAACAAAATGAAGTCCAATGCCACCCTGTGTCCTGAGCACCTCTCATGGCCAGGCGAGCAGCATTCTGGCTTCCAGGGGGCTTGGATTCAGTGGTACTCAAAGTCACTTGTCAGGTCCAGATTGAGCCGTGGGGAGTGGGGGGTCTTCAGTGCCAGCATCAACCACTCAGGTCCTTTGCAGAGACTCTGAGCTGAAAAAAAAAAAACTCCAGAAACAAAGAACCCCATCCCATTCTTTACCTAAGCTTCTAGCCAAATATTTCTGGGCTGACAAAGTCTTCTGAAGGTCATTTTATCTATCCCCCAGGCTTCAGGCTGCAGGACTTCCCTCCCACCCACCTAGCAAAGCTCTGGCCCCCTTGCTCTTGAGTGCTGAGAACCTCATCGCCCACCTCTGCAGAGAAGAGCTGTGTCCATGAACACAGAGCCTCATGGGGCAGCATAGCCTCGGGGGTCCAGGGCCCCTCTCCTAGTGAGGATTACTTCAGCTCGGGCCTCTCAGGCCCCTCAGAGTGGCCCTGCCTTCCTGGCAGCCAGCCCGCATCTCCACTTCTAAGCCGAGCTCTGCGGGCCGGCCTCGAGCAATCTGAGTCCTCGCCCAGGGCCTCCGAGAGCAGCAGAGTAAAGCAGCCCCAATCAGCTTTTGGCCGCCTTGCTTCCTGCAGGTGGGAAAATCATCCTATTTATCCCCAAATGGATTTGTCTACTCAAACAACAAACAGACACAGAGACGCACGTGGCGTCCTAGACGTATATGCAAAGGATGAGCTGTAAATACACATGCTGGCTCCCTCTCCCTCTGGCCCCCCTTCTCTCCATCTCTATGGTTCTGTCTCTCTGTCTCTGTCACTGTCTCTTTCCCCACCATCCCTTCTCTTTTTCTGTTCTTTCTCTTACCCTTTCCCAAGGCCCCCTCTTGCTTCCATTACAGCATTTATCAAAGTGGCCTGACCTCATGTTGTAAAAATATACAGCATGGAACAAAATCCACCTTAAACTCTCTTCTAAATATATTAAAATAATAGGAATTCTCATCTGCCTGATTGAATTTGCTGCTCGATATTAGAAGCATGCCAGGCCCTTCTGGGCCCAGTCTGGGGCGGGGAGGGGCTGGGATTCCCTGCCTGACTCCTCTCTCTGGGCCAACAACGCAGCTTCCTCACTGGGCGGGGCTGGGTGAGGCAGTGGGAGCTGTGCTCTGGCCAAAAGATCTTGGGCGGCCACCTCCTCCAGCAGCCAGCACAGCCCACAGAGCAAGTGCAGACAAGCACGTGGCTCCTCTGGTCCACCGTGGTGAGCCTTTGCCCTGCTCCTGGGGAGGGCACCTCAGCCCCCTTGCCTGCTTCTAGTCTTTCCTCAGCTCCCACCGACTGCCAGGGTCTGCAGAATGGGAAACTCCTTGAGGTCAGGGGAAAAGCTATGTTCTTTGTAACATCCAGATCTAAAACAGCCTGGTTCAGAGTTAAAGCCTGGGCAAACCTCAGGTGTAAAAAGGAAACCTGTTCATTTGTTCATTCATTCCATCGACCTGTATTTATTAAACTTTCAAGGGCCCTACACTAAGCTAAGCACTGGGAATACAGGCTGCTGTTATTCAAGTGAGTAAATTAACATGCTTACTCACAGGCAATGGGAGAAGGTATTGCCCTTCCATCTAAACTTCCTACTCCCTAGCCCAGCAAAAAGCAGGACTTATTCCATGTTAGGCTTTGTTTTTCAGAGACACAGCATGGACTTCAGCATGGTTTGCTTAGGACTTAGATACGAAGGTTCGTTGGCTCATGGGGGTAGTAACTCTGTGTGGGTAGAGAGAGGGTCCAGCATGAGACTTCACATTCAATTAGGACTGCACTGGGGAGTTCATATTAGGCAAGGTGTGGTGTCAACAGACAGTGGCTCAACTAGTAGTAGTCTCCGAGGTTACAAGAGGATATTATTGTCATTGGCTATAAATTACACGTAAATTCCAGTACTTTGGAAGCTGAGGCAGGAAGATCAGGAGTTCGAGATCAACTGCATAGCAAGACTCTTCCTCAAAAGAAACAATCACAAAAAAGCAACGAACAATACCTACCCTATAAAATGGGTGACTATTATTACCCCACCTTTGCAGATAAGGAAAACAAGGTGTGCAAATTGGGCAAGTGTCTTAAGTTCCGTGGCAGTCTGGCTCCAGTCCACTTTCTGTCATTTGTCATTGTGTCTGCAAACATACTTCCCTAATGGACTCTTCGCAAAGCAGACATTTGCTCTGGGTCTGTGGCACACAACCGAGAATGTTGGCCTGTAGCTCCTAAAATACTTCTTGCTACCATTGTTGTAGAACCCACCTGTTAAAGTGGAACTGTTGTTTGTGGCCTCTCTGGGTCCACGGCCACACACACAGCACCCAACTCAGTTCTCGTCTTTGTTTCAGTGGCTATACGAGACCTGGACTGATGTTTGTTGGGATGAGGGAAGGCTGAGCAGGGGTGGCCTTGATGAACAAGAAGGCAACTGTGTCTGAGAGGAAGAAGAAGGGGGAAGCCAAGATGGAGGTTGATGTCAGAGGAACAGCAGCAGTGCCTGTCCACTCTTGTCCTCTGCTATGGCCAGTGTCACCATGAGACCTGCATGCACCCAGGGAAATGTGACTTACTGCTGCCATGTAAACAGGATGACAGGATATGAGCTCCTGTGTATGGCTGGTGAAATCAGCTGATCATTCATAGCATGTGCTTCTTCGTGTATATGCACAGATCTGCTCACACGACCCTGACGCCAATAGGAGTCTGTGGCTGAGCATGGTCAACAGGTGCACGTGTGGAATGTGGGGTAGCATAGGGCGTGGATGTGGCATCTTCACCCCTGGGACCTCTGGAAACCCCCAGTAGAGGAGGCTTGGCAAAGGTTCTAGAAAAGACTCCTTAGGGATCTGAGAGGCCAGCTGACTCTAGGAGGGGCTTTCCTTGGAGCCAGAAGTCACCACTCTCTATCACCCCAGTAGACATGTTTACCCTCTCTCTTTTGCCAAAAGAGTGTAGAGGTGTTTCCTCTCAGCCCTACTCCATGAAAGGAAGAAGCAACTAAAGAGACACCTGAGAGAAAACACCTAGAGGCACCTGGACCAGCCTGCCGCTTGCTGTTGCCTGCTCACAGTGACCCTGCCATCTCCGCTCCCTTTTAACCCTGTGGTGTAGGGGAAGGAGGTCTTTGCAGTGCTCTGAGATCTGAACTTCAACCTTCACTCTGTGGAGCAGATGCTTTGGGACCTCAAGCTAACCCCCTGACATCCCCAAGCCTTAGTGGCCCTGCCTGTGAGTAGGGATGGCATGCATCTCCAGTGCAAGGAATAAAAAGTCATGGTTAGAGCATGGTTTTTATTCTTACTTGTCTCCCTCTTTATTCCTTCTCTGTTGGCAGACTCTTTCCAGGCAGAAGAATAGGGTCCAGCTACTATCCTTCTTCCAGGGCCAGTAATTTTCTATTCTGCCCTTGAGCGTCTATTAGACTCTCATTGATTTACCTATGGGCAGATGATTGGCAGCCCCAAACCCAATTTTTTAAAAATTTTTTAATTATTTATTATTTATTCAATTGTGCGTGTATGCGTGTGTGTGTATGTGTGTGTGTGTGTGTGTGTGTGTGTAGAACCACCATGGACGCCTCCACCTCCTTATTTACTCTGCCCCGGGATTCACAGGCTCCGCCCTACCAGGACCTGAAACGCAGGCCGCCCCCGCTTCCGCCCGGCGTCTGTATGTGGGCCTAAGATCAGAACTCGGGACCTTCCGCCTGCAAGGGAGAGGCTTAACCCCTGAGCCATCTCTCCAGCCCCCAAACCCAATTCTTAAAGAACAGTCTTCCTTCATTGCACCCGGGAACTCAAACTAACTCAACATCTCTCACCCACATGCCTACAACATTCTCTCCAAATATAGATAATCCCTATTCTGATGCTTTGGCAATACAGAGATTTAAAGAAATATAGCTAGAATGCCCTACCAGGGGAAAGCTTACATCTCATATCTTGTGTTTGGATGCTGTTAATGTCGAAGTAGGATGCCGCAAAAAGGTTTGTTTCAGGACACTGGTTTCTCCTCCAAGCATGTTGGCAGTTAGCAGAATTCCATCCTGCAGCTCACCTAGGATTATAAGATTTCTTTAAAATAGAGCTAGGCAGAGCTAGAATGATGACTCATTGGATAAAAACACCCGATCACTAACCTGGTAGCCCAAGTTGATATGACAGGAGAGAACTAGCTTTTAAAAGTTGTCTTCTGGCCTCCAGATCCAAGTGTGGGTCAAATGGCTGATCAAGAGTCCTAGGCAGTCCCTTGCCATGGCTGTGGTTAAAGCACCCAATGCCATCCCTGAAGAGAGGGTGATGAGACTGAGAGAAACGAGGACATTGAATGGTCTCAGTGAGCTCTAGACACCAGAGCCTGGCTGCCTCTGCTATTCACCATCTGTCTGACTGTGGAGGGATTCATTGAACTATTTGGGCTTCCATTTCCCCAACAGGAAGAATCTAGACTGCTGTGTCAGTATGATGTGACGTGATGTGAAGAAAGAGCTCCACAGACTGCAAACCCTACACCCATGTGGGGCCGGAGTGATATGGCTGAGCCCCCATTCAGGGGCTCATCCTGTGGTAGGCATGCAAGCCCACACATGAACACTCCCACCTGGACCACTGGACAAGAAATCCCTTGAAGCCAGGCTCTGGAAATCCTTGCTCATCTGTGTACCACAGATGTATAGCACTAGGCTTGGCCTCATTATTAACTAAGCAATGCCACTGGGGCATTTAGAATTCTGACCCTCTATTTTCAAGATATGAGATGAGCCACAGGGGATGACTGCACCTACCCTGGGTCACAGCAGCACAGTAGCATGGTGAGGTGCTGTCTGTGTGACATTCTGGCTCTGCTTTGCCTCCAGGTTAACTTTCCACATTGCTTCCCTGACCCACTGTCACCCACTTTAAGAAGTCCATGGGGTGTCTAGTGACCAGCTCATCAGGCAGAAATCAGACGCAGGAGTGGAACAAAAGTTTAAGCTACTCTTGAGTTGTATCTCAACTGTTCTGCAGCCCAAGGACAGCATTGGATTTCAAAGCCTGCTGGGACCGGACAGTCCTGCCTCTGATGACCACGCCCTCCCACGCGGGGTCCCTTGCCTTCCCACCACTGAGGTCGAACATTCGCACCTCCTAGCGGAACCTTCAGCTGGTATCTATTCCATCCCCAGCACCCTGCATAGTTCCTGCCCTGGCAGGAACCACGATGCCCCAGCAGCATCTCCTTCCAAGTTCCCCGTGCCACATTTTTTTCCCAGTGGCCTGAGGGCTTCTGAGCCTCAGCTGGGCCAGCTGCTCTCCCAGCAGTATGGATGCCACATCCTCTTTCTGGGCAAGCTCCTGGGATTCCTTTTTAGACAGGTTCCCTGGAGAGCCATCTACCCCGGCCTCCTGTGTTCAGAAACCATGTCAATCCAGCCGGCCTGCTATTACATTTGCATTTCCAAAGCTCAATTTACATCAGAATTATTTCTGTCTGGCCAGGCTGGGAGACTCCACACATATTTGGAGGAGGCCTTTTGGCCAAACTAGGAAGGACTGGCAATCACTTCCCCCTGGGCCTCATTCCCCTAGCAAGGGCTTTTTCTTCGTTCCCTATATTGGCCACATGACCTCATCTTCGCCTGTTGTTCTTTCTCCTTCCGCAGGTAGGAGGTTTCTCTGCACCACTCTCTGACCCCTCAGCGGCCTTTGCACTGGTATTTCAAAGTCTCCTTCCTGACTGCAGCCATGTGGAATAAAACAAATGTAAATGTATGTGTCAACTTAGGAAACATTAAAAAGAACAGTCCAGGTTTCAGAGCGATAAGCAGCCTCAGACATTGGTGGTAGAAGTGTAAAGTGGCCAATTTGGACATGCCAAGTCCTTTAAAAGCACCAATAGGCCAGTGAGATGGCTCAGAGAGTAAAGACACTTGCTTCCAAACCAGACAACCTTAGGCTGATCCTCAGAACTCACATGTAGAAGGAACTTGACCTCCATTCACATGTTGTAGGATGCATGTACACACACACACACACACACACACACGCACACACCATAAGTACAAAAAAATTAAAAAGAAGGTATACACTTTGACCCAATACTTATCCTCACAGGATTCTGCTCCAAAGAATTATGTGTAGCCTGGTCTAGAGGTACACACTGTACTCTTAGCTACTAAGGAAATGGAGGCAGGAGGATTGTAAATCCAAGACCCACCTGGGCTCTTGAGTGAGTCAAGTCAGCCTGAACATTAGTGGGAACCTGCTCACAATGAAAAAAGAAAGTCAAGGGAACCTGCTCACAATGAAAAAAGAAAGTAAAATGACGGCTGGGGTGCACCTCATAGTAGAACACTTGCCTGGCCTCTGGGAGGCCTCTAAGTTCAATAGTGAGCATAATAAAAAAGAGAACAAATTTAGACTAAAATGCATATAAAAGGTGTTCATAAAAATTACTAGGCTAAACTTTAAACATTAGAGAAATACCTAAATAAAATTATCTCAGTTTGTGGAAAAAACTTGTAATCTCAGCACTCAAAAAGTTGAGGAAGGAGCATCCTGAATTCGAGGGAAGTCTGGGATAACCTGTTACAAAGAAGCAAACAAAAAAGCAACAATAGATAAATAAAACAATCTACAATTTGTTACAGAGGATGTTTCAGAGGATATGTAATGACATGGAAAGTGCTTGTGCTCTAATGTTAAAATATGCAGAATATTAAATCATGTTACAGCATGATCTTGATTGCTTTTCACAAAGTATAAATATTCAAACAGAAAGACTAGAAGGGAATCAATCAGTTGCTAATACCATCTGACTCTAGGTGGGATTCCAATTAATTATAACAATAAACACTTTTATAACAGTTAGTCATTTTTTCTCAGCATTTTGCATATATGTAAATACACGTATATATTTCTGAAAAATACCCTGGGAGATAAATGCCATATTTTCCCATTATACCGAAGTGCAGAGTGATGAAGTGACTTGCTCATTGCTCAAGGCCACACAGGGATTTTATTCTTTGTATTTCTTATTTGCCAGTTTCTCCGCTGTATGTGCAGCTTTTGTAAATAGAATAAAAAAGTGTAAATAGCAACTTTGGTAACAAAAATTAAAGTTGCAGGTAGAGTACATGCTTATAATCTCGAGTTTGCAATCAGAAGGCTGGGGCAGGAGTGCCCCAAGCTTTGGGCCAGCCTTGGCTATATAGCAAGACCATATATCAACAAAACAAAAAAGAAAGTGAGGAAGGAAAGGAAAGGAGAGAGAGAGTGAGGCAAAGAGGGAAGAAGAGGGGGGGCAAAGAAGAAGGAAGAGAGGGAGGGGGAGAGAAAGAGAGAAAGAGAGAGAGAGAATCAAGGTCCTGGCATGCAGTGCCTCCCTAACCTGTTTAAAATGCAGCTCTAGAGGTCACTGCAGCAGATCTAGGCCTGTATAATTCTCTCTGGGTTCCCCAAAAGATGCCATATCCCACTACTCAGTGATCGGCCTGCCCCTGCTTGTGTCTTAGCTACTAGCTAGCCTGTTCCCACCTACTGCCTAGTCTTCCTGCTCCTTTTTAGATGCACTCCTCCACAGTCCATATCTCAGTGGCAGAGGCTGCCAGCAGACCGGCTTCATTCATCAGCCCATTGCAGGGATACAGCAGGAGGGAGCAAGTAAGGAAAGCACAGCTCCTCAGGCTGCTGTCTCTGGGACTTCAGCAAAGATCCAGTCAGCCTCTTTGGCCACAGGTTCTACTCATAAGCTCCACAAACTACAGGTTGAAAATATTGGAAAAACAGCGCATGAACATGCACAAACATTGTCCCTGACATTAGTCTCTAAACAATTCAGTCTTGCAACTATTTCAGCGTTTGTACTGTGCTAGATAGTAGGAGCAATCCAAGATGATTTAAAATGCACAAGAGGATATGCCTCCATTATGTACAAACACTACACCATCTTACACAAACGATTTGAACCTGTGTGGGTTTCAGTCCATACAGAGGGCCCTAAAGGATAACCACACTAGTTTTTCAATCCTAACCTCAAGGCGACAGCCTATGGGGAAAAAGGATGGGACTTGTGGCGTTGGTGCTGGATACTCCCCTTTGTAGAGGCTACTGCTGGATCTTTTTCTGTCCAGGCTTAGTTCGGCCTACTGCTGCTTCATCCCCATCACCTATGTAAGTTACCTACGTGCCTGTTTGGGTCTAAACATTAGCCACAAGCTTCCCTGGGTCCCACACCCGGAAGCAGGAAGGCTTTAAGAAGCAATGCATGGCTGCATGCATGGGGTCTTCTTCCCAAGCTACGACCTGGCCATAGTTCTAAATTTCAATCCAACAAGTGAGCCCTGTGTAATGCAGGTGAAAAGCGGAGTGTGGTCTCCTGAATATGGAGAGAAGGAAGGAGGTCTGACAGTGCCATTAGTCCTGCAGGCCAGAGAACATCAGATGCCACTGGAGGCAGCTGGGTTTGCCAGCTTTCCAAGGAGCCAAGGCCACCTGGAGTGTGCGGAAGCAATGAGATTCCTGAGACCTAGTTCTGGTTTCTCCTCTGAGTGGCTGTTTGAACTAGACAGAGTCCCCTTCTCTGGAAATTGACAAGCGTTGTGACCCGCCTCACAGGCAGTCCTGACAATCAAGCAACCGCTTTCTGTGAGGCAGTTTGTGTTCGGAAAACCAAGAATCACTTAGATGCTGGGACCTGAAACCAGTATTTTATAAGCCCTGCCCCCCCCCACACACCAGGCCCCCTTTCCCTCCAACACTAGGGCTAATGTCACAATGAAACCATTCCTATCAATGGGCCCCAAGGGACACTCAGAATGGCAAGGTCTTTAAGCTCTGTGGGTCTCCTTTATGGGCTACCCAATTTGAAAGTCCCTGTTCTTGGGGAAGATCTAACCTCCTCCACAGCTTTCCTCCAGGGAGTGAGGCAGTCAGTGCTCATACACCTAGGACCCCGCAGACAGGAGATTTACTCCCCTCCCCCAAAAAAACCAGTTAGTTCCACTTCTTCAGAGCCCCAACACCCCACCCCATCCATCTCAGCTGGAACCTTCACCTCGGATCCTTCATGGAAGCATCCCTGCTCAGGAACCCAAAAACTACCTGTGGTGACATGTGCTTAGGCTCTGGGATACCTCAAAGTCACACCGGCTACTTTCCTACTGCGGTTCCCAGGGCTGACAGCTGGATTTTCTGCCTCATAAAGTTGTCCTGCAAGTCTTTCTGGAGCCAGCGTGTGCCCCAGCCCTGCTGGCCAGCTGCTCTGCTAGGCTTTCCCTGCAGACCAAGGAAGGGAAGGTAGCAGGAGCTTGACCACCCTTCTTTCTCCCTGCAGCCACATTCTCAAATCATTCCCCTTCCCCACCCACTGTCCCTCAGAGGTCAGGAGCCAAAGGGAGAGCTCCTCTCAAGTCAGGAATCTTAATGGGAAATGGGAAACCACTCCACATAGCACAAACTGAAATATTGACTGCAAGAAGTTGTACTGCCACATAATCAGGGTCAATTCTCTTTCTTCTCTTGACCATTTTCCTAGGGTTGTCTGCTTTCAGTGTGGGGGTGAGAGCTAATGAGAAATAGCTAGAATAATCCTTTCTTGACTGTTATGGACCGTGATCTAGTCATGTTAGATTCGGAAGTAGAAACTCAATAGATTCATTTTGATTGCCCAGGTTCACAAAGTTGGTAAAGGTTGAGGAGGAATTTGAATTCGGATCAGCTTCTCCAAGCCCATGTTCTTCCCAACACGTAACACTGCCCTCCAAACATCCTAGGAAGGAGGACGATACCTTGCCACAGAAAGCAAAGTATCATTTAATTCCATTAAGGGCTATCATTTTCTAAGTCCTAAAGGATGAAGGGAGCAAAAAGGTCACTGGGTTCTTCTAGTCCCTGACTCCTCACTAGACTGTACTGGGAGAGACTGCCCCCTCATTTCTGACATCTAGCCTTCCCACGCGGTAGACACTGTGGCCTAGCTGTGGAAAGCAGCTGGACTGACTTTTGGGGCCTGATGTGAAGTGACTACATGCATGCATTTGAATAAACAACAGGGCCCCTCAGGCAGAGAGCAAATGGCTGGAGCATTCAGGTAGACCAGGGAGGCCCATGAAAGGAAAAGTTTGTTCAACTCAGATCAAGAGAAACAGATACTTCTTGGGTGGCCCAGCGAGGCATTTGGTAGCCTGTGCTGAGGGTAGGAACAGGGTGGGGTAGCAAAGGAGCCTGGGGAAGAGGGCCATGCTGAGTTGAGACAGGGCTTGTCTGAGGTCTTTGGGTACCCGGAGCCACACGGGAGATGGGCGATCGTGCCTGTCCAGACTGTTCTCTGGGGAAGTCTTGGGCAGCCTCATCCTCCCCCGGCATGTACTTGCAGCCTCTGGAGAGAAATTCCTGTATCTGCCCCTGTTGCCATGGCACCCAGGAGTTTGAAAAAAGGAGTAGGGAGAAGAAACCTAGCAGATATTCCTGAAGGAAGGTACTCGCAGGGTCCTTCGGTACATAACCGTGCGGACATTGCTGTGACCGCTGTTCGTGCCTACAGCGGCTCACTCAGGACCAGGCTGAGAGAGGCATGTGGGAGGCCTGGGAGTGTGTGTGCATTCTTCTGTGTGTGCACGTGGGTGCACAAAACCCTGAGGTCACATGTGTGTATGGAGAAATGTCTGTGTATATACCCTGGGGGTAGGCAGAGACCCAGCAAGTATGGGCTTCTGTTGTGTGTGTGTGTGTGTGTGTGTGTGTGTGTGTGTGTGTGTGTACAAGCATGTATATCTTTGTATATATTTCTTAAACAGTAGAGGAGAAGAGGAAGACAAAAGCCCTCAACAACTCTGGCTTACGGAGGAGCCAGCCCGGTGTGGCGGGTGTAGGGAGCTGGCCGGCCAGGGGCCTGATTGGAACCAGACTCAGCAAGGAGGGGCTGTAAATGTTTTTTTGCTGCCTGTCCTGAGAAATTTATGTCACACCCACTCCATCATCCTAGCGGGGGCAGCCTCTCTCAGCTGCCTGTGGTTCCCGGCTCCCAGTGCAACCAACAGCCACAGCAGGGGGTTCCCTGTCTCTCTCTGGTCCAGGCCTGCCTGGCTCCCACACCCTGATAACCTGAAGCCTGCGTGGATGCTCCACGCATGGGCATGTGAGGAGCAGGAAAAAGGAATTGGTCACCAAGAAACATCCTTCTTACCCCCAAAGTCCGAAGGTTGCTGCAGGCTTGGGGGCACTGGGACTGGAAGGAGGAAAGGAAGATGGAACAGAGGCTGGGAGCTGCACTTCCTTCAGAATCTCTTTTCTGTCCTCTCCTATTCCAATCGGGAGGTGGGTAAAGGCAAGACAGTAAGAAAAGAACAAATGAACTCCGAAATGAAGCCTAAAGCTGGGAAGGGAGTATCCAACACCACACTTCAAGGGCGGCAACAGCAAGGCTATGACTTGAACCCAGACTCCATCCATCTTCCTCTGCGAGTCCTTTCCTCCTCACCTCCAAGTCGAAGATCTGTCTCCACTTAGGACTTGGCACTGGCTTTCTGTTTGAACTCACGGCCCATGTACTTCCTGAGCAAATGAACACTCGCTGCTGAGTTACATCCCCAGCTCTGTTTCCATTAGCTATTCATTTATTGATGCTTAGTCACTTTCATACACGAATATAATAAACTTTGGACATTTCTCCCCATATTCCCCTATCTTACTCCATCCTTCTTGCACTAAAACCTTCTTCTTTTCAACAGGTTTCCCTGTTCCTTTCATGTCTTTTTTGTTTGCTTGCGTGATTCACTGAGTCTAATAATTACTTTTTATTTTGAGATAGGGCCTCTGCCCATATTTTGTAACAGACTCTCTGGTCACCAAGATCACTGGCCCTTTGGATTTGCCATGCCCTCTCCCTGAGGTGATATTCTTTTTCTTTTTCTGCCATTCGACTCCCACTTCCTTATAGAAACCTTACCAATATCTTCCTGGCTTGGACGTGATATGCAGTTCTCGGCTTTCATAGCCCTGGGGAGTGTCCCTCCTTGGCACACAGCACTTTACACTGTGCCAATATACTTTTGCTGCGGTCCTCTGTGAGGAATGGCCACATTCCCTGACTCCTCAGAACCTCATCGAGACAGGAGGAATGGCAACTGTTTTGCTCACTGATTCTTAGTTCTCAGCACAGGACTGGCAACTAACCACAGCAGTAACAAGACCTTGGGAGCTAATATTTGAGTCGTGTCATGTGTTGGCCACTCTGTCAACTGTTTGACTTACCATTTTTCCAAACTCTATGAGGTTGCTACTATCATTATCCCTATGATACAAATGAGAAAACCAGCAAACAGAGAAGTTTACTAACTATATCAAGGTCACACAATAAATAGTAAAGCTAGGGTTTGAACCCAGGCAGGGCAGCCTCCGTCACCACTGCAAGTGCTAAATAATAAACTTTCCATGATCCCATGCTCTCCACTGAGCATGCTCAACACTCTGGGTTACAAGGACCACTTGCCCACCTGCTCCTGCCTACCCAGGCTCAGCACCTTCCCTGCCAGGTATCTCTTTCTGTGGGATGGAGTTCATTTCAGTGCCTACTTTAGTTTCAGCAGGATACTGTGAGTTTGTGGCAGGGTATGAAGGAAAGACAGGCTGGTCCCACAAGGCACAAGACTAGTACTAGTTATCATAGGTGTCATTATTAGTGACGATAAGTTACAATGTGATCTGAACCTGTGTATGGTGTCTTCCAAGTCTACTAACAGGTATGCTCCCTGAACCCCCTTCCCAACTGCTTGTCTCTCACCCCCAAGGCAGCCAGCCACCTTTCACATTTCAGCTCCTTAGGAATCCCAGACTGAGGGGGGCAGAAGTCTACCTCCCCTCAAACATACACCAACTTCCCACCCCCAAGACCCTAGCAGACTCGCTGCTTCTCTGCCAGGCGAAGGGCAGGAAAACCCCCAACCCCCAACCCCTTAAACCGCCCACCAGGCCCCAAGAGCACTCTTCCCTCCTCCACAGTGGCATCTTGAACAGAGTGGAGTCTATGGTTCTTAGTGGGGGGTGACTGGGGTCTGGGGGGGCACTGAGAGAGGGGGTTTACAAAAGCTGTGCCTTGCTTTCCCAGTGGCCTCCTGGGGGACAATGAATGCACAGAGCCACAGCCGGGGGGCAACCAGCGTGTTTTCATTTT
Organism: Typhlomys cinereus; assembly: GCA_023101885.1. NCBI lineage: Eukaryota > Metazoa > Chordata > Mammalia > Rodentia > Platacanthomyidae > Typhlomys > Typhlomys cinereus. The sequence continues at coordinate 9,567,043 of JALPQD010000019.1, forward strand.
GCTTTGTTTGTTTTCTGTTTAGATCGGCTGCTCAGTTCTGGTTTGGGCCTCTGAGGGTTGATGGAGTTTGGCAGGTAAGGATTTCTGGGGCCACCCATCTCTGCCTTCTACGGGCTGTGGGCTTGGCTCTAGCCCACGCTGCTTGCTCGTTGTCCCTTTTCTTAGTCAGTTCTCTTTCTTTGTCGTCTTTCTTTGCCTCTTTTTCTTTCTTAGCTCCGTCCCTGTCCTGCTTGCTCTCCCTCCCTCTGCCTTTCTCTCTCCACACACTCCTGTTCTCCTCTGCTTCCACCGCCTGATACATTCAGGAACTTTTTCTGTCTGTTTTGCCACCTTTTCCCATGTTCTGTCTTTATCCTCACCCTCACTCACACGGAGAAAAGGAGATCAAAGTGTGGACATCAGGAAGCTTAAGTTCCGGCCCAACCTTCCTCCATTGCCTCTTCCTTGGGCTCTCTAGAGCCGTTCCCCCATCTCCACACTGAAGGCTCGACTTACCACTGAAACATAAGCAAGGGACCTCAGGAGCTTTGCAGGGAGTCAGACATAGGGGTGAATCCATTCTCTGAAGAAGCTGAGGGCCCCACACAGTCCAGCCCTGACAGGGGAAGGGAGGAGGGAGATGAGAAGAACATCTGTTTGGGCAGGGAGGGCTCATGGGAAAGGACACAAATGGAAGACTGCTATCAAAACCCAGCCTAGTGCCTGGTGTGGCAGTGGGCACCTGCAATCCCAGCACTTCAGAGGCTGAGACAAGAAGATTACTGAGTTCAAGACCAACCTAGAATACATAGTGAGATGCTATCACATAAACGAACAATTCTCTCTCTCTCTCTCTCTCTCTCTCTCTCTCTCTCTCTCTCCAGAGAACCTAGAATTGGGACTTTGGATCAGAAAGTAAAGGTGCTGAGCCAGCAATGGCAGATACCAAGATTACAGAACAGGACACCTACCAGTCTTGACTGGTTAGCTCATTAACTTCCCAGTCTCCTCAGATTAGGCCAACTTCCCCAGGTTTGCTTCTGTTTTCATCATGGCAGTTGCCCATTACCCCCTGATGACCTGAACTAAATAAGTCAGGGGTAAGGGATGTCACATATCTCTGTGTTGCCTTCTTGCCTTGTCCTTCTGCAGTTCAAACTTACTGCAGACAGAACCAAACTCCTTCTCCACCCCCATCCCCCCACCTTCACTTCTAGGTTTTCTTTCCTATAAGAACAGCAAAGCCATCATCCCAAGAGATCTGGCAGGTCCTTTTCACCTCCCAAACGCAACTCATCCCTAGGTCTTGTAGGTTCTGCCTAGCCCCTCTCCCTTCCTCAGTTGCTTTGCCCACGCCAACTCCACTGCTGCCCCAGACCCTGCCACCACCATTTCTCCCCTGATCGCTTGCTCTCCCAATCCCACCATCTCCAATTCTGCCTCCACACAGTTGTTAGGACAATCACAATTTGGGGACCTAATGGTAATCTCAAGGTTTTTGACTATTGCTTATAAGACTGTAACATTCTTATAGATTTCTTTTGGAATGGAAATAGTCACAGATAAGCACACAGAGTTATTTCTCAGTATCCTTAGGGGATTGTTTTCAGAACCCCACGAATGCCAAAATGTGCTTATGTAAGATGGCATGGTATTTGCATATAATCTCCACACATCCTCCTGCTTATACACATAGTCTCTAGATTATAATACCTTCTATAAGGTAAATACTATATAATAGTTTTACTACTTTTTAGGGACAAGTAGTAAGCCAAAAAATAAAAAAGCTTCTCCAATTCAGAAGAACTATGGTTTATCCCAGTTATTCTCTATTCCCAGTGGATGAATGCACAAATGCTGGCATCTCATTATGTTTTCCCACAATGTTCATGCATACATGTGTGTGGATGCATGTTCCTGTGTGTGGTTACACATGTGTACATTCAGGCGTATGTGTTTATGTGGTCCTGAGATTGACAAATCTTCTTTGACTGCTCTTCCACTTTATTTTTTGAGGTACTGAGTCTAATCAAACACAGAGCTCACTGATATGATTTTTTTCTTGGTAGCTTGCTTGCTTTGAGGATCCCCTGTTTCTACCACATAAGACATTCTTATTGGTCATCTTGATATACAAAATATGTTTTCAGATTATAAGTGTTTTGTCACTTATATCTACTGACATATTTTATCTCATCCTGTAGGTTGTGCTGTCTTTACTCTTGCCACCTCTTTCTCTCCTCCTTTGTGAGACAGGATTTCACTGTATAGTCCAGGTTAGCCTTGAACTCATGATCTTTATCCCCGTGCTCCTGAGTGCTGGGTTTACAGGCACATGCCACCATGCCCAGCTTTATTCATTCTCTTACCACAGCTTTTTTTTTTTACACATTTTTATTATTATTTCCGCTGATACAAACTTAGTAGGTACACCGGTTCCCTCCTTCCCTCTTCCTCTCCACCCCCCTGCTCCCCCTCCCCTCCTCCCTTCCTCCTCACCCCCCCCCGTGCCTTCCCCCCCAATCCCCAGAGAATCCTTCAATGTGCATGCCAGTCTCTCCTCTGGGCCCTCCTCTCCGATGACGTACAAGGACCCAGTGGCATTTCCCTGAACCCTTCCCCGTGTTCCCCTTAAGCATAGGAACACTACTGTGGCTGTCAATCCCTTGCCTCCAAGGATCTTGGTGCCTTTAGCAAATGCTAGACTTTGTGGGGTCAATAGTGTGTTGGACATTGCGCAGGGCATGCAAAGTCCAATTATGATTGCTTCGGCCCTAACTTGTGTGGAGTATCTTGCATATCATTGCTCCTCCCATCCTTATGCTCTTACACTCTTACCGCCCCCTCTTCCACAAATTTCTCTGAGCTTCAGGATGGGGAGAGATTAGGCTGGCCTAGTTCTAGGTTTACCACAGCTTTTTGATGAACAGAAGTTCCCCCTTTCAGTACAGTTAAAATTTGCCAAGTTTTCCTTCCTGAATAGTATTTTACCATTTTGTTTAAGAATGCTTTGTTGGGGCTGGAAAGATGGCTCAGAGATTAAGCATTTGCCTCAAAAGTAGAAGATCCTGAGTTCAGATCCTGGATCCTGGATCCTACATAAAACCGACAGGTGCAAATGGTGGTGGCAGAGCCCAGGAAACTCCAGAGCAAAGCAAAGAGGAGGTAGCACACTCCAGGGTGATTCCTAAAGTCACTCTCAAGCCTCTACAGGCTCACACAATGGCCTTTGATATACACACACAGACACACACACAATAAAATAAAAAAAAAATGTTTACTTAAAAATTGTTTATTCCAAAGGTACAAAGTTATTCCACATTTACTTTTTTTGTTATTCTTACTTTATTTGTAATAGACACAAAAATCATCAAATGAATTTATGAGATACGATGTTAAGTGTTATTACATTTAACATTCAAATCAGAGTAAGTAGTTTATCTACTGCCTCAAACACTTATCTTTCCTTGGAGGTGAAACATACTGCATCTTTTCATTGAGCTATTTTGAAATACACGATGCATTATTGTTAACTGTAGTCACCCTACTGTGCACTGCACACCAGAACTTTTTCTCTGTCCACCTGTAACTTGGGATTCTTTGAGTAGCCTCTCCTTTTTACCTACATGTTCTTCTAAAAGCTTTCGGTGTTGCCTGTCACATTTATCTCTGTAATTTATATTTACAACTGATTTCTTTGTGTGATACAAGGCAAGGGTCAAGATAAAACGATTTTCTCACAGGGCTATCTGATTGATCCAGCACCGTTTATTTGCTTTCAAAGTTTCTAATGTACTGTAGTGTCATCTTTTGGCCATAAATTAAGGGCCCGTATATGTATGACTCTATTTTTAACTTTCCTACTCTTTCTACTTGCCAGCTTCTATATCCTTGTGCCAATACCACAATGTCTTAATTAATATAGCTTTCCAGATATGTTCTCTGCTAAGATCACCCAGCAATGCTTGGCTCTGCACTTTTCCACCTGAAATATAGGACCAGTTTGTCAATTTCACACACACACACACACACACACACACACACACACACACTCACTCACTCACTCACTGTAATTCTTGTTGAAACACATAGACTTTGGATTCATTTCAGGGGAATAGATTTCCTTACCATATCCATGAATGCAGTTTATCCCCTCATTTAGTTAATCTTCTTTAATTTTCTGCACAATGTGTTCCAATTTTCAGTGTCCAGATTTTCCACATCTTTCATCAGATTTCTTCCTAAATGTTTGATATCTGAGCTACTGCAAATGACAGGATTTTCAAAAGTCTCCCTTTTCTGCTTTTGTTTTCTGGTACACAGAAATGCAATCAATTTTTACATACTGAACTAGCTTTTCATTTTACTAAATTTGCTTCTGTTGCAGTTCACCTGCATGGTTGCTGATAAAATCACCACCAAACATCTTAAGGGAACAAGGGGTTTATTTTTTTCTCATGATTCCTGGTTATAGTTAATTTCTTGTCCATCCTGACAGGAGAGCATGCATTGTACCAAAGGGCTGAAGGAACTGGCCACACAATATCCACATAGCAGCTGAGAGAAGAACAACCCTTACTTGCCAGACCAGCATGTTTGGCCAAGTATACAGAACAATGGCTCCTTTCTCAAATAGTTCCCCCCATTTTATTCACCTGCCTGGGAACTAGTGTCACCCACCATGGGCTAGACCTTCCCCATCAGCTAGACAGTCTCGTGCAAGTTTGCTCTGGGCTTAACTACTAATTCTCAAATGTGCCCAGAGCTCAATCCCTCAACCATGAAATTGGCACCTGTACCTACCTATGACAGCTTCTTTATAAACTTATCTGAATTTTCTAAGTACATAGTCATGTCAAATGCCACTAAGAGCAACTTTACTTCTTCTTTTCAAAAGGAATCTATCTATCTATCTATCTATCTATCTATCTATCTATCTATCTATCTATCTATTTATTTATTTATTTATTATTTATTTCAAAAAGAACTATTTTTTAAATGTTTTTTATCATTATTTATTCAGTTGTGTGTGTATGCACGCGCGTATGTATGTGTAGAACCACGGACGAATTCGGGAACCACCATGGACGCCTCCACCTCCTCCTTGTTTACTCTGCCCCGGGATTCACAGGCTCCGCCCTACCAGGACCAGAAACGCAGGCCGCCCCCGCTTCCGCCTGGCGTCTATACGTGGGGTCCAGGATCCGAACTCAGGACCTTCCGCCTGCAAGGCAGAGGCTTAACCCCTGAGCCACCTCTCCAGCCCCTCAAAAAGAACTATTTTACAAAACTGACATTTTATTTAGTTGTTTAGAGAGAAGAGTCATGTGAGCCATGGTCAAAGGAACTTGCAGAAGTAGTTGTTTCTCTTTCCATCATGTTAGCTCCGGGGATTGAACTCAGGTAGTCAGGATTGCACATTGGCATCTTTTCCCATTGATCCATCCCACCACACTGTCAAATGCCTTTTTCCTTTGGTGTGCTGATTTGCACCACCAGAAAAATGTGAAATAGAAATATTCGCACTCTCTGGAGGCTTTCGAGATATCGTCGTTAATTACATAGTTTGTCGAGAGCTGTAGAATGAATGGATGTTGAATTTTGTAATGCTTTTTATATATTTATCATGGTTTTCCTCCTTTTTCCTGAATTATAGGTGAATTGCAAAAATTATATTTTGTAGGGGGATATTGTTGTTATTTGTTTTTCATGATGCTGGGGATGGAACCCAAAGGCCTGTGCATGATCTACAGAAAAACTACTAGCTGAGCTTCACCCCCAGTCTAAATGACTGGCTTTTGATTGTTTAACTACTCTTCAGTACCCTAATTAAAACATGCTTGGTCACAATGAAGTCATTCTCTTTGTCACATGTTGGTGGGCTGTATTTGCTAATATTTTAAATGGGACTTTTTATTCTGTGACCATGAGAGAGTAAGAGGGAGTTAATTTCAACAAATTATAGAGAGACCCAATGTCCCCTTTGCTCAGTTTCTCTCAATGGTTACACCTTACAAACATACAATATGGTGCCACAATCAGGATGCTGACATTGACACAATCAAATAACTGAACAATTCTGTCACCATAAGGATCCCTCCTGTTGCAGTCTCCCTTCCTCCTCCTACTTCTTCCTTAACTCCTGGCAGCCACTATCGATCTGCTGTCCAGTTCCATAATGTCTTCATTTTTTAAAAATTACATAATTTCATCATATGAAGAAGCAATGTCCATCTTGATAAGAGAGTATGCAGTTATCAAAGGGCTGAGGGAACTGGCCACATAATATTCACATAACAGCTGAGAGAAGGACAATCCTTACTTGCCAGACCAGCATGTTTGGCCAAGTTACAGAACAATGCCTCCTTTATCAAATAGGCGTGATCGACACTATTGCATGTATTAGTTGTTCCTTTTTATTGCTGAGTAGTTTTCTTTGATATGGATGTACCAGAGTGTGTTCAATTAGTCACTGTGTAAAGGACATCTGGGTTGTTTCCAGTTTGGGGATACAATAAAGAAAGCTGCTAAAAACATGCATGAAGAAATTCTTGTGTGAAATTTAGTTTTAAATTCTTTGGTATCAGTACCTACGGGTGCAGATGCTGGGTCATATGGTAGTTACGTGTTTCATTTTATAAGAAATGGCCAAACTGTTTTTGCAGAACGCCTGTGCCATTTGAGATCTCCAACAAGGTAAGACAGCTCTGGTTTCCCTGCATTTGGTATTGTCATTAGATTTTTTTTATTTTATTTATTTATTTTGCCATTGGATAGCTATGTAATGTTATCACATTGTGGGTTTAATTTGCATTAATTTGCATTAATCATGTTGACTAACTTTTCATCTGCGTATTTGCCATCTGTATATCCTCTTTGGTGAAATGTCTCTTTCGTGCCTTTTGCCTGTTTCCTAATTGGGTTGTTTGTTTTGTTTTATCTCGTCTTGTTTTGTTTTACTGTTGAATTTTGAGTTCTTTATATATTCTAGGTACGAGTCCGAGTCAGATACATGGTCGGTAAATATTTTTCCAATTTGTAGCTTGTTCTTTCATTCTTTTCTTTGCAGAGTGCAAGTATTTAATTCGATGAAATATATCCACTTTTTACACAGATGTTTTTGATGTCATGTTGAAGAATTCTTTACCATTGTCGTGGTTCTGAAGATTTTCTCCCACATTTCTAAGTGATCTGTACATTGATATTTTATATTTAGACCTATAATTTATTTTCAGTTATTTTTAATTCCTTTTTTTATTTGTAGTGTCTTCATTTTTTAAATTTTATTCAATTGTGCATGCATGCGTGTGTGTGTGTGTGTGTGTGTGTGTGTGTGTGTGTGTGTGCATGTGTCGAAACACAGGCGAAGTCAGGAGCCTCCACCTCCTCCTTGTTTACTCTGCCCCAGGATTCACAAGCTCCGCCTTACCAGGACCAGAAACGCAGGCAGCCCCCATCCCCCTCCCCCCGGCGTCTATACGTGGGGTCTAGGATCTGAACTCAGGACCTTCCGCCTGCAACGCAGAGGCTTAACAACTGAGCCACATCTCCAGCCCTATTTTCAGTTATTTTTGTGTAATATCTGAGATTCATTTTTCTGTCAATGAATGTCCAATTGCTCCAGTTTCCCATGTTGAAAAGTACCTTTCCTTTAGTAGGAAGCTTCTGAATTCCTGTCAAACATCAATGGAGCACATTTATGTGAGTCTGCTTCTGGGTTCATCATTCTGCTCGTTCACTTACTCCATCCCCCTCTAGTACCACACAGGCTTAATTACAGTAGCTATGTAATAAGTCTCAAAATCAAGTACATTGATTCCTCCCACTGTGTTCTCTTTCAAAATTGTCTTTTCTAATTCCTCTGCCTTTTCATACAAATTTTAGAATAATCTTGTGTCTATCTACAGAAAATCTTGTTAGAATTTGGTAATAACAGTATTAAAGTTGTATATTAGTTTAAGGCAATTGCATATGTATTATTCTGACTCTCTTCTAATTTATGCACACCTGAATATTTCTCTCTGCTTACTTAGGTCTGATTTCTTCAGCATACAATTCCGTATGTTTTGCTATCTGTTTTTTTCATGTGTGCCTTTTAGGCAGATTAAAAATAGTATTGCATTTTTCATTTTAATGTTCACATATTCATTGTTAATATATAGAACTACAATTTATCTTATACATTTATTTCATCCTGTGACTTCACTGGACATACTACTTCTAAGCGATCTTTCTTTAAATTTTTTGACATTTTTCTATGTATCTAATCATACCTTTTGCATATATGAGCCCATTCACTCCTTTGTTTCCAATCTATATACCTTTTCTCTTCTGTTCTTTGCTCCACTTTGCTTCTTTCATTGACTAGAATTTTGAGAATTATTATTAAGAAGGATGCTGATTGCATTTTCTGTATTAGTTCATAAATCTGTTATTTTTCTTTTTTAGCCTATTGATATGGAGGATTATGTTGATTGATTTGATTATTCCTGGAATAAACCCTTCTTGATTGTGATATCTAATTCTTTTTATATATTGCTGATTTCTACCTGTTAGTAACTTTTTGTGTCTATTTTTACTGGTCTGTGATTTTCTTTTGTATACTGTTGTTTGGCCACAATTGGTGGCAAGTTAGCTTCATAAAATGAGTCAAAAAGTCTATTTTCTAGAAGAGGTTGTATGGAGTTTATGTTAATTATTCTTTGAATTCCCAGACAAAAATGTCCAGTGAAATCAACTAACAAGCCTAGAGATTCATCTGGAGGTAGTATTTTTTTATTTCAAATTCAATAGGTTTATCAGATACAGGATTGCCTCTTATTGAGTGAGGTGCAATGTTTTATGCTTTTCAAGGAATTGATTCACTTTTATCAGACCTGTCAGTTTTATATGTGAATATATGGTATTCTCTTATTTTTCTTCTGATGTCCACAGTGTCTGTATCAATCTCCCCTGCTACACTACTGATCCAGGTAATTTGTGTTTTCTCCCTTTTTTCCTTTGTCAATTTTGCTCTACATTTGTCAATTTTAGTGATCTTTTCAAAAAGCCAGCTCATTTGTTTCATTGATTTTTATCTACCCTTGAAGTTCTAGTCATGAGAAATTATTCTTTTATTATATTTTTCTATTTAATTTCTTAATATTTTGGTTTCAGATTTTACATTTACTGAACTGACTGCTCTGAAATGTTTCTTTCTTATAATGTTCTTGTCTAGTTGGGTATCAAGATTTGTTTAGGTATTTGGTTAGCCTCAGATACACGGTTCCTTCTTTTCTTCCTCTGGAAAGATCTGTGTGATATCAAAGTCATAAACATGTAGTTTTGTACATTTATACTTGTTTGGGGGCAAATAGCTTCATCTCTGTATATGGAGCCAGGTGGAGTAAGAAAACATGTTTTGGATTTCCTACCATCTGCCAGATGCCCTGCAAGGGATTCATTATGTCATTTTGTTTTCCTTAAAAAAAATCTTATTTGGGCTGGAGACATGGCTCAGGGGTTAAGACTCGACTCTGCCTCGAAAGCAGAAGGTCCTGAGTTCGGATCCCAGTCTCACATAAAAATGCCAGGTAGAAACAGCTGCAGCCTGCACTTCTGGTCTTGATAGGCAGAGCCTGGGAAATCACAGAGTGAAGCAGAAAAAGGAGGTAGAAGCAATCCAGGATGATTCCCAAAGTCACCCTTGGTCCTCTCCAGGGACATACAGTGTCTTATGCTACACACACACTCACACACACACACACACACACACACACACACACACAGAGACAGAGCACACGCACGCAAAATAAACAAACAAACAAATAAATAAAATAAAAATCTCATTGGAAGAGTATTTTTACATGTCTCCTAACTAAGAAAATTGAGATTTGTAGACTTGCCTACGATCACAAAGATGTGGGCATCAACGCTCCACCCTGGAGGTGCTGTAGCTGATGCTTGCCTGTCATGGATTGCATCCCTACATTGCAATCAGACAAAGCAAAGCAGAGGTAAGTCTTATTAACTGACTACCAGGTGCCAGATACTGTGCTCTCACAAGCTCAGTCCTTCTAGCTGTTCAGCAATATGGCATTGTTTCTTATTTTGCTTCCCTTTGCTTCTAATGTAGAGATGAGAAAATTGAATCCAGAAAACTGAGAAACTTATCTAGAGCTAAACATCAAAGATGCAGCCCATCTCCAGGATTGGTGTTTGCCTTTCTTTAGCTGGCGTGTATGTCCTTCGTGCTGAGGGGAGGATGCTCCCCTTGTGGCAGGAAGTACATTCTTGTGTGTCCAGTGACTGCTGCCACCATCAGCAGCTCAGTGGAAGGGAAAACAAGGTAATCAGGGGAGCCACTAACTCCTAGTTCCGGGGGCACCGAGAATCAAGGCTGAAAGCAGAGTAGGTAAGTTGGATGCTGGACAAGGATAGGAAAAGACTGAAAGTTGAACCTTAAGTCTGGGAGGTTGGCAGGTGGATTTGTGACTTCCAACACAGAGACAGAAAGATTTTCTGAGGGCCGAGTTTGGGAGGTGAGAAAGCCTTCATGACCACCCCACCCATGCCCTGCCATGGGAAACAGTTTCCAGGGCTGGACTTGGTCAGGTTGTAGCTCCTCTATCCCTTCATAGTCCAAACCTGAGCCTTTATGGGCTTACCAACTATTGGGACAACAGAAATTGGTGGAAGTCAGAGGTGAGACATCTGGAGGCCCTAGCCCTCAACTGAAGAGGCACGGGGAGGGAAGTTACAGGTCACCAAATCCAATCACCTGACTCTAGGGGGAAGCAAAGCCCACAGAAGAACAGATAAAGTGACAGAATTTTTCAATACCATGACTCTAAAGGCTACCTGCAAAAACAAGGCCCCAGACTGAGCTGTATGGAATATGGTACTCAAGGGTTGTGAAATATTGGATTTCCTTCTGCTTGAAGTGTGTCCTTCAACGTGTGCTCTATATTTCGGTGGGCTTGAATATGGGCTATAAGGCCTCCATGTGTTAGTTCAGCTTACAGAACAAGTTCCTTGAATGCACTCAACTTTAATTTCCTCATCTCTACCTTAGTAACCACTTCATAGCATTACTGTTCAGATTAAATGAGCAAATACATTATAGGCAACACTCAGATGTGCAAAGGTTATTGTTATTTATCCTTATTGTTGTTGCTGAGTCCGCATCTCATTATGGAGCCCAGGCAGGCATCAAATTTGAGTTCCTTCTGTTTTGCCTCTTACATGCTGGTATTTCATACATGAACCTGATGGTATTATTTTTAGTTTTGGAGGCTCTGCCCAGGATCCCCTGATGCACTGGTTGTATGACTCTGGGCAAGTCCCTTTCATGCCTGGGCCTCGATACATGTGTTATGATACTAACATGCTCCCTACTCTTTGCTTTCAGGACTGTCACCAGATTTCAGCACTGTCATATGAATAAGTCACCATCTTTCAACACCCCTTGGAGAAAGGGCAGCCATTATTCTAGCTGCTGTTGAAACCCAGTAGCTACTGAAGGGCATCTTCCCTAACTTGGAATTCCTGACACACACCACTAAAGTGAACGTCACCTTCTTTGCCATTGGAGCTGACCTCTAAGGATTCCTCTACCTGACTGTGACTGAATCCTGTCACCCGTTCAGGCTGTCTTGGATTGTGGGGAAGAGGGAGTCCTTAACAACTCCCTCTGACAGCCGCCACACTGAACATGCCAGCTAAACTACAGGCCGCTTTCCCAGGGTTAGAAAATTGCTTTGAGGTTTCCGGCATTGTCTGAATTCCTACTGGGACACAGCCCCTGTGGTAGGAGTCTGTCTGTCCCCACCCCTCTGCCTCCTCTCTCTCTCTTTCTGAAACCCCAACTCCCTCTAGGCTGCCTGATTCCATGTGGCAGAGGAACAATGCAGGCTATGGGTAGCGCGCAGACTCTGTCATTCTGAAGTGCTAAGCCTCGGTTTTCTCAGTTCTGAGTGGAAACGGATGATCTTTAGCTCACAGCACAATTGTGAAGTCTAGCGGGGCACACGATTGGAGTTAACCTATCATGGCATTAGGCCCAAAGGCGTACTCAGCAAATGCAAGGAAACTCCACTCTCTTGGTGCCCTTTGCTGAGCCTCGGGGTCAGCCTGGAGCCTGCTTCTCAGGGGAAGCATGGGTCAGCGGACATGCTCTCATTTGAAAGCCATGGTGAGCCAGACCCCTCTGGGGGCAGAACACTGAACAATCTGCCCTCTGTACCTGGAACTTCTTAGTCTGTGAAATATGTCCATTTTCACATGCTTGGGCCACCTTCTGGAAAACCCTAAGGAAAGGAGTGTTAGAATCCACGACATACCCAAAGCGTCCAGACTAGAGCTCGGGAAGCTTTAGTCTATCTGCCAAAGTCGCTTACTGAGGAGTCAGTACTGGGTTTGGACCAAGGTCTGAATAGCAAGAAAGGCTCTGTTCTACTTGGCACAGCCTGTACTAACATCCACCTGCCTCTGAAGAGGCGAAAATGCCCTTGGAAGGTGGGACCAAGACAGTCAGTTACCACTTGGACACCCATATGCACACACAAGCAGGCACATACCCAGTGGGTACAGGGGCAAGACAAACTATGGCAATTAAAAGACAGTGCTTGGCCAGCTGGCAGGTTTGAAGCAAGCCCGTTATACCAGTCACCACAGAAGGAGGGTGACAAGTTGCTATTTTCTGGGAAGGATGTTAATGGAGGCCCCCACATTCTGAGCAAACTGACAGCTTCTCACACACATATGTGATAGTAAAACTAGCAAGAGCTAGCCCTTGTGCGTAGCCAGCTTTTCAGCACAAAGCTTTCTCCTCTTTTCTTATTTCCCTCCATAGTGTATTCTTCCAATCAATGTCTATTGAGCATAACTACCATGTATAGACACCGATCAAGGTGCTGGAGATACATCCCAGAAGAAAACAAACACGTCCCTCATAAACAAGCTAAATAAACTCTATCATAGGGCCTGGCAAGATAACTCAATGGTTAAGGCATCAGCTTGCAAACTTGATGACCTGAGTTCGTAGGAGAGAACTGACTGCTGGAAGTTCTCTTCTGACCTCTACACGTGTGCTATGACATTGGCTGCACTCTCTCCCCATTCCTTCTTCCTTCCCTCTCTCAAACAAATAAAATATTAAAAATAAATAAAAGCAACGATAGGTTGCCACTGATAAGTGCTATGAGAAAAAAAACTAAAAGCAGTCATAGAAAGGATCAGGCTGAGGGGACGTTGCAAGTTTAAGGGCCATTGAGGAAGGTGACGCTTGGGATATCGCTGAAGGAGAGGTAGAACTACACCATGAGGATATCATGGAAAAGAGCATGTTTCTCAGCAGACAACAGTTCACGCAGACACACTGCAGTGCTGGTGTGCTAACAGCATTGAAGGATCCCCAGAGATCAAGGTGGCCAGATGACAGCAGGAAGTGGAGAGGACGAGGATAAGAGGGGCAGAAGGGAAAGAAGCATCTGATCTCGGAGAACCTTCTGGCTTCAACTATACACAAGGATGGAAAGCCATGGAAAGATCACTTGTCCAAGCTTAGACAGGTGTCCTGAGTGGATGGTGTAGGCATAAGAGGAATATTGTGCCCACAGAGTAGAGGCAGACAGCTGTGGCCAAGAGTGATAGGTTTGGGGATAGGTTCTGAATGGAGAGACAGGAGATTTGCTGTCAGATAAGGTGTGGGGTGTTGAAGCAAAAAAGGAGTAAAGGAATATCTCCAGGGGTATGAAGCCCAGCCCAGCCCTTCTACCATCCCCATTCTGTTCTGTAGCTTTATACGCCGGACCTCAGCAATTTACTCTTCACAGGCGACTTACCCATGCCCTTCTCCCAGCAATCTACCCTCCTCTTAAAAATGTTGATTACGTTAAACCACTTTCTTCCTGTAAACTCTCCAGTGGCTTCCAAGGACACCTAGGAAAAAAGCCCCCCTGTGAGCTGGCTTCTGCCGTCAAATTCCTTTTCCTGCCTCTCTCCCAGCCCCCTGCTCTCCTGCTGCCTGCTTTGCCATCCTAGGGACTCAGAAAGCTTGGGCCTACCTCAGGATTGGCATGAGCTCTGCTCCCTGTCTGGAATATTCTTTCTCTGCTCTGCAAGGTTAGTTGCTTCTCATTCTTTCGGTCACAATGTTACCTCCCTAGAAAGAGCATGTCCTGCATTGCTGCCCCATCCACATTCCGTTTGCCACTCCGGATTTTTTTTGTCTTGTTTTTACTCTATTCCCTTCATAACACAGTCCATGGACTCCATGATGATATCACTTTCATGATTTTGCACGATGATGTCACTTTTGTCTCCTCAGTTCCCTGAGGGGAAAGGCAGGACCACATAGAACTGGCCCATCCTTGCACCGCAGCGCCCAAATCCCAGACTTGGTATCCGTGTGTGTGGAAGTGCACTGAGTGATTTACAAACCTGTGCTCATTTTATTCATGCACGCTTGAGAAATCAGAGGTGCTACCTTTATTGCACATGTGGGATAACCGAGGTATTGAGAAGTCAGGAGATTGGCAAGTGCTAGAGCCAAGATTCAAAGTCAGTCTATCTGACCTCACCTTTATAAAGGTGTGAGATTCCCAACAAGAACCCCAGCCAGCTTTGAAGCAGCCACACTGATTTCATTGCCCCATTTCCCACCTGGCAAATGGGTGTTACCTCTTGGGGGATTATAAGAACAGGAGGTAGAAACTGATAAACAGTTTGGGGATGGGACCTTAAAAACAATAGTTCTATTCTTGTCCCTGATCAGAAGCAAAAATGACTTTATTTTTTCCTTTGTTAGCTTAGTCTTTACACTATAATAAGTTATAATAAGCCTGTTTCTAAAGTCAAGTCTATCGGCCTAATGCTGTCTCTACAAAGTGACAACTGTGTCTCTTCTTCCTTCATTGTTATCTAGTACAAACAAGAGTCAGGAATGTTAGCCATAGCTACCACTTTGTAAAGGTACAGTGGTCATTTGTAAAGACCACACCCTCTGTCTTTACTGTTTCACTTCCCTAGTAACTCCTGGGCCACTCCTTAGCAACACCCAATAAAAGATTGTGGCTCTATCCATCCCTTACTCTCTCTTCCTGCCCTGCCATCTAAGTTCTCAGATCTCTCCTTGCAGTCACCGCAGCTCTCTCTCTCCCCCATCTTCTTTTTATTTACTACATTTTTTGCCTAGTTATACAAGCTTAATAGGTACCCCCTTCTTCTCCCTCCCTGTTGTCCCCCATTCCAGTCTACCCCTTCCCACTCTCCTCCCTCCCTTTCACCCCTTTTCCTTCCCTCCTCCTCTCTTGGTGCTTCCTGCTTTCTCCCTCCCCTCCTCCAGAGCATCTGTTTATGTGGGTGCTGAATTTTCTTCTGAGTCATCTATACTAGTGAGGGTTCAGAACTCAGCGGCATAGCTTGGGGCCCCTTCTTGGGCTTCCTGCTAGTATGGGAATTCTATTATGACTATTTAACCCCTTTCCTCTAAGGATCCTATGCCTGCAGCCTTCTCCTCTGCGATTTGTGCTTGACTTTGGGAGGTTGTTCATATGTCAGCCATTGTGCAGGTCAGGCTAGGTCCAGTCACATTGTGGTTATATCATGACTTCTGCAACCCTAATTTCTGTGAAGTACCTTGCATATCGTTGGTCCTCCCCATCTTTAGGCACTTATAATCTTTCTGCCTCTTCTTCTGCAAGATTTCCTGAGCTTTAGGATGTCTCCCCATCTTCTTTGATCATAAGCTGTCTCTTCTGTCTTAACGTTCTCTCACCTTAAGGCTAAATTATGGGTCCCTTGGCCAGCAAGCACTAACTCTAAATAAACTCCTCTTTCTTAAGTAAAAAAAAAAAAGTTAAAGAAGTGGGGCATGTTTTAGCAGTTTCTTTCATTGTGGAGACAAAACACTTGACAAAGAAAACTTAAGGAAGAAAGTATTTATTTGGACTCACAGTTTGAGGGTATAGTCCATCATGGCAGGGAAGGCCCGAAACTAGAGGGCGCTGGTCACATTGTGCCCACAGTCAGGAGGCAGAGAGAGATGAATGTTGGTGTTCAGCTGGTTTCTTCCCTTTCTTCCTTTCAATTCAGCCTGGGACCCCAACCCATGGGATGATGCCATTCACATTCAGGGTGTATCTTCCCTCTTCAGTTAGGCCTCTCTAGCAACACTTTCACAGACCTACCCAGAGATATGTCTCCTAGGTGACTTCAATTCCAGTTAAGCTAACAACGAAGATCACTCATCACAGAGGCACTATGGAAATATTAAAATGAATGAAGGGTTGGAAATGTTTAATAAAAGGCTTAAATCCAGGTCCCTTGGATCTATGCTGCCTCCTCATTATGGGGCACACACACTATTTTAAAAAAATATTTATTTATCTATTTGTCTGGGAAGTAAGAGGGAAGACAGAGAGAAAGAGAGAGCAAGTATGTGGTAGATATCAAAGGACAACTTTTACAGATTGAAGTAGGTTCTCTCCTTCTACCATGTGGGCTATGAGGTTTGGACTCAAGTTGTAAGGTTTGTACACAGGCACCTTTACCCACTGAGTTATCTTGACACCCTGTCCATCCTCTGCTGCATACATACGCACTTCTTCATGATGTAAGATTTCAGAAAGAATATGAGCTCTGGCTCTAAGGAGGTCTAGGTTCGAATTCCTTCCTTAATAAGTACTATAAAACCTAAAGCAAGTCACTACACAGCTCCAAATTACTCTTTGCTCATCTGCAAAATGGGGGAGATAGTCATTGCTGTAATCAGTATTGTGGTGAAAAGTCAGGCTTTGGACAAGTCTTTGAATTTATGACTTCCTCCAGCATTCTTGTTTTAACAAGCATTTCTTTATTTTAATTTTTATTTGTTTGCGCATGCACACATGTCCAATGTGGCAATCAGAGGACAGCTCTTGGGAGTCAGTTCCTTCTTCCACCTGTGAGATTCAGGGATTCAATCCAGGTCATTAAGCTTGTGCAATAAGCATTTTTACCTACTAAACCATCTCACCAGTCCCTCTGGTATGCTTTAGAGATATTCCTTAATTAACCATAATTCAGGCTACTACATCTCATTAAATCCATAAATTCTTATCTGACTTTCTGTCCACCCTTCAGTCCATCTACCCATCTGTCCATCTGTACATCTGCCTACTCACATATGGCCCACTTCCAAATATATAAATGCATTCTCTTTCCATTCATTTACCTGTCTGCTCTCCATCCACTTACCAATGCATCAATATGTTCCAAGTCCTGTGTTAGGCCATGAGCTCCAGAAGCATGAAACACTGACGTAGCCTCTACTGTTGTTATAGAAAAATAGCCTAAGCAAGTGATTTATAATGGCAAATAAAGGCTCATTTACCTCATCATTCTGGAGGCAGGGAAGTTCAAGATTGGACAGTCACATAGGGTCGTGTGCTGCTGCATGATGATGCAAAAGTAGAAAGACATGCAGACATTAGCAGAAGAGTGAGGGGACAAAGGAGGCCAGGCATTTTATAACAACCTGCTCTCAGTAGAACTAATCTACCCCATGAGAAGCAATCTAGTCTCCACAAAGTACAGTAAATCCTCTTAAAGGCCCCATCTCTCAAAACTGCTACATTATCCATTGGATCTTAACATGATCTTTGTGGACAAACCACCTCCAAATTGTACCAGATACCTGCCTATAGAGCTCCTACTCCAAGTGTTCACAGAGGATTGGGGTACACATCGTGTCTACTGGACCAGTTGGTTGTGCCCAGTGAGTGAAAGGCAGAAGGCTCCAGCATATCTGTGTAAGGCTGACATTGCTTGGCTTCCCTATCAATATGAACACCTAGCTTACAGGGATGGGTTTCTGAACTACAAACACTTCAAGACACTGGAGTTTTGGTCTGTGGGTGCAGCAAGATTAGAGTGTGAGTTCCAATCTCTGGTATCTTCTAGTTTAGAAGAGATAGAATTAGAAACAAAGAGGCCAGTGAGGACGTTTCGCACTAGTGAGAGGTGGTAGGCAGCTCACCTAGTATAGTAGAGGTGGAGCTATGGACAGAGGGACTGGCTCAATTTTGTTGTGGTGCTGATTGAATGATCGAAGAAGTGAGGGAGTGAGAGATGAAAAAGATGGCTTCCAGATTTCTCTGGACAACTGAGTTGGAAGATTTCAAATGGTGGTCTAGAACAGGGGAAGAGGAATTGAGTATGGTCCCAGTGACTTCGACCATCCTAAGGCAGCTTATTGCCACTTGCCTTAATCATCAGCCGATGCTGTCTTCCTTCAGAGCTGGAAATCAAACTCTCTGCTAACGATCAAAAAAGAGCCTCTTGACAGAATTGCCTAGAGCCAACGGGAAGCTCCCCATTCATTCAGCACTCACTGCCAGAACCTGTTCTGTGTTCAACCTAGACTAGGCCAATCTGTAAAAATCACAGAGAAGCAAAGTGGGAGAGAGAACCATTTCCTCAAAATGCCAGACTGTGGTCAAAGAGGTCAAATTGGGAGCACCGAAGAAAGAGTCTCCAGTCACATGCTTGAAGACATTTACACAGGAGATACACTTTGAGATGGACTTTGAAATAGGACTAAAAGTTGTATATTTTGGATGCAAAGAACAACACAGGAAAAGGTCTGGAAACATGAGAGAAAATGACAATTGGAACATTGGAGTTTACTGGACTAAGGGAGAGGCACACTGGCAGCTACCATGGACCTTGTGGTACAGCATCTTCACATCTTAATATGTTGCCTCAGTGAGACCCTTGGCCCATAGCTTTGTACGGGGACATCTTGATAATACAAAAAAAAAAAAAAAACTGCTGTAAACAGCCACCAATAGGGAACTAGTTCAGGAAGACTTCATTCCATCCTTGCTCAGGAATAGATAAGGCAGTGACAGGAAATAAAGTAAATACCCTAAGCGATAAACAAAAATAACATTTTAAATGGCAGAAACAGTGGGTATACACACACACACGCACACACACACACACACACACACACACACACACACACACACACACACACATTTCCTATCCCTAGCAGCTGAGAGAATGTAGATGTGATGGTACCCCGCGAGTGGAGACTGCATCTAGCATGTAGATGTTGCTTTCTGATAGCATTCCCTAATGAGGAGAACCAGGGCTCCTAGAGAAATACCTGTGGCAGTGATGAACCCGGAGCCTCTGTGTCAGCGAGGATGTGGTCACAGAGGGTGGGGGCCCATGACAGGAACCAAGAGGCAAGCTAAAGGAGGTCCTCTAGCTAAGCCAGGGGCAACTGGAGCAGAAATAAAAGTGATAATGGTCATACTCGATTGTTAAGATCTTATTTCTGAGTTCACTTACCAGACATTCCTTGCTCATAGTGACTTACAGTGTTGGACTTTTCATGACTTTTTGAATTGTTTTTGAGGAATGTTGGTTGGCTATTTTATAGCACACCCCTTGATTTGGATTCGAAAGCTCACGACTGTTGTTTTTTTTTCATGGTTCAAGTGGGGAATGGACAGCACAGGGGTGAAGTGCCCTGCCCAATGCATCAGGACTGAGATAGACTTGGTCAGCTGACCACCTGACTGAGATAATGTTTTTCACACTTCTCCATGCTGCTGTTCCCTTCTCCCCCTACTGTATGTACTCTTTGGAAGGAAGTCGTGCTGTGTAGTCAGTATCTAAAGAGCAGGGGTAAGAGACTATAATATGACCTGTTGGTCCATATGGACAGAATTAATTGAACAAATAATAAATACAGGAATAAATGGAGCAAAGGGAATAGCTCATAGTTGATACACACATAAAGAAAGAATAGTTCCAGTGAGGTGATTCACATCTGTAATCCTCAGCAGCACTCAGCAGGCTGGGGCAGGAGGATCGTGAGATCCAGAATAGCCTGAGCTACAGAGCAGGAGGTTGGAGAGAGAGAGAGAGAGAGAGAGAGAGAGAATGAATATGACTCACTTCTGAGAAATCACAGTAGCGTGTCGTGATGCACTTGCAGGAGTGACAATCAATCATTAGATGACCATTTGAGGAGAAACAGGGCTTGCACAGTTTAACATCTCCCCCCATATATTATCCACTCAAAAGGGAAATAGAGCCACTTTACGGTGGACAAGCCCTTCAGACATCAACCTGAGCAAGTGATCAAGGTAAATGTCAGCAGGTACAAGACATTGTTACATGAGCCTCTTGACAAGGTGAGCTTTGAAGAAACCAGCAGTGTTTGTACACTATTCTTGTGCAAAGTGCAGGAGGGGACAGACTGTGTCAAATACCTGCTCTTCAGAAGTGTCAAGATCATGGACGATGAGGAAAGGCTGAAGAATTGCTCTGGATGAGAGGAGATGCACCATGCACAGCGACAGGATCTGCATTGACTTGGAAAGAAAGTGGACATTTGTGGAAATCTGGAGAACAGTGAGTGCTGCAGTGCATGTGGTAGTATTGAACCAAGGTGAAGCTTGAACATTGTACTACCGTTATGTAAGATGTTAATATTAGGGAAAGCCAGGTGAGAGGTGTATGGCAGTGATCGGTTCTATTTTTTACACCTTTGCTGAAAGCCTAAAATTAGCTCAAAATAAGAGGTTGAAAAAGTCGCTACGAAAAATTTAGAGCAGATGGGGAAGGTCTTTGGTGGCAGCAGATGTTTTGGTGGAGTTCTGAAGGGCACCTGTTTCACCACTTAAGGAAGAACCCTGGAGGACTCCTGGGCAGTTAGCTGTGGGGAGTCAAGCCCCGAGAGTGTTCTGTGTCCCTTACAATTGGGCATTGATACAGTCCCGGCAGAGATCTCTTCAATATACTGGCCTATGGTTGGCCAGATGGTCCCATGTCACTGATTGACACTGAATTGCCTCTTTTCTCCCATGTGTCCCCACCTAGGGGTGCCTATCGTGGATGGCAGATGGGGCAAAGTGAGACTGAAGCAGTTGGGGGAAGGCTTGGCAGGCAGGCCAGTGTGTGAGGGTGCTCCAAATAGGGGGGGGCTCAGACAGTGGTTAGCTGCTGAGCAGGGCTTAGCAGGAGGGGAAAAGGAGGGGGCCGTCTTTCTCAAGGGGCCCTTTCATGTTGAAATCAGCCAGCGTGAATGCTGGCGGCCCAGGAGCCCAGCCAGGGGAAACGTGAGAGCCCCCTTATCTCCCCTCATGTCACATTGCCGTCTGCGGTTCCCAGCCGGCCAGCAAGGATGAATTGGGGGGGTGTCCATCAAGACCTTGGGCTGGGCTTACTCATTTATGAGGGGTTTGGAAGAAACAGGTTCCAGCCCCTGCTGGGGCAAGGACAACCAGAGGGCTTTAGGACCTGGGTCTGGGTACCTAGTAAGAAGGCCTTTGGTCCTACCCTCCCCACACTGCATTGAATGCCAGAACGTGCTATGTGACATGCTTCTTATGGGTTCTGGTGTGCAGACCTGACTTACACAAGTTCAGAAACAAGGTGTTCACTCCGGCTTGAAAGCCATCAAGCATGCTAGCAAGTCCACTTCTGTATCCACTGCTCTGTTCTGGACAAGAAATCAGGAACTTTGATTGGCGAAACTGTGGCCCCACACTGTCTGCCCAGGAGTGACCCCTGCTGTCCAGACAATCTTGGAGCCAAGCAATTAAGCTCGTTAGCTTCTCCAGCTTGTGCTGGATGTCTATGTGGGAAACAAGGAGGACAGACCTTGTCACCTATAGACCTTGTCACCTATAGACTTCAAGGTGCATTGCAAATTGGGTGGAGATGAGTGAGGCTGACACCTGAACTGTGGGGTATTACTGGCATCCTCAGCTGAAGCTGTCAATAGCTGGTGTTTTCACAGACACCATTTGCATGTGCAAGTTTCTGGCCCTCAACACTTTCCCACCATGGAAAGGGTCCAAGCCTCCTCTCCCACTGCACAGAGATCTGGCTAAGAGTTAGGCCATCTAAGGTAGGCCTCTGCGACTCTGCCAGGGTTGAGAGACAAGAGGGCCCCCAGAAGTGTGGCCATGGACTGGACTAGATAAAGGAGGGTTTCAGGAACCCCTGGGTGCCCAAACTTTACTGACCTTGAGTCAGTCTGTCCCTCTGTTTCTTCAACTGTCAGGGGGGAAGAGTTCTCAAAGACCTTCTGAGAACAGCCTCCTGTCCCGACACTTTGCTTCAATGCCTTCTGTTGCCTTCCATAACTATGCTTCGGAATTCAGGATAGGAGACAAGGGAGTTGCAGGGACTTTGTAGCTCTTGGGGTTATCTATCCTTCCATTGGGGTAGAGGCAAAGAAGGGGAAGTCATGCTCTGTGGGGAGCAGAGGCTTAAGAAAGGACAGTTTTCTCCTGGAGCATAGCAGGTTTCAGGCCAGACTCCAGGGCATGAAAGGCCAGAACAAAAACTCTGCAGAAGGGAGCCTCAGGCTACGTCAACCCAGTCTGGGGACAGACCCTAGGGCTCCTTAAGGAATCCCAGCACCCAACTCAGAAGTTGGTGAGAGAAAGGAACTTTGGTAAAGTTTGTTTCCTAGATCCATCTCAAATCTTGTGCCTGCTTTGGCCTTTCCTGACTTTGTGCCTCGGACTTCCTGACCCCTTCCAATGAGCCTGCTGTTTACCACAGTGGGTTATACTTTTCACATCACTGGCTTAAGAGTGGGCATTATATTATCCTCACTCAGATGAGGAGAGCAAGTGTAGGGAAGTACAGGATCTTGTCCGAGATCATACTGCCCAGAAACTACAGAGCCAAAATTTGCACCCAGGTCCAAGCTTGCCCCTTTACCTGGTTGCAAACTAAGTCTCCCAGACCACTTGATTTCCACATTCCAGCATGTCCACACACCTCTGATACCTCATTGTATCCTTGCCCCAGCCTGTGGGCTGAGCAGAACAGCCATCATTATTTCCATTTTACAGGACAGGGAAAGGCCTGTGGTCTCTAGCTAATGAATGGCAGTTCTGGGACCAGAGCCCAGATCGGCTCCATCACTCTGGTCAACCAGCCTACCCTCAGCTTATACACCCCCTTGCTACCCTTGCCTTTATAACCTGCAGTCAATCCACGGGAGCCACAAACTCCCTATGAATTAGTCCTTCTGATGATGAATTCTGTTGGGATCCCCTGAGGAGGCAGAGTGGTCAGATTGCTGCAGGACAAACAAAGGTTAACTTTGGAGTCCTATGAAGTAGTATACATAGAGGTCTCTAGCCAAAGGCAGCAGTGTCTAAACTTTTGCTCAAAGTCATGCATCAACTCAATGAGTGTTTTTCTGAAGATCCACAACATACCTGGCATGCATGAAGCACTTTACAAAGAGGCAATCGCTATTACTCAAGCGCTTGCTATGTGATCATGTGCTCAATTCTTTCAAATGCTCACAGAATCCTGAAAGAGAGACTCTGAGCATATTCTTTGCATGGCATATGGGTAAAGATGGCCAGAGAAGCCAAGCCAAGATCTCCCAGGTAGAAATTGGCAGAGCTGGGAGTCAGCCCATACCTGCAGACTAAAGAATCTATGCTCTTAAGCCCTTCATCATCTGTCCCTAAAGGGAAGCATCCTGCTCAGGAACAAGGATAATGTGTCATCTGCATAAAGAAGGAGGACAAAGATCAGAAAAGATCCCAGAAAGAAGCCAGCTCGTTCATTGTGAACACAGGGACTTTGGAGAGATCAGGGTAAATGTCTCCAACGCCTCACTGAAGATTGGTTCCCCAGGGTTAACTAAGGGAACTTGCTGGGGGACATGAACATTCTCTCAGTGTGCCTGCACAGAGCTGAGGAACCAGGGCAATGGCTGGCATCGCTAAAGGGTGAGAGAACAAAGGGTGGGGCGGAGGGAAGGGAGGCTTAAAGAAACTGGAGGTAATAGCGTCGGGCTATTAGCTCAGTGGCAGAATTCTTGCCCAGCACTCAGGCCCTAGGTTCAATCCCTAGTGTTGCCAGGAACAAAAAAGAAGAGGAAATTATGGGTGAAGAGTCACTGGAAATGTTCCCAAAGCCAAGGATGATGCTTCATTCTTTGTAAGCCTGGAGGAGCTTGATGATGCTGGCAACTGGAGGTGCCAGCACGCTGCTCAGCAGGGTGTTGGCAGACAGAGGGAAACAGTCACTCTCAGGCAACTTCTGTACAACTGCTGTTTCTTACTCCTCATAGCTGACAGTCATGATTCGGCAATCCTATTTTACAGAAGAAGAAGCCATGGCTCCAAAATAGGACCTGAAGAACCCAAAACTGCATAGTTAGGAAGGGGACAGATCCAAATTGGGAGCTCAGTCCAGTGTGGTTTCAGAATGTAACAATTCCACGGAGGCTGAGTCATTTATAACTTACAGAACCTTATTCCTCATAGTTCTGGAGTGTGATTGATCGATAGACAGATATAGATTAATAGACAATTGATACTGATATTGAGAGAAAGAGGAGAGAGAGAGAGAGAGAGAGAGCACAATCCACATGCATAGGTCAGAGAGAGAATGGCTTTCAGAAGCCGGTTCTCTTCTTCAACCAGGGATCACACTCAGATCGTCAGGTTTGTGTGCAGTCACATTTACCCTTGTTTCTTGTTTTTGAAACATAATCTCAGGATGTAACCGAATCTGTCCCCAACTTTCGTCTTGCCTCAGTCTCCCAAGTAGCTGGAATGACATGCATAAACTGCCATGCCCAGCTCCCTTAGGTTTGTTTTATAAAGGCACCAGTCCCATTCATGAGGACTAAGCCCCTGTGACAAATTTCCTCCAAAGGTACCTACCACTTCTTTACACTACTGTACTGAAGGTCAGTTCTCACCTTATAAATGAGAGGGCACACACTCAGATCCCAGCATAGCCCTGCTCTCAAACGCCCTCATTTCGAAGGCTTGGGGGAAAGATGCTGCATAGGTAGCAGCAGAGTCCAGAGCTGGTGAGGACTCATGAATCTCAGCCTCAAGAATCCCTTGGACAGCAGTGACTTCTTTGTAGACTTCCAGCAAATAGCAGCTACTCTGGGCTGGGAGACAGGAGCAGAACATCTAGTCCAAACCCTTCTTCCCTCTGTGCAGTTCAGATTTAAGTCTCTGCAGTGTCCAAAGGAGAGGATTTTCACTAGTCCCACACAGGAGATGTTATTGAGCACCCAGCCTAAACAAAAGCATGGCGCCCTGAGAGACCATGATGGGTAAGACCGGAGTGGTCAGAACAAGACTTTTGGGAGACAGAGAAAGAAAATTGAGAAGTTTTCTCAGTTTCAGGCTAAGAAGGACTGTAAAGGTCTCTAGGCCAGTCCACCAGTCTGGACTTCACCAGTATCTGTGCCCCTTCCCCCTGGCCACTGTGCCATCTTTGAGAAGTGGGAAGACCCTTACAGCTCAGCCAACCTGGTGTCTTCATGCGCACATAGAGAGACTAAGATCCAGAGAGACCACATGACTCGCACCAGGAAACACTGCCAGTCAGCCATAACTGACAAGACTTGTGTACACTCTCTATGTATCACTGCCTTGAAGTCTGATTCGGAACTTTCAGCCTGAGAGCAGTGGACGTACCTAGAAACTCTCTTCCCACAGCCAGTCTCATCAGTTTCTGGACTCTCCTCAAAGCTCAGGGTGGACAGTTGGTGGGGTCTATGTGACACCCATGTAAGCATCCCAGTCTATGGAGCTGGTGAACTGAAATCAAGTCCATATTGCACTCCCCAAACCATGTGCCAGGACAAGGCTGCATACACCCAAAGGTGGTGCTTTTTGCCATGAACCATGACACTGTGTGAGAGGGTAACCGTGCTGGGGACTTCAGAGGGCCAGGAAATCAGTCTCTCTGCCTTGTTCTGTCATCTCTAAACAGTTCACTCAGTCCACCTTTAGAAAAACCCTTGGTGAGCAGAAGACATGTGTTGTCTTTCTAGGCCCCAGCCAGTTAATCTATAATATGGGAGCTCTTTGCACCACCCACTCTCCTGCTGACACACGTGTGGTTTCTTTTTTTTTTTTTTTTTTTTTTTGACTTCAACCATCAATGGTGCTTGCTTTATTTTGGAAGTTTCTATGTACTACATAAGTATTAACATCCTTCCTCCCTGCAAAATCAGAAATATATATATATTTAAAAAGTCATATACAAAACCCTCTTCCATACAGTTCTGAGAACCTCAGGTTAGAAAACCTAACGAATGATGCTGGTCCTTGTAATTTGTGGCCTGCCTTGTGCTCACCAGCTTTCCACTCCTTCCCAGGAAAAAATGGCCAACGCCTCTGCTTTCTTCCCACCAATTCATTTCTATTACACATTATCATTCCCCACTTGACACCTTCTTAGAAACTTGATTGCTGGATGCTCGTGCTGACACACGGGTAGTTTCTTGGGAGCTAATCCCAGACCCCTTGCTGCATACTCTCTTCCTCAAAGCTCCATTGCACACCAGCATCTGAAGGAGCTGCTTCTCACAGCATGTCTTCCAAGCAAATGCTGCTAGTAGATAGTGCTCTTTGGAACCTCAACTGTGAGAGTGTGAGGCCTTATCAACTTCATCAGGTTCGGTAACTTTGGCCAAGGTCATACAGCAAGAACATTGCACTTTAGACTTAAACAAATCTGTCTACGCGGTCCCACCGGACTCATGGCAGACCCATCCCCATCCTCGTTGGTACAAGGCATCTGTGTTGACAACAGAATGTCTGGCCATGAACCGACAGGCCACCTGCATGACTCTAGGCAGGAGCTCCCACCTGGCTCCTTTAGGAGGGAACAGATGGACTTTTGCCCCTCCCACAGCAGAACTTCTGAGAGCAGGGCCTATTCACAGTAGGAGTACAGTTGGAGAGTGCTCGGGATCCAGGACCTGACTATGTGAATGCTGATCTCTAGCTTAACAGGATATTCCTGGGTATGGGATGTGTGCAAATCGCACTTCTGCACCCAAGTTCTAGTTCAATTGCAGTTTTATCCTAAGTTTTGCTCAGCCAGGCAGTGTGGCTGGAAAGAAGGACCACTGATACCCTATCTCAGGATAGCCACAAAGTCAGATGGGACTGGACCTACCTGCCTGATGGCCAGATTTGGCATGGGCACTGTCTGGTTGAAGGGACGAGCAGGAAGTGGTTCCAGGTAGTTTCCCACGCCCAAGCCTGAGCAGCACACTGGCAGCAAAGGGCAGAAGACTTTGAAAATAGAAGTTCCTATTCACTGGGAGCCTCAAACACTCGGCTTCTTGTTGGGGGAATGAAGAGCATGTTTCACAGCGAAGGCGAAGAGAGAAAGACAGATGGCCTGACCAGACGCAAGGTTGAAAGAACAGGGAGAAAGTCACTGAGCAAATAGCAGGCAAGCAAGATGGGATGGGCCACAATCATTAGCCAGGTCTGTTA
Source organism: Typhlomys cinereus (assembly GCA_023101885.1). NCBI lineage: Eukaryota > Metazoa > Chordata > Mammalia > Rodentia > Platacanthomyidae > Typhlomys > Typhlomys cinereus. The sequence continues at coordinate 9,594,303 of JALPQD010000019.1, forward strand.
CTGACTTGCAGCGCTCCCATGGCCATTCACCGCCCCCTCCCTTTCAGGCCTCTATCCAAGTCCCATATGTCAGGCTGTGGGGGGCCAGGAGAGGAATAGCTTGGGTGTCTTCCGAAGTCCTACCAGGACCGACCTCAAATTCCGGGGTAGAGAAATTGTCCTTCTTAGGCTAGCTCTGGCATTGGGCGTTTCTGAAACTCACAGCAGTGAAAAAGAGCAAAAATTCAAACTTTAGAAATTCCAAGTGCGTCTGTGGCTGGGAGCTGAGGGAGGCAGAACTGCAAAACTGTTTGCCTATGACTCAAAGCCTCGTGGGGGGTAGAACACACGTTCTCCCAGGCAGGGCTGCCCAACACCACCACATCCCCTGCTGCCCACCCAGCTTGACCCCAATACACACCCCCTCCCCCTGTCTCCATCACAACCAGCCCCTCCTATTCGATCCTCTAGCTAAGGCCCAGAGAGACTCTTAACTATTCTCAGACATCCAGGAGTCTTCAAGCTAATCTTTCTCTCTCTCTGTCTCTCTGTCTCTCTCTCTTTCTCTCTCTCCCCCCGTGTGTGTGTGTGTGTGTGTGTGTGTGTGTGTGTGTGTGTGTGTGTGTGTGTGTGTGTGTGTAAAAGAGGGCACTTGAGTGTTTGTGCCTGTGAAGACCCAAGGGGATTTCAGAAATCATCCTGGATTGTTCTACCTTTCTTACTGCTTATCTCCAAAGTTTCTCAGGCTGTGCATTCCAAAGCTGGAAGTGCTGCTTGCTGCCAATCACCTGCAGTTGTTACATGGGATCTAGGAACCAAACACAAGCCCTTTTGCTTGTGAGGCGAAGGCATTAATTCCTGAACTACCTATCCACCCCTCAAATCAACCTTTATAGTGTCACCGTGAGTAGGCAGAAGAGTAAAGGAGGGAAGAAGAAGGAGGGCTACACCTGCTCAGCCCTCCTCTTGCCAAGTCTAATGCCTGAACCTTTTCTACTCTCTCTTCCCCTTCAACCCTCCATCTCTTCTTTCTCCTCCAAACCCCCTGCCCCTCCCCCCTGTTTCCTTAATTCTTCCTCCTTATTTCTTCAGGACAAGGTATCTTCATATAGCTCAGGCTAACTTCCAACTTGTAATTTTCCTGTCTCTGTCTCCTAAGTACTAGGATTACAAGTATATATCACTAACTCTAGCTGTCTTTGAGTTGAACATGGGGGTGTAGGCCTGGACTCCCATATACTCAGGAGGCTGAGGCAGAATCACAAATTTGGGGCTATCTAGGCTACATAGTGAATTCAAGGCCAGCCTGGGCACTCCATTAAGATTTTGGGCTCAGAGGCAAAGCATTTGCTGAAACATGGGAGGTCCTGGGTTCCAATCCCAGTGCAGGGATAAAAGCCTGCTTTGAGGGATTTTGAAGCTAACCCCAATCAGTACTCAGAAAGCTGCCTTTGCTACCTTGCATTCACACAGGAATTGTAGAGTTAGAGTTTCAAATCCAGGTTGCCAATTCCTGCCAGTGCCCAGGAAGCCTGGCTCGGCCACAGTAGGGAACTTTCCTGACAGTGGATCTTGTCACTATCACTAGCAGTTTCCTGTCCCACATAGGCCTGGCCTCAAGTTCCAGCTATAGTCTGATTCTGGGAATGAGTCGATGTGAAAAAGACCTAAGAGAACATTGTGGGGTCATAAACAGTGGGACTTGTCCCCTACTCATGTTTCCTCTTCTTCCCCTTAGTAGGAGTGCCAAGCATTGGATCCTTGGTGGGTATTAGAGTTTCCATTGTGTTCTTACCATGATGTGAAGGGTTGTGGAAGTTGCCACCTAACATCCAACTTCTACGAGTTAGCAGCCTGGTCCAGGGGAGAGAGCCAAGAAGATCTTCTACATAGAGTTAAAGGTGGAGAGGCTATGAGAGGCAGGGAGACAAATACTAAGAGTGGAGGAAAGTAAGGGCAGTTAGAAAAACAGAAAGTCAGACTGGAGCCAGGGTGACAGTGACAACCAATGAGAGACAGAGGCTGGGAGAGACCCACAATATCACAATAGGAAAAACTGAGTATGACAGGGACAGGGAAGGCTTAGAGGCAATGGGACACAGAAAAAGAGGCTGTGAGAAACCAACATGGAGGAAACTAGGGGAAAGACTAGGCAGATAGACAGAGCAGAGAAAGGGGAGAGACAGAGGCTAGGAGTAGAACAGAAGGGAACCTGGCCTGAGGCAGCCCAGTTAAGACTAGGCCACATCCCACTTCCATGACCCTGCCCTCTGCCTTCGTCCCGTCTGTCCAATCTTTTTCTTCAAGACAGTTGTGTGGCAATCTGGTCTGAGGGGCCCAGAAGTTTGGATGCCTATATCCTTTTTGGCTTCCCTTGGCCTCCTGAAGATAACTGTGCGTGGCCCAGAAGGCCTGTAACTCACTTTGCAAGTGGGTTTCAAGTTAGGAAGCTTTGTCCCCGGCACTGTGGCTTGAGGGATGCCTTGCCCAGGATACCTTTGCCTGGGCAAAAGGCGACAACATAAAGGGCCCAGAACACTGTGGAGACCCTGTGATGAGTTCCAGGTGCAGCTTGCCACCCTTCCTCCTGCAGCCCTCTTTCACCCTCTGCAGTGTCTCCCTGGGGTCTGTGTCGCCCTGTCATACTGTCTACTTTGTGTCACTACTTGGTCACTGACCCCAAGTTTCAACTCCCCCTTCCTAAGCTGGACCCCAGGAAATCAGAATACTGGAAAAGCACTCAGAACCTCTGTGACTGTCACCTGCTAAAGAAAAAAGACCTCTGGATCCCCTCAAAGCATCTTCCTGTCATCTAAGCTTTGCCCGATCCAGCCTGGCAAACCACTACTTTTCTGCCCTGCACTGCATGCCTGAATTAAGCAGTGTCCAGTGTGAGGGACTTCCTCCTAACTAGCATACCTTCAAACAACTTTGGAGCCCTGAGTTGCATTGCTTTTTTCCGAGGTTCTTGCTATGTAGCCCAGGCTAGCTTGGAACTTTCTAGGTAGCCCAAGCTGATTTTAAACTCATGATCTCCCTGCCTCAGCCTCTTGAGTACTAGATGTGTCACACCATGCTTGTGTCTTTTTTCCAAGACCCTACAAGGCAGGGTTAATGGTTACTAGCCACTATACAGTAGTGTGCCCAATACCAGATGCTCAGATAGGGCCCTAAAATCTAGGAGCACTTGGCTTGGGGTTTGAGCTTTCCACCTCAAAGGGTGTATATGTGTGTGTGTGAGTGTGTGTATCTGTCTTTCTCCTAATGACAATATAACTACAGAGAGTGATGGGTTTTCTACAGGGAAGGTGGCAGACTGTGCTCTAAGAGGGTCTAAGGATGACCCTTGACCTGGTTAATTCAAACAGCTGCTTCAGACCCAGAGGAAAGAAGTCTCCAGCTCAGCCCAATTGTCTCTGTCTGGAGGTTGTGGGATGTGAGAAACAGTCCAAAGCCCATTTACCCATTGTCTGGAAGTGCAGGCCAACCAGAACTTTCTCTATGGCATGAGAAAAACAACAGGTGTCTCTTTTCCATCTTAGCCCTCTGCCTGGCAGAGGTTGGCATGGCCACCCTCACAGATGATCAGGTCACTCGTTGGTGGCACGGACAAGAGGTAAGATCCAGTGAGGGCGAAGGAGTCTGTCAATAATCCATCGCATTCTCGCTCCAGAAACTGAGTCGTCTATGATTTCAGCCTCCAGTTGTATCAAAGCCAGGTTGTCAGGTAGCATCCTTTCCCAAGTTTTAAATCAGGCACTGTAAAGAAGTTCCCATGCAAGGCATCATGCAACCTAAGATGAAACATTTACTCTATGCTTTCTACCCATTTCAGACCTTGAAAGACTGAGTTCTTACCAGTAGGAATGACTGTCAAATCTCCTGCAGTAAAATTAGGGCTTTCTGAGGCCCCAAGTGACCGAAGTTCTGAGTATCCCTAAACAAGCGTTGCCAGGAGTGGGGAGAAGTCCCCCAATCACATCCAAGGGTACAGTCAGCATGACGTTTTCAAGGCCAAATGTGCCCTGCCAGACATTCAATCCTCTTACATCCCTTCCCTTCCTCTCCCTTCCCCCTCCCTCTTTCTGTCTTTACTACAGTACTGAAAAAAGAGAACATTTTTAAGGTCTAAAGGCTGGTAAGATAGCTCAGCAGACAAAAGTGCTAGCCACACAAACTTGATAACCCAAGTATAATCCCCCTAGTCCCTGTAAAGTTGGAAGGAGAGAATCTACTCCACATGCATGCCTCCTACAATAATTAATTATTTTTTTAAAAATTGAGCTGTCATCCCTGGCTTAAAAGCTACAGTGTTATCATCTTCTGTCTATGTGGTATTAAGTAAGTCCTTTAACCTGCTTACTTTCTCATCTACTAAAATAAGGTCAATGGCTAGTGCCTTCTTGCAAGTCCCAGGTGAAGGAGCACTGTACGTCATTCACTCCTTTCAGAAAAGATTTGTAGAGTAACAGGTATAGTTTGTTTGGGACACAGCAAGCACAAAGCCCTGGGCTTGATCCCTAGTTCCGAATATACTGGCTATGTCGGTGTGCACTCTGGAGGCGAAGGCTCAGAAGGGTTAGGAAGTAAGGTCATCTCTTGGCAAAAACCCACAATACAAACAACACCAAGTGCTGGAGAGGATGTGGAGAGAGGGGAACTCTCCTACATTGCTGGTGGGAGTGCAGGCTCATACAGCCACTCTGGCGAGCTGTCTGGCGATTATTAAAGAAATTAGAAATTGAAATGCCATATGACCCTGCTATTCCACTTTTGGGAATAACCCCCCATACAGCAAAAATTCACCTCGATAGCACAAGCATGACCATGTTCATAGCAGCACTGTTTATAATAGCAAAGTCATGGAATCAGCCCAAATGTCCAACAGTTGACGAGTGGATAAGGAAAATGTGGTACATTTATACAATGGAATACTACTCAGCCATCAAAAATGATGAATTAATGCAATTTGCTAGGAAATGGATGGAATTAGAAATAATTATATTGAGTGAAGTATCCCAGACATGGAAAATTAAGCACCATGTGTACTCCCTAATAGGTGGATCCTAGTACCAAACCCACTTAGAGACACTCAAAGACAAATCTCTGTAATACCTACAGTAATTGTAAAGATTATAAACAGGAGGGATGGGGAAGGAGGGCCCCACCAGAAACAAGGAGAGGGGGACCATGTTACAGCAAAGAAAATAGGTCACCATCAAGGACTGCAAGGGGTGACTTCCAATACCCATCAGGATGGAGCCAAGGGCATTGCAGGAGCAGCAAAACCAAAAAAAAAAAAATCAACAAACCATAATTCAGAACATCAGAGACTCTATATCAGCCACCTGGAACTGGGCCAGCCTAATCTCTCCCCATCCTGAAGCTCAGGGAAATTTGCAGAAGAGGGGGCGGTAAGATTGTAAGAGCACAAGGATGGGAGGAGTAATGATATGCAAGATACTCCACACAAGTTAGGGCCAAAGCAATCATAATAGGACTTTGCATGACCTGCGCTATGTCCAACATATTATTGACCCCACAAAGTCTAGCATGAACTAAAGGCACTAGGATCCTTGGGGGCTAGGACTGACAGTCACAGTAGTGTTCCTAAGCTTAAGGGGGACACAGGAAAGGGTTCAGGGAAATGCCACTGGGTCCTTGCACCTCATCGGAGAGGAGGACCCAGAGGAGAGTTTGGCATGCACATTAAAGGATGCTCTGGGGATTGGGGGGGCACTTGGGGATGGGAAGGGAGGGAGAGGGGAGGGAGAAACAGAGGGGTCGGGGGGGAGGTGGAGGGAGGGAGGGGACCGGTGTACCTGTTAAGTTTGTATGAGCAGAAATAATAATAAAAGTGCTTGGGGAAAAAAAAAGAATCAAAAAAAAAAAAAGTAAGTAAGGTCATCCTTGTGTGCAGAGTGAGATCAAGACTGGACTGGACTACATGAATCCCTTTCTTGAAAAGGAAGGAAGAGCACATGCCAATCCAGAAGTCCTTCTATCACTCCAAATGGATTTCACCAGTAGAGGGAAGGGAGGGTGGGAGGGAACCTGGGTGGGAAGGAGAACTAGTAGAGTGGGATGAGATGAGGGGTAGTAGGGGATAAAACACAAAAATCATCATACTAATATATGAAAGTTTCAAAAAAGAAATTAAAAAAGAAAAAGAAAAGAGGAAGAGGAGAGAAAGAAGAGGAGAAAGAGATTTGTTAAGCACCTGCTATGTGGCAGATCCTGCACTGGGTCTTAAGATGCCTGATTCAGTGAGTGAACAGAAATGACAGAAATCCTGCTTTTGAGATGTGTTCCTTCTAAAGGAAATATTTCTAATGGCATTTGAGTAAGTGCCTCATATAGCGTCAAACAGTCATGAGTCCTGTAAAGACAAGTCAGGCTAAGAGGACAGAAGGTGTTAGTGTTGAGTCCCCACTCTGTCTGCTCTGTCTTCCTGCACAGCAAGAGCTGAGCACTGCAATCCCCAGCATCCGCGTGACTCCTTCCTTGTGAGTGGCTGAATCAGACAGGCAGAGCAAGATTGATCTGGAAACCCACTGGCCTGGCCTATTTCTGTCCCAGGGCCCTGGAGCTGATCCAGGCCAGATCCCAGTCTCCCTTGCTTCCTTGGATCCAATTCATAAGTTGAGTAGAAACGCTGTTTCCTTTTTCTTCTGGCCAGTCTCCCCAGCCACTTCCACGTGGCCAGCTAGGGCACCCCTTTAGGCCTGAGCCCCACCCCATTGATGCTCCCTGCCAGCATGCCTGTCTTCTCCTCTGCGTGTTCTTGGGGGTGCGGCTGTCCTGCACCCCAAGCAAGAAGGCAGCAGCTCAGAGCAGCTGGGGCTTCACTGAGCTGGTACTAATGCCATCTCCTGTACCCTGACGGGAAAGCGGGCTTCTCGCAGACCCATGCTCAGTTCTTCCTCTGACAATCTAAGCTCCGGGGCACCTGCGACCTAAGATGGGGGGGGATAGTCAGAGGGAGGAGTACACCAAGGAGTATCTTCAGACAGGGTTGGGGAGAGGTCAAGGAGCAAAGCAAGGGAGGTTCTCTGCAGGACCTGTGCCCCTCAGAGCTTCTGGCCCAGGGCAGACAGTCCTCATCAGACAGTCCTCAGGCTTGGGGCACTTCTAGTAGCTCCTTTCAAATGTGTCTGCAGGTTTTGATGATTTTTACGTTGTATATGATAGCAAACGCTTACTTTATGCTTAGTGTGTGCCAGACCCTGTTCTCTGCATCTCATAGGCATTAACAAAATTGTTCTTTCCAGCAAACCTCAGAGGCAGGGCTGATTATTAACCCGTTTACTTCTGAGGAAATTAGGGGGAAGGGAGGCTTGATATCCTGCCCAAGGTCAGACATTCAGCAAATGACAGAGCTGGAAAATTAGCCCAGACAGTCTTGACTTCTGGAATCCATGTGTTTAATGGTAAGACTAGACAGCTATAGCATTCTTAAATTATAAAATATATTTATGCACAAAAGTGTCTGTATGCTGCTCGTGGCCAGTTGAAAAGACAGTAAGGCAATGCGCAGCTGTGATTTGTAGCACCCCACTTAGGAAATAGAGCATCACATCGGTATGCTTTTTCTCTTTCTGCTTCAGAAGACATCAGGCGCCTGTCCCTGTATCACTTGAAACTCTTGGAGGATGTGGCTCATTACTGTCTATTAATGAGTTCTCCTCCTTCTGGGCCTCTCAGACCCCCCGAGACTTTGCCTTCCAGGGGTTCCTGGTGAGGTGCTGGGACGTGCTTTTCTGACCCTGAGAGGATAGGACTTGGGACACGCGAAGGCTGACTGGCTCTTGTAGCGAGCCAAAGATCCCACCCACCGCCTGCCTCTCCTGGCATCAGGTGATGTCTCGCCAAGCACAAATGCCTTTTCTCCCATTGGTACCAGATGGGGGAATGGGGGAGGACAGGAAGGAGTGAGCAGGAAAGAAAGGGAGGGAGGGAGAACTTGCTGGCCACTACAGTAAGACCCATAACACACCAGGCAAGTACAAACCAACTGAGCTATAGGAACCAGAGTGAGGGACTGTGCCCACTGACCCTTGCACCTAGGGACTGGTCACTTCATTCCAGCAGGCTGGGAGGCATTCCTTCATCCATGCCTCCAACATATGAAGTCATCTGTCTAATCAATACCAAACATGAAACTTGGTTCTAAGACTCGGTGGAAGAAGAAACTCTTGCTGTTGGCTGGGAAGGCTGAATGAAGAGAAGGGCCCAAATGATACTTTACGACAGGTTGGGACCAGTACCCAGAAGGAGAGACATTTTGCTCAAAGCACATATGACAGGTTTGTCATTTAGCCTGGGGGTCATGTCTGGGTTGAGGAAGCCTTAAGAATTTGATCTGCTCCCTTTGTGCAGGCAGTGGCAGCATAAGGTAGAAAGGGCAAACAAAGCTCCTATCTGCTTCTGTTGTTCGTGTTCCCTTCCCTATCCTTCCTTCTGCTCCCCTTCCTTCTCTTCTCTTCTCTTTTTGTCTACCTTATTGGACATAGGATCTTATGATATAGTCCTGGTTAGTCTCAAACTCACAATGTCTGTCCCAGTCTTTAAGAGTGCTCAGGCTGCCGTGATCACAGACGTGTGCCACTATACCCCGTTCAACTCACTTGGAAACCTGTTCTATACCTGTTCTGGTCTGTTGACACAGGATCTCACTTAGCCCAGTCTGGACCATGAACTTGATTGCAGCTAAGGATGGCCTTCTGATCCTCCTTTCTGCATCTCCAGAATGCTGGGTTGTAAGCATGCACCACCACACTCACATTACGCAGTATTGGGGATTGAACCCAGAGCTTTGTGCATAATAGGAAAGCACGCTACCGACTGAGCTATACAAGCCCTCAGATCACCTTAAAGAGTCAGAAACTGCTAGGTCCAATACAGTCATTGCTGGGAAGGCTTGGCCCTATTTAGTCACCATGTACTACAGGTAATGACAGAAACCGAATGAGCCTACTGTGCAGCCACAGGACTTGTTCCTGTCAAGTGTTCTGGGCACCCTGGGTCCACTCCTACTCCAACTCTCCCGTTCACCCAGAGCACGTGGCTTGACTTTCACAGTCTGCTTCTGTGCTGCCTGCAGCAGTGCTCTTCACTCTACATCCTAGTGAGGTCTCTGACCCTGGAGAGAAGAGGCTGTCTCAGGACACAATGGGAAAGTGGCTGAAAGGCGGTGTCCAGGACCAACCTCAGCTCATCGTCTTCAGAATGAGGCTTCTGTCTTTTCTTCCATGGCATCATCCTTCATGGAAAATGACGAACACAATGCCTGGCCCACAGGTACACAGCATTGCACAGTGATTGACTACAGGCTTTTGGGTCAAGTGGTCAGGGTTTGAATTGCAGTTGCTCCACCTCGTAGTAGTGTATTCTTGGGCATATCACTTAAGCACCCTGGACCTTGCTGTGCCTCTGCAAACTGGGGCTTATGATGCTTGTACCTAGATTGTGGGTACACATTAAATGGGTTGCTAATAAAGTGATTAGAGTGGAAGTTGCATTAGATACAAAGATTTGTTCCTTGTCTCCAGGGACCTGAAATCAGGGACAAGTGATGCTCAGAGCCCTATCTTGAATGTCCCCAGGCAAGCCTGTTGCTCCTAGATGTGGAGGCTGAGCAGAGCTGGTTTTTTTGCCTTGTGAGAGATTCATGGATCCCACACTTGAAACACCTGAAACCACCAGTCTGCTAGATGGGAAACCAGGGCCCAAGGAGAAGGCAGGGATGATACAGTGACATTCAGTCTAAAGGACAAGAGGTAGTATGCAATGATATGGAAGGAGTGCCAGTCTCCTTGCTCTAGGGGGACAGCAAGGCCTTCTCTAGGATACCAGCTCACAAGCCAGGAGAAGTGGGATCCATTGGATAAGAAGATAGCCATGGGGTACTCATTCCTGGTTTCAAATGAGGATCACCCCATAGGCAGCTGTGCAAATGCACACACATGGGTTTCATCCCAGTCTCCATTTCCATTGTTCAGGCCTGAATCCGGAGCATGGACATCCTGAGGATGTCTCCACATGAGTCTCGAAGGGGCAGTTGAAGGTTTTCAGACACATGTGCGGTCAAGGCATGAGGGGCAGGAGGTGATGTGAAGATGGAGGCACCTGGACTCATGGGGAGAAGAGACAAGTAAGGAAGCCATACTGGGCAGTGGAATATGCATCCCCAGGGGATAGAAAGCAATTCCTCACCAATACACTTTGCCTGGGCTGCTTCAGAGGAGCGGACACTTGAACTCGACTCCTCCATGTGGTCAACAGTTGAGACTATTTAATGAACACCTATTACCTCCCCGAATCGGATCCTGGGTGCTGTGAATACAACAGTGACCCCAAAAGAAAGACCATGCCCTCCGGGACTTCATTGTAGTGAGGATGTCCTAAGACGATCCATGGGAATGCAGCAAGCAGAGGGGGAACGTGTCCTACACGTCCTGAGCTTCGTGAGCAAATGGCTGGGAAAGTGGAGGCCCAGCTTTAACACCACTGTTTGATGTGGCTAGAGCCTTGGCACCACCAGTGAAAGCAGTGAAAGATGAGAAGAGTGGTGGGTGTGGTCTAGGTGATGGGAAGCTGTACATGTTGGCTCGTTCCAGAGTCAGAAATTATCTCTAGGGACGTCAGAGAAAGTCATTGCAAGGGTGAGAGCAAAGCAGTAACTTGTATTCAGATGATGACTTCGGACTGTGTCACTGCTCCTCATAGGTGACCCTTTGTACTGACCCTTCCTCAGTCAAAACCCCACAGGAAGGGAGAGTTGGAGACAAAAAGCACGGATGAACATTTGCTGAGTGCCATCTTTTTGTTTTGGTTTTGCAGACTATCTTTATTAGCTACATTACATAATAACAGAGGCATGAACTACATTATTCTAACCATCCCCCAGTACCTTACATATGTGCAACTTTTTGCTGGTTCTTGCTGTACATTTTCAAAGTAGGCAAAAAGCATCCTGTTCCTTTGCTGAAGCAGAAGTTGAGGTCAATGTAATAAATGATTAAGCTTTCTTGTGGGGACTTCTTGTTCTCAGATATTTCATTCCTTTGCTTTAAAGGATGATTTTCCTAGATAATCTACCATGGAAATCAAGGCACACGCTGACTCACTGGTAGAAGAACTCTTTTGGCAGTATGTTTCCATATACTTTAATGCCACATCATTTGGAGATTGTCACAAAGCTGTTTGATTGAATTCTTGCATAACGGGACTCTTATGCTTCCATTTCATTCATTTTTATGTATTTCTTCAGAAAATCTGTGTCCTTAAATCCTTAAAGTCTTGGCTGAAATTATCAGCCCTCATAATCTTTCCTCCAGAAGGTTAAAAGTGCAGAAGGTTAAAAATGTAAGATTGAACCCATCTCCAAGACTTCATTGCTTGCTGAGTGTGCTCTTCCAAGCATGGTGCGGATAGGAACCCCTCATTCAATCATTGTGACAGCCTCTTAGGGTAGATATGATGCTTCCCCATCTTACAGATGTTGGGAGAAGGTGTGGACACATCACCTCCATTTCTGTGCTTCCAGAAAGATGAGGGGTATCTAACCACATCATGATCGCTTTGTTTATTCTCTGGAGTGGAAAAGTTCCTGCTGGTATATACGGTCTGGTCCAAAGGAGATGCTTCAGGCACTGGCCACTTGATAGTCCTACCTGACACCTCACCCATTGTATTATTACTTCTGCTACATTACCGTAAGAAAAATATCCAAGAGAAAAACAAGTTATGGAAAGGTTTAGAAAGTTACAGTCCATCATAGCTGGGGTGGTGTGGCAGAATGGCTTAGTCCTTGGTAGTGGCTGTTGTTTATATGATTGCAAACCAGGAAGACAGTAGGAGACAGGATGTGTCCTTGAAAAGCCCACTTCTAATGGCCTATTTCCACATCCATGCTCCACCTCCTAAAGGCTGCACAGCCTCCCAGAGCAGTGCCACCAGCCAGGAATAAGCATTCCAAACACGAGCCAGTGGGACACATTTCAGATTCACGCCATTACACTCTCAATGACCTCTCCTTCAACTGATCTGGAACAGTTCGGGAAAATGCAAGAAAAACATTTTTTCTTCCCTTCCTCCTTTTTCTTTCTTTCTTTCTTTCTTTCTTTCTTTCTTTCTTTCTTTCTTTCTTTCTTTCTTTCTTTCTTTCTTTCTTTCCTTCCTTCCTTCCTTCCTTCCTTCCTTCCTTCCTTCCTTCCTTCCTTCCTTCCTTCCTTCTTTCTTTCTTTCTTTCTTTCTTTCTTTCTTTCTTTCTTTCTTTCTTCTGTAATTAGTGAACATGTATGTCTGTGCAGGTATATACCATAACGTGTATGTGAAGGTCAGAGGACAACTTTGTAGAGTCAGTTCTCTCCTTTCATCTTTACATGGGTTCCAGGGATCAAACTTAGGTCATTAGGCTTACATGGCAAGTATCTTTAATTCTAAGCCATCGTGCTGATTCCCTTTATTACTTTTGAAACAGAATCTCACTAAATAACCCAGAAGGTTGGTATCAAACTGACAATCCTCCTATGTCAGCTTCCAGTGCTATGATTATAACTGTGCACTATCACACCTAAGTTGAAAGGATGCACCTGCCCATACGTAACAGAGTTGTTAGCAAAAACAGGGAATTCAATAGAGAACTGGTAATCAAAAGCTGGCAAGATGACTCAACAGGTAAAAGGGCTTGCTGTCAAATTTGGCGACCTAAATTTATACTCCAAAATCTACATTAGTGGAAGAAGGGAATTAGTTTCACAAAGTTGTCCTTTGACTTCTGCATGTGTATCATCGTACACACACACCACACAAGATAAATGTAAAAAAACAAAAATAACTGGAGACTGAAATGGGAAAATAAGAAACAAATGAAGGAATAGCACATTAACTCATGTCTTCTCAGTAGCTTTTGGATGGCAGGAGAGAAGCATGGGCTTGCGTGTTAGGAAAGCCTAGGCTGAAATCTTAGGCTCATCCTTATCAGATAGGTGGGCATCTCTGTACCTAGGCAACCCCTTCCCTATAAGGTTGTTTGAAGGGGTGAGACAAGAGCCATGAACGCTTAGAGTGCTCCTTGGCATACCGGGGAGTGGTTTACAAACCTGTACTTCAGGAATCTTGAAAATCCGACATTTGGACTGTCTTCCCAGAATAATCCACCACACTGCCCACTTTCCCAAATACAATCAGTGTAGGGAATCTGGAAAACTGGACCCCATATTTGAGATTTTGACTTCAGGGCTGGAGGGTTGGCATAGTGGTTAAAACTTTTACCTCACAAGTAAAAGAACCTGAATTTGGATCTCCAGATGACATGTAAAAAATATCAGGTAGGTATGGCAGTGGCCTGAAATTCTGACTCTGAAAGGTGGAACAGGGGGAACCCCAAAGCAAAGCAGTAAGGAGGTAAAGCAATCCAGGATGATTCCTGATGTCAGACTTGGGCCTCCACACACACACACACACACACACACACACACACACACACACTCACACACACACAAATAGTGTCCTCCTCTGGGGGATGGGGAGGGAGGAGAGAGGGGAGGGGGGATCAGGGGGATTGGGGGAGGTAGAGGGAGGGAGGGGACTGGTGTACCTGTTAAGTTTGTATGAGCTGAAATAATAATAATAATAATAATAATAATAATAAAATTACCCTTAAAAAACAAATAGTGCCCTCTTCTACACACAGATACACGCTCCAATGCCATTTCATACACATGCCTCCTCCCCACCACCACCAAACACACACATGTGGCTCCAGATGCCCTCCCAGGAAGGATACTGGAGAGCTGGGAAACACTTACTTGCTCTCTATCTATCCCTTTCTCCATGATCTGCTGGTCCACAGTAGGTACTTTAGGAACGAGAACTGGAGACACATCCTGACAACCACGGTCATATAGCACCCAGCTAGCTTGTCTACTCACTGTTTTTCTCCCTCTGGAGTCCAGAGACCTGGTAGATAACTGGAGAGGCTTATGTAGTATAAGCAATTTGAACAGCAAGGACAGCAGGATTTTGAAGACATAAAGGAATCCCAGAAGTTGGCCAGCCACAAGGCCAGGAGCAGGTGGGGACATCCACAGCCATTACCGAGTATCTAAGATTGCATGTATCCCAAGAGCTCTCACTCCTACTGGCAGATGAAAAGGCAGTCTCAGAGAGGGGGAAGAAGGGCCAAGTCCAGGAACCTGTGAGCAGTCAAGCCTGTTGCACCCCAAGAGCCTTATTCTTTCCTCCATATTAGATTGTGTCAAGGGGAAGGTGTGGCTCCCAGGTCGGCGGAGCACAGCTTTGTCTGGTAGGCCTGGCACCAAGGCCTAAGTACCCACCTCCATCTCACTCGGGTCTCAAGTGTGGGAGCAGAGCCACCCACTCAGAGTGGGTGGTGAAGCTACAGCTGGGTTTATGAAGAGCAAAAGATGACTCCAGCTGCGCAGGAAACTCAGTAACCCTGATTATGTGTTTATTCTTTCCCTTCCTTGCCTCCTGCTCCCCGCCTCCCACATCTTTCTCTGTCCTTCCTGCATCTTCCCTGACCCTTTCTACCTTCCACCTTTTCTCAGCCTTGGCTGCTGCTGACTGCCCCCCCATCCTCTCTTACCCCAACCCCAGCCCTACCTGGACCCAGTCAGACAGCTGTAGATGGCCTCTTATTTTCCCCTCCAAAGGCGGGGGCTGAAAGAATCACACAAAGACAGAGCCACGTAACCAGAGGCAACTTTGGAAACCAGCTGTTCCCATCTTTGTCTCCCTTTTACAAAAGAGGAAGACCGAGTCTCAGGGAGGGGACATGGCTGTGGTCAAACTCCTGTAAAACAGCCAGACAATAATTTCAGTTGCCCAAGGCAAGATTTCAGGAGCATTGTTGGAATAAGACCAGGAGAGGAGGCCACAGGACCCTCCGAGGTCATCTATTTCCATCCCAGAGAGATCATGGAGGGGTGGTATCAAGGAAAGTTGTTTAGTTTGAAGCACACAGTTCCAGGGAGACCTAGAAGCCTGTGAGTACGCTACACACAGCAAGGACAGGAAAGAGTCCTGTTTGACTCACAAGTACTTCCTGGCAGCAGGCTCGTAGACAAACAGTAGGTGGAAATGTGTGGGAGATACTATTCCCTAGAAATCTCTCCAAAGGAGTAGCACCTGGCCATGTTTGAGCTGTAAGTAAGCACAGTACACAGTGGCAGGGGGCAGGCAGGGTAACCCTTAAGGAGCTCTACCCAATCCTTGTGCCTCGACAGCAATATTATGTATTGAAAAAAACTCTCCACTGATCCAAGCTAACAAATTGTTATTGGCTTTTTCTACACTGTATTACAAAGAGGATAACTGGGGCTGGGGGATAAATCACACAGAAAAGTGTCATAGACGTACTGCCCTATGACCAGGGACAGGGCAGGGACAGCTACAGTGGGTCATTCCTACCAACTCTCATTTCATCTTCATGGTTTGGTTTGGTTTGATTTGGTTGGTTAGTTTGTTGTTTGTTTAATTGTTTTTGAGTGATGGTCTCACTATGTTCTTCAGGCTTGCTATAAAAATACTGTGTAGTCAAAGCTGACCTCAAACTTTCAGTTTTCCTGCCTCAGCCTCTCAAAACTGGAATTACAAGTGTACACTATGGCCGTTAGCTTGAAGTCCTTATTCCCTTGTTTTTCCCTGCAAAGCTAGGGCCTCAAATTGAGTACTAATCTCCAATGATTCCATAGTGATTTCTCCAAGCTTAAAAAGACAGAGAGTCTTCCCTAGAAATGAGGGTACTGGTAGATCTGAGGGGAAAGAGGAAATCTTCATTCAGCACATCAGAGCAACATAAATTTAAATAGGAACTTTAATAAAATTGCCTGGGCCTATTTTATTGCTAGAATGCATTCCCAGTCACCAGTGATTGGGCCATGAGGTCTCTGACAGCCTATATGCCAAAGGCAGCAAGGCAAGCAGTAGAGGAAAATGGGAATCACATCTGGGATTCTGCTCTACGGGTGAGAGCAGGGGACTGAACCTCACCACACACTGCCTACAGGCCAGGAATTTCCCATGATTTCTGGTCTGCTTCTCTCACTGGAACCCCACAAATTCTTCTGCATTAGGATCATTAGCTCCATCTTGTACAAAAATATACTATGGATTGGGGAGGTCAAATAAGATAATAAAGAACATGGAGCTAAGAAATGGTAGAGTCCAATTCTTGAACCATAGTCACCAGGCTTCTGCAACATCTGACCAATGTCTTT
Organism: Typhlomys cinereus; assembly: GCA_023101885.1. Lineage (NCBI taxonomy): Eukaryota > Metazoa > Chordata > Mammalia > Rodentia > Platacanthomyidae > Typhlomys > Typhlomys cinereus. The sequence goes on from JALPQD010000019.1 coordinate 9,610,529, forward strand.
GGGAGAGAATTTGTAATAGGCAAGAAGGTAGATATCTCTTTCTTCAAATGAATCAGATCTGGGAACCCCAAGTCCTGATACAATCCCTTCTTCCTGCCCTATCTACTCATTGTTTCTTCCTTATCTCATCCTTCAAAGTACCTCTTCTCCTTCTTGCTGGATGGAGGGGCAGGGGATGGCAGGCTTCAATCTGTCCAAAAGCCCTGATTAAGGTATGAGAACAAGTTGGGAATGGTTGTGGTTCAACCAACTAAGATTCAAATTCTGGTTTAACAGTGTATCAGCAGTGAACTTTGGGAAATTTGTTTAAGTTCTTCTGTCTTAGTTTCCCATCTTAAAAAACTAAGATGGCTCAATGGGTCTCTTATCATATAAGCATAAGGACCTAAGATCAAATCCCCAGAACTCCTGTAATGTCTGGCACTGTGGTACATGTCTGTAATCCCAGCTTTCCAACAATAAGATGGGAGGAGGAGACATGGAGAATACCCTGAAGCTCAAAGGACATTTAGCCTGCTGTGCACATCAGCGAACGAAAAAGTAAGGTGAAAACCAACACACGTGTGCAAGACACATGTGTGGGCACATGTACACATTCCACATTATTCATAGAAACAATATTTTAAAAATATAGGTGATCAGAACACCTGCCCTGTGGGATAATTCTGAGCACTATGCCAGTTAATAATGTAAAGTGCTTAGAACAAAGTCTGACACATGAGAGGTGTACCAGTTACTCTTCTCTGTTGCTGTGAGACACCACTCAACGTCAAGCAACTTAAGGGAGAAAGGGAGATTTATTCAGCTTAGGATTCCAGAGGGGAGGTAACAGTCATTTATAGAAGGAAAGACATGGCTGCCAGGCACCCATGGCTGCTGGAGGCAAACTAAGTCTCATCCATCAAGGAGGCTGAAAGCCGCTAAACTGTCAATTGCAAGAACAGACCTCTCCTGGAAGTAGGGTGGGGCTAATAAACCTTAAGGCCCACCCCCTGTGGCTACCTTCCTTCAGCAAGTCTCCACCTCTTAAAAGTGCCACAGCCTTCCCAAACAACTGAAGATTCAAAGTTATGAACCTGTGGGGAACAACTCACATTTCAAACCATGACAAGAGGTGACATATATTATTCACAAGGAATTCTTACATGATCAACAAGAAAATAAAAGCACCCCTAGGAAGAATCGGGAGACCTATCACAACAGTTCAACAAAACTGTAGTGTGGGTGCCTATACCCATGATGTGGCATAAAAGGATAGTTCCCTGGGGAAGTCTTCACGAAGACCTATTTTTGCCAATTAGCCCAGGACAATTGGTAGCTTTCAGGTCAAATCATGGGAAATGGCCAATACTCAATCACTTTTGACCTACAAACATGTCAATTTCATATGATTTGACCTAATAGCAAGCTCATTTGGGCTGGCCCAGCCTCCACTGACTTCTTGCCTCCTCACATGAAGGAGGTTGCCAAGCATATTTGATCAATTTCTGTAAAGTAGTTGGTTCCTAGTAGAAGGTAGGTGTTTTTAACAGGTTTAGAAACTGTACTTCTTTGAGAGGTTGAAAGATTCCTCCTGGAACCAATTTTGCACTATTAAAGCCCTTGATCTACACAGTCAAGAGGGACTTATTGTTCCTGATTTAGATGAATAGAAAGTAATTGACAATGTTGATGAAGGTACTAGGAGGCATAATCAGGAGGCAAGGAGCTAGTGTTTGGACACTGGCACACTCCCAGGCAATGTGAAAAGAGTGAGAGAATCATAGCCACCTCTGTCCTTTAGTAATCCCACAGCCATGGAGAAAGTGTAGTTCAAGGCACAAGCATTTGTGTGCATTGAACAATATGTGTGTGTATTTTGTTCTTTAATTTGCACTTGACTGCTTGCTATTTCTAATTATTTTCTCATTTCTTTTTCTATTCTTTTAATTTTATTATTATTGTTTGTGTGTGTTTTCATGGCGTGTGTGTGTGTGTGTGTGTGTGTGTGTGTGTGTGTGCGCGCGTGTGGGATCATGTATTGTGGTGTACCTGTAGGGGTCGGAGGACAACTTTATGGAATTGGTTCTATCCTTCCATTTTTACCTGGGTTTCAGGGGTTGACCTCAGGTTGTCAGGACAATTGACCTCAATTGTCATCTTGAATCACCAGGAGGAGAGTCTCTGAGCATCCCCATATGGAAGCATCACAATCCGGTGAATTGAATTCAAAAGATCTGTCCATTGTGGGTGTCACTGTCTCCTAGACGGGTATTCTGGACTGAATAAAAAGGAAAAAGCAAGCTGAGCACAAGCATGCATTCATCTGCTGCTCTCTGTTGCTCTGGACTGGCTTTTCAAGCTTCTGTTGCTGTGACTTTCTCTGAAATGATGGGCCAGAAACTGGAATTGTGAGCTGAAATAAGCCCTTTCCCCCTTAGGTTGCTTTTGTCAGTGTCACAGCCACATAAGAGAAGCTAGGATATGTGCAAGCATTTTCACCCACTGAACCATCTTGCCAACCCTGCTATTTCTAATTTTACTTTGTTTTTTTTTTATTATTTTACTTGTACAGGTCTTTGGGGCACAGTGTGATCATTCCATGCATGTATTCCAGGCATAATAATCAAATCAGGGGATTTAATATTTCCATCTCCTTTTTTGTAGTCAATACTGGAGATGAAACCAAAGATCGTGTGTATGCTAGACAAGAGCTCTACCACTGAGCTGCAGTCCTGGCCTTTGATTTTGTTGTTGTTGTTGTTGTTTTGTTTTGTTGTTTCATACAAGTAGCCCAAGCTGGCCTTGCACTCACCATCCTCCTGCTTCAGCTGGAAAAGCAGGTATGTGTGTCACCTCACCTGACTTCCATTTCCGTTTTAATGCTATTTCATGGCACACTATGATCATTCTGAAGCTCAGTCTATCATCTATATGCCCCATGAAGTTTAGACCCACATCTCTTTCCATCACTGACTCCTCAACATTTGGCACATTGTTGGTCAGAAAATAAGACCTCAGTGTATTCTGAATGAAGTAAGCAATGAACAAAATGAAAGCACTGAATTCTGGCTTTCCTGGCCATAGGAGGCTATAGGAAGAAACGATGGAATCTCTTGGGGAAAACCTCTTTCATGACTTGACAGGCTACCCAAATGCCTGGGGATGCCATGGGAGTTGTGGCTGTGATTGCGGCCAAGGCTCCCAATAGCCATTGAGGCTTGCGTATTTGGTGTGATAAAATCTATGAAGAGAAAGCCCAAGGGTCAGGACACAGTCACTTTGGAATCTAGCAACTCCACTTGCATGACCAAAAATGGGCGTATCTGCAGCAAAGGTGATTTAAGTTCTACTCCATGACACTGTGAGTGGTGAGGCAGAGTGAGCAATGTCTTTTAAAACAGAAGGTTTTGATTCTTATCATACCAACCCCAGCCACTCAGTGCAGGTGTGGGTGTGGGGAGGTAGGTTGCATTATTATTATTATTTGTCTCTCATGGCTTCAGTTTCTCCATAGGTAGCTGGGGGTGAAGAACAGTGATAAACTCCATCATCTACAGTTCCTTGTAGCTCTTAAAGTCTGGAATTGTCTGGAGGCTTGAGGCGCGACTGAGCTGGCATAACTTCAGAAGGCCATGAAAGCAGTGGGATCCCTGGGGATGGATGATCCTGCCGGGAAGCCCCTCCCCAACCTCCACCTCCTGCCCTTTTAACTACAGAACCACAACCCTCCCTACTCCTCTCAGGCTTCTCCTCCCAAAGCCCCCACAGCTCTGTCTGGAGGCCCCATTCTCTGACCAGCTTTGTTTGCTTTTAATAAAGTTAATCACACTCCTAATTTGTATGTAATGAAAAGATAAAAGGGAGACATGGGGGCAAACCTTCCATTGCAGTGGGAGCAGCCCTGGTGTGTGGGTGGGGGGAGCAACAGCTACCTCCCCATCTCTGCACTGCTTTGTCCACAACAAGAGTCTGAGCAGGGGCTGCTGCCTGGGGCCCCGCCCAGCTCAGTAGTCCCTGAAGCTCCCCCGAGAAGTCTCTTGGGTCTTGCTTGCTCTGCCCTCACCCTTGCTTTTCACAGAAGACCTAAATCCTAGCAATACTTACCTTTGTGGGATTCTCCCATATGGCCAGCAGCCAAGTTTCTTGAAGGTAAGGGTTACCCCTTGGCTGGGCAAACAGCAAGGGGCCGTTTCTCCAGAGATTGGATGACCACCAGGTCTCTACACCTAGGCTACCTATGTGAGAATGGGGGAGAATATACTGAAAGGCAGGTAGGGGTAGGAGGTGATGGTGTGATGTCATTCACCTGTGTGCGTAAACTTGTCTACCCCCACCCCACGTGCGCGTGCACACACACATTCACTTAGCCATCTCCCTTCCCACATGTCCTTCCTTCACAAGTCTCACTGAACAGGTTGGTCTCCCCAGGTTCTGCCACGTGCAAGTGACCTTGAGGCCAGCCCTCCTCCCTGGGTCTTAAACTCCCTATGGATTCTGAGGCATATGAAGCAGTCGGGATGTAGGACAAGGCAGTGAATCAAAGAACAGCAATATCCAAGCCTAGGAATCCTGCAAAAGTTGGGGCACCTGCTTCCAGAGGCTCGGCTACAGAATCTTGGACTACACAGAAGAGTCCCTGTACTCCCCATCCCAGAGACAACCCCCCTGAGAAAAATATCCTAGAGGGCACTCACTGTTCAGGACCAGAGAGTTAGAAATCCTAACTCCTCCACTCTATCCTCCCACCTGCCATGAAGATTGCTCAATGACGTCATTCACTGGGGACTGTGGCCAGGGGCGGAGGCAGTAAAGGTCTCGTCCATCTCTAGCCGCTATTTCAGAGTTTCATATGTATGGATACATTTGACTGTGTCCAGGAGAGGGACAGCAGTGACGCTGCTGGGACGGAGGTGGTGCAGTGCACAGGGAGGAAGTAAGGACAGGCAGGTCTTCTTCTGCCCTGCCAAGGCCAGGTCAGGCAGGGCAAGGCTGGGCTCCAGAGCCAGCTGGGTGTGTGGAGAGAGCAGCCCCGCTGGAGGGGGCTCCCAGCATGGCACGCCTAAGCAGCAATCTGGAAGCTATTGGGCTGGTGTGTTTCTGCGATCCACCGCGAATGCCATGCCCAGTTCATTTCCTCTGAGGAAACACAACCTCGGGGGATAATTAGAGCTTCTTTGCGTACACAATCCCATATTGTTTATCCAACACAAATTAAAAAACGTGGGCCCTGAGAACATGGAGAGAGAGAAAGATAAAGGAACCTCCTCCTCCTTTCCCTCCTCTCCCTCCTCTCCTTCCTCCTCCCTTCCAGCTGGATCTCATTACCTTGCCCAGCCAGGCCAAGCCCCAGCTCCAGCCTCACCCTCACTCAAATGGCTCCCACCCTTCCTCACAGCTTTTTGGGGCTCCCAGACTGGGTCCTCAAGTCAGGGTCTGCAATGGCATCTAAACCTGCCTGTGAGCCTGCTCTGTAGTGAAAGGTAGTTCTGGAACGCAAGTCACTGGCCAAAGAGGACTTGCCGAAGAGTGGCCACTTGTCCCTGTGCCCTCTTCAGGACACTCCCACTGAAGAACGTGGGAAATACAACTCACAAACACAACTCGAACCCAAGAGCAGAATCAGGGCCTACGCCCCGGGGGTTACTGGGAAGGAAGGGCTGGCTCTCTTGGCCCCAACCTTGGCCCCAGTTCCCTTCCACTGCCCAGATGTGCTCCACCCAGACAACAGGGAGCCCAGTCAGCCTGGCCTGGGGGCCCCCTCCACAAAGCCCAGCCCCTTTCCCCCTAGGGCTCAGCCCAACAAAGGAGGATTCTCAGCTGGGCGACTCAGGGCGGGAGGAAGGAGGGTTGCGGGTGGAAAATAGCTTCAGAACCCAAGGTTGGCCATCTCCATGAAAGCCCTATTATTGCTTGAGTAGCTAAACGTCTTGCTCAGCATGGCCAATTCAGCTCCCCTCACTTCCCTGTCTCCCCCTAGGAATAGTACCACATTCCTGCACTGCACAGCCAGCCCTTTTCAGCAGTGAGGAGGCGGGATGGAGGCTGCTGGTGTAGGGCTGAGGAGGAAGGGCTGCAGATGGGGCACACCTTCCTGAAGCCTTCACTTGCTTACAGGGCAAAATGGCTCCACGGAAACCTCTGCACTTCTCAGGGGGTCCAGCTCCAGGGAGGCCTGCAAGAGTTTTCATGGGGGGCTGCACCCGTTTGCTAGGTGGTGAGCAGTGTGGCTATGCTGTTTCTCAGGGCCAGAGGCCAGCCAGGCCAGGCCACTGTTCTGCATCCTGATCCACAACCCCCAGCTTCAATCCCTCTGCAGCCAGGGGGCTGGGGAGAGCTGGACTCTCTCCTGGGACCTGACCCTCCCACAGACCCAGGGCAGGAGCAGGGAGCTGGTTGACTGAGGGTGAGTAAGGAGTTTGACTTGAGGTAGAATTTTCTCTGGTTGAAGTGAAGAGGAAGTTGGGTGAGCTGAGAACACATTCCCCGTCTGGTCTGTTCTTTCAGCTCTCCTGGTATTTTTTTTTTCTTTTGGTTTGTCTCTGAGCTGGAAAGAACATGTGCTTGGCAGATTTTTTATTAACTCTGTAGTGGGCTCTCTCTCTCTCTCTCTCTCTCTCTCTCTCTCTCTCTCTCTCTGTCTCTCTCCTTTTCGCTTGCTTGACAGAATTTAGATTAGACAAAACATGAGCTCATTTCTGCACTAGGAAAAAAAGAAAGAAAGAAAAACCACTCCTCTTGCCCCCCCCTCTGCCTTGGTCTCTCCTTCCTGGTTTCACCCTCCTTTCCTCGCCAAGCTGCCTGGGCCTGGATGCTCACCTAAGCAGCATCTCTGAAACAGGGATCCGGTGCCATGACTCCCTCATGTGCCAGCCTTGAACTGCATAGGGCACAGAATCCCTGCAGACACAGGGTACTGGCTATGAGTGGTAGGTTGATCATGGGCATTGGGAGTTGACATATGCCTGGAGGTGACGACAATGAGTCATCAAGGTATGCCCTACCAGAGCTGGCCAGGCCCCTGGGAGCACCTGCCCTCACTACCAGGACCCTGGTTCCTAAAACTACCCAGGTCAGACTCTCTCTTGCCTCTCTCTAGTACATTGCCACAAATATTCCTGGGTACTTGTCAGTACTTCCTATCATCTAACTGATCCTTCAGCTCTACCACCTGTGGTCACTATGTCAAATGGCTGACCAAATCCCTGAAGCCCCTGATTTCTCTCTCCATGGACAGTCAGCACGTGTCCCCACTGACATATGGAATGATGGCTTGCTATGCCCGTTTGAGTTGAAATTCCAGCTTTATCACTCACGTGCTGGGTCTGATCGTTTTCCCCAACAAGCCTCAGTTTCTTGTCTGTACAATCAAATGAGATTTATATTATGAAACCCTCATTAGCTTTAAATAACATCAAAATCCATGTTGATCTCTTGAAACATTATCTGATCTCCTTTCTCCTTCCCCTTTGTCTTTCTCCCCCACCCCTTGCTGTCTCCTCATTTTTCTTCTTCTCCTTCTTTGCAGAAAATACAGGCAAGAAGGCAACAGGAATGACTGTGGTTAGACATAAGGAAAAACGTCAGACGGTAGAGATTAGCACCTCAAAGAAATAGCCAGAGAAATTAGAATGTGTCGATAGGTTTCCCAGCACACCGTGGAGGAAGCAGGAAGATGACCACCATCCTGCCCTGGAAGGACAGCAACAGTAAAGCGACCATGGGTGCGACTAGGGCAGGATCTTGTTTGCAACCATTCCCCCTGTGATCCAGGTCTTGTCATTCCCCTCCCTGAGCTTCTTTCAGTTCCTCCCCTACATGGTGAAACGGAAACAGCCCCTGCGCTCAACCGCTGTGAAACATCTTTATGAGCTTCTGGGGGCTACTCCGATGGCTCTTCCTGTCATTCCACAGCCCCAGGAAGGAAGGTCTGGGGAGGGTTCGGGGGCTACCCTGGTTGCTGTGGCTGCTGGGCCTTCAGGGATCTTTGTGATCATTCTGGCAGGCAATGGTCCAGACCCTGACTCTGAGACCCATCGGCCACCCCTCCCTCCCCAGCGCCCACCCGCCTTCGAGCTGTCCCTTAGCCAAGCAGGGCAGCACTCGTCTTCTAATCTTGTTTTATAAATTAATCCCTCTCTTCCCTTAATCATTTTCATTGCCTGCCTCTGAACCCGCTCCAATCTGTCTACTGCTCCTGCACCTTCTCCCACTCATCACCCCTTCTCAGCCCTCCGGTGGGCTGCTGCTGCCTGCATTCCTGTCCTGTGTGAAGGGCCAGCTCCTAGTACCCAGCACTAGGCCATTTTCCCCTTGGCTCCTTAGAGTCAACCAAGTAAAGCAGAAGCATATGGTACTGGACTTTGACGCAGCTGAAAAGAAATCTTAACATGGCCACTTACTACAGGCACAGCAGCCCCAGGAAAGTCCCCCTACTCCCAGGGCCTAATCCTCTCCGTCTAGAGAACCGACTGCACAACGGGCACCCAGTTGAAGGAGAGTGCTTGGCAAAACACACTCTCAATTCAGGAGCAGACCACCCCAGTACCCTCTCTGTTTTTCTTCTTACCCAACCGATCCCTGCTTCCACAGTCTGGGAGCCACACCTTGCCCAGCATGTTGGGTACAAGTCCTAGGACCCACCTTTAGCACAGATAAGAACTTTATTCTCCAGGGCTGTCAACTTCTTTCAGAGCCTATAGTCATCATTTGCCACAAGAGGAAGGTTAGACCTACAACAGCAGCCAGAAAGGCTCTGGGTGGGATGTGGTAAGGCATTGGGAACCTAGGCTGGAAGTCACGGCCAAAACCCAGGAGGTAACACTCCATTTAAGTTTCCCTAGAATGAAAACCCTCTGGTTGGCTAGGTGTGCCTTGGGTAGGAAACAGCTCAAATACCTTTGCGTAACATCTGCTTTGTTTGGCGGGTTTGTTGTGAATTCTCGAGACATGGTCTCATTCTATAGCCCTGACTGGCCTTAAGCTTGAGATCCTCCTGCGTTAGCATCCTGAGAGATCTGGCATTACAGGTGTGTGCCACCATATCTATCAGAAACCCCTGCATTTAGACTAATCCTGCCCTATGAGTCCAGCTGAGACGATCTTATCTCCAGAACGTGCCCATTCGGATGCCTCTGCCAGACCCGGGGCTGATGGCTTCATCAGCAAGGAGCACAATAGACACGGCTCTGATCACATAGGGATTATCATTTAGAGTTGTCCAAAGCTGCTTTTGAGCCCCGGTCTGGCTGATACCAAGTCTGTGCTTACAGTCAGCCCACTAAAATAGCCCATGCTTTAGACAAACCAAACTTCTAGCTGTCAGATAAAGGAGGGGACTAACCATGGTCTCCAGGGACTGCCTAGGCCTCTATTTGCTCATTTAGAGAAACACAGAACTCATCTCCAAGCATGATAGTTGCAAAAATAATAGGATATTGGGGGTACAACATAACCACAGCATCCCATTCAGAAAAACACAACCCTTGAGTGAATGCCGACACTAGTACCAGCAGCCTCATGCCTGTGGGACCCCCATGTACTCTCCCAGCCAGCCCCAGGTGGGCTCTGCCTGCTTCAGATGAGCCCTGCCTACCAGAGTAGGAAGGGATGTCAATAGCCCTGGGTTTTCTCTGCTTTGCTTTTTCCCAGATACTGGCCTTTATCAATGACCTCATCACCGCAAGCCTCAATTCTCCACTATACGTGTTGGGTACCTACTGGTATGGAATAATAGGTAGCTATCATTACTGTAATTTTCACCATTATCTTCACGAAAACTAGCATCTTCAAGTATATTGCACTACAGGGAATGTGTTTTTGCCTCCCCCCCCCCAAGTTCCTTCCCAGCCCACTCTTGTTCCTACCTAGATAGTTTGCCTAGGTTCTGGGGGAAGTCTGACAGCCCAACTCCTAGCAGACTCCTGATAGATGTCAGGAACAATGGCTTCCTTCTTGCCAGTCCCTGTCTACTTCAGGAAAGAGAATGGTGGATCAGTAATATCTGCCCTCCAGTTGCAGTTTGAATCGGTTCTACAGCCCAGATTGTATAACTCACATGTCTGAGGTCTGTCACCTTCTCCTCCAGAACTGGGGGCACAGGAAAGGGAGAGTGATTTAGAGGAGACGGTACATGTAGGAGGCATATGGTCCACCTTTACCCTCCGCCCCCTAACAGCTCATCCCCGACCGCTACTTCTGACACCCCAAAGCAACCCTGTTTGAAGGACCTGCACTACTAGCCTAACCACCTGCCCTCTCCCCATCCAGGGAAGAGGAGGAATCAGGGAGGGAGGGGCCAGAAGTCCAGCCTGGTTCTTATTTCCCTAGCTAGGACTGGGAACCACAGCCTGGTCTGCCTTCAATCCCAACCCCCCTAGTGCAATGCTTCTCTGCTTTCGGGAGCGGCCCATAACCGCAAACACATTTGCTAATGCAGCTAGCCTGCCCGCCCTGGGACAGCTGGCTGGGCCCTGTGCCTGGGGCCAGGCCAGGCAAAGGGCAGGGGGCCTGACTGGGAAAGGGGCCCGAGGCTCCTCCTCTGCTGCTCAGCTGCCCGAACAGGCCTGGCTGCTGCTTGTCTGCTGGGCTGAGAAGCTTGCCCACCACACTGAAGTCAATAGAGAGGAAAAAGTTCATGGCTGGTGTGGTCAGCCCAAGGACAGAGCAGTTAGTCGTAGTTTTGGACCAAGAGTACACTTGGTTTGTTTTGACTAAAGGGATTTTGGACCCTATATATCATCTCACTCTGAAAGGAGCCACATATAAGAATGGATAATCTGGTGTGGAGGCACACACCTGGGATCCCAGCGCTCAGAACCTGAGGCAGGAAGATCATGTTTGAGATCAGTCTGGGCTGCAGAGCAAAAGAGCAAAAACAGAACAAAAGAAACAGACATACCTGAGGGAAATCTAGGGCCTAAGGAAGGTTTGGGGCTTGTGAGTTGTCCAGGAAGACAAGCCCAGGTCTCCGCTGTGATGGGAAGACACTGTACTTAGCGGACCTGTGATGCAGGAGCGGATAGGCAGGTCCTAGAAGCCGTGAAGTGCTACACCTGTGAAAATGGCCACCTGGCTGATCACCAGCTTTAAGAGAGCAGGAAGCACAGTGACGCTACCTCCCCAGACCCCAGGACCTCAGCCCTGAATAATACTGTGAGTGAGAGGTGGGCCTAGGGACTGGGTGACAGTCTTGTCCCCTGTCGTTCCCCTGGGCCGAATTCACAAGGCCACTGAGTCCTGGGACCCCGGCATTCCAGAGCTGAAGCCGAGTCCTGAGCCCACTCCCAAACAGACAGCAGTCCTGGGGCCTGGCCTCGCTCAGGGACTGCCCAGCTTCATTTGGCGGCCCCATCTACCACCCCCACTCCCCCAGCGCACACAAGGCATGCAGCTCAGCTTCCCCTGCCAAGACACCCCCAGCCGGCCCCTCAGCCCCTCTCCAAAGACAGGGGCCTTTCTCTGCCACGTTCCTGGAGGCTTTTCCACTTAACAGGGCCTTGAAATCCATTTGCCGCAGACTGTGAACTTCCTCTCCATGCTCCTGCCCGCTGGCCCTCTCTGAGTCTGACCCCCCACTCCTACCCCCACTCTGGCGTCCGCCAGCCCATGGCCCAGCAGCTGTCACCCTGGTCCCCCGCCCTCCTTGGGCCTCTGGGGCCAAGCAGGGGGCACCTGGAGGAGGTACTAGAGCCCAGGAAACAGCAGCAGCCCGTCCAAAAACAGGAAACAGAGATCCTGCTTTCTAGGAGTGTCTCCCGGTCCCTCTTGAATCCCAGGGGAACAAGCCACTAAGGCATTCCTTCCTACATTGCGTCTTCACTCTGACAGCCCCTATGCTCCTCCATAGCTCATACCATGTTATCACAGAGATGTACAGCTTTGGCCTGACTCCCTGCAGGCACAGACAGGAAGGCAGGCGACCTGGGTTGTAGTCTCAGCCCAAATCCATTCCTTGGCCCCCTTCTTGGACCTATGATTCCCTCACTCTGATATCTTGGTTTTTGGAATTCAATTTTGCTTCTGTCTCCACAGGGGTACTCATCCTAGATCTTGCTATTTTTCTATTGGCAGCCCCAGATGTTTCGGTTTGCCCCAAACGTCATTTTCCATTCCATGAGGCCCTCTTAAACTGTAGGAATGAGGGACCACCACTGTCCACCACCAAGCCAGTCACTTTTATGCCTTCTGATTTATTATCCTAGCATTTATCTCCATAAGGAAACTGAGGCATTTCTAAAGAGAGAAATGACTCAAGGTCCCAAGATCAGCAAATGGTGGAGCCAGACTTGAGACTGGAGAGGTGGACTCCCTCATCTGTACTTTTCTTGCTCTTTCCCTTTGCCCACGCTTACAGCGTGCCCTGTAACCGAGAGAGGCCCCATCAATGCATCCTTGCTTTGCATATCTAGTCACCGCACTTTTCAGCAGCTGCTCACAGATCTTGGTGAGGCGACGAGTTGCCAATACACATGAAGTTTAAGACCCACTATAACCAAAGCCTCCATCTCGGCTCTATATTCCTAAACTTATATTATTCTAAAGTTGAAGCCAGAGTGAAGAGAGGGAGGGAAGGCCTTGTAGGTTTTAAGAACCTCATCACAAGTGAGCACCCACTAGGCGCCAGCCCTTGGCAGCTATTTAACATAGTGACAGGATAGTTCTCCTGCATTCGCTCGCTCCTCAGTCAGACCTGTTCCCCAGAGAGGAAAGGTGAGGCCTGCAGGAAGAGATCCTCCCATCAAAGAAACCCAGGGTCCAGACAAGAGTGCTGAGAGCACAGAGAGCTCTTTGGTAAGCTTGCTGTCAGTTCTGCTACCCAGAGCTCACCCTTGTGTGGCTATGGGGAATGCCGATCTTTCTCCCCATCTGTCTTTCTCATCCTTCCCCACTCTGGTTCTCAGTAGAGAATGTGTTGGAAACCTGGACTGAATTACCACCCATTACCCAACCTGCCTCGCTCCAAATCCCTGGCATTAATGCAATCAATGGAGGGGAAGCAGACTCCCTTTGGCCGCTTGTCTGGCCCGCCCAGCACAGGCTTCCCAAGGCTGCTAAAGCCCTGAGCCCCAGCCCCTCCTTCTCCTTGCCCACGGACATCCCCACTTTCCATTCACACATGTGCCTGTCAAAACAGAAAGCATCCTCTACCCACTTAAGAGTCCCCCCTCCTAGACACTCAGCTACATGAAGACACACGTGTATACTTGTTCTTTCAGTGAACGATTATGAGACTGTCTCAGTGCACTGGAGGCAGAGCAAGGAACAACTTTGCAGACCTTATAATCTAATGAGGGCAAAAACTAGACATTCAATGAGCAAACTAAACTCACAGCGTGAGTCCATGTTGGGTAGGGGAATCGATGAAGAAATCAGGGTTATGTGATCATGATGGTGGAGGAGATGTTGCAGCCAGGAGCACGGGAAGACATCAATGAGAAGGTGATGCTTGGACTGAGTCTGACTAACAGAAAAGAGGTTACCATGCTAGGATCCAGAGCCAGCTTCAGAGAACAGAGATCAGAGGGTATGGAGTGGAAATGAGCATAGGGATTAAAAGGGGAAAAAACCAAAGCTGGAAACCCAGATAGAGATCAAGCATATCATTCATGTAAGAACATAAGCCATGGAGAAGCATTTGACAACTGTTTATTTGTTTGTTTGGCACAGAATCTTGCTTAGTGTAGCTGAGACTGATCTGAAACCGAGAATCTTCCTGCCTCTGCCTCTGAGTGCAATAGTTACAGGCATACACCACCAAACGTGGGGAAGAGTTTGAGGTTCAAGGCTGAGTGTGTTAAGAATTTGAAGTCTGGGTGTGTTACAAAGTCACTAAAGGATTTCAAGTGCTGAGCATGGTGGGGCAGGTCTGCAACCCATCTCTAGCTGGAGGATGCCAAGTTGAAGCTAGGGCCATGTATAGTGAGGTTCCAGGCCTTGGTTGGACAAAGTAAAAATGTAAAACCATGTCTCAAAGAGATTTTTTAAGAACAAGTTTGAAAGTATGTTTTAGAAAGAGAGCCAAGAGTAGAGGTAGGTATGTATTGTATTAGTCTTGATGAGAACTGGTGGTGACCTGGGCTCAGTTAGCAGTCACAGAGAAGCAGAATCAAGTAGATAATCAGCCTAACAGTCTAGATTCCTTTGGGGATATCTGACTCTTGCTTATACACTCCAATAAATGACTCTACCTCTATTTAGATGGCATCTGAAATGAACTCAGCCTATGAAAGACTCTTTTATTTCCTTCCACCAAACGAGGCTGTTTCCACACATAAGCATGGGTTTTGTGGGTCAGATCAAGATTGGAGGTACGAATCGGGTGGATTGTTGGCGTAGAGATAATATTTAAATCCATGGGACTTGATGATATCATCTACTGAGAAAACATAGGTGGGAGATGAGAGCACCTGACACTGAACCCCAACATCCACAAGAGGAACTTGTGAGGAAGCAACGAAGAAGCGCTCAGAGGAGCAAGAGTATCGTCAGCAATAGGAGGATGTAGCCACCTGGAGCCGGTGGCTTGAGAGATTCAGGAAAGTTAGACAGGTCACTGGGCTCGGTAATGTGGAACTACAATGTGACAAGAGCAGTTTCAATGAAGCTGGAAGTCCACCGGGGTATCCGGACATGCATGGCTGTGAGGAGGCAGAGACACTGAGTACAGTGGGATTTTGAGAGCTTCTTCTATAAAAGAAAGCAGAGCGAAAAGGAAAATGTGGGAAGACAAATGAATTGAGGTCTATGTGAGGGCAGAATATCATCAGCAAAAGGGTGGTAGAAAGAAGAAAATGGCAAAACTAAGGACAAGGTCAAAGGATGAAATGACTGAAATCAAGGTGTATGCAGTGATGGTGAGACTAATCACATAAGGCCATGAGAATGGGAGACCAAGGTGGAGAGGACGACTCCATAGTGTCCTAATAACCAAGAAGCCAGGGCAGTGGGTCTGTATTAATGAAGAAGTTGCCAGGAGTGTTGTTGAGATTAGGAAGTGGAAAAGGAAATAGCAAGTCACCAGCCACCAGCTCCAGTGAAGGGAAGGCACTGACAAAGGGATCAGAAAGTGACAGTCACCAAGAGGTGTTGGAGACAGTCAAGGAGGACTCATTGTTTCAGGAGAAAGGAAGACAAATGGCCCAGAACAACCATAGGAAATGATAGGGTTCCTGTTGCTACTTTCCTGACCTTGAGATGCGGAATGTGGAAGAAAAATATAGTTCCCCCAAAACACCACAAGAGTTGTCCTTGAGATCTGATGTAAAAATGCAGGACAGGAGCAGAAGACATTGAGAATTGAGGAGTGGGGAGGGAACAGCTGTTTATGCTGGACTTTGAGTAGCAGAAGGTAGGGCAAAGAAGTTTAGATGAGGCTTCAAGTATGATCCATTTAGTGCAACATAGGGACTAGGTTTTGGGGGGCAGTGGGAGGTCAGGAAGCCCCGACTTCTGTGATGATCTAAATGTATGAATGTGAGTCCTGATGGGTTGAACAGAGTTGCTTCTAGAAAACTTGCTCATCACTTCTTGTCAGAAGAGCTGTAGAGGCTGAGTGACTGACCCCTGCTGCTGGCTATTGGTGATCGTGATTAAGGCCAATGTGAACTTGTAGGCCTTTATCTGACCTGCAGGGGGCAGTGTCACTGCTGAGGACAAGAGAGAATCTCAAGCCAAAATATACTACACCCGTGACTGTATCCTCAGATACACACTTGTATTCACACAAATACTATACACTGCCCCATCCCATGATGTACACATTTACACACACGCACACACACACACGCGCGTGCGCGCAAACACAGCATAAATAAGTAACTGCACATGCAGTTTGCATACTTTTTAATTTTTTTTCAGTTGAGAAAGAACATATACAAGTCGTAGTGCATGTGTGAAGGACAGAGAACAATTTTCAGGAGTCGTTCAGTTCTCTCCTTTTATCATGTGGAATCCAGAGATCAAATTCAGGTTTACTCATGGGTACCTTTACCTGCTGAACTATGTCACTGACCCCAGAATGCACACTTTTGCCTGTATACCCATAACACCATGCAAATGACCCAACACACTACACCTGCCTATATTGTCCCCATCCCACCATGTGCACATTCACACACACACACAAACACACACGCACACGCATGCATGCACACGTGCACACACACGTGCACGCACGCATGCACATAAACTCACAGGCAACCCAAACTGGACTTTCTTCAGTCTTGCCAAGTCCCAGACAGCAGAAAATCAAGCTGAAGTTGAGCGATCCAACCCAGAAAAGAGGAGGAGACGCAGGGGCGTGAGAATGAGGTGTGTGTTGGGGGAGTCAGGCAGTATGGAGTAAAAGAGCCAAGTGCTGAGTTAAAAAAAAAAAAACTAGACCGTTTGAAAAAGGGAAAGCCTTCAGACACAGCAGGAATGCAGGCTGTAATTAGAATCGCTTCAACCGTCTCTAGATTCAGGGAGGATAGGCAAACTGGTTGCACATGCGGCATGGTGATCCTCAGCCTAGATAATGTTGGCAAAACATGTGCATGTGTGCACGTGCATGTGCACATGGGAGCATGGAAGGGCTGTGGAAAATGCACTTGACTGCATGGCACTGAGTCCTGGGGAAGCCATTATGAGTGGGTCCCACCCTTATAGCTGGCTACTTATGGGCTGGCCCTCTCGTGCACTTGGCCAATGCCACAGAGCTGGCAGAGCTGAGCTTAAGGAGTGACGAGGTAGCAAAGGTACTGGTTTCGAAGATAGTAACCTTGAGTTTATGTTCCAGCTCAGGCACCAACAGGTCAGCTGACTGAACCCAATGGGCCTCCCTTCTCTAGGTCTCTGTAGCCTAAAGGGAGAGGTTGGGGTCCTTACAATCTGGCCCTAAATATTCATCCAAGATTGTGCGTTATGAGCAGCGGGAAGAAGGCAAGGCAAGAGATTTGTAGGGTGCCTGCAAGGGGAGGGCTGAGCTCAGAGGGATGTAAATGTTCCTGGTTTCACTGACCCTGGTGACCTTACATATGGCTAACCCAGCCACCATGCTGAGAGCATCAGAGACTGGGAAGGCCCCAAAGGCAAGGCAGCCAGGAGGGGCCCAGAGGCCCACGAGCATAATCCCTTCTCTTCCCTCTGGTCCTTCCCTTCCCTTCTTCTCACCTTTCTCCACTAGGCTTTCCGGGAAGGCCTTGGGACCAGCTGCTACCATCACTAAAAATAACCCAGCCAGCTTTGGAAGCGAAGGAGCCCCTCATACTTGCAGGGTCCCAAAGGCCTGGCAGGTGGCAGTTGGTATCTATGGCCCCTCGAAGCCTGAGAGATCAGATTCTTCAAGTGGAAATCCCAGTTCCAGCCCAAAGCTCCTGATCCCAGGCACTGCTCAGTTTATTCCCCAGTCTCCCAGGGGCTTAGTTCACACTGTGAGTAGCTTGGATCCTGGTGCACAGACAGCAGTCATAATGACAGTGATCATGGTAATCATTCTTGTAGCTACTACTTACTGAGCATTTACTGTGTGTCACACTCACTCTGCTGAGGGATCTGGCGTGTATTAACTCATTCCTCCTCACAAACCTCCTTTGAGGTAGAATGTCTTAGTCCCACGTACAGGTGAACAAACTAAGACTTGGACAGCTTAGTCAAATTACCCAAATAGCTTTATTATACAGCGAGGGAGCTGTGGAAGGGTGATGGGATTTATCCATTCAGCTGGGGATTCCTTCAAGAAGAGAAAATCGGTGATAAAATAGCAGACATTACTATTTATCCACCCTCACTGTGGAGGGCTTCCCTGAGTTCCTCAAAACTAGATTTATAGAATCAGCCCTGGGGTAGGGGGCAGTTGAAAGAACCTCACAGCTAAATAGATCAAGGGTTAAATCGCAGGTTTGGCTTTTAGCAACTGTGTTCCCTTGAGCAAAGACCTTGACCTTCCTGAGCTTCTGCATTTCCTCGCCTGTAAAACAGAAATCAAGGAAAGAGCTGACAGTCAGAATGGAGTCAGGTCTCCAGAACACAGTGTGTGGGATGGTACTTAGATGCAATGTACCCACTCTGCCCTCTTTTCTTTTCTGAGTAGCACCCTAAGCTTCTCTGACTCCACTCCAGCAGCTAGCTGAAGACCACCTCAAGTCCAGGCCTTTCTTCCCACGTGGCACCAAAAGCAGGGGACCCGGGCCCTCCATGCTTTTCAAGGGCCTAAGAAAACGTTTATCGTCCCAAGAAAAAGAAAATTTATTGGCTCTAAAATATGAAAAGCAAACAACAGAATTGGAATTAATAAATGTTCTATTATATGTCTACAAAATGTAATATAATATCGGCCTCATTAATTGTTAAATTTAGTATTCCTAAAAATTTCATTACATTTGAAAACAATTTGTTGCTTAGATTTCCTCACTTTGCAAGAATTCCCAAGCATGCATGATGATTACAAAGAAATCATAGCCAACTGGGAATGAAATGAGTTACTCATAGGCAAATAATTTCGAAAGCGGAATTATAAAAATCCTTTGAAATATTTTATAGCAAAAAATTACATTTAATATGGGATGTGGGTGCATTTTCACATATCTGACATGCTGTGGGGTAAAACCTCTAAAAGCAAAAATGCCTAAGGCTGAGGGGGCCTTGGAGAGGGCCATGCCCTGAGTGGCAGGCGGAGCCAGGGTCCTTCAGTGAGGGAACAAGAGCACCTCTGTGAACTGTGCTGTTGGGGGGGGCATGGTGGGCACCCACTCCTTGGGTTGTTCCCCTCATCTCCTAAAACAAAACAAAACAAAACAAAACAAAAAAACAGCCCTGGCCACATGTGTGTAGGCGCTGGCAGAATGGTTCTTGTGGTACAGCCCTTTCATGTACTGCCCTTGGCTCTTATCAAAGGCCCTTTCAAGAAACAGGCATGCCTGTGTGCCTTTCATAATCAGGAAGAGAAATAAACATTATCTGACGAGACGCAAACAGCCACGTGTAAACGGTGTCTGTTGGACTGTCAAGCCATTGCCCAGGACATTGTCCACTGGACTGCTCCATGCCCTGGAGCAAGGGCCCACACGAGGTATTTCTCTCCCAATTTAGCACCAACATAAACTTGAGCTCCCTTGAGGACCTGTCAATTTCTTCCTTTCTGATACCAAAAGCAGCAGAAGGCTCTGCTCACAATGGGAGGCCACCTTGCTGCACGCAGACGCAGGCAGGCAGACCCAGACAGAGGAAGCACACAGGCCACCACTTCCTTTGAGGTGACCTAGAGCAGGGCCCTCCCTGCTGAGCCGCATGTGCAGCACGAGGGTCAGTCACAGGATTAATGTAAGGATGCACTGAGATAATGGATGTCAAGTGGCAAGAACAGGCCTTGGTACAGTGAAGAACAGGTTTGGGAGTGAATTTGCTCTTGATTGCTGGAATTGGATAACTCAGACCTCCTATCCCAAGATAGCTGCCTGCTTTGCAGGATCTCTGAAACTCCAGCTCTGTGCCATACGAATCAGTGATAGAACTAGCTTAAACCTTTTCTTGCAAAGTCCTGGGACCACCACTGAACTCAGGAGCTGCTAGCAGAGGCACGGCGCAGCCCTAGCTCTCTGAAAACTCAATGACTCGTCCTTGCCTAGTCTAGAAGCCCAGCTCTATTTACCCACCACTTTCCAGGTTTCTATTCCCTCCTCCTCACTGCTCCAGTACAGAAATCCAGGGAGGATAATTCGGTCAAGAGTGCTCTGTCCTATTTATGGCTATGGCCAACACAGGATGAGTAAGCCCAAGCATGAGGCTGATGGCAAGATGCCAACTCATCAATGACAGACCAGCACCAGGCTTAATCCACCATCTGCAAGGCCACATTCCTTGCCACTAGTTCAGGAGGAGTTGCACCCACTTTTATGAATGCTATCTCTCCTCTGCCCCCATTTTCTCCCCCTGAGCCCTGGCCACACTCTTGCGTATGCTTCCATAGGACTTCTCAACAACAAGCCAACCGTGCTAGCATTTCTGGGTTGGCATGCTCCTATCTCTTAAGCTGCCCTGAAGATGGAATGTGTGTGGTTCACCTCGGGATCTTTGGTTCCCTGCACAGGATTTGCCACAGGGTATATCCATTAACCCTTACAATTTTGAGCACCAGGACAACACAGAAGGACTGGACTCAAGTCCTTACCATTTTTAGCTGTATGGCCTTAGGCATGTCATTTCCCATCCCTGTGACCTTCATTTTTGTTACCCTGAAAATGAGGTTCTCAACAGCTTGGCTTGTGTCCTGCAAAAGCTGTGGAAATCCAATGAGAGAATGGGTGAGAAGGCACCTTAAACATCATGAACTCCTGAGCAGGGTTTGAGGCTCCTTGCCTTTCCTGAGACGCTCTCTGACTTCACTCTCATGAGACCAGAGACTCCATGCAAACACTCAGTTGTACCACATGTACCAACAATGCCCTGCCCCCAACCCACGCCATCCCAGAGGGAACCCCAGACATGAGGTGCTGTGTGGCCTTGTTTCCAACATCTAGAGTTCTCTGTGCCCTACTTCTATCCTACCTGTCAGGCAATATAAGACCCTTTTCACAGATAATATGATTAGTAATGGGTTCTAAGACAATCTAGACTACATAGTGTAAATGCGTCTCAAAAACCAAAAACCAGGACCATAAATGGCTCAGCAGTTAAAGCATTTGCTACACAAACTACAGGACCTGAGTTCAAATCCCCAGATCCCACTTAAAATAGCAGGCAGATATGATAATCTGCTTATTATTCTAACTCTAGAAGTTAGAGCCTGGAATCTCCATAGCAAACTGGCTAGTTGGACTAGTTCTATTAGGGAGCTCTGGGTTTGATTAGAAAACTATCTCAAAACAATAAAGTAGAAGAGCCATTGAGGATAATACCTGATATAACCTTTGGGCCTCCACACACATGCAAGCACCCCCTCCACACACACGCACACACACATGCACACGTGCAAGTACCCATCACAAAAAAGGAAACAAATTCAAACCCCAAAAACCTCAATATTAATAAATACATAAATAAAATGTAGAGTGACAGCAGTTAACTGAACACTAGTTCTAAGCATTTTGTAACTATTATCTCTATGCTCCTGAGAAGATACTCTTATGCCTCATTTCTAAAACTGGAAAAGTCAAAGGTAAAAAGGGTGAAGTAACTTACCCATGATCGCAGAGTTGCTTAGTCCTACACAGTCTAGGCATTTAATCACTAGTGAACCAAAAACACTACTATGGGAAAAAGCCTGTTGTATTCTGAGAATAATGAAGGGTCCTTGGCCAAAACCAGACTCCGGGGAGAACTGGGGAACTGAAGGTCAATCTGAGGAATGGGGACTTGCTTTCTTTCCTATGGGGGCAGAGAATCCACTCACCTTTTGGTTGCAGAGAGGAATCACATCCAACTGGTTACTAAGGGGAAGGCTCCTGCCCTGATAGGGCCCCTGCTGGCATGGACACAGAACCCTCAAGAGACTTTGATGACTTGAAGAAAGGTCAGTCAGCAAGAATGTAGGACCCAGGCCATCTATGTGACTCATGGCACAGCTCAAGGATTCACACTGATAGAAAGGATGAGGGATGGCTCCTGAAAGCACGGAGCCTGGGGAGAAGGGAAGGAAGAGACCTAACTTGCCTGCAGCACCACATCCTTTCCCCACACCCCCACTCTAGCCCTCTGCTGAATGCCAGGTGGGGCTTTGAGTAGGGAGACCCATAAAAGTGCGGTTAAGCCCCTAAAATCCCGTTAGTCACTTCAAATCCTAGGCTAGGATCTGTGTCCCAAAGGAGACTCAAAGGACAAGCCACAGTCTCCTTTTCTTCCGTGGAAGGCTCAGAAGGAGGGGGCTGACTGCGCCTGGCTAGGCAGGCAAGTGTCCTGGTTTGAGAGAAGCCAGGCCTAACTTTGAGCTGACGGCCATCCCTAGTCAACAGAGGAACCAATTAGAGCCGGGGTGAGGTAGGTCGCAGCGGCCTCTGCCCTGCGTCCTCCAGTCCCAGCTGGCAATCATCAGGTTTGCTCCAAGGATCCCTGTCAAGAGAGTTAGACTCTGGGATGGATCAAGGGGAAGAGGAGGCTGGCAGAGAGGACCCCTGTACCCAGACCGCACACACCGAGGGCCTCCCACAGCTGCTGGCTCCCTAGGGAACATGTCAAAGAGACATGAAAGACTTGGTCGGTTCCTTATCAGGCTATATGCTTCCACCCCACTCCGAAGCAGCCTGTGGATCCTCCTCTCACAAGGAAGTACAGATGCTATGGGCTTGGCAGGACTGCTTCTCAGAGCAATGGGCTGATCCTGCACGTGAGTTGCTAAGAGAGTTAAGTGCTGGGAATGGAAATATACGGTGTGGGCATGCAGGACACTGTGCCCTGGAGAAGCATGTAGGGAGACTGTGGCCAGTTTCCTCAAATCTCAATGTCCCCATCTATTAAATGGGCATAAGTCCTTCCTCGTGGGGTTATTTGCACTCGGCTAAGGGAAGAGAATGGATGCAAAACTCCCAGTATAGCACTATGCCAACCCACCTTCTTTTCTTTCTGCAGAGGGAGTCAGGACAAAATAGGCTAAAATGAACCAGTCCAGAAAGCTCAGAGACATTCAAACTCAGAAACCCCATGTCTTCGAGACCCTGGTTTCGCTCAAGGCAGTAGTAGAGTCCCAAAGAAGGTAGGTGACTTCTTCACCTGCATACTGGCCATCAGTGGCAACACAGGTTGCCTGCGTCATAGCACACTGCCCTGCTGCTTGTCCCCCAGTCCTGACGCAGCCTCTGGGGAAATGTTGGGGGATTCTGAGTGTGCCTTTGAATAGGATGTGCTGAGGGTGTTTTTACACAGTCCTTCTGGAGTTGTACTTCTGCTATACGCTACAACAGCATGGCACTGTGCAGGGAGAGAGGGCTGGGGAGAGAGACAGAGAGAGGGAGGCCGACATTAGAGGGCTGCCATATCACATTGCAGTCTCCTATCTCATTTGCTGCTCACTAGGCCCTCCCCCGCGCCACCCCCACCCTCGCTCCTTCCCAGGCAGATCTGCATGGTTTGCATTATTCTCCTTCCCGCCGCCCCCCTCCCCGGATATCTTGGTTCCATATTTTCCACGCTGAGGCTCAGTTTACTCCTGGCTGGGCTCCGGGCCTGCACCTGGGTTCTAAAGGAGAGGAGTTTGGAACTCTCTCTCTCTCTCTCTCTCTCTCTGTGTGTGTGTGTGTGTGTGTGTGTGTGTATGTGTGTGTGTGTGTGTATGCATGTATATGAGTGAGCATGTTGTGAGTGCTCATGCATGTATATGTATGAGCATGTGTATACACAAGTATATGCTTGGATGTGGGAGTACTGCTAGTCATGCAGGCTTTCTCTCTGGCCTAGCAGCAGCTCGCTAACACTCCTTTCCTGCCCTTTGCTTTTCACTACCTGCCCTTAAGACAGTTCTCCTAGTCAAAACTCCAGACCTTGATCCTCAAGCATTTGAGTGCTTATAAGAAATGAAAACTTGGGCTGCAAAGATGGCTCAGGGATTAAGACTCTGTTGCACAAGCAAAAGGTCCTGAGTCTGAATCCCAGGTCCCACCTAAAAATGCCAGGTGGAAACAGCATCGGCCTGCACTTCCAGCCCCAATGGGCAGAGCCTGGGAAATCCCAGAGTGAAGCAAGAAGGAGGTAGAAGCAATCCAGAATGATTCCCAAGGTCACCCTTGGTCCTCCACAGGGACATGCAGTGCCCTCTGATACATGTGTGCATGCGCGCACACACAATAAATATTTTTTTTAAAAAAATGAAGACTCAGGGGGCAAGGGGTGGGGAGATAGTTTATTGGGTAAGGAGCCTGTCTGCAGACCTGAGACCTGAGCTGGATCTCCAAATTCCATATGGTAGAAGGAGAGAAATGAATTCTAAAAGCTGTCTTCTGACCTCTACCTGTGCTCCACGACATGCGTGTTCTCTCTCTCTCTCTCTCTCTCTCTCCTCTCTCTCTCTCTCTCTCTCTCTCTCTCTCTCTCTCTCTCTCTCTCTCTCTCTCTCTCTCTCTCTCTCTCTCGTCTGTCTTGACTGATGTTTCTTTCATACTCACTGAAGTTCTCCTGGCAAGAGGCTCGTTTGGTTGGTAACCTTGGTTAGTTCAAGTTCATTTAAAAAGGGTTTTCTGACCACCTCTATCACTTACTTGATTTCTCTCTTTGCTCTGTTTCTTTTGTTTCGTTGCTTCTTTTATCAGCTCCTCATTTTCTCCTAGTTCTTGGATGCTGGAAGACCCCAGGACTCCATCCTTCCCCCCACTTTGTGCAACCCCGTCTCTCAGCATGAGCTCATCTTCTCTGGGCTTCAGCTCCTATCTGCACGTTGATAAACTCCATCCTAGCCCTCTCCCCTGAGCTTCAGCTCCATCCATCCCAGATAGAGTGACCTCCATGCCCCTCCAACTCAACAGGACCCGGCCTGCGTCATCTTCTTCATGCAGTGGACCTTTGGAAGCATCATCTGATGACCTCACTTAAAAATCTGCTGGGGACTCTCCTTGGTGTGCAAGATCGATCCCACACTCTAGCCTTTGGTCCCCTTTTCAGTCTGTTTCCTCCCCGTTCCCCTTCTCTGGACCCTTATCCCTCGCCTGTTCTTCGGGATCAGCTGAATGACTCACAGTGCTAGAAATGCACCAGGCGCCCCTCACCCTTGCCCCTACATGTGTTACTCCCGTTTCCTGGAACACAAGGACACAGTGAGAGGGGGGCCAAAGGGACATCTGGCTTGGAGTGCCGATGTGGGAGGGTGCTGCTGAAATTCCAGTTTTAGTGTCCTTAGCAAGCGTTCTCGAACAAAGGGGACATCACATTCCCCTAGCTATGCCATTGTTGGCTCACTCTGCTCCCCAGGCTTCCCCAAGCCAAATTCCATTTCCTCGGGATTGTCAATTGCTAATGACCAGAGATAAGCCTCTGAGAATTGTGCCTCGTGCATAATAAGCGTTCGATAAATATTTGTGAGTGATTGAGTGGAAGCGTTCCTCTGGCTTCCCTCGACAGTGTTGAGTTTATCTCCCCATCCCCGAGCTCACTAAGAACAGGGCAGCACCCAGCCCTTAGCACATAGCAGTAGAGCTCATGAAATCTTTGTTAAAAGGGCTTATTGAGACCATTCTATGCCTTGTCTTATACTAGGTCCCAGGTTAAAAGTAATGATTCAAAACACTTCCAGCAACCTGTAATCCTTCATCCTGGGAAGCTGAGGCAGGAGGATCTTAAGTTTAAGGCCACTGGGATTCATAGTAAGTTCAGAGCCAGCTTGGGCTACATAGTGAGACCTGGTCTTAAAAAAAAAAAAAAAAAACAGGCATACAGCAATGAAATACTCATTAATACTGTGCCCCAGGCATTATTCTAAGTGCTCTATAACAAACAACTATGTAAATTGGACCCTGAAATCTCCATGCCCATTTTACAGATGAAAAAATCAAGGTACAGAAAGATAGAGCATCATTCTCAGTGATACAATCACTGCAAGCAAGTGGCAGAGTAAGCATATGCACCAGTCAGCCTGGCTCTAGACTCTGTGTTCTGAAACACCACAGTCCACTGCCTCTCATTTGTACAGTGATAGCAAGAGAAAAGGCTTCAAAACAGTCAGTCTCCCCTGCCTGTAGACTCTACATCAGTGAACACAGACAACTGTGGTTGAAAAAATCCTGGAGTAAAAAACTGTGTCTGCTCTGAACATGGACAGACCTTCCCCACTCCAAAAAGCACTCTATAGAAACTACACAAGGCATTTTATTATATTGGCTGTGATTAGTATGGGCATGGTCTACATTCAAATATTTAAGCCATTTCATATAAGGGACTTGAACATCCACAGATTTTGATATCCATAGGGGAATGGGAGTCCCGGTGGGAGTCATCTTCTAAAGAACGGGTTCAGGAGTAATTTTCAGGAGAAAGCATGTTTTGAAACGTTCTGTACTATACATGAGTCTACTCCCCAGGCAGAATGAAACAGTGAGCATGCACATTCTCAGATCAGGGAAACCCAGGGCCGAGTTCTAATTCTGCTGTACATTATAGGAGAAGCCAGGGAACCTTTATTGGTAAACAAAGTATAATGACAATGCTGGGTTGTTTTTTTTTTTTTTTTTAAGTATTTTGGGGATGATATGTATGTATACCTTATAGTCATTGTTCAAAACAAGGTCTTTCTGTATAATTCAGGCCAAACGTCAACTGTCGATCCTTCTGCCTCCTTCTCAAGAGTACTAGGATTACAGGCACATGCCAATCATGCCGACTTTAATAATACCCATTTTTAGGATTGGTATCTGAATCTGCTAAGACACTGAATTAGCAGCGTCATCTTTAATAGATAAAAGGCTGTGATTTTTGCAACTGAAGACAAAGACTACTAGAAAAGTTCCTTCATAGCGAACAATGCTTTAATCAAAAGATTCTTCCAAATCATAAGTTCCCACCCACTTCTCTTCCTCACCCCACCTTCTAGAAACAGATGACTGACTCGCCTACTCTTTTATTCCTAGTACATCTACTGGGATTTCTAGTGTCTCTGGAGCAGCGGCCACATACTGTGGTTTGGTTTGTTTTGCTTGTTTGGGATTTTTATTCTGGGGGCGGGGGAGATGGCATCTTGCTATATATTCCAGGTTGGCCTTGAAATTTTATTCCTTATATCTCAGTCACTCCAGAATTCAAAGTACAAGCAAGTATCTATTGTATGCTTTTTTTCTCTAAAAATCCAATGTCCATGCGCTACCTACATCAAGAGCTATGTAATTCCTGTGGAATCACTCATCTTAAGCAGGGATGATGCTGGAAAAAAGGGGGAGGATCTGTGCAAAGGCAGAAAGGTGGAGAAAATATGTGCTGTGACTGGGAAGGGCAGACAGAAGGCCCGGGAAGAAAGGCCAGGGCTCCTCCAGGCCCCATCAAGTGGGACTCTCAGGCCTAAGTTCTTCGCCCTCAGAGGGCAGGTGAGACTGTGACTGGCCTTTTCCAATCATCAGAGTGTTCAAGACCTGTCTGGGTCTGCCCAGGTCAGGGCCCCAGGCCTGCTTCCCACTAAGGCATCCAAGGCATGCTCTTCTCCAAGAGAAAAAAGGAGGGGTATGCAGTGTCAGGGGCCCCTCTGCATCTGGAGGCACCAAGTTGGGGTGAGCTCAGAAAGCCCAGATGGGGAAGACAGGGTGAGAGGCCAGGGCAGCCTGCCAGGGTGGGCTTCCCTTCTCAGTTGGGGTCTAATGGGAGCTGACAAAAGCAGCTGTGAGCCTTTGATCTACCCTTCAGGTATGTGTACCAGCTTGGGATGGGGAAACAGAATGAGGAATGTTGATGAGGGCAAAGATAAGAGAGGATCAGTCCAACCAGGCAGAAAGGGCCTGAGCGACCAAACCAGGGCTCAGGGGAAGAAAGAGAGCAGCAAACTGGAGAAAGGGGCTTGTGCAGCCCCTTCCTCATCCACCAAGGAAAAAGCAGCTCTTGGGACTCCACCCAGCTCCTTGAATGGGTGGGGTTCATTCACGGCCATGTGGCCTTCATTTCAGGTCCGCACATGAGTTCTACCCTGTCCACACCTGGGCAGACAGGAGGTGGGTTGAGCTCTAGACTTGAGTCAGCCTCAGCAGGTGAATTGAGGTGGGGGCTCCCTAGAGCTGCCAACCCTTAATCAGACACTCAGTTCTGGCTCAGTGGGGAGATTCCAGTTGGATCCTACCCAGGAGACACCTGCTTGGTGTGGCCCAGACAGATCTACAAACTTTGCAGCTGCAAAATTGTAGACTAACAAGACTCCTTCTACAGTGCTCTCATAAGGGATCAACTAACATTTTCTCCAAGGCTTCCTGGAATAGGCTGTTCACTATCTTTCTAGACAAGTATTCTGATAAAAGAACAACTTAGGCACTTGTTTGGTTGCTCCAACTCAAAACCACATCTGCAATTCACTTAGGACTGACTCTCTCTACCTTGCCCTTTGGTCTCTTTGCTTTGTTTTTGTGTTATTGAGACAAAAATCATGTTCTTCTTGCCTCACTCTCCCAAATGCTGGGATTACAAGCCACCAAACCTGTATCACTTTCTTTGCGTGTGTCGCTGTGTGTGTGTGCTTCCGCGTATATGTCTGTGTATATGGGTGCCTGTGGGGCTCCAGGGTGACTTCAGGGATCACCCTGGATTTTGCTACCTCCTCTTTGCTTTCATTTCATTTTATTTTTCTACTTTTACAAGCATATTGAGTACTCATCCCCGCTTCCCTCCATCCCCCTCCCTCCCGTCCCTTTCCCTTCCCTTCATCAGTCCATCCCACTTCCTCCTCTTTGCTTTTCATTTGAAGTTTACCAGGATCTGCCTTCCAGGACCAGAAGTACAGGTTGCTGCCATTTCTGCCTAGCATTTTTAGGTGATATCCGGGTTCTGAACTCAAGACACTCTGCTTGTGAGGCACGGGCTTAACCCCTAAGACATCTCTTCAGCTCCGGGATCACGTTTTGCCTCTTGAAATGAAATGCCTAGACAATGACCTAGAGAAAATCAGGCAGCTGAGTGAAAGTTCTGAGAGCCAGCATCTTGCATGAGAGTCTAAGCTCTGACCATCTCCTGTCTGGTACTGTGGATGGGACCCGGGGCATTAAAAAGGACTCTACCACTGAGCCACACCTCCCAAGCCTTTTTACTTTAAAAAACAACAACAACAACAACAACAACAGGGTTTCATTAAGTTGCCTAGGCTAGCCTTGATTTCGTTGTGTATCCCAGCCAGGCCTTGAACTGGCAATCCTCCTGGCTCAGCCTCCCAAGTAGCTGGGATGCCTGTGCCACCAGGCTTGGCTTTTGGCTGCAAGCATTTCTCATCTAAGCAGACCCCAGTGGGATTTGAACTCAAATCTTAGAGGGGAGCCAATAGTTAAGATGTTAGAAATGTAAACCAGACAGAGGAGAGAGTTACCTGCCAGTAGCACGTGACCTTTATTTACTTATAGACAAGACTTTGTTTTGTATCCCGAACTGACTTCACATATACCTCCCTCTTGTGTCTGCCTCACCAGTGCTGAGACATAGACATAGCTCATTTGCACCTAGCAGGCTGC
This sequence comes from Typhlomys cinereus, assembly GCA_023101885.1. Classification (NCBI taxonomy): domain Eukaryota; kingdom Metazoa; phylum Chordata; class Mammalia; order Rodentia; family Platacanthomyidae; genus Typhlomys; species Typhlomys cinereus. The sequence goes on from JALPQD010000019.1 coordinate 9,639,589, forward strand.
TATTATTCTTTGTCTGTTTCTTGAACTATGTCACTTTTTTAAAATTTTTTAACATTTTTATTATTATTTCCGCTCATACAAACTTAATAGGTACACCCGTTCCCTCCCTTCCTCCTCCGCCCCACCGAACACCTGCTCCTCTCCCTCCCCCCCTCCCTCCCCATCTCCCAGTGCCTCCCCCCCAATTCCCAGAGAGTCCTTTATTGTGTATGCCTAACTCTCCTCTTGGTCCTCCTGCCGATGACATAAAAGGACCCGTGCATTTCCCTGAACCCTTTCGTGTTCCCCTTAAGCAAGGAACACTCTGTGGCCATCAATCCCTTGCCTCCAGGGATCGTTTGGTGCCTTTAACCGATGTTAGACTTTGTGAGGTCAATAGTGTGACGGACATGGCACAGGGCATGCAAAGTCCTATTAGATTGCTTCAGCCTGTCTAGTGTGGAGACTCTTCAAATCATTGCTCCTCCCATCCTTTGCTCTACAATCTTACCGCCCCCTCTTCCCAGATGTCCCTGAGTTTCAGGATGGGGGGAGATTAGGCTGGCTTAGTTCTATGTGGATGATATAGAGTCTCTGAAGTTCTGGATTGTGGTTTGTTGATTTTCTTTTGCAGTTTTGCTGCTCCTGCAATGCCCTTCACTCCATCCTGAGGGCACTGTATGTCACCCCCTGGTCAGAGACAAAAAACTGTTAAACTGGAGTCTTGTTATAATAGCACATTCAAGGGTAGATGTAATAAAAGCAGGAAACCTCGGTGAGGGAGGGATCAGTCACCCATTTGCAAAATGATCTCTTTTCATCTGCCAGACTATATGCCCTCCCCTTCTGGTGAGATCATACCCCCTCAGTTGTACATGATCAGGAACGAACGTCTGTGAACTTAACCAGGTGTCACATTACTTACTGCATTCTTGGAGGTCGGATTTTCTCTGCTGTAACATGGTCCCCTCTCTCCTTGTGTCTGTGTGGCCCTCCAACCCCATCCCTCCTGTTCACAATCCTGCAATTACCGTATAAAAGGTTTACCCTGAGTGTTTCAAGTGTGGCTGGGTGAGTTTGGTACTAGGAGCCACCTATTAGGGAGTACAACGGCTTAACTTCTGGGTTGGAATACTTCACTTATATAAGTGTTTCTAATGAATCCATTTCCCAGCAAATTCAGTAATCTCATTTTTGATGGCTGAGTAGTACTCCATTGTATAGATGTACCACAGTTTCCTTATCCACTCGTCAACTTTTGGACATTTAGGTTGATTCCATGACTTTGCTATTGTAAACAGTGCTGCTATGAACATAGTCATGCTTGTGCTATCGAGGCGAACCACTGCTGCATGGGGGGTTATTCCCAAAAGTGGAATAGCAGGGTCATATGGCATTTCAATCTTTAATTTCTTTAAGAATCTCCAGACGGCTTGCCAGAATGACTGTATGAGCCTGCATTCCCACCAGCAATGTAGCAGAGTTCCCCTCTCTCCACATCCTCTCCAGCACTTGTGTTGTTTGTATTGTTGATTTTTGCCATCCTGACCGGGGTAAGTATATATCTCAGGGAGTTTTTGATTGCATTTCCCTGATGGCTAAAGAAGTGGAGCATTTTTAAGATATTTGTTAGACATTTAATTTCATCTCTGGTAAAATTTCTTTTAGTTCCAGGGCCCTTTTTTTAATGGGCCATTGGTTTCCTTGGTGTTAATTTTCTAAGTTCTGTTGTGCACCTGGAAATCAGAGCTCTATCAGATATGTGGTTAGTGAAGATTTTCTCCCATTCTGTGGGTGCCTTGAGCTCACGTTACAATCTCTTTTTGAACAGAATTCTTTTAATTCACAAGATCCCAAACTGTTGAGAGTTGGTAGCAGTGACTGTGCCATTGGATGTCTGTTTAGGAAGTTTGGCCTAGCCCAAATCAGCTCTAGGATTTTCCCATCCTTTCAACTATGGTTTTTTCTAGGTCTCTGGCTGATATCAAGGTCCTGGATCCATTTGGAATTAAGTCTTGTACATGGGTGACCAAGTACGGGTCCAGCTTTAATTCTTTTGCATGTGAAGATCCAGTTTTGCCGCACATTTGTTTGAGATGCTGTTCTTTTTCATTGGATTCTTTGGGCCCCTTTGTCAAAGATCAAATTGCTGTATTTTTGTGGGCTATATCTGGGTCCTCAACCTTATCCATTGACTGTGTTCTATTTTGGAGCCAGTACCAGGCTGTTTATATAACTATGGATTGGAATATAGACTAAGGTTCCAGTATGGTAAACCTCCGAGTGTTTTTGTTATCAGGATTGTCTTTGCTATCCTAGGTCTTTGTGCCTCCATATGAATTTTGAGATTAATTGGTCAACTTCTTAAAGAATGCTTGGGATTTTAATTGGTATAGCATTGAATTTGGTATATTGCCTTTGGTAGGATGGTCATTTTTACGGTGTTGATTCTGCCCAATCCAGGCGCAATGGAGGTCTTTCACCTTCTGATGTTTCAGCAATTTCTTTCTTTAGGATTTTAAAGTTTTCATTGTAAAGGTCTTTACCTCTTGGTTAGGTTTTATCCAAGGTATTTCATTTATTTAGGGGCGATAGTAAATGGATTTTTCTCTCAGGGTTTTTCACGTCTTTCATTCTGGGCATATAGGAAGGCCTCTGATTTGTGTACATTTATTTTGTACCTACCACCCTGCTACTTCTCAATTAGTTCCAGGAGCTTCCTGGTGGATTTTTTGGATCCCAGGTATAAGATCATGTCATCTGCAAATAGGGATAGCTTGACTTCTTCCTTGCCGATTGAATCCCCCTCTTATTCCCTGTCTGTGTCTTATGGCTTCAGCTAAGATGTCAAGTACAATATTGAATAGAAGTGGTGAGAGTGGACAGCCTTGTCTATTGCCTGATCGAAGTGGGAATGATTCCAATTGTTCCCCATTGAGCATAATCCTTGCTGTGGGCTTGTTGTATACAGCTTTTATTATATTGATAAAGGTTCCTTCCATTCCTACTGTCTCCAGCGTTTTGATCATAAAAGGCTGTTGGATCTTGTCAAAGGCAATTTCGGTCGTCTACGAGAGTATCATGTGGTCTTGGACTTTGGACTGGTTTAATGATGAATTACATTTATGGATTTTCTTATGTTTGAACCAACCTTGTGTGCCGGGGATGAAACTACTTGGTCCCTGTGAATGATCTTTTTGATATGTTTTTGAATCTGATTTGCTAAGACTTGTTGGAATCTTTGCGTCTGTGTTCATCAGAGAGAATCCGCCTATAGTTTTCTTTTTTAAGTGAACTTATTAGGTTGTGGGATTAAGACGATATAGCTTCATGGAAGGAATTTGGAAGTGTTCCTTCCTTTGCAATTGATGGAACAGTTTAAGGAGTATTGGTGTTATTGACTCCTTAAATGTCTGGTAGAATTCTGTGCTGAATCCCATCTGGTCCAGGACATTTTTTGGTGGAAAGCATTCCCAAGATACTTCTTCAATTTCCTTATGGTGTTTAGGGCAATTAAGTAATTCGCAACTTTCCTGATCCAATTAGGTAGATGTGTTACTTAGAAATTCATCCATCTCTGTGGTTGTCAAACTTCACAGAGTATAAGTTTTTGAAATATGATGTTATAATTCTCTGGAGTTTCTTGGGTATCATGAGTGATTACTCCATGTCATTTCTAATTTTGTTAATTTGGGTTTTCTTTCCTTGCCTTTTGGTATTTAGCTAGGGTGTATCTATCTTATTGATTTTTTTCAAAGAACCAGCTTTTTCACTGGGTGTTATTTTCTATCATTTTCGTAGGTCTCGTATTTCAGATATTTCTCCCCTTATTTTGCTAATTTCCTCTCTTCTACTACCTTTTGGGATCAGATTGCTCAGTTGCTCTAAAGCCTTAAGGGGGGGGAGGGAACTGGTCTACCTATTAAGTTTGTATGAGCGGAAATAATAATAAAAAATGTTTAAAAAAAAAAAAAGAAAGCAAGGACAGATGAATAGTTTCTCCTCTTCCTTCAGGCCAGGACCATGGAATGGTGCTGACCATATTCAGAGTGGATCTTCCTTCCTTAATTAAATCTCTTGAAAACACCCACGCAGACATGCTCAGAGGTTTATCTCTCAATCCATCAACTTGACAATCATGATTATCCAATACACAAAGCAAGAGAATCTTCTAAAATATCCCTCTGTAGAACCATCATGACAACTGAATTTAATGAATGGAAGGCCAAGGGGACTTCCATAAATCTTCGAGAACCTGGATAAGCAGCAACTGCCTGGAACCACCACCCATGTTTTGTGGAGAAACTGCTCTGGCTAGAAACTGCTCTATCCAGTGAATAAGCACACCATAAATTCTCCAATGAAGTAAGGAAGGAAGGACTAAGAAGAGAGGGAGGAAGAAGAGTGACAGAGAAAAAAAGGAAGGACAGAGGTCAGGAGGAAGAAGGGAAAGGAAGGAAGCATGGAAAAAGTCAGGGGAAGACCTAGATAGTTGAGGGAGTTTTAAGGAAAAAAAAAGTATATATATTCAAACCAATATTTTAATTTGTTTGCTCTGTGTGTGTGTGTGTGTGTGTGTGTGTGTGTGTGTGTGTGTGTTGTATGTACAAGAAGGCACTTAAGTGTGTGTGTACCTGTGGAGGTCTAAGAACATCAAAAATCATTCTGGATCACTCTACCTCCTCATTGCTTTGCTCGCTCTTGAGTTTCCCAGACTTTTCCTTCCAGGGCTGGAATTGCAGACTGCTGCCATTTCCACCTGGCCATTTTATATGCTATCTGGGGAGACCAAACTTAGGACCTTTTGCTTGTAAGGCATAGGTTTTTACCCCTAAGCCATATCCCAAGTCCCCAAACACTTTGGTTTTTTTTTTTTTTAAAAAAAGAATAATTCTTTGATGAGAATAAAGAAATAGAAGCATGGGGAAATGGCACAAGGAGATTTCAGGATAGATAATTTAAAATAGCTTACATTCAGGCTGGAGAGGAAAGAGCTGCTAAAAGATCCCACCATTCTCCATGTGACGATCCCTCAAACCACAGCCCTTCTCTTGCTTTGGGTAAGCCCTGCCAAGAGATGCACCATTTTCACAGGACTGCACAACACTTAGGGATGTGGGACTGATTCGCTTAGCAGAAATCACACAAGCTACTAAGAACATAGAGAGCATCTACACAAAGAATTGCGTCCCCTCTCTCTGTGTCCCCCTTTCTATGTCCCTCACTTCTTGTGTGTCTCTTGCATAAATTACTCTACAAGGCCAGGCAACTGCTGTTGAACTTGCCTAACTGCTGCTGGCTGGGCTTCAGACCTGCCAGTTAAGCGTTAAGCCTCTTGGAAATGTATTGTCTGGAATGAAACAACCAATTATGCTTTCAGATTTTGTGGCATAATATCGCAGAAACCAGCAATTACAGAATCAGAATGGCATCAAGTGGGGTAGAAAGGAGTTAGTGCAGATTATTCCTTAAATAGCAGTTACATGAACTCATAATAAATAGGTATTAAGTGTTAAATGTATGATAAGTAATTCTTGACAATGCAATTATCCACACAGAAGAGGGAGAAGTGTCACTGTCAACTTCTATTATGCATAGCATCTCAGTGAAACAAATGAGTGAATGTCTTTGTTTCAGCTTGCAGTGGAAGAAAGGGCACAGATACAACACCAGAAAGAATCAGACTGTTTCTAAGAGACGGCAACTTTTCAAAAAGGCAAAGCTTTTTTTCTATTGGGGTGGAAGACTGTAGCAGACCAGAAAATTCTATGATGATGGGCTTAATACATCAATCCCATATTTATGAAATCCTTGATGCGAAATACTTCACATGAATTTACCCGGCCAGTTTGGCAAATAGGAAATCTTTATTCCTAGCTCCAGCTTCTCCTCCACAGTGGCGATGCTATCTGAGCTGCCCGTGCTCCCTGGCCACAGTCTTAGTCTACCTCATCGACACCCATAAAAGTGCCTCTTCCAGCAGGTTGGCACCAACATGGGTCTGATTGTTGAGAATGCCAACTGCTGGAGGCTATAGGTCTGATAATAAAGTAATTTGTGACAGAAACAGCAAGTCCAGTGGGAAATGTTCATTCACTGCTCACATGGATGCAACTTACAAATCTATTTTAACAGTTAGATGTTTATAGGGACTCCAAAGATAATAGTGTTCACCTTAAAAGAAACTTTACCAGGGACGAAATTGAAATGTTTAACAAATATCTTAAAAAATGCTCCACATCCTTAGCCATCAGGGAAATGCCAATCAAAACCTCCCTGAGATATCATCTCACCCCGGTCAGGATGGCAAAAATGCACAATACAAACAACACCAAATGCTGGAGAGGATGTGGCGAGAAGGGAACTCTCCTACAACCATGTTCATAACAGCACTATTTACAATAGCAAAGTCATGGAATCAACCCAAATGTCCAACAGTTGATGAGTGGGCATGATGAATGATGAATTAATGAAATTTGCCAGGAAATGGATGGAATTAGAAAAAATTATATTGAGCGAAGTATCCCAGACATAGAAAATTAAGTGCCGTATGTACTCCCTAATAGATGGATCCTAGTACCAAACCCACTTAGAGACACACTCAAAGATAAATCTCTGTAATACCTACAGTAATTGCAAAGATTATAGACAGGAGGGAAGGGGAAGGAGGGACCCGCCAGAAAAAAGGAGAGAGGAGATCATGCTACAGCAGAGAAAAAAGCCACCATCAAGGACTGAAAGTAATTAATAAGACATCTGGTTAGGCTTAGACTTTCCTTCCTGGCCACTTACAACTGATAGGGTGTGATCTCACCAGAAAGGGAGGGCATACAGTCTGGCAGATAGAAGGTAACCATTTTGCAAATGGAAGACTGACCCCCCCCCTTACTGCAGTCTCCTACTGGTGTTCCATCTACCTTTGAATCTACTCTTATAATAAGATTTTATTTTAACAGCCTTTTATCTCTGGCCAGGGAGTGACATCCAATACCCATCAGGATGAAGCTAAGGGCAGTGCAGGAGCAGTAAAACTAAAAAAAAAAAAAAAAAAAAAAAAAAATCAACAAACCACAATTCAGAACATCAGAGACTCTATATCAACCACCTGGAACCAGGCCAGCCTAATCTCTCCCCATCCTAAAGGTCAGGGAAATTTGTGGAAGAGGGGGCGGTAAGATTGTAAGAGCCTAAAGATGGGGAGGAGCAACAATATGCAAGATACTCCGTACAAGTTAGGGCCGAAGTAATCATAATAGGATTTTGCATGACCTGCACAATTACTAACATATCATTGACCTCTCAAAGTCTAGCATGGATCACAGGCACTAGGATCCTTAGGGGCAAGGGATTAACAGCCACAATAGTGTTCCTATACTAAAGGGGAACACAAAAAAAAGAGCTTTAGGCAATGCTACTGAGTCCTTACACCTCATCAGAGAGGAGGACCCAGAGGGAAGTTTAACATGCACACTAAAGGATGCTCCAGGGATGGGGGGAGGGGGACAATGGGAGAAAGGGAAGGAGAGGGGAAAGGAAGAGGAAGAGGAAAAGTGGGGAGGGAGCAAGGGGATCCAGGGAGGGGTAGAGGGAGGGAGGGGAATGGGGTATCTATCAAGTTTGTACAAGTGGAAAAAATATATAAATATAAATAAAAAAATTTTCAAAAGATAATAGTGTTCACCATAGGTATTGAGAAGGCAAAATATGGAAATGGAAGCTCATCAGACAGGCTAGAGAAAATGAATCCTACTTCTTCCATCTTCTTTGCCTACAAATATCAACTGACTTTTCACTGTCATAGCTATTAAAAAAATGACTTTTGTAATTGGCCTAAGATATATACAATATTCATCTGTTAAGTTTCATCCAAGTGGGAGCCCAGGCATAAGTGTATATATTTTCCAGAAAAATATTTAAGTTAGTTTGCAATACACTGGCAGAAAACTCATCTAGGATCTATAAATATCTGCTTTTTAAAAAATAAAATGATTTTCATCTGTAAGAATGGGCACTTAAATAATTCTTGAGACCAAGGACAAGACAATGGGTTGAAAGCCATTTCTGCGAGATCATGAGATCAGAAGAAAGAAGGTCACAATAAAAATTAGCCAGAAGACATATGTGAGAAAGAGCTCCAGAGAAAAGAAATGAGACAGGTGGGATTTTCTCTGTGCAGAAGTCAGATAGTCTCCTAGTCACAGTAAGCTCTCCCTGAGCTGGCATCTGCCAAGAGAAGTTAGTTCCAGGACACTGAGCACTGGTCACTATGAAAGCCAGGGGAGAGACCACTCATAATGCTAGAAACTCTAAATGGAGACTGAATTCACTGTGCTTTGGTTACTGTGCAATGAAATTGAATGCCTAGTGGACAGTGGAGCATAGCAAGCCAATTCAGCACCAGAAAAGGGCACTGGTACCCTTATCTGTACCATACTTGGAGGTTAGAATTCTACAATAGCCACCAGGAATCCTTCCAATGTCTGCCATTGTCCAGAGGAACAAAGATCAAGACTATGGGAAGAGCACAACAGAACTTGGAATGTGTTATAGTATCCTCATGGAAGAAGAACCTGTAAGCATCACAAATGATGGAAATAGTAGCAAATGAGTGTCTGAACCTGAAAGAAAGAGGGAGAGAAAGGGGAAGAGAGAGAGAGAGAGAGAGAGAGCCCTGCTACCATCATATCCTGGACAAACTATGAAGACTGGAAGTTAGGATCACAGGAAATTTTATGATGGAACTTGCTGTAGTATCTTGAGGACCCGAATAATGGCGAACACACGTGGAAAGACTTTTACCCTCCCCCAGAAGCTCAGGCATAAAGAGCCTTGCACAGATTAACCTCTGAAGTACTAGAGATAAGGCTGTCATTTGCAGCCCAGGAAGTCAGACTAGGAAAGTGTTGCCAGTGGTCTCTGATCTGGGTGTTTCCAAATTCTTTATGCCTTGATCAAAGAATTGAAGTGCATAAATTGCAAAATAGTAGGGTATTTTATTTTTTTGAAAAAAAAGCAAATAAAAGTACAGGTCAGACTGAAGGCACAAATCTTGAACTTTCCAGTCTTCAAAACGTTGAGCAATAAATTTCTCTCATTTATGTACAAGCTATTGATTTTTTTCCTATGGCACCTTGAATGGATGATGGCAACTGCAGTGATTAATAGTTAACCTGCATTTTCGGAATGATTGTTAAATGTTTGAAATAGAAAAGAGCCTCTCTAGAAAATTTAGTTTTAACTTACTGTAATAAGTACAGTTATTTCTATATTCAATTTCCAATAGCTTTAATTCTAGCAGCATTATTTTGGTAGCATAATTATAATGATTACTCTTAACTATTGTTGTGAGAGAACATTCAAAGTCAATCAATTTAAGGGAGAAAGGGAGATTTATTCAGCTTACAGTTTCAGAGGGGAGATACAGTTTCTCATGGTGGAGGTAGCATGGCTGGCTGGACAAAGCTGGAGGAGGTTATATCACTGCAGGCATCTTGGAGGCTGAAAACTGCAAGACTGCTTGCTGCAAGGTCAACTTCTCCTGGAGGTAGGGTGGAACTATCCACCTCAAGGCCCACCCCTTGTGACTGCCTTTCTCCAGTAAGGCTCAACCTCTCAAGGTTCCATGACCTTGCCAAACACATGAGGCTATGGGGGACACATTTCAAACGATGACACTAATTAAATTTATACAAAAAAATACTGATCTTTCTTCAAGAGAGTGGTTCTCAGAAGGCCTTGATTATTGAAGCCCCAGGGCTTCCTTTTAGGGGTTCAGGAAGAGGAGAAGTTGTTTGCTAGTGAGTAAGATATTGGTGATTTCTTGTTTTGATTGATAAGTTTAATTAGTGTAAGCTTTTGTTCACTGGTTTTAATCATATGTTTGCCCAAACACAGATTGGCATAAGAAGTTAGTAGAAGTTTTTCCCTAAATGCTTTAGAGAACACAGCTTTTCTTATTATGCATGCAACCAAAACCAGTTCAGGATGAACTGACCTGTTCACTTTGTTTCAGAATGTTTTAGGACATGTTTGATTAAAACAAGGAAGTTACCAATAGATCAGCACTCTATTACACTGTATGGAGTAAGGAATATTTGGAGTAGGGTGTGCATGCAGCTTAATGCAATTGGGACAGGTGTCCCATGTTACTAAGTGTATTATTAGGAAAGGTGTGTGTGTGTGTGTGTGTATGTGTATGTGTGTAGTGTACAATACAAGCAGAGTCCTGAGTGGCTAAGTTCTCACTGCTTGCCTTCTACAGAAACATCTCTGTCTGGAGAGATCCTGACTTTATCTGAATTTACCTGAATAAGATTATTGAGATTTAGCCATCCTCTATCTCTTCACCTGTGGAAATTGATTTTTAAAATATATAAGACAAGGGGTAGAAGAAACCATATCTCCCCACAAGGAAGAAATCCTGACTGGAGGAGAGTATAGCCCATGATATCACATTGTTTACTTATATTTTTATAGTTTTAATTTTTATTTAGCTTATTTTTCTTGTTTCTCATAGAAGTATCTTTACCTGCAGTCAACACTGGAACTGCTGTCAAACCATCATATTTACTACTGTCGCCATCTTCTCTCCTGAACATAAACTGGAGAAGAAAACATATTAGGAGGATTAAATGACCAAATAAAAACAAGCATAATCATTCCTTATGTAGCAATGAGAAAGAGACCAAGTTACCAGCAGAGTAGAAAGGTAAGGAATACCAAAAGGTTATAATCTGACATCTTCATATAAACCATGGCATATGCATGCAAACATACACATGCACATGTACGACACATACACCTAACACACACTACTTTGAGATTCCATTTCACTTCACTGAAAATGGCTATCATGAAAATGAATTTCAACAAATGCTGGTATGGATATGGAGAAAGGGGAAACCTTACACACTCTTAGTAGGAATGCAAAATTTTGTACCACTGCGGAATGCCTTTGGAGACCATGAAGCGAATAGAAAGAAGTAAAAGGAGTATGTGGCAGAGGAAGATGCCTGAAGGAGAGAAGGTTATAGAACAGATACAAAATAAAAGTAGATGGGCAGATACCAGGCCGGCACCAGTTAAACTGGTTAAGGAAGGAAAATGTGGAAAGAAAGAGGTGGGGGCAATGGACTAATCAAAACTAACCAAAACTAAGTATGTAGAAAGTCATATGGAAACTTACGACTCTGTAACTTAAATAAAAAATACAGTCTCAAAAAGAGTTTTAATGGAAGTATCGTGCATGGTAGATAATACTGATTTTGGAAGCTATGAATGATCATAAATTTTCCAGTGCCAAATATGGGCTACTTTTATTTGTTTGTTTATTTATTTATTTATTTATTTATTTATTTATTTATTATTTAATAGTAGTTGTAGTAGTAGTATATATTTGTGTGTGTGTGTGTGTGTGTGTGTGTGTATCAAAGGGCACTGTGAATATCTGGGGAGGCACAAGAGTGACTTCAGGAATCATCCTAGATTGTTCTCCCTTCTATTTGTGGTCCCTGATGGGCTACTTTTTTAATTATTATTTTTAGTTATTGATCAGGCACGTTCCAAAGCAACATGGACTATAGCTTTTGATTGCTCACCAGAGCTACATAGTATAACCCTATTGCAGGAAACACTATGAATCTTAGTTTCGGGACACAGAAAAATCAAGCTGGAAATGCACCAGAAGCTCTCGCTATCTAGCAAACAGCATCAGTAGGCTGCTGGAGAAGAAAACAGTTTTACGCAGCTGTGGATCTTGTGCACGACAATATCAACTCTCCAGGCAAGATGTGCCCACTAGTACAATAGTGGCACGAATGTTATTGAGTGCTATTGTTTTAAAATCTGGTCCACAGGAGGGAATTATACCTCGGACTATAAACCTAGTTAAAAATTCATGGGTGTAGAGATCATAAGCCCTTGGAGCAGGATGAACTTACTATTATCATTTGGTAAATGGACGTGGTGTCCTAAGTATTTATGTTTATATATTTATATCAATAAATACTGCTGTTGAGATTAAGTAGTGCTTGAGTTCCACATTTATAGGACATTTGTACCACCCACCTCTTTGGTTCAGGGAACCTTGTGGAAAAGGATAAAATGAATATTAAGGGTGAAAAGATATGGAGGAGAGCTATGAGATCTTGTTTGCTGGGCATAACATGACCATTCCAAGAATAGCTATACTTACCTGAACTGTACCTGCCAACAGGGAGAGGGGTTTATGGGGTCCTGCCACTATATAGGGAACTATTGGATATTGACAGATGCTGAGAAAGAGGAAATCATTGTCTTTAGTTCTGTACCCAGCATGTTCCAAAGCTCAAATAGACTGTGAAGTGAATAGTCTCCCACAGAATTTTGGTAAAGGGTGTGAAAACCACTTGGAAGTCACAAAAGAATTTTTTCAATTCTTCTTTTTAATCATTATGCAATAATTTCACATGTCCATGGTATGTAGAAAGCTAGCTCAGCACACATGTAATGTGTAATGAGCATATCAGAGTTGTCAAGCAATTTCCTGTCCTGATCATTTCTTGGTATTTGGAAACTCCCAATTCCTCTCTTTCAGGACACAATAGAATTTACATCTGTGAGCTTGGTATTTCAATTTGACTCTCAGCAAGCAAGACCAAATTATATTTTATTCAATGGTTACGAATGATGTTGCTTTATAAGTAAAACAAGGACTCATCACCAGATTCTTCCAAGTCAAATTTGAGCTTCATTTGCAGGTTTCCAGTTATGAAAAAATAATTTAGCCTTTCTGTAGTTTCTATTGTTATCAAACATGAGTAACCACATCATTTTCACCAAGGAATATTTGCAATGATTCCGTTACATTGAGTTTACAAACAATTCTTCAGAACACTCTTTTCCCCCTTCATTTTTTAGTCCTGATATGTAGACATGGTCATATGACAAGTGCAGAGCAGTATAGCACTTCTCAACACCCAGTGGGGATAGCTGGGAACTGAAGAGTCCCAGAGAAATGGTAGGGTACGGAAATTAAAGAACCATGGGTAATTGAAACTTCACAGAGGAGAGGAGAGCTCTCTGCCAAGAGGATAAGGCATATACTCCAGTCACATTGAGTCAAAGAAAGTGGGGCTTCATTGCTTAAGGTAATTGTTATTTGAAAATTTAAGGTATACCAATGTTATAATAATCTTACTGCCAGCCAGACACTGAATGAGAGAGGAGCCAGAAAGTTCTTTTACATTTTCATTACTCATGATTACCAGAGATATCTAATCAGGTTTCAACAGAGATAGTCATAAGGCAGAGAGGGAATTGTGATGAGCACTTGCTTATGTTGTCCTTCAGGAGAAGGAGAGCTGGCAGGCAGCTCAGGATGGCTGGTTAAGGTGGCTAGTTCAATGGCATTGGGACACAGGGATGTTCTCTTGTTGAACTGTGCGTGTTCTAGTATTGCCCTTCTGCATCTGGACCACTGCCAAAGTTTAAAGTAGGTAGAGAAAACTGAGCTCAGTCTGCAACTTGGAGTGGGAGGAATCTCTCGCCAGCAGATTTCAAAAATGGTGCAGGGTATCACACGTCTCAGTGGAAGGTAGTGTGTGTGTGTGTGTGTGTGTGTGTGTGTGTGTGTGTGTGTCTCCATCCTCATAGCCACAAAGAATGTCATAGAGTGCCATAGTTGTATTAACTTCACACTTTTAATTTCTTTCAGTAGAGATAAATTTCAATCCACAGAACCTCAGGAGCCCACTCAAACTATACAACGTAGCACCTACTTTACCAGCTGCCTTTGTCTATGCTTACCAGACATTGGACATTGGAGACAGCATACTGCTTCTCTCATCATTCTCAAAGCTTTGTTCCACACCCAAGTGGAGATGTTAACATGTTTAGGGGGCTAGCTTTTATCATCTTGTTTCTTTTTACCCTCCACTCCCTTCTCACTCTCCCTCATGTCAGCCTCCTCCATCTTTCCTGAACAACTTCCTCAAAGATTTTATGCTGCTGCTTCCACTGTCCTAGATCTTTACTTTTTCTGCTCACCCTTCATTCAGGCTCAAAGGCATCAGCATCCTTAGCCTGGATTTCAACTTCAAATTACATGAACACTGGCAAAGATGTTGCTGTTTTGTGAGAGGAGGTGACACTATTGTCATTACTGCATTCAGTGCTGCGATCCTCTCTCCAGAACCAAGCTGATGTGGTTTTCACCTTTCCCTGGATACTGTAAAAATGCCTTGCACACCTTCGGGCTCTTTTCTGAATGCCTGCTCCATCCTCACCGTTACTAGATAGCACTTTTGCAGCAGCCTCATGAATAGTCCTTATTCTCTCCATGAACTCAGTTCACATGCATGAAACCAGGCTGGATATTTCTCACCTTTCCTGCTTACTTTCACTCTTCAACCTTACATGCAATTCTTGCTTCATCAATGTACACAACTGTGTTTCTCAGCCCTTTGTCCCTCCTCTCTGCTGGCCTTTCCCTTACTCATGTATCACAGGCGCTAGATTCCTGGTTCGTTTACCCTTCTGCCCAGGAGGACTCCAGGTTCATATGGACAAACAACTATCCAACATTTTATTTGTACCTCTGATGTCCAATTTACCCATGAATTTTATCTTATTTCCCCTTCATTCTCTGGTTCCTGTAGTGACTCTGTATCTACCTGATCAAGAGTTCTTCCAATGAAGAAATGTTAAATGCAACCATGGTGATTTCTGAAACAAATCTTTATCTTTTCAAGATAATTCTGCATTAAGTCCCTTGCTGTCTTGGTTTCCTCTTCCCCCATTGCTCCCAATTCTGTATTTGTCCCATCAGCAGGGTCTTCCACATTCCTTTTGTCTCAGTTCCTGGCACACCAGCCAGCTAAGCTCCAGCCTTCCTTCAGATCTGATGCCTAGTTTCTCCATGCTGCCAAGCCTTGGGATAGAAAATCTTGCCACCCTACAGGTTGGTGTCACTCATATACTAAGTTCTTCGCCTCCTCTGACACCTCGCTGCTTTCAGAATGACTCGGTTTCCTGGGTGTACTCTCTCCAATTCTCCAGCACAGCTATTTCAAGTTTCTGAACATTCTTTATATCTGCCATCCCACTGCCTCCCACTTGCTCAAGGCAGATAACCTCACCTCCTACTGCACAGGGTGGGAAAAGGATTTGACAAAACTAGTGCAAATTTTTGATCTGCAAAGTTAACTGCATCTGTACCCATCATAAAAGTACAGTCTCCTTCTCCCTCATCCTTTTGGATTTCCTCCTCCTTCTAGATCTAGATTTCCTTCTCCTTCTCTGCCTCTTTCGGGACCTCACCCAATTATTCTCAGTCCCTCTTGTAAATGTCTGACTCTCTTGCCCTTGTTGATTCTGCAACATTTAGGTTGGATCCTGAAAGTCTCTTTGATAATGAGATAAATTCCCATCAACTCTCCAAACCAAGCCTACCTCTCCTGAACAGCCTAAGTTCCCAAGCTAGATGCTAAAAACTGTTTTCAGGTGCTCCATCTTCTTAAGCCCACTGCAGCCCTACATTCGCATCAATCTCCTGAACAGATGGATCTTATCAAGGGGATTAGCAGTGTCCTTAGAAATAGTCAAAGTTCCTCTTTAGCCTCTGTTTGGTCTTTTCAAAACAGCAATGATGAATCTGAATTCCTCTTTTTAGGGCTCGAGAAATTATCAGTGTCTAAGGTACTTGCCATACAAACACAAGGACCAAAGTCCAGATAGCGGAAACCTACAAAATAAAAAGCAAGCAGCATCGTAGTTCTCTGTAATCTCAGCAGTGGGGAGGCAGGGCAAACTGACTAGCTCGACATCAGTGAATTCTGAACTCAATTGAAAGACCCTGACTTGGTAAATGAAGCAGAGAGTAATCTAGGAACACACCTGATGTCAATTTCAGGTCTCTACATGTACACATACGTGCCCTATGTACACACACACACACACACACACACACACGCTCACATATGTCAATATGTATATATGCACACATATATTCCATTGCAGTGTGTAGTCGTCCTATACCCCTGTCTTTGACCACTTCATCAATTTCTTCATGAAGGTTCCTTCTGCCTCTCCTTAAATACAGAAGCTCTGTGGAGTTGTGGTGGGCTTTATTTCAGCATGGACTTAGTGTTTCTTTCTACCCCATTTTGCACAGTCCTTGGACTCAAACACTTCCTTCAGACTGTTGGCTCCCAAGTTATTACAACCTTCTCCTCAGTTTCCAACTGTATTATCAGAAGTCACCAGATACCTGCATGTATGTCTTCTTGTCTCATTGACCCATTACAAAACTGAGAGTCTTAAAACAGTTTAAAATTGTGGATTTACTTTAGGTACCATACAAATTTATAAAACTGGTGCTTTTTAATTTTAAATGAAGAATATTACCAAGCACAAACAACATCAAAATGAAAACACCTATATTGCTACCAGACAGTAGTGTCTACAAGGAAATGCTTAATATGTGTCCCTCAGAATAATTTTTCTTTTCACATGTGATCACCATTTTTCTTTTCTAATCTACAATACATGCTTTTTGGTACATTGCTTTTTTGGAGAAAAAACTTTGCAGTAGCAAAATGAATATTTTAATTGTCAATATTCTCCTAGTTATGAACTTAGAGAACACCCTGAATTTTTTTACAGTATGCTTAAAATGGTTTAAACTTTTATTCCTTGAAACTGCCCATACTGCAAGGGATTGACAGCCACAGTAGTGTTCCTATGCTTAAGGGGAAAAGGGTTCAGGGAAATGCTACTGGGTCCTTGTTATGTCATCGGAAAGGAAGACCCAGAGGAGAGTCAGGCATGCACATTAAAGGATTCTCCGGGGATTGTGGGGGGAGGCACTGGGGAATGGGGAGGGAAGGGTGAGGGGAGGGGGAGCAGGGAGGTCTGGGGGAGGAGGAGGGAGGGAGGGAACCGGTGTACCTATTAAGTTTGTATGAGCGGAAATAATAATAAAAAATGTTTAAAAAAAAGAAACTGCCCATACTATAGTTTTCATGAATGAAATGTAGAACTGAGCAGATTTTTTACTACAAAATTGTGGTATAAACTTGCTCAATTTTCTGTCTTATTATTAATAAACCTCACAGGTGCAAGGTTTATGAAGTAAACCCCTTAAAGGCTGAATGTGTAGAGCATGCTGGAAGGTACAAGAAATAAGCTAAACCTGAGATTTTATATAAACCTACATCTGGACCAACAAATACAGTATTTAATGCTGGCAAACATTTATCATGACACAGGAAGAAATGAATAAAAAGAGATACAGTTCAGTCCTAAAAGGGTTAAACAGAAACCCCATCATATTATTGTTCCTATCCATCCATACTGAATTATAGTTCTTGAAAACAGAGTCAAACGTCTGACACAGACATTTGTTCAGTACTCATTAGAGTACTGCTTTTAGAATTCTTCAGCTGCTATTAAGAACAGCTGGATAGCATTTTGTATCCAAAAGGATGCACCCCAGTAAATTTTCTGATTAACACCACTAGTTAGGTTAGTTGTTAAGAATGGCATTGGAACTATTCTGTGAGTGCACAATATACCAGTCTCACTACAAACAAATAAGTACAGAGCATGGTGGCCTGTGCCTATGACCCCAACACTGGGGAGTTCAAGGCAGAAGGACTGCAACTACAAGGGTAGCCTGGGCTACATGGTGAGCCCCTAGTCACAGGGAGAAACAGAAGAAAACAAAATAGCAAATATATCCAAGGCCTTCGACTTGATCCTTAGCATTGGAAAAAAAAAAGAAATGACAAAAACTTTAACCAAGTAGAGATGACAGCAGTGAGTCTGTGCAGGAAGAATGGCAAATGCTTCCTAACTAATTCTACCTGAGGAACCATTTTTTACCACAGCTAAAGGAAAGTCATCAGCAAGTAAAATACCATACTAGTGTCTGACTCTGAAATTATTCAAAACATAAGGGCCATCCATATTTTCCCTTCTTAGCTTTCCTTCCCAATCTGCATGTTCAACCAACCAATAAAAATGTACCAGGCCATAGATCCAGTATCTGGGCACAGTTGCATAGAATAATGAACACAGGAGAACACCCTGAATTTTATCACATGGATCTACAACAACTTCTTTCACCATATTCTCAACTGTAATATTGAAAGGTTCTGACCTTTGAGGTACAGGGAGAAAGGTGTTTTCTTCCAGCACAGAATAGAAATTTAGAAACTTGGTATTAGAGCTTCAGAAAAAAAGTTTGAAGTGTTTTGCAAACGCAAATGGTGTTGTGGGGAGAAGGATAAAAATCAGATGTAGAGAGAAAGAAAAGGCCATAAACTTTATAATTTTGAAAGCATTGAGAGGAATTTTGAATATATTACAAGAAATTTCAAAAGTCTAATTTCAAGTATTTTTTTAAAAATCCTGAGAATTACATACTTACAGTTCCACTTTATGTAATTCTTGATCCAGTTTAGACTCCAATTAACATTTATCAGGTAAAAGAATGAGAGAGTCAATGACTGTATTAAAAAGAAAAACAGAAGCTCAGATCTCACTCCACTCTGAACCTCTGCCATTGGCCCCAAGGAAGTGTGAGTTTATCAAAAGACTTTTTCAGGCACACTAAAATGTCAAGCTTCTTTCTTTATCTTAATATCCTGGTGCTGATAATTGGCAAAGAATGAGAGGTCACATATAATTAGAATTTGATAGAGTTTGAGTTAAATACAGCACAGCACTCCAAAGTACTTATTTGGCTAATTGTGGGAGGAATTGAACAAACCGTCTTGTGCCTGCACACAACTGCAGCCTCAGGCAGAAACACCTGTAAATCCTTTCACCAAATTTGATTCCAAATGTTTCCTCAAAAGGTGGTATGAACCCTCTTATCTTATGGAATCTTTTAGCCATGATTTGATGGCAGAAAAATTATGAAAGTTTGTATGTATGTGTCTCTATTCCCTTCGGGTGATTTATGTCTTTTTTCCTCCTAGACAGAAGCAAGAGCACTTAGCTAAATTTACCATTCCAGGAGTTTTCAGATAGACACTTCTGTTCATAGATCAGAAACTAGAACAAGCCTCAAATCACTGTGCCATTTATACATCCTTTTTCTTTTTGATTTGGTTTATGTTCTTGGGTACCAAGTACTGTCTTAGGAAGAAAAAAATGGGCATAACATTTACATCAAAGAACTTAAACTTACTACCAAGCAATCATTAGTAACAATTTCAATAAAAATAGTGAATAAAAAACACAAAATGGTGAGGAAAATGTAATGGTAGAAGCTAATTTTGAAATGAGGATCAGAGAATGTTTATCTGGTGGAATAAATTTTGAACTGAGTTTTGAGCAATAAATATATTATGTATATTTGATACAGTAGCTGACAAAGGGAATTCCAAACAAAGGAGTATTCAGCATCCAAGCGTGGTAGGGACTGATGTTTTGGAAGACCAGTGTGACTAGAATTTAAGAGATGAAGATACCTGGACCTAGAGACATTGCACACAAGGCCACTGTGCTGCATGTGTTTCACTAGGTGATGAGAGAGGCCATGTGCATTCTGACCTCTGACCATTTGAGTGACTCACCATAGTACTCACTGCCACCCTGAATTCCCATAGATAAGCTCACGAGCATGGGAAGCCTCGTAGTGTCCCCTGTGTGGAGCTTCGTAGGTTCAACAGTAGAAGGCCTCCCCTGGGCCTGGGTCCATGCACCAATGTTATGATAGCTTCATCTGGGCAGATTCCACATGCTCACACCATAGATGGCCTCCTGTGGACTAGCTTCCAAATTTTCAACCATGGATGGCCTCCCCTGGACCAGGGTCCCTGTGCTAATACTGTGAATGGTCCTAATGGGGGTCCAGTTCCATGAGATCACCGTGGATAGCCACCATAGGCACCCTTGTACTCACACCATTGATAGTTTCATATGGACTGGGTTCTATGCACTCATACCATGGGCCTTACAGGACTGCCATCTTCATCTTTACGATCAATTCTTCACTACGTGGAACTGGAAGCTCAATCATAACAGCTGTCTATATCCTGAATGCATTTTTTCTTACTATTCATGTGTTATTTTATATTATAGCTCCATTTTTTTATTTATTTCTTCCACTCATACAAAGTTGATAAGTACCCCATTCCCCTCCCTCCCTCCACCCCTCACTGGATTCCCTTGTTCCCTCCCCCTTTTTCCCTTTCCTTTCCCCCCTCCCTTTCTTTCTCCCAGTGCTCTCCCCCCACTCCTGGAGTATCCTTTAGTGTGCATGACAAACTTCCCTCTGGGTCCTCCTCTCTGATGAGGTATAAGGACTCAGTGGCATTGCCTAGAGCTCTTTTTTGTGTTCCCTTTAGTATAGGAACACTATTGTGACTGTTAATCCCTTGCCTCTAAGAATCTTAGTGCTTGTGATCCATGCTAGACTTTGGGGGTTCAATGATATGTTGGTCATTGCACAGGTCATGAAAAGTCCTGTTATGATTACTTGACCCTAACTTGTATGGAGTATCTTGCATACCATTGCTCCTCCCCATCTTTAGGCTCTTACAATCTTACTGCCCCCTCTTCCACTGTATAGCTTCATTTTTTAAAAAAGAAAACAAACATAAAGGGGGACATTCAGGTGTAGGGGTGTCCACGAGTACTAGCAAGGAGTAGGGTGGATAGTATCAAATTGCATTATATACATGTATGAAATTATAAAGAAAAAAATAAATAAAAGAAATAAATAATATCCTCTGAGTTCTGAAGGGCAAACTGAGTTAAATGCTTTGCCTTAAAGACCAATAAGATATTGGTTAGCCATCACTGTATAATAATCACCCTATGTCTCAGCACCTTTATCAATTGCAAATCTATACTTATAGGTCATTTGAAAAATGACTGATTAACCTATATTCATATTATCTATACCATGCTAAGTTCACTCTGTCTATGCTATACTTCATTTGTCTTGGCTATACTGTGTCATATGAGCTAATGTACAAGTCCAAGCAACACCACTTTATGATTATAGCAGAGTGATATGTTCAGTGACCTAATTATCTTCCACAAGTCTCCTACCCTGCCATCTGGAACATTTCACCTTCTTAACATTGCTCCACCAGTGATAAAACATTCAACACAGGAACCTTTGTAGGAGAATATTCAAACCACAATGGCAATATCAAAAAGACTTAGGTTTTAGTTTTAGTTTTTCATCACAATGGTTAAAAAAGAAAAAGATGCCAGCTGAAAAACAGAAGGCATTCCATATTTCTTCATATTTTATATTACCATGTAATTTTCCTGGACTCCTGGTAGTAAATAATAAGTAGAAGGGTTAGTAAATACATCTCCACCAAATGTGTTAATAGATAGATTAAGGGTTAGTTTTACCCATAACCACATAGATTTTCCTGAGAGGAACCCCAGGGAATGATTTAAGTGAGTTCCCTGCTCTTTATGGTTTGCAAAAGAACATGCTGCCTTTCTCATAAACTTCAGCATGGTTGAGAGGGAGACCCTAAAGTAAGACATCAGCTGTGACATAATCCTCATTCAAGCATTTTCCATTTCTGGAACCTGCAGTTGTCTCATCCTCTTTATGAAATGAACATATATCCTCATTCAATTGTCCCTGTCTCTAAAGCAAGGATACTTTTACTACATATGCTGAAAAGAATTGACTGCCATGGAAACACAGACTGTTTCCAACAATGAAATTAATGCTTAACCGTTTCCAAATATACTCTGTGTCCTGTATATTTGACTATGCCAATGATCACACCTTATCCATGTAGGACTCTTAAGTTGTTTTCATTACTCCCATTATATACATCAGAAAATTCAGAGCTTGAAGTGAGAGTCTCCCCAAGATCACACTAGTCAATGACAGCAAGAGGATTAACACTCTCACTCTGTGTCTCAGCCTACAGTGAACATTTTTAGTTATCTCATTGAATTACCTCCAAAATAATTAATTTTATCAATAAATTCAATCAATTATCAATTCAATTGATTATCAATTAATTTATCATTTAATCAAAAATCAACTAATCCAAGGAAGGAGCTAGTGAGCATTAATAATTTTTCTCAACTCTAAAGTTCTAAAATGATATGAAAAATATGAAATGCTATCCAATATGTTCTTAAGTCAGTGAATGAATCCTGTGTTTAGTGGCTGCTGTTTTGGAAACTCCATTCCCTACTGTCAGGCAAATGCACAAGGTGTCCAAATAGATCACATATTGATAATACAAACACAAACCCCTAGTATCTATGGTCATACTGCAAGCCTGATGCGTCTCTACCTTTACACCATTGGAAATCCTTCCAGAAAACTCAATAATGACATTAGTGATGAGGATTCAGAGCACATGCGATTTCTTGCTGTTTTCTTTTTGCCAAATGCAAATTTTTGAAAGTTTTAGTCTGGGAAATTTTGAAAAATTGCAAAAGATGACTACTGTGCCTCTTTTCAGAAATACAGACTCATTTTTAGAAACAGAAAAATAAAGATGGTTCAACAGCTGAATGGAAATTTACAAGCAGGCAGGAGAGTGGAAAATGCACATGCTGGATGTTCATTTCAGGTGTAGAGGAAGAGTAACAAGTCCCAGCATTGAAATGAAATGAAATGAAATGAAATGAAATGAAATGAAATGAAATGAAATGAAATGAAATGAAATGAAATGAAATGAAATGAACTCCAAGGGTGGTGCAGGAGCAGCAAAACTGAAAAAAAATCAACAAACTATAATTCAGAATATCAGAGACTCTACATTAACCACCTGGAACCAGGCCAGCCTAATCTCTCCCCATCCTAAAGCTCAGGGAAATTTGAGGAAGAAGGGCGGTAAGATTGTAAGAGCCTAAAGATGGGGAGGAGCAACGATATACAAGATACTCCATACAAGTTAGGGCCGAAGTAATCATAATAGGACTTTGCATGACCTGCGCAATGACCAACATATCATTGAACCCCCAAAGTCTAGCATGGATCACAAGCACTAGGATTCTTAGAGGCAAGGGATTAACAGCCACTATAGTGTTCCTATACTAAAGGGGAACACAAAAAAGAGCTCTAGGCAATGCCACTGAGTCCTTATACCTCATCAGAGAGAGGACCCAGAGGGAAGTTTGTCATGCATACTAAAGGATGCTCCAGGAATGGGGCGGGAAGGGGGCACTGGGAGAAAAGGAGGGAGGGGAGAAAGGAAGGGAAAAAGGGGGGAAGGAGCCAAGGGAATCGAGTGAGGGGTGGAGGGAGGGAGGGGAATGAGGTACTTATCAACATTGTATGAGTGGAAGAAATAAAAAAAAATGAAATAAAATGAAAGATCATTTCACGGAGTTAAAATTTTTTTCACAAGCTGCACATTAACTACATAGTTACCATTTGAAAGAATAAAGTTAAAAGGTCTTGATAAAATGTCTAATTTGACAGGAATGACAAACAAAGTCTGTCTTTAAGAGGGAGAAAGACTTGTAAGGAAAGTTGACTGGTAGTGGGAAGAGGAGAGTTAAGAAGAGGCAGAGGGGAAAGTAACTAAAATGTGCTATATACATGTAGAAAATTGCCCAAGAGCAAAATCCATAAAAAAGAAAAGGGGTGAGGCCATGTCCCCAGGTCCCAGGTGATCTGTGCACCCCATTAGCCACTCTGCCTTTCTCCCCTAGACCCTGACACAATGACTGACATGTCAACAACCCTCCAAAGTCTAGCATGGATCACAGGCAGTGGGATCCTTAGAGGCAAGGGATTAACAGTCATGGTAATGTTCCCACACTAATGGGGAGCCCAAGAAAGGGCTCCTGGCTATGCCACTGAGTCCTTACACCTCACTAGGGTGGAAGACTCAGAGGGAGGCTTGGCATTCACACAAAAGGATGCTCCAGGGGACAGGAGGGGGAAAAGGGGAGGCATGAGGAGAAGGGGAGGAAGGGGGTAAAAGGAAGAGGAGAAGGGGGGAAGAGTGCAAGGGGGGGACTGGGGAAGGGTGGAGGGAGGGAGAGGACTGGGGTACCTTCAGGGCTTTTATGATTGGGGAGAAAAAAGAAAAGGGATAAAAGTGAGACCAGTGGAAAGAAATAAGAATTTATAAGAATTCTGAGCAAATATTCTCTAGCAACTTCTGATAACAAAGGATCTGGTCTGTCCCCCTTGCCTGACCATTCCTTTCATGCTGAGTCCCTCTTCCTCTGGTCCATCCTTCCAGTGTCTGCTCTCCACTAACCATTGCACACTTTCTCTCTGTCCTCCTGTGCATGGGTGGTGTCACTGCTCTTGCTGTGGTCTCCAGGCCCAAGTATTTGATTCGTATCATCTCAGGTTGCATAAGAAAATAATCATGTGTCCCTCGATAGTGGTGGATACATTTTGAGCAATGGGTTCTCAGGAGGTTCTCAGTAGATTTCAGTCATGAGTGAACTGTCTTATGCGAACCTAGGGAGCACTTAAGGTAGTCTCTTTTATCATCAAAAGACACAAGAAACAAAATAAGTGAGATTGTTGTGGTATAACATAACATTCCGCTTGACAGAACATTTCTTTTCTAAGCAGAAAGGTACATTTTAAAATGACAACCAAAAGCATAGTGTAATAAGTTCAATAAACCAGTACAGTAGTCAGTCATTACCATTGTCAATATGGAATCCACTGTGCTACACTGTGTGTGTGTGTGTGTGTGTGTGTGTGTGTGTGTGTGTGTCTATGGAGGAGATCCAAAGGTGACATCAAGAATCATCGAAGATTACTCTACCTCCTTATTGCTTTGCTCTGGGGATTTCCAGGCTCTGCCTTTCAGGGGGAATTACAAGTTGCCACTTGGGTCTGGCATTTTTATGTGGGATTTAAGGTCTGAACTGAGGACTTTCTGCTTGCAAAGCAAAAGTTTTGACCTCTGAGCCATTCCCCTAGCACTTTAATAGAACTGGCAGCAGCATATTTATATGGCTATGCAAGAAACACATTGTGACATGAGAGCTAAAATGTCACTAGAATGAATAGAAACTTTTCAGCTTTACTAAAATCTTAGACACTACTACTAATCCATCTTTGATTAAAGTTGTGCAGTATGACTATCACAGATGGGGTCTTGAAATAGTAGAAATTTACCTTCCACAGTTCTAGAGTTGTACATTCAAGGCCAGCATGAGGGAAGTTGGGTGTGTTCCTAGGTCTGTCTTCTTGGCCTGCAGATGGCCACCTTTGCCCTGTGTCCTCGAATGTTTGCTCTATGCCCATGTGCATTCAATGCATAAGTATTCTGAAATAGAGCCTACTTTAACAGTCTTGTTCTAAATTCATCATTTCTTTCACCTGAGTGAAAAGAGATAATGCTGATCAAGGTTAAAGAAGAATAAGGTCTGAGCTTTATTTTACACCATGGTGATCACAGTTCATAGCAATGCATTTAAGTGCTTCAAAATTGCTAAGAAAATTGATTCTAAAGGCATTTGTTTCTCACACATACTTCCACAAATGATAACTGTCTGAAGTAATACATATGCTAAAGTAGCTTAATTTATTTTGTGTTTTATGCTATAAATATAGAGGATTTTCATTTGTCTGCCATCCTTAGTTAGGCAGTGGGAACTCTTTCCTCCACAATGTCTGCATCCTGAGGCACTTGAGGTACTGAGGTATTTGGTCCCATGTGTGAACTGCAGGAACATACTTCACCTTGTCACATGACATTACACCACATATCAGAAAACTACTTTACCAACTTGAATTGCATATGCTCAAATGTCCACTGAGATTACTGAAAAAAAAATCGTTGACTTGCTTAAATTAGATCTATGTATACAGTCAGCATTATTTCATCTTGAATGTTGGAGTGTGAGAGTGAATGAAGCAGATGGAATTCCCGCCCTTACAAAGCCTCATATCCAGTGGCAGTAAGCAGAAAAAAAATTAAGCTTAAAATAAATACATAAGTGTTCAAAGGGGTAAAGTGCTAAGTAAATAAGGAGAAAAGAAAGGTCAGTTGGTAGTGAGAATGCAGGTTTCACTAAGGCAATTTTAGTTAAGATTGAAGGAGTGAAAGAGCAAAGTCAAAAAGTTGCTAAAGAAGTGGGTATAATGATTGATAGGAAACTCAGCTGAGAAGTTAATCTGGGGAGGGTCACACTGGAGTTCAAGTTCTCAGCGAGCCACAGCCTGAACATCATCTGCAAAGGCATCCCCTAACCTAGGCCTAACACTGCGTGCTGCTACTAGATGAGCACATGGCCAGTACTCTGGATTCAAGGAAAACAAAAAAATGAACGGAAAGAGCAAACACTTTGAGGACGATTGTGTATTGTATCAGTTTTGCCAGATATAATTTCTTTTTTAAATTTTTAAAAATTCTTTCCTAAATTTTACAAGCATATTGAGTAATTATCCCTCCCTCCTTTTTTTCTCTCCTTTCCTCCCCTCTCTACACCAATTCATTTCTCTCCCTCCTACCTTCCTTTCTGTCTACTATAGATCCCAGGGATCCCTCTGGATTGTTTTTTCTAGTAGGGGTTCAGGCCTCTGTGGCAGACCAAGTAGCCTTTCCTCGGGCGAACCCACTGATAGGGACACTGACCTTCATCTGTCTATCCCCAGCCCCTAAAGTTTCCTGAGATCCTCACTAGTTGATGAAGGCATGTTGTATGTCAGCCATTATGCAGGTCTGGTAAGAACAAGTCTCATTGCAGTGAGTTCTGGATGCAGCAGCCCTACTTTGAGTGAAATGTCTTGCCCAGTGGTGGATCTTATGATCTTTAGGCTCTTACAATCTTACTGCCCTCTCTTCCACAAGATTTCCTGAGCCTTGGAATAGGAAGAAGAATGGTTTTAATGGAAACAGGAAGGTAGAATTGAGGATTAAGATGTGGAAATACTATTAAATTCACTAGTATTCATTTTTGAAATTCTAAAAGAGTTGAACAACTCATAATGATATAAGTATTCTTTAAATCATCCTTACTTAATCTATGTAGCATCTATTCTGGTTTTTGTTGCCATGACAAAATAGTGAAGACTGAGTAGACACATTTATTGACCCTTGATACTGGAGACTGGGAAGTTTTCTAGGAGGACCTCATGACCTCTTACAATGTGGTGGGGAAGCAGACAGGTACATGAACATATGTGAAAGGCAAACTAGCTTCATTATGGCTTTGCTTGGTAACTAATCTCCTATGGAATAAAGCCCTCGCCCAACACGACCACAATGATAATTAAATTTTAACTTGAGTTTCAGGAGAACAAACTGAATTGAGACCATAGCACTCACTTTTAACCCTTTGTCAGTAATTGAAGAATCTTAAGTATACCCAGCCCTCCTAAAAAAAGTCGTATTTATCAGCTACTCAGAGCTCAATCTGACACAAGAACCTCTCAGTGGAAGCAAAAAGGCCAATTAATGAGACCAGGGTAGCCTCAGTCATAGTTAGGTTGAAAAGTTGTGGAATAAAAGTTCTGCCTTTCCTTCTCCATTACCACTAATCCTTGTTCCAGTGCCAGAAATGTTAGACTAACTACAAGAAGACCACATGAAATATTGCAAAGAGAGACCACATATCCATCATCTGCCCATGTGGAGAAAGGGAAAAAGGAAAAACAGATCCTGCCCCTTATGTCTTTAAATCACACAACTAGCACAGGAAGCAGAGAGCACAGTATATTGAATTGGATATTGCTTTAAATGGACAAGACTATGATTGCTGTAGGTAACAAGAAATTAAATATGTCCAGAATTTTTTTAAAAATTAGCTATGCAGTGCAGAAGATTAAAACTGGATCTATACTTGTCACCATGCACTAAAATTAATTACAAATGGATCAAGGATCTCAATATTAGGCCAGAGACTATTAAAAACCCTAGTTGAAAGGACAGGGAACTCCCTTGAGCTGATTGGGCTAGGCCAACAGTTACTAAACGGAAATCCAATAGCACAGACACCAGAACCAACACTCAACAAATGGGATCTTATGCAATTAAAGAGCTTCTGAGCAAAAAGGCAACCCACAGAATGGGAGAAAATCTTCACTAACCACATAACTGATAGAGCTCTATTATCCAGAGTGCACAAAGAACTTAGAAAACTAACACCAAGGAAATAAATGGCCCAATTAAAAAATGGGCCTTGGAACTCAAAAGAAACTTTTCCAGTGATGAAATTGAAATGTTTAACAAGTATCTTAAAAAATGCTCTACATCCCTAGCCATCAGGGAAATGCAAATCAAAATGTCCCTGAGATATCATCTCACCCTGGTCAGGATGGCAAAGATCCACAATACAAAAAACACCAAATGCTGGAGAGATGTGGAGAGAAGGGAACTCTCCTACATTGCTGGTAGGAATGCAGGTTTATATAACCACTCTGGCAATCAGTATGGCAATTTCTAAAAAAAATAAAGATTGAAATATCATGTGACCCTGCTATACCACTTCTGGGAATAATCTCCATAATGCAGTAATTCACTACAGTGACACAAGCACAACCATATTCATTGCAGCACTTTTTACAATAGCAAAGTCATGGAATCAATCCAATGCCCAACAGTTGACAAATGGATAATGAAAATGTGATACATTTATACAATGGAATACTACTCAGCCATCAAAAAAGATGAATTAATGAAATTTGCCGGAAAATGGATGGAATTAGAAAAAAATTTTTTAAATATTTTTTTATTTCTACTCATACAACTTTAACAGGTACACCAGTCCCCTCCCTCCCTCCAACCTCCCACCGTCCTATGCCCCCTCCCCTCCCCCTCCCTCCCTATCCCCAGTGCCTCCCCCTCCCATCCCCAGAGAATCCTTTAATGTGCATGCCAGACTCTCCTCTGGGTCCTCCTCTCCGATGAGGTGCAAGGACCCAGTGGCATTTCCCAGAGCTCTTTCCTGTGTTCCCCATAAGCATAGGAACACTACTGTGGCTGTCAATGCCTTGCCTCCAAGGATCTTAGTGCATTTAGCAAATGCTAGAATTTGAGGGGCAATAGTGTGTTGGACATTACACAGGGCATGCAAAGTCCAATTATGATTGCTTCAGCCGTAACTTGTGTGGAGTATCTTGCATGTCATTGCTCCTCCCATCCTTGTGCTCTTACAATCTTACTGCCCCCTCTTCTGCAAATTTCCCTGAGCTAGAAAAAAAATTATATTGAGTGAAGTATCCCAGACATAGAAAGTTAGACACCATATGTACTCCCTAATAAGTGGATCCTAGTTCCAAACCCACTTAATGACATATTCAAAGGTAAATCTCTGTAATATCTACTGTATTCACAAAGATTATGAACAGGAGGGAAGGGGAAGGAGAGCCTCAAAAAAAAGTGGGGGGAGATAGGGGATCATGCTTCAGTAGAGAAAATAGGCCACAGCCATGTATACATGTAAGTAGTGATACATCTGGTGAAGCTCACTCTCACTTCCCTTCCTGGTCACTTGGGACTGAACAGGTTTGATCTCACCATTCAGGGAGTGTATAGGGACTTGCAGATAAACAGTAACCATCTGGCTAATGAGACACTGACCCCCCTCCCCCAACTGCTGAGTCCTTACTCTATTCTTCTATCTACCTTTGAGTCTCCTCCTATATTAAGATCATTCATTTAAACAGTCTTTTGTCTTTGGTTAGGAGGTGATCTTCCATACCGATCATGCAGGATGCAGCCAAGGGAGGTGCAGGAAAAGCAAAACCAAAAAACAACAAACCATAATTCAGATCACCAGTGACCCTACATTATTTACCTGGAACGAGACCAGCCAAATCTCTCCCCATCCTAAAACTCAGGGATCCTTGTAGAAGAGGGGGCAGCAAGATTGTAATTTCCATAAGAATTCCAAAGTCTTCCTTTATATAAGTAGAATTATAATTCATATGGAATCAAAAAAATACTACATAACCAAAGCAATCCTAAACAGATAGAGCAATGCTGGAGGAAACACAATACCTGGTGTCAAATTAAATTATAGCATAGACCTGGCACACAAACAGATTCATGTGTACTAACCAAGGTTCTCTAGAGGAATAGAACTAATAGAAGTATTTGTGTGTGTGTGTGTGTGTGTGTGTGTGTGTGTGTGTGTGTGTGTTATGCATATATAACTTCATTAAATCAATTCACAAATAAAAGCATTGTCCTTCAAAGTAGCCACCCATAGCTGTTTCATTCTTGAATTGAATGTCTCACAAAATCAAAGGATTTCAGGAAAGTATCAAGCCTCAATCATATGCTTGGAGGGCTGAAAAGGCTGGACTTTGATGTTAGGGATGGACAACAGCCGAGTCAAAGACCCCAAGTTCCAACAGCCATGAGCAGCTATGCTCCAGCGTCCATGATGCATAGCAACAAGGCCCACGAGATTAGGCTCCAACAGTAGAGAGAACAATGGCAAAGCAAAAAGGGCTGAGTTCTGACATTAGCCAAAAGCAGGCAGCAGTGGTAGTGCGACCAAGAAGGCAGGGATGAACTGGCAATGTACTCACACAGCATGTTGACACAGCATAAGGGAAGAGCACGTCCCCCTCCTCCTTGCACTTCCTTTTGTCCCATCCACCACTGGGCTGAATCTTCCATATCAATTTTAGATTATCACCTGCAGGTTTGTTCAGAGGTTTGCCCCCAACTATTGATTCTTCACAGCTGTGCCTCAAACCGCTGTCAAGTTGAAACCTAAATCTATCCATTACACATAGACAACAGAATATAATAGAAATTCAGCAAGATAGACACAACCATATGATTTTTAACAAAGATGCTAAAACACATGTTGAAGAAAAGACAGTCTAATCCAAAAATGGTGCTTTGAAAACTGGATATACACATGTAGAAAAATGAAACTATAGATCGACATCTCTTGCCTTTATAGAATTAAGTACTAATGAATCAAAAATCTTGATGTAAGACCTGAAACTCTGAAACTATAAGGGGAAAATATTTCCCCCTATATAGACATAATCAAGAATTTTCTGAATAAGAAAACAATGCCAACTACTGACAAATGGAACCCCATGAAGCTATGAAGTTTCTGCAGAGCAATTGAAAGTGGGAGAAAAAAAATTTCTAGCTATGCATCTAGCAGAAAATCAATATCTAGATCATGCAAAGAACTCAAAAAAAGCAATCAATTAACCCAATGAATGGGCTAATGAAATGAACAGTTTTCTAAAGATAAAGAATATGGCAAATAAACAAAAAAGTTTGATTTCACTAGTCATCAAAGAAATGCAAATTAAAACTACATTTTGATTTCATCTCATTCCAAAGAGAATGGTAATTATTAAGAAAACAAACAACAAATTATGGTAAGGATGGGAAAATAATCATTTATACCGTATTGGTGCAAATCTAAACTAGCTCAGCCACTATAGAAATTGAGGTAGAAGTTCCTCAAGAAACTAAAAACAGATCTATCATATGACCCAATCATGCCCCTCCTGCATATTTACACAAATAACAAGTCAACATTAAATAGCATTATGAACAATAGTTACATTGTGAACTGCCATCAACAGAGTAATGTGTAAAGGTAATATAGTATGCATACACAATGTAATTTTTTCAGCTATAAAGAATGAAATTGTGTTGTCTGAAGGAAAATGTGTTAATTTGGACATAATAATGTTAAGCTAAATAAGTCAGTATCAAAAAGATAAATATTGCATGTTTTCTCTCATAGGTGATTTCTAGATTTTGTATGGACACATAAAATCATATATAAATAAATGATATGAAAATAGAAGCCAAACTTTAGGGGGAAAGAAAACTAAGGAGAAGAGATGGAAGGAGGAGAAAGGATTGTGTGTGTGTGTGTGTGTGTGTATACCTAAAGTGCATTATATATTTACAGTAAAACATCTTTATATAAACTTTCACATTATATAAACTTCATATAAATATATATACAATAATAGCTATAAAAGGAACAACATAAATAATGTATTTGTTTTTGTAAAGTCTGATTTATTTGCTTTTTATTATTTTGCTGTTTATGCTTTGCTCTTCAATGTTCTTAAATAAAAGACATTCATAATTTTACATTTATTTTTTTACTAAGAAAATTTTAGTTGTTGCTTTTGCATTTAGGTGCTTGAATTTCTTTGAATTACTTTTTATGTGTCGCAAAATAAAGGTTCAACTTCAGCCTTTACATATATATATATATATATATATATATATATATATATATGTAGCTCTTCTAGCATCTTTAATTGGATAAATTATTTTTTTCTCATTGAATGGTCTTCACACCATTTCTGAGAATTCTATTCCTTAGAGTTTTAGGCTTATTTCTGGACTGTAATTTTGTAATATATATATATATGTTGTGAATTTTTTCATGGTATTGAAGTAACTATAAAAAATAGTTTTGCTGCATTACATCTATCAGTAGGGTTTCTATCCATTTATTATTATTATTATTTATTCAATTGTGCATGTGTGTGCGTGTATGTGTGTGTGTGCATGTATGTGTGTGTAGAACCACAGACGAATTCGGGAACCACCATGGACCGCCTCCACCTCCTCCTTGTTTACTCTGCCCCGGGATTCACAGGCTCTGCCCAGGATCAGAACCAGGACCAGAAATGCAGGCCGCCCCCACTTCCACCTGGCATCTATACATGGGGTTTAGGATCTGAACTCAGGACCTTCCGCCTGCAAGGCAGAGGCTTAACCCCTGAGCCACCTCTCCAGCCCGGGTTTCTATCCATTTTGAGACATTTCGTAGCATGAGTGAATGTGATTAATGAAGTAATGGAGATTTCCCACATTGCCTGCACTCATAGGTTTATTTCTACTGTAAACTTGTTCATGTCTTTGCAAGGAACTGCACAGTGCAAAGATATTCCCACATTGCCCACATCCACAGCAGTTTCCTCTTGTGACAGCACTGAAGGAAATTGCATTTTTTGTATTTGTATTTTGTATTTGTATTTTAACATTGATTACATACACAGGATTGACTCCAGTGTATCTTGTATCATTGAATAATATTTAGAAAAGAAAAAGCTCTGTCACATTGCTTTACTCCATAGCCCATGATAGTGAAGGGAACTATGACTTGTGAAGCCTTTCTTTCACATGGACAAATAAATACATGGTTTCCCTCCACTGTGAATCATTTTTTGTGATAGCAAAGAGATTCCTGATATGTGAAAGTTTTCTCATACCTTACAAGCACTATGAATTTCTTTATGGTGTCAGAGGGATTTTATTCAGAGATTTTCCTACATTGCAGACATACTCACATTAACTCCAGCATGAATTTTTTTACATCTTTGAACATTTCATAAAGAAGGAACTGTTTTCTTGCATTGTTACATACAGTTTCTCTGCTCTGTGAAACCATTCATAGAAGAGAAAACTATTAGAGTAGTGAGTTTCACATGGATAACCTGTTCTCCACTGTTCTCCATGACTTCTTTCATGTATATTCCATGAGGTAAAATAAGGAGAGGGTTTAACACCCACTTTATATGTAGAAGGTTCATTTCCATTGTGAATTATTATGTGTCTTGAATTCTTCCAAAAATCACACAAACTTTCCCGTATTGCTTGATACATAAGGTTCTCTCCTGAATGATTTTTTTCATGTAAACAAAACAAAATTGAAAGTTCTCCCACATTGAATATCTTTATAGCTTCCTATCCTGTGTGAGTCCTTTAGGAACCATTGGGATGATATCAGGCTTTACCACATTCCTTACATGTTCAACATACTTCTGTTACTGACAGATTGTGTCCTGTATGGACTGCAATGAGCAGATTCTACTGGGATTTTTATGGTCGTCTTCAGTGTTCTGGTCTTTTTGGTTTTTATCTTTTGTAGCAGTCAGGTTTCTGAAGGCTTTCTGAATCACACCTCTGAAGGGTTTCTTCTGGGAAGGATCTAGCAAAGCTTTTCATGACAGTGCAAAGTTTACAGGCACATTCTCAAAGGTCAACAGATTCCATTTCTTACTCTAGAAACATTTGCTATCTTCACAACTCTCCTGGAGTCAGTGGTCACAAAGGCACAGAGGCAAAACAATGCCTGGGGATGCAGGCGGTTGTCAAACCAGTATTCTTTGTATATCTTAAAATACACAATAAAATTCAACTGCTTTTTATAGAACAGTATCTAATAGCATTTTTGCTTTTAATATTCCAGTTCTTGTCACAACTTCTTATGCCTGCCCCTTTCCATCTTGTAATCACTATTCTCTTTTTTATTTTCATGAAATAAATTATTTAGTTTCCACATTGGCAGAACACCTGGTGTTTTCTGTCTGCCTTATTTATTTAACATAATCTCTTATGTGCCCTCCATGTTGCCGAAAGTAATAGGATTGTATTCTTTTTGAATCTGTATAGTGTTCCATTGTGTATATGTACACATTTCCTTTAACTATACTTTCATTGTTCATTAGTTATCTAGATTCATTCCACATCTTGACTCTTGCTAATACTTCCACAATAAATAATTAGTACAGATATCTTTGCAACGCTAATTTACTCTCTTCACAAAACT
The DNA here is from genome assembly GCA_023101885.1 of Typhlomys cinereus. Taxonomy (NCBI): domain Eukaryota; kingdom Metazoa; phylum Chordata; class Mammalia; order Rodentia; family Platacanthomyidae; genus Typhlomys; species Typhlomys cinereus. Next base: position 9,674,038 of record JALPQD010000019.1, read on the forward strand.
TGTAATTCTTGTGTGTGTGTTTTGTGTTCATGCATTGTGTGTAAGTATGTATGTATATAATACATATGAGCATATGAATGTGGTAGCACATGTGTAAGAGTGCACATGTGGAGGTAGAGGACAACCTTCAGGTGTTATTCTTTCCTCTCTATATTGTTTGAGACTGGGCCTCTTCACCACTGCTGCATAAACTCAGCTGACTGGTCCTTGAACTTCTGAAGAGTCTCAGGTCCTGTCTCCACTTCCTGTAGGGCTGCTAGGATGAGCGGTGCTGATGGCACTATGTCTGACATTTATGCTTCAGCAGCAAGAATTCTGCCACGGAGTCATCTTCTCAGCCCCCAAAGATGGCATTTTTACCTTATAACTTTGTTGGCTATTGGCCTTATCCAAACTTACATGCACATATAACTTAGAGGATTTTTTTAAAACTATGGTTTGTCCAACTTTTCATCACACATATTAGATATGCATAACAGTAGTAGGTGCTCAAAAACACAAATATTGAACTGAAGAAAAATATCAACCTTACCATTTGAGGAAAAAAAGAGAATGTATTCTTCAGACATCGAGATAAATAGCTGTTGAGCCTTCTTGTTGGTCTTGCCACTAAATATGGCTGAGGGCTTTTACCATATTCACTTTGCTGAAGGTTTATGTTGACTCTTGCGTTTGGCTTGAGTTTTCCCAAACATCTCCAAGAGCTTCCTCTGCCATGTGAACCAGAGTCTACATATGACTGAATCTCTGATCTCAATACTATGTTAGGTGGATGGGGTAACTTTTGCTATGAGTCTTGATCATGGTTTCCTAAAGGTAGTTGACTGTTAGGGGAATGTATTGAGCTTTAAAGACAGACACATCCTCACTTCTGAAGACAACAGTGTCCCTGTGTAGAAGACAAAGGCTACATGGGCCTAGAGTTCTTTTTTTTTTAAAAAAAGAAAAAAAAAAAAGCTCCCCACGTGATCCCAACATACAGTGGATACTGCAGAACTTCCCAGATCACATATATAGAAAGCTGAGCGGATTGCAAGAGCACCCCAGTATGTATGCATCCCTTAGGGAGAGCCTTCCTTCTTCCACTTACTAGCCACAGGAAGCCTGTTACAATGAATTTACTGTGGTGAACACACATGCTGCATTCTGAAAAGCTGGGATGTTCAGATGTAGAGAACAGGATAAGGCCAAAACAGCTGTGGGAATTTCACAGTTGTCTAAGAGATGGAACCCAGTCTTTCTCTCATCATTATCTTACTGAGTCAGACTCACAACCAAACTGTGATGCAGGTCTTGTTAATGCATTTTTTTATTGTGCATGCTAGCATGCTTGATGGTGGAAAAGAGAAGGGGCTCTCTGGGGCAAAGTTCTGATATGTAGGGAAAAAACAAAACAAGATCTTTTGTAAATGTGAAATCACCTACTCTGCAGTCCACAAAGGAAGGCACAGCAGAGACACATCTTATTCATCTGCCCAGAGACTAATCTTGCCCTCCATGGGCTGAGCATTTCCCATCTTCTAGACAATCCCCCACAGGCTTACTCAAGGCCTAACTGAAGGGATGGAAAGGAAGCAGGTTAACTCCTGGAATGATATATTTCAACCCTCGCAATCCTTGAGGCACAAAGGTTAAACTCTGTAACTCAGATGATGGGTAAAAATTCTGACATTTATGGGGTTTTTTCCTAGTTTTGCATCTTTGACTAAGTAACTAAACTACTTTGTCTTTGCTTCCTCATTTTTAAAGTGGTACCACTATAATCAACCTTACAATTGTGATGTTCGCATGGAGGATACATGCAGAGAATTTTGGTACAAAGTCAGCCTTAGACACATAGGAGATGCGTCCAGATGATGGAAATGCCAAAATTTCCATTGTCCATAATATCAGACTCCTAACTGTGCCCTCACATGCCCCAGTACCTGACTATATTCCTATCCTCCTTTTTCTTGCTTCCTGCCACTTTCAAAGCTACTCTGAATTCACCATGCTCAATTCTTCTGTAGTACAGCCAACTTGGAATCCCACTTGTGTTAGCTAGCTATATAGGTGTCAACTTCACATTTGAAGATTAAGTTCTGGGCGCATCTGTAAAGAACTACTAGTTAAAACAAGCCCTGAGTAGTCCTGCAAGAAATTGTCTAATGTAATGGTTTGAAATGTGAGTTGTTCCTTATAGGCACGTGTTTGAACCTTTAGTCATTTGGGAAAGATATGGCACCTTCAAGAGGTAGAGCCTCACTGAAGAAAAGCAGTCATAGAGGATGGGCCTTGAGGATGGTTAGCCCTGTCCTCCTTGAATGAGTGAGTCTGTTCTGCATGCTCGCAACTTCCATGATAGACAAGACTTAGGCCACCTCCAGCTTCTGTTAGTCAGTCACGCTGCTTCCGCCATAAAGAACTGCATCACCCCTGTGGAACCTGAGGCTGAATGTGAATTAGGTTGTATGTAGTGTTGACTAACCACAACAGAGAAGAATAGCTGAGAGATCTAATTATAAGGGAAGGCCCAGCCCATGGTGAATGGAACTATTCCTTGGTCAGTAGATAAAACGGAGGGAACTGGCTCAATAAGTTGCCATATTTCAGCAGACTTTCAGTTTGTCAAGTAAGGCTTGTCCCTCTCTCAGCAATTCTGGTGGATATGATATGGCCAGTTCCCTTGGATCCTAGTGTTGATGTAAACTCCCTTTCCAAGCTGGGCTATAAACTCTAACAGAGAATTGTAAGCAAGAAAAAAATCCCATTGTTCCCTAAGTTGTTGGTGGTAAATTTATTGAAAATATACAAATGGCAACACTATCTCACCATTATGCATTCATCAGAATAGTGAGATTACTGAGCATGATATACATTGGGACACATTCTGTATTCCAGATTATAATTGTCTATAAATGTACATAATTACTATTTGATATTACTATTCTCCATTAGAATGTAAGCTGTTGCATGTGACTAAAGTTTTAGTTTGATAGCTTACTGCTGTACTCCCAATGTTTGGCATGCCGCCTCATACATCGCAATTGTGCGTAAGTCTTTGATGGATGGGCAAAAGGAAAAATGAATGCGCATATACAGGATGAATTCTCTGAAGGATAAGATACAAGTTGTGATATGTAGGATAGTTCTAGAGCCAGGAAACGTCTTTTTTGCTTCTAAATATTAAAAACTTGGACAAGATCAGCTGTTGATAACTTCCACAGAATTCTTGGAGCCTGGTTGCTGCTGGATCTTTGACTTTACAATCCTACCACCTAGTGGTCGTGGTGTGTATTTCATGAAGGAAGCGATCCATGAAGCTGGAAATTTGAGCAGTTCCCTTCACTTCCCTCCTTCCTACGGCTCCACTTTCCCTCAGCGAGTGGACAGCCTGGGGCTTTGTCCTCACGTTCATCACGCACTGCTGAAAAGTATTTGCTGATTTCCAGATTGCTAATAATTAACACAGGGTGCTGACATTACAGTCTGTGATCACAGTGTCTATTTATAATTAATGGTAAGTATGATGTGGTTGACTTGTTCCTTTGGCTTATGTTTATTGTTTACAGTTCTTTGTCCAGCTTAGCAGGACATACCAACATCAGGAGCCTAGGGAATGGGCCACACCATATATCCACAGGACCACTGAGAGAGGTACAATCTTCATTTGCCAGACTGGCATATTTGGCCGAACACATACACACACACACACACACACACACACACACACACACACAAAGCCAACTTCATTAACCAGATCCTCCATCTTATTCACCTGCCCAAGGACTAGTCCTGCCTACCATGGACCGGGCCATTCCCATTAAATAGACCATCCCCTAACATTTTGCTCTGCACATAATTTAACCACTGCTTCTTTACAAATGTGCCCATAGCTCAAACCCTCAACCATCCAGTTGATGCCTGTATTTATGACAGATACTGAATATGTCTTCTCGGGGGGAAAAATCACTCATTAAATAGCAGATTCAACAATTTTTAAAAGGCAAAAACACACCACTCTCACTTTGTTTGCTTTGTGTGTAGCTGATGACCACACAGCCATCTCCCCCTGTTTCTGATGCTCCACGCCATCATACATGTGCTAGCTAGGTGCTAAGTTATGCGAACAGAGAAGCACGAAGCAGGGAGAGAGCTGGAGAGCTGGAGAGGCATTCCGCATTTAGAATCAGAAAAGGCCAGGCTTGCCTTCTAGCTCACAGAGTTTTACGTCTGTCGTCCTGAGCAGATAACTTTCTCTAATACTCATTCCTTTCAACTGTAAAATGAAACTCAGTGATATCAAATAGATATCATCGTCCCCATTTTACAGAAGAGTCAGTGTCGCAAAGTGGAGAAGACGGCCTGTGTCTGCGTGGAGCTGGATAGCTAAGAAGAGTCCGAGCCTGCTCTCCAGGGCTTGAACTGTGGCCCCCATGGCCAAGCCTAGAGCTATTCTGGAAGAATGAGCGCAGTACCTGAGCAAGGGGCGTGCGTGTGGTTTTAAGACCCCAAACCTCCCCCCTTTCTGGCGTATTTAAGATCACTCTCCATCCTCCTGGCCGATTCTAGCTGCTCCACAGCCTCCAAGTCCTTGCCCATCAAAGATAATCTACTTTTGTGTTTTATTTATTCAGATTTAGCTTAACAAGAGATGAAAAGATCCCATTTACAATTATTGCAGACAAAAATGATCTGTGAAATCTTTAAAGTCCTGAATAAAATATTTATATGCTTCGTTAAAAAATCACACATAAAAATCTAGATCCTTTTGCAAATATTGGCTAAACAAGCTAAGCAGAGTAGTCTTGTTCTTTGATTCTCATTGAAAATACCCAGATAAATCATATCTAATTTATCTTGCTTCCATTTCTATGCCCCATTTTTTTTGCACTCTCTCTGCTTGCTTCATTGAAGTCCTTTAAAATTAATACGTTTAAGTCATTCTAGCAAAGAATGAAATGTGAATGGTACACTGTTATACAACACAGAAGCCCTTCTCTGTAAACCTATTAGAATGCAAAGAAGAAATAATGCATAAATTAATATCACCTGCCCCTCACCTAGACAATCTGATCATACTTTTCCGATATGCGTCCCTCTCAAAATGTTTTGTGCTACCAGTGGATCCTGAGTTCACATATTAATTTGCATATTCAACTATTCTTTCATTCATTCTTCAAATATTTACAGCAAACTATTATGTAATTGCTTATGTAGCAGGTACTAGGCACTCCCAGAGGAGGAAAACCTCTCTGGGGCACAGAACATGATGAGGGAGTCTGGACTTCATCATTCCTTGGCTATATAACCTTAGCACATTACTTAATATCCCTGAAACTTGATGTGCTCATCTTACAAATTGAATACTAATACCTTAAAAATTACTCAGATGGTGAGTAAAAAATGAAAAACAAAGTTGTATGAAGCATAACTTTAGCTGTGTAACCTTGATACGACATCTACTTCGACCTTACAGGGATCACAGGCATGCACACATGCAGTCATCCCTCAGGATCCTTGAGAAATTGGTTATAGGACTCCAGTAGATACCAAAATTTGAAGATACGTAAAATGGTACAATATTTACATGCAGCCTGTGTACATCCTCCCATATATTAGTTTAAGTAATGTCATAGTTGGATATAGGTGTCCACTTGATGGTTGCAGTTTAGAACTCTGGACACATTTGTAGAAAAATAGTAGTTGATTTAAACCCAGGGCAAACCTGCAGGGAATTGTCTAGCTGATGGGAAAGGTCCAGCCCATGGTGGGTGGGACTAGGCCCTGGACAGATGATTAAAATACAAAGAACTCTCTTCTACTGCTTTTAGGATCAGATTGCTCTAGTGTCTCTAAAGCTTTAAGCTGCGTTGTTAAGTTATTTATTTCTGATGTTTCTTTTTTTTTTTTTTTTGATGTAGGCATTAAGAGCTGTGAACTTATCTCTTAGGACAGCTTTCATTGTGTCCCAGAGATTTTGATAGGTTGTATTCTCATTATCGTTCGCTTCCAGGAAATCTTGAATTTCCTTTGTAATTTCTTCCTGAATCCATTTCTCATCCAGCATCATAGTGTTTAGTTTTCAGGAGTTAGTGTATTTTCTGTTGTTTGTTGTGTTACAGATGTCAAGCTTTAGACCATGGCGGTCTGATAGGGTACAGGCTAGAATTTCAACTTTTCTGTATATGTGGAGATTCGTTTTGTGGCCCAATATGTGATCATTTTGGAGAAAGTTCCGTGTGCTGCTGAGAAAAATGTGTATTCTTTGGTACATGGATGAAAAGTTCGATAGAGATCTGTACGGTCCATTTCAGTAAGAGTTTGATTAAGTTCCAAAGTGTCTCTGTGAAGTTTTTGACCTGTTGATTTATCCCATGTTGAAAGGGCGGTATTGAAATTCCCAAGAATTATCGTTTGGGGGTTGATTTCTCTCTTTTGCCACGTAGGGTTTGCTTAATAAATGTAGAGAGGCCCGTATTGGGTGCATATATGTTCAGTATTGTGAAGTCTTCTGGTGAATTGTACCTGTGACTAAAATGGTAGTATCCATCTGTGTCTCTTATGATTTTTTTTGGTTTGAAGTCCACTTTGTCTGACAGCATAATGGCTACCCCTGCTTTTTTCCTAGTTCCATTAGCTTGCAAAATTTTGGACCAGCCCTTTATTTTTAGTATGTGCTTATCTTTTGTGGTGAGATGAGTTTCCTGAAGGCAGCAGATTGATGGGTTGTGATTTTTAATCCAAGTTTGTAATCTGTGTCTCTTGATTGGTGAGTTAATTCCATTGACATTTAATGTTATAATGGAGAAATTATTTTGAATTCCAGACATTTTTTATGTTTAGTGGCTTTTGTAAGTGTATTATTTTTATTATCTGTCCTCCTAGTTACGCTTGTTTTTTCCTTCAAGCTTGAGTATCATTTCTAGCATTTTTTGAAGGCCTGGTTTGGTAGACATGTAAGCCTTCAAGTTGTCTTTGTGCTGGAAAACTTTTCTTTCTCCCTTGATCATGACACATAGTTTTGCTGGGTACATCAGTCTGGGTTGACATTTTTGCTCATTCAATACTTGAAGTATGTCTCTCCAAGCTCTTCTTGCTTTTACTGTTTCCATTGAGAAGCCATTCATAATTTTAATAGGTTTACTTTTAAAAGTGACTTTTTTTTTCCTTGAAGCTCTTAGCACCTTTTTCTTTGTCTTGAATGTGGTGTGTTTTGACTACTATTTGCCGAGACAAGTTTCTATTTTGGTCATATCTGTTTGGGGTGTGGAATGTCTCTTGTATTTGGATGGGTCTCTCATTCTTTAGATGAGGGAAGTTTTCCTTGATGATAATTTAAAATATTTCCTCAAGTGTGGTATTATGGGATTCTTGCTCTGATATTCCATGAATGTGCATGTTAGGCTTCTTCAGGGTGTGCCATAACTCTTGAATATTCCTCTCAAGTATTATTTTGGCTTTAACAACTTCTTCCATTGAGCTGGTTAATACTTCCACTTTGTCTTCAGGATCTGAAATTCTATTTTCTGTTTTGTTAGTTCTGCTGACAAGACTTTCTGTTGAGTTCTGGGTTGAAGATAACTTGTCTTTCAGTTCAATTTTAAACTCTGCTTGAGACTGTTTTAACTGCTTTATGCCTATTTTTGTTTCTTGAACTGTTTTTCTCAACTCCTCCAAGTGTCTGTTGTGTTCCTAAAGTGGTTGATGTAGTTATTTAACTCCTCCTGGATTTCCTCTTTCATAGTATCAATCATGGTAATGATCATGCTTTGAAAGTCATTATCTTGGGCCTGGCTTTCTTGGCTATTTTCTGTGAATTTGTTCTGGTTGGAATGTATATCACTGTGGGGTTAATTCTTTCGGTGGGAGATTTGTCTTCTTGGGTTTTGTTTCTCATGGATCTGCACTTTGACTTGGGCATTGTTGTTTTGTCTCTTAAGACCTTTCAGTTTCTGTGTGTTTTTGACTGATCTGAATTAGTTGGTATTACTACTCTTAGGCAGTTATTACTAGTGTTTGCCTTGGAGTTGGGTGCGTTTGTCTGTTGTTATTGTTGTTTCCTAGATAAGGCTATTAGACTGTTAGTACATCAATTAAGTCAGGTTTAGTAGACAGGGGGTGAATGTTAGTATGGTAGTTCACTTTTACGATTTAGTACCTTGGTGATATGTGAAGGTGAGTAGTGTAGTCCCTGAAGTTGTATATGTTTGGGGGGTGGCTATATGGAAAAGTTAACCTACAGTGATTAATAATTGAAAGGAGCAGGATGGTAAAAAGGGGTTTACTTATCTTTGGGCTGGATGTGAGGAATCTCTCCCATGTGATAGGATGATTTTAGAGGACTTCAGATGTATCGCCTTTGTCCCCTAGAGCTTTGCTTGAGTTTCCTTTGGACTCTGTTGAAGTCTGAGGAGCAGTGTGTACTTCCTGGGCAGCAAGCGTTCCGAGCGGGCGGAAAGGGCAGAAGTGCTGATGGAGATAGAGGTGTACTTCACCTTGGACCTGGGGTGTGGCCTAGTGGCCCACCCTAGCCAGGGCAACCTGGGTGCTGCTCAGGCTGGCTGGTGGGAGGAGCTGGGACGAGCGGGTGACCTGGTGGCTGGTGGGATTTACCTGAGAAGCAGTGTCTACTCCCTGGACCGTGAGCATCCCGGGCAGGTTGAAAGGGCAGACCTAGACTCTGGTATCTTGTTACAACAATGGAAATTAAATTTAAACCTCCGGCTACTTATAAAGCATTCATACTTTTAGTGACTGACTATCCAGTTTTCAGGGGTTTTCTCTAGAACATTACAATTGAGTCATTTCTATTTCTAAAACATTAATTAAGAGAATACATGTTTATAGTTGTTTTTGCATCAGGAAATTGTGTCCTGAGACATTGGTAGAAATATATGAGACACCATTTCCAAAACAAAAATAAACAAATGAAATAAAATACAGTTTGAGTTGTTGAATGGATTTTCATCAAAATTTGTTAAGGGAATTCTGGTTTGGTATTAGGATAGGTTTTTCTAACAATTTCTGAAATGGCCTAAACATACTTTTGCTATTTTGTATTAGATATTTATGTAAAGTGACATTTTCAAAATCAAATATGTATTAACACTGAAAGATATCTAAGCTGTTCTACATCCTTCAATATCAGATATTCAATAAAAATTTAATTTTTATGCAGCAATAAACAAGTACATCCATCTTACTAGTAATTTTGTTTTACTAAAGGGAAAATTTTGTATATACCAAAGAATAATTTTAAAATAAATTTCTTTTTGATTTATTATTAGCAAATGTTTTATTTATATAGCTACATGTATACATAAAACGTTTCTTAAAAGAGTTGCAAATGGAAGAAGATTAAGGAGACTTGAATTGTACAACAGAAAGTGTTATGGAAATGTGTCTAGTCTTGACAATCACACCCTGCCACCACTATCGAGAAATGTTATCTGCTCACTGCTGCCTTGCTTGGGCTTGAGCCTATGTGAAGAGTAAGTATTGATTGTGCATTTTTTGTACTCTTTCTCCCTCAGTAAAGGGAAGCATACTGGAAACATTTAAACAGTGAAATTCTGAGACTATTCAATATCAAAGGACAGAGAAAAACAGACTGGGCTTAGTGGAGTCTAGTGGGTCTAAATTATGGATAGGTAAGCCTGAAGTCCTTAGAACCCAGCTCTAGCCAAATTATTATGTATCTTTATACTCTCATAGCCTCACTTGTCATATGGCATTGTCTCTGGGTATAGTCTAATGCTAGCTTAGACTTTGTTCCCAGTCTAACCTAAAGAGGATTTGTAGTGACTTGAACATTTCATGCTAGAGGAAGGCCTAGCAAGTGAACAGCCAGAAGGCTCAGAAAGTTCTTGAAACTCAAAATTTTGAGGTGGTGGAACTCCTTTTGGGATATGGGAAAATATGAACAGCATCTGGGGGAGGAGACATTCCTGCCAGATTGCAGCGAGGAAGCCTAGAAGAGACTGCTGAACTGTCAAGCAGTCTGGAAGAATAAGTCAAGCAGATTAAAGGAGGACGGTTGCACAGTTTCAGTCAGCTAGAAGAAGCCTTGAGCAGTCAAGTCTGGAAGAGACTGCTGGGCAGCCTAACTAAGAAGTCAGAAAGAGAAAGAAGGACAACTGGGTATGCCACAGAAGCCTGAACTCCCAAAAGAGTAAATAAGCCAGAGGGAACCCTGGGGCCATAGAAGTGGTCAGGCAGGAAGGTGGGAGGGAGTGGAATGGATTGATGTGAAAAGGAGGGAGATGGGAGGGAAGGAGAGGGGGGAAGCAGGAATTAGTCCTCGATATGCTTGTAAAACTAAAACATAAATAAATTTTAAAAAGAAGTCAGAGAAAAAAAGAGGGAGAGAGAGAGAGAGAGCAACAATCTCAGAGAAAGAAGTTTCAAGAGAGACCCCAAAGTATCCTAGAAGCTTAGATGAGATTTTCCTAGTAAGTCAAGCACAGAGGTTGCTAGCAATGCAGCTTCTGTGAATCTCAACCATGCTGTGGGAGAAGGGAGGTTTCCTGGTGATGTACTTGCATTGATTGTCACTGCTCCTATCAGCAACCATACTCCTGTATGTAGCCCTAATAAACTCATTGGTTAGGTAACCTGAACCATGGCACAATCATTTCTTTATCTGTAGTTGAATACTTATCTAGGATGGAGAGATGGTTGTGTGGCATCTCCCCAAAAAGTGTTCACACAACACCAGGATCCGTGCTCATATCTGATAATTATGAAATGTCTTTAGAGTCCATGTGATTGAATGGTTTTGAGAGTTATGAAGTATTTTAAGGAGACTATACAAGAAATACAAATATCCTCCCAACCTTTTATTTTCAATAATAACCCAATTTTTCAATAAATGTATACAGAATTTTTAATAATCTGATTTGATATGTCTATTTGTACTGAATTATCAAACTATACAAATATATAAAATTATTATGTGTCAGCTAAAATAAGACTGAGTAGAAACCTGAAAAGAAATAACTGAAAAACATTTGAAATGTTGTGAGGATAGTAAAAGACCAATGAAAGTCGGAAGCATGAAATTTTGTTGATTCATTAGTTAGTGCAATTGCTGCAACAAGGACTCTCCTTGTCTCAGTGGCTGCAGTGGTGGTTAAATCAGTGGTCCTCGATAAATCACACCATCACAGGGGTCACATGTTGCTGTAGCCCTATTACTACGAATAGGCCTGGCCTGACCCTTTGACTTCCCTCATTTAAAATAAATAATGGAGATGATGCTATGTCCTTTCCAAACACGAAGTCTGAGAAGCCTCTGCAGTTGGAGAACTCTGTAAAAACTAGGTAATATAGATAGATAGTCATGTCCCAGATGAACCCAACTTCCCGTCAGCACACGACTGATGAATAAAGAATCAGAGTCACCTCTCAGCTAAGTACAGCCCATATGCAAAATGATGCTCAGTTTAAACTGATGGTTGTATTAAGGTTTGAAACAGTCTGATATTCAGCAATAGATAAGATCAATACGATGGCTTAACGTAGTCAAAATGGACTTAGAGTATAATTACTTAGAGCATAACTCCGTGAAGACAGCCAGAAAAGTGGAGTGCTCTGCTCTGGTCAGGTAGCTAGCTACTCATCACACTTGCATACAGTGCAGTGGTCCAGCTCTCCACAGTTGGCCACAAAGAAGTGCGGAGAATGGTGTAGGGGCCAGTCTGAAAATAGCTGTGACTTGTGGGCCAAGAACTCAGTAAAAGTAGTCTGGGAAATGTGCCTTAAAACATGTGAGAGCAGCACAAAGAGGAAAAACATGGATCTGGAAAAACATGGATTGTGACACCTGCTCCTTAAAAACACAAAAGCAGACAAACCAAATCCTTTAGTGTAGTATAATGAATGCTGTATTAGATTGTGACCAAAGGGCTTAAGGAATATGGTTAAAAATATAATTTTACATGAATCCAGATGTCCAGTCAGAAAAATACAGTGGCCTTGACCAAGGATCAAGTGGAAATTTGCCAGTCAAAAGGCAAATAGTTCTCAATGAGCACAGAATACGGAAAAAGTACAAAAGAAGCCAGAGTCCTAGAAACTTAGCAAAACCCAGTGTACACCATGTGATTTGCTCCTGAGCTGAGCCATTTCAGAGCAAATCTTGGCTTATACCATTTTTCACCAGTTGGGTCATTTGTACTGTAAAAGAGTTATGATAAGTAATATTCAGAATTCAGAATTCTAGGAGTCCTTATTTCTAAGATAATATCCATATTATCATCCAAGGTGAATCCCAAATACATAGTGCTTACATTCAACAACCTTACACTTCACAGAAGGAATTTCCATGTTAGTAATGTATAACTCTTTACAAGTATGCTTATAAAATGGACTATAAATAAAAACATCTAATGGGAATGTTAAGTAAAGTCAGATAAGTTTTGCAGTGTATAGCTCCTAGAACACAGATCACACATATTAAATCTCATTTCGGATCATAAGAGATTTCCTCCTCACAATCCCTCACCCCTGTCAATGGCTCTTCTATATATACTTCCATGTGCTGACACTACCTGCAGTGGAACAGTGGAACAGAGAAGAGGATTCGCCTTGCCTGGCAACCACTTGTTGCCTACAAAATCTTTTTGCATCTTCAAAAATTCCCATTTCCTGCCAATGTGCTACAGCACATTGTGCCTTTTGCTTCCTGATTAGGCCCCAGACACATGACATCCACTGAGAGTCTCATGTTTTTCTCCAAACTTGTACTTCCAAAATACACAGCAGAGCAGAATCCACCCCATTATATACCTTGCCATAATGGCACAGCTTCTTCCAGGTGATCCTTGCAATGGCGATAAAATCCACACTCAGTCATACACTCTCAGAAACTGGCCAATATATCCATTCCCTATCCAAAAATGCACACATATATGCACACTAAATACTCATACACTTTCTGCCTTGCACACACATGGCTACGTATGCCACACTCACTTCTTCTACACACTTAATTGAATACACACATACACATTCCACAATCACTCATATACCCTAAGTTCCTCACATATGTATGCTCTTACACATGTACCCTCAGTTTCTCATACATATATGCACTTAACACTCATATACCCCGTTAATCACATGTACACACATGTACACATACATACTTCATAGTCTCTAATGCACCTGCTCTTATACATTCACAACAGCTACAATCATTAATACTTTCTTAGTCACAACCATTCACATTACATAATAGAAGCCTTCATCACACACACACACACACACACATAAAAACTTCATACTCATATATACATTATCATTTACACAGGTTACACACTGATATTCACTCACATACAAACGCACTCTCTAATTGTTCACAAACCTCAGTTGCTCACACTCGTGCCATCAGTCACTCACATGAGTACGCACTCACATGAGTATGCATTCATACTCTTGCATGTTCCCATGGTCTGCCGCAGAGATGCATGGTACTTAATCATTCACACGCTCTTGCTTATATCCACAAAGCACACTCACACCCACCCATGTGGTCTCAGCTAAGTCACACATTACCTCTCAAAATAACCCATATATATAACTCATTCACACATACCCATATGTATAACATGAGTCTCACATGTACACACTTCATACTTACTAGCATATGTTGCAGCATATTACACATATTCCATATTCAGTCATGTTATCTCATTCACACATATGTGCATGCTTGGACACTCTCAGTCACACATAGATGTGTACACTTCATTGTAACTGATATAATCTTAGACACACACGCATGCATACAAACACCACATGTACAGCACATACACACAAACACTCACAGACTATGCATATGCATATGCCATAATCTCTTACACATACACAGACACATAAACACATTAACCACTCATACATACACACACACACATGAAATCTCCATGAAATACAGCCACACTCTCATTCTTATGTATTCCAGTTCATCCAGATACTCCATCATTCATAGAAGTACTCATACACTGTCACTCATTTACACACACATTCCAGTCACATATACCCTTTACCACTGATGCACATAGTTTATACTCTTTTGTATAACCTCAGACTCACTCACACACATACATATGTACTCACACAAACACACGCACATTAAGTCACATGTATGTTTTCAGAAATTTAACACAAACACATACAGTACTCACTTGTACTTCTTTATACTCACACATGTATTTTCACCACAATTACGAATAAATCATCAGTCACTCATTCCATTCTTAGTGATATACTCACAGTCACTCATACACATGCACATTCCTTACTCTCAGTTACATACAAACACTCATCAATATTCACTCATACACTCTCAGTCACTCACACCCATGCCTATGATGTGCCAAAGACAGCCTTCAGTTATCAAACTGGCATCTGCAACTAACTACCACACCCACCCTCAATCATCCACAGTTATACACGCATCATACTCAGTCAAACACCTTCAGTCACTCACACACAAAATCTTCTCTGCATATTCACATACTGTGAGTCATGCAAGCACATGCACATTCCATCTTCACTTGAACACTTTCACTTATAGTCACTCATTCATTGATGCACTTCATGCACACAAAATTTTAGGCATACACATACCCTAGTACTCATATGTATACACATCCCATCACTCACATTGGTACTGTCTCCATAATCCCATATATCTCCCTTAGCCACTACATGCTCTTACACACTCAATATTCATTCATGCAGCATTAGCCATATTTACACATGCTCAAACACCTACCCTCAGTACCACATAAATATTCTATCTTCATACACCCTCAGTCATTCACACATATAAACACTTCATCTTCACCCAAAGACTGTTATTTATTTATTTTTTATCTATCTATCTATCTATCTATCTATCTATCTATCTATCTATCTATCTATTTATTATGTGTGTGCCTGTGGAGACCTAAAGGTGACCCATTGGGAGTCGTTCTGGATTATTTTACTCCCATTGTTTTGCTCTAGGGTTTTCCAGGCTACACCTTCCAGGGCCTGATTGCAGGCCGCTGTTATTTCTATTTGGCATTTTTACACGGAATGTGGGGATCCGAACTTAGGTCCTTTTGCCTGTAAGGCAAAGCCTTTAACCCTTAAGTCATTTCCCCATCCCCCACATTCAGTTTACTGTAGACATATTCCTTAAAACTCATAAACACTGTATTCAGTACATGAAAAGCATGTCAGATCCTTTGAAAAAGCAAGGCTTGCAAAAACCTTAGATAAGTTGTATTGTGATGAATCTTAACATCTAGTTTGAACGCTTTCTGATTTGTAATCACATATTTCTCAATTCTTGTTAAGTTCATATGCAATGTATGAAAGGACCTGTATTAAGTCTTCATGAAAGAAGATGCTGAAAAGCTAAAGATTGTGTTTCCTTTTTGTTCTTAACCTAGTGTGTAGTTAATTTAGTTTTCAAGATGAATAAATTCTACATACAAATTCACTAGTGCTTAAATGCTGAATTCAGATATGGAAGCTATGCATGCAAGAACCTCATGAAAACAAGGTATTTCAAGGTGAGTATTCAGTGTTAGAAGGCAATGTGAAGTGACTCAAACTACAACATAAACAAATTCTAAGCACACATGCTTTAGTGTGTATAAATGCTGTATTCACTAGAATTATACTAGAACTTTTACTAAAGACTTGTTCAGAAGCCCGTGAATGGGTTTTCTTGTACTCATTGAGGGGACCTTAGTTCATGCATTATTTTGTAAACACAAATTCATCAGTGCTTCTTACTCAACATGCAGTATGTTTTAAATGATGAATAAAGAAGAAACTCAGGATCCCAATATTGTGTTTCCTCCTGGTCCTCAATGAGGAAAACAAATGTGAGGTGAATCTTACTTCCAGCATCATCATATTCTTCTTTCTAAGCACATATTTATGTTTTATAAATGGTGTTTTTAGTATGTAAAAGACTCATGTAAAACCTTTGAAAGGTGGGCTGGAGAGGTGGCTCAGGGGTTAAGCCTCTGCCTTGCAGGCAGAAGGTCCTGAGTTCGGATCCCAGATCCCATGTATAGACGCCAGGCGGAAGCAGGGTAGCTCTGTGCTTCTGGTCCTGGTAGGGCGGAGCCTGTGAATCCCGGGGCAGAGTAAACAAGGAGGAGGTGGAGGCGTCCATGGTGGTTCCCGATTCGTCCGTGGTTCTACACACACACATACACACATGCGCGCTCACATACATACACACACGCACAATTGAATAAATAATAAAAAAAAATTAAAAAAAAAAACCTTTGAAAGGCAAGATGTTGATTCTTGACATGGATTTAGTGTTTGCCTTTTTCAAGATCTTTCTTGCTGTATGCCCATTGCTTTTCACCATGGGCATGTATACTCTTTGTCATTGAATATTAGAAGTGTGTAATTTGGTTTTTCTTTAATGTTATAAGGGCTCACAGCTAAAGGATTACCCAGGCTTCACTTTTGAACAGTGTTGGAACTATTGAAGACGGTGGGACTTTTGAAATTGAAACTATTCCCTTTACACCCCACCCCGCTCCGCCGGTCGGGACCCGCGCGCGTGCGGTCCAGCCGGGCCTCACCCCGCGCCCTAGGACCCCAGGTCAGCCCACAGGGACCCGGCTCCGACTCCCACCATCCAGCCGGAGCCGCGCGCGGGCCGAGGGACGAGGAGGACCTCCCCCTGCGCCCGGGCCCCGCCCCAGCTGCCCTTGGGTTAAATAGCTCCACGCCGCCGACGCCCCCATTCTCCCTTTACCCCACCCCGCTCCACCAGTCCGGACATGGGCGCGGTCCAGCCGGGCCTCACCCCGCGACCTAGGTAAGTCTCCGCCCGCATCCGCCCACCAGGACCCCAGGCCAAATAATTCAGTTCAGTGAAATTGAGAGATCTTAAGAGTTAAAATGACAATGCCAAAGTCAAAGTGCAAATCCATGAGAAGCAACAATCAAGTAAACAAATTTCCCACTGAAGAAATTAATCCCATAATGTTAGACTCCAACAAGAACAAACCCGCAGAAAAAGGCCAAGAAAGCCTCACCCAGGATAAAGTCTTTCAAAATATGATCATTACCATGTTCAATACTATGAAAGAGGAAGTCCGGGAGGAATTACATAATCGAATCAATCGCTTTGAAGAGGAACACAACAGACATCTGGAGGAGTTGAGAAAAACAATGCAAGAAACAAAAAGTGGCATAGAGCAGTTAAAACAAACTCAAGCAGAGTTTAAAACTGAGCTAAAAGAAAATTATCTTCAACCCAGAACGCCACAGAGAGTCTTATCAACAGAACTAACGAAGCAGAAAACAGAATTTCAGACTTTGAAGATAAAGTGGGAGTACTAACCAGCTCAATGGAAGAGGTTGTTAAAGCCAAAAAGATACTTGAGAGAAATATCCAAGAGATATGGGACACCCTGAAGAAGCCTAACATGCGTATTCATGGAATACCAGAGCAAGAATCTCAAAATACCACCCCTGAGGAAATTTTTCAAACGATCATCAAGGAAAACTTTCCTCATCTAAAAAAAGAGAGGCCCATCCATATACAAGAGGCATTCCGCACCCCAAACAGATACAACCAAAATAGAAGCACGCCGCGGCAAATAATAGTTAAAACACTCCACATTCAAGATAAAGAACTGGTGCTGAGAGCTTCAAGGGAGAAAAAAGTCACTTTTAAAGGTAAACCTATTAAAATAACAAATGACTTCTCAGTCAAAACAGTAAAAGCAAGAAGAGCTTGGAGAGACATACTTCAAGTATTGAATGAGCAAAAATGTCAACCCAGGCTGATTTACCCTGCAAAACTATCTGTCATGATCGAGGGAGAAAGAAAAATTTTCCAACACAAAGACAACTTTAAGGGATACATGTCCACCAAACCAGGCCTTCAAAAAATGCTAGAAATGATACTCAAGCATGAAGAAAAAAACAGGCATATCCAGGAGAACAGAAGGCAAATATAACACCATTAAAAGCGAAGCAATATACTTATAAAACCTACTAAACATAATATATGTCTGGAATTAACAATAGTTTCTCCATTATAACACTAAATGTTAATGGACTTAATTCACCGATCAAGAGACACGGATTACAAACTTGGATTAAAAATCACAATCCATCAATCTGCTGCCTGCAGGAAACCCATCTCACCACAAAAGATAGGCACACTCTAAAAATAAAAGGCTGGTCAACAATTCTACAAGCAAATGGAAGCAGAAAACAGGCAGGGGTAGCCATTATGCTATCAGACAAAGTGGATTTTAAACCAAAGAAAATTATAAGAGACACGGATGGATACTACATTTTAGTCACAGGTACAATTCACCAGGAAGACTTCACAATACTGAACATATATGCACCCAATACGGGCCCCTCCACATTCATTAAGAAAACCCTACAGCGTCTAAAGCAAGAAATCAACCCCCAAACGATAATTCTTGGGGACTTCAACACCGCCCTCTCAACCTGGGATAGATCAACAGGTCAAAAGCTTAACAGAGACACTTCGGAACTTAATCAAACCCTGAAAGAAATGGACCTTACAGATCTCTATCGAACTTTTCACCCACGCACCAAAGAATACACATTTTTCTCAGCAGCACACGGAACTTTCTCCAAAATAGATCACATATTGGGCCACAAAACGAATCTACACATATACAAGAAAGTTGAAATTCTAACCTGTGCCCTATCAGACCACCACAGCCTAAAGCTGGACATCCACAACACATCAAACAGAGAAAATACACTAACTCCTGGAAACTTAACACTATGATGCTGAATGAGAACTGGATTCAGGAAGAAATTAAAAAGGAAATTCAAGATTTCCTGAAAGCGAATGATAACGAAAATACAACTTACCAAAATCTCTGGGACACAATGAAAGCTGTTCTAAGAGGCTCTTAATGCCTATGTCAAAAAAATGGAAACATCAGAAATAAACAACTTAACAATGCAGCTTAAAGCTTTAGAGAAACTGCCTATGTCAAAAAAATGGAAACATCAGAAATAAACAACTTAACAATGCAGCTTAAAGCTTTAGAGAAACTAGAGCAATCTGATCCCAAAAGTAGTAGAAGAGAGGAGATTAGCAAAATAAGGGGAAAAATGTCTGAAATTGAGATTAAGAAAACGATAGAAAAAATCAACCAGTCAAAAAGATGGTTCTTTGAAAAAATCAACAAGATTGATGCACCCCTAGCTAAAATAACCAAAAGCAAGAGAGAGAAAACCCAAATTAACAAAATTAGAAATGAACATGGAGTTATCACTACTGATACCCAAGAAATCCAGAGAATTATAACATCATATTTCAAAAACTTATACTCTGTGAAGTTTGACAACACAAAAGAGATGGATGAATTTCTAAGTAAACACAACTTACCTAAATTGAATTAGGAAGTGGTGAATTATTTAAATAGTCCTATAACATATAAGGAAATTGAGGAAGTAATCTCGAATCTTCCCACCAAAAAATGTCCTGGACCAGATGGATTCAGCACAGAGTTCTACCAGACATTTAAGGAGTTAATAACACCAATACTCCTTAAACTGTTCCATCAAATAGCAAAGGAAGGAACACTACCAAATTCCTTCTATGAAGCTAATCGTTTTAATCCCAAAACCTAATAAAGATTCACTTAAAAAAGAAAACTATAGGCCGATCTCTCTAATGAACACAGACGCAAAGATTCTCAACAAAGTCTTAGCAAATCGGATTCAAAAACATATTAAAAAGATCATTCATGGGGACCAAGTAAGCTTCATCCCCGGCACACAAGGTTGGTTCAACATACTCAAATCAATAAATGTAATTCATCATGTAAACCAGTCCAAAGTCCAAGACCACATGATACTCTCGATAGATGCAGAAAAAGCTTTTGACAAGATCCAACAGCCTTTTATGATCAAAACACTAGATACAGTTGGAATGGAAGGAACCTTTATCAATATAATAAAAGCTATATACAACAAGCCCACAGCAAGGATTATGCTCAATGGGGAACAACTGGAAGCATTCCCACTTCGATCAGGAACTAGACAAGGCTGTCCACTCTCACCACTTCTATTCAATATTGTACTTGAAGTCTTAGCTGAAGCCATAAGACAAGAAAGGGACATAAGAGGGATTCAAATCGGCAAGGAAGAAGTCAAGCTATCCCTATTTGCAGATGACATGATCTTATACCTGAGGGATCCCAAAAACTCCACCAGGAAGCTCCTGGAACTAACTAAGAAGTTCAGCAGGGTGGCAGGATACAAAATAAATGTGCAAAAATCAGAGGCCTTCCTATATGCCCAGAATGAAAGAAGTGAAAAAGCCTTGAGAGAAACAATCCCATTTACTATAGCCCCCCAAAAAATGAAATACCTTGGTATAAACCTAACTAAGGAGGTAAAAGACCTTTACAATGAAAACTTTAAAACCCTAAAGAAAGAAATAGCAGAAGACATCAGAAGGTGGAAAGACCTCCCTTGCTCCTGGATTGGCAGAATCAACATCGTAAAAATGACCATCCTACCAAAGGCAATATACAGATTCAATGGTATACCAATCAAAATCCCAAAGCAATTCTTCAAAGAAGTTGACCAAACAATCTCAAAGTTCATATGGAGGCACAAAAGACCCAGGATAGCAAAAACAATCCTGAGTAACAAAAACACAGCTGGAGGTATTGCCATACCAAACCTTAGTCTATACTACAAATCCATAGTTATAAAGACAGCCTGGCACTGGCTCCAAAATAGACACACAGATCAATGGATAAGGATTGAAGACCCAGATATAAGCCCACAAAGTTACAGCCAAAGCGGCCCAAAGAATCCAATGGAAAAAGACCAGCATCTTCAACAAATGGTGCTGGCAAAACTGGATCTCCACATGCAGAAGATTAAAGCTGGACCCGTACTTGTCACCATGTACAAGACTTAATTCCAAATGGATCAAGGATCTTGATATCAGTCCAGAGACTATAAAAACCATAGTTGAAAGGATAGGGAACTCCCTCGAGCTGAAGGGCTAGGCCAACAGTTCCTAAACAGACATCCAATGGCACAGTCACTGCTATCAACTCTCAACAGTTGGGATCTTGTGAAATTAAAGAGCTTCTGTTCAGATAAAGAGATTATAACGCGAGCTCAAAGGCAACCCACAGAATGGGAGAAAATCTTCACTAACCACATATCTGATAGAGCTCTACTGTCCAGAGTGCACAAAGAACTTAGAAAACTAAACATCAAGGAAACCAATGACCCAATTAAAAAATGGTCCCTGGAACTTAAAAGAAACTTTACCAGGGATGAAATTAAAATGTCTAACAAATATCTGAAAAAATGCTCCACTTCCTTAGCCATCAGGGAAATACAAATCAAAACTTCCCTGAGATAACATCTCACCCCGGTCAGGATGGCAAAAATCCACAATACAAACAACAACAAATGTTGGAGAGGATGTGGAGAGAGGGGAACTCTCCTACATTGCTGGTGGGAATGCAGGCTTATACAGCCACTCTGGTGAGCCGTCTGGAGATTCTTAAAGAAATTAAAGATTGAAATGCCATATGACCCTGCTATTCCACTTTTGGGAATAACCCCCCATACAGCAGAGGTTCGCCTCGATAGCACAAGCACGACCATGTTCATAGCAGCACTGTTTACAATAGCAAAGTCATGGAATCAGCCCAAATGTCCAACAGTTGACGAGTGGATAAGGAAACTGTGGTACAGCTATCCAATGGAGTACTACTCAGCCATCAAAAATGATGAATTACTGGAATTTGCCGGGAAATGGATGTCATTAGAAACAATTATATTAAGTGAAGTATCCCAGACCCAGAAAATTAAGCGCCGTATGTACTCCCTAATAGGTGGCTCCTAGTACCAAACCCACCCAGCCCACTTAGAGACAGTAATTCCAAGGATTATGAACAGGAGGGAAGGGGTAGGAAGGCCACACCAGAAGCAAGGAGAGAAGGGACCATGTTACAGCAGGGAAAATAGGCCTCCACCAAGGACCCAAATAAGTAATGAGACATCTGATTAAGTTCACAGACTTTTGTTCCTGATCATTTACTACTGAGGGAGTGTGATCTCACCAGAAGAGGAGGGCATATAGTCTGGCAGATAAAAAGTAACCATTTTGTAAATGGGTGATAGACCCCTCCCTTACTATGGTTTCCCACTTTTATTACATCTACCTTTGAATGTGCTTTTATCACAAGACTCTAACAGCTTTTTGTCTCTGGCCAGGGGGTAACATACAATGCCCACCAGGATGGAGTGAAGGGCATTGCAGGAGCAGCAAAACTGCAAAAGAAAATCAACAAACCACAATCCAGAACTTCAGAGACTCTATATCAACCACCTAGAACTAGGCCAGCTTAGTCTCTCCTCATCTTGAAGCTCAGGGAAATTTGCGGAAGAGGGGGCGGTAAGAGTGTAAGAGCAAAAGGATGGGAGGAGCAATGATATATAAGATACTCTATACTAGTTAGGGCTGAAGCAATCATAATTGGACTTTGCATGCCTTGCGCATTGTCCAACACACTGTTGACCTCACAAAATCTAGCATCTGCTAAAGGCACCAAGAGCCTTGGAGGCAAAGGATTGGCAGCCACAGCAGTGTTCCTATACCTAAGGGGAACACGGGAAAGGGTTCAGGGAAAGGCCACTGGGTCCTTGTATGTCATCGGAGAGGAGGGCCCAGAGGAAAATCAGACATGCACAAGAAAGGACTCTCTGGGAATTGGGGCGGGAGGCACTAGGGGATGGGGAGGGAGAGGGGTAGGGAGGGGGAGCAGGGGGTACGGGGGGAGGAGGAGGGAGGGAGGGAACTGGTGTACCTAATAAGTTTGTATGAGCTGAAATAAAAAAAAAAAGAAATCGAACCTATGAGGACAGAAATTAGAAAGTTATCACTTAAAAGTGACATTATATATGAAGTAATTTTTGATAGCTAATATTGACTTTCAATTCGACAAGATTTAGAACCACCTAGGAGACAAATCTCTAGGTATATTGTGAGGAAGCTTCTAGATTGTTTTAACTGAAGTGGAATAACAGCCTAAATGTGGTGGAATGAGTTCATTTATATTTACATTTGTTATTCTAAAAGGACTGATTTTTTTCCTTTTCAAACATATTGAGATTCCAACTTAAAATAAAAAGATATATGATAATTAGGCAAGAATCGATGATTCATGTTATTTTTTTTCGCCTGTTTTAGGACTCTAAAACTTCTCTCCTCCCATTATCAGTAGGCCTATGTGATTTTGTTCTTAAAGATGCTGATCCTACTATATTAATTTGACTTCTTGGTGTTTCAGTATTTGCCTCTGAGGTGAAGAATTTTATTTTTGTTTTTTCCTTATTATTTTGCTTCTGAATGGCTCATGTTTAATGGGGAGGGAGAAAGTTCATTGGTATATTTCGTCAGTACCTTTGAGAAAAAGCAATACCAGGCTGATCTATTTCCTAAGTCTTCGCTGCAGTCAGTCGGAGAAACAGTGGCCTCCAACTCTGTGCGGTTGGAACCGAAGGCAAACTTCACAGCGCCAGCTCCTGTCTGCCTGCGATACCAGCCCGGCCCACACGAGGGCAGCACTCTAAAGGAGCTTTCTTGAAAAAGCAAGTGAGGCATGACTTCCAACCCTAGCCTGAGTACAGATTAGCTGCTGCCTACCAGCTGAGGACTCTCAGCCAAGCCCCTGCCTCGGAGCCTCTTTACTCACCTGTAAACCAGAGACTAGCCCCACCAAGCCACAGAGCTTCCCATATCGTTGGCGTCCCGATAAAATTCCTTTTCTCTCCCACCTCCTTTAATCAAAACAAATCTGATCATCATTAGTACCTACACGTCTTCTGCTCTTTGTGATCCCTATAAATCAAGAAGTCCTGGAAGAATATGGAGAGTTTCCTGCTTTTGGAGAAAGAAGTCTCACCTCTGTGGTGGCTGAAATAGGCGTGGGTCATGACAACTTTTATCCTTGCAGCAGGTCTCATCTTGAAGAAAGGTGCGTTAGTATATTATTAGCTCTATCCTATCCATGGAGGTTTCCCAGGGACTTCTAACACTAGGCCCTCCTGTTTGTAGCCTCCTCCAGCCAGGTAGCAGGGGATATTACCATTTCACCAGCTGACTCATGCCTTGATATGTCTTCTCATATTCATTGTGGAGCTCTGAGAAAAACTCTAGTTCTTAGGAAACTGCCCATTGGAAGTAACTACAAGGGCGCAGACATATCAAGTCTATCTGTGACTATTCCTGTAATGCTGTTTCTTCCATTCCTCCATTTCATCCAACTATTCACGAGCCTGCTGAGCCACATTTCATTTGCTGGTCAGGTACTCTAATCCTGGAAAGGACACAAAAGAATTGTATTAATCAGATTATTCCAGAAACACAACTGATAAATGAGATCATGATGATGACAAATGACAGATGATGACAGATAGATGATAGATGATGGTGAGGTAGATACAGTATAAATAATAAGTATGTGATAAATATACAAACACATATAAGAAGAAATTTGTTTCATGACCCTACAGGGTCTTGAGAACCAGCAGAATCAATGGTTGAGAACAGAAGAAGGTAGATACGTTCCTTAAATGCAAAGAGCAAATATCCTTCCTCCACTTGTGTTTCCTACCTGGACTCTCATTCTGTTGAATGACGCCTCAGCACACTGTTCAGTATATGTGTCACTGTTCGTCTCCTCCAAAGACATCCTCACTGAGTATTATTCTCCCAGCTGTCTGTGCATCCTTAAACCACAATGGACATTTATGAAACAGATTTCAGCCGTGGGGCAAAGACACACAAAATGAGTCTAAGTCTTGTCATTTCTGAAAGTAACATGTCGTTAAAGACTTCTAAAAGGAGAGAATTCATTCAACTAAAGTATCTCTTCCTGCTTAAGGATGGGATGATTTTAGCAGCAGAAAGAATAGCATTCGTGGATTGCAACAGCACATTTATGAAATCTGTGAGTTCATGATGATGTTAGTAGTTCTTTCTGGAGGTTGCTGGGTGCAAGTTTATTATTCTGAAAATTGATAAATCAATGGAAAATACATTTGTAAATAATTTGAAGCTTTTTGAGCATCACCATGATATTACAAGTGGAATATTCTCCACCCTGAAATTTTGCTTCATCCACAAGATTATTAAAACTATAAACGAGTTACCATCAGGCTACATGAGTCGGATACACATAAAATATAAATGAATTTCATTTGTAAATTTGGGTCCCATCCCTAAGCTATCTAATTACATGTATAAGTTTCCAAAATAAACAACAACAATAACAGAGATTCAAACCACTAGTTCTGGGCATTAGTAGATTAAAAGTGTTACTATTATTAAAGGACTCCTCCCTTCAAACAATTTATCTTTGTGTTGCCAGTAGGGGGCTCCATTGTCTGCAAAGAGGTCCACAGTCCTGTTCCAACTACCTTCAGCATTGCTATAGCAAGAATTCTGTTAATGGATCAGATCCCCTCCCCTCTTCTTCTGCCCAACCCCCCCCCCCCCCACACACACACACTTCTCCCAGGCTGGCTGCAAATATCTGGGCTTCTGCTTATAATTCAATGTATCACTTCTCCATGACAGTATTGTCTGGATTGATCAGCCTGTGTATGACCCACCAGTGGAGCACCTTTCCAGATAAAGTATCTCTAAAATCGTTGGTTTCTCTTCCTTCTCGCCAACCCAGATCTTAGTTTTCCATACTGGTCTCCATGGAGACAATTGAGAGAAGGCTATTCATTTGGAACTGGTGACCCACCACATTGATTGCTTTTCCCAGTTCTTCGAGCTAGGTGTGAATTTAGATCTCCACTTCCATGCCAAGGACTCTGACCATGTAGGGTCCCCCTCTGAGCCTTAGCTTCACCATCCACAAAATGGACAGCTTTCCTCAGAGACTCAGAGGAGCATAGAGAAAAAAAACATGCTTGCCATCTCTTGGAGGTACAGTCCCTGGTGTAGGTTACTTCTCCACAGTGAGAACTTTCCAATAGAGTCCATGCAAGGAAGGATGTAGTAATTACAGTGCTATCTAGTGACAGACAGGTTTGCGATGACAATAATAATGGATTAAATTCATCATATTTTCCAAAGATGTGAATTTTATTATCTAATATTTGCAAGAGTGCAGTGTAATTAGATATACTTTACAGCTCTTGTTCAGCACAAGTCCTGGCTCATAGGATTCCCTCAGATGAAGGATAAATGACAGCTATGCAAATGGTACTGTGACTTATCTTGGAAAGAACGGCATATACTCAGGTGTGAGCATGGGCTTCTCAAGAAAGACTTGTACACAAGGACTGTGGATAGCATCCTATAGGACACATCAGCAAAGGGGAGGATTATTCATCAGGTAATGCAGAGACAGGGACAGAATTCTAGGAGTGAGCTGTAACTTGTCACAGAAGAGTCTTTGTTCTTAAATGTGATTTTTGGATGGTTCAGGGCATCCATCAAGTGCATAATGGAAGTGGACGGTTCTACTGATATGGATATGTGGTTATAATGGGGCAGAGGACAGTTAGTGCTTCTGTCTGGAGCCATGTTGGCCTCCATTGGCTTGGACTGGCCTAGTGTCCTTACTCTTGAGTAGTTGTGTGACGTCTCATTGAAACACATTTTGTGGACACATAAACTTCCAGTCACCTCACAGTTTGCCCTCCTTGCTGACTGCTTCCCTGCCTGCCTATCTCTCTCTCTCCCTCCATCTCTGCTCTTTACCTAACTCCTTTTTATTTCCTTCTCCTTCCCTTCTCCTTCACTTCCTTTACCCTTTGCTTCCCTCTTCTTCCTTTTCCTTATTATTTAAAATTTTGACTCTGCTAAGGGTTAAGTGCACT
Source organism: Typhlomys cinereus (assembly GCA_023101885.1). Lineage (NCBI taxonomy): Eukaryota > Metazoa > Chordata > Mammalia > Rodentia > Platacanthomyidae > Typhlomys > Typhlomys cinereus. The sequence goes on from JALPQD010000019.1 coordinate 9,700,927, forward strand.
TACTGGTTTTTAACCCAAATCGCAGAAATTGCAGGTCATTAGCATTGAATGTTCATTTGAAAAATAATTATGTCAGTGGCTAGGCAAAGCATCAATGCAGCCAACTTCTCCCTTACAAAAGCAAAACAGGCCAGGAATATTCCTGGACTCATCTGATATGTGTTCAACCAATGAGCGCGTGTTTAGTCCATTTTCTGTTGCTAAACCTCAATACTTGATTCTGGACGATGAATAAAGAGTAGAAGTTTATTTGGCTGACTGTTCTGGAGACTGGAAAACCCAAGAACATGGAACTGGCATCTGGTGAGAGTTCTGTGTGTATCAGGGCTTGTCTCAGGGCATCACAGGGTCAGTATTGCAAACATCCTAGCCCGGGTGCTCTTTCTCTTCCTGTGAAACCACTAATGCTATCATGGGACCCAGCCTCATCCTGATGATGTCCCAAGGGCCCCTCCTACCACATGAATGTGGGATTAAATTTCCAATATGGGAATTTCAAGCCATAAAAGAGATGAAATAGACAAAAAGGTGCCAGAACATATATCTGATCCTTTCAGAAAGGGCAGAAGTAAGGTTTGAACAGAAAGACAGAAGCTGCTGTGCAATTTCCAGAAACATTTTGGCCATCAGACCATCGGAGGAGCCAAAACCAAAGTCATCAGCTAGATTGGCTCACATGGATGGAATGGTTCTGATACCTCACATGCTCAGCAGTTAGCTGAAAACAGAAGTTTACAACAACATGGCAAAACATAGAAAGGTTGTCAATCAACTCTGTTCTCATGGCAGCAGAGCTGAATGACTGGTTTCCAAGACCGCCACAGAGGAATGAGGAATGGCAGCACCAAAGAAGGAGGAACAGTAGCAAAAAACAAGGAGTTTGCCAGCACAGGACAAGAGAAAGAGGGTCTGCATTCCCTTTCTCTGGTCTGCCACTAGAAGGCACCTACCCACTATGGGCGGGTCTTCCCCATTAATTAAACGATTTCTTGTAGGCTTGCCTGACTCTCAGTTCTTCACAGTTCTTCACATGCCCAAAATTCAGCCTGCAATTGTCAAGTTAACACCTTTATCCAACATCAAAATCTTTAAAAATAGACCGTCCTATCTTTGTTGGCACCATGGAAGAACTTAGAACATAGTGATTGGTAAAATAAAAGACTGAAAATACTCCTAACTCTACTACTACAGGGGATCTACAATAGTAACTCATAAAAACACATGGAATGGTGGCTGCTATTGGGTAGGGGGACAGGGCAACAGGGAATTATTGTTCAAAAGATGCGAAGTCTAGTTGCGTAAAAGGACTATGCTCTAGAGACTTGTGGTAAGGACAGTAGTAGAAAGGAGCATCTGCTCTTTGTTTACCTTCCAATTATTTTGTATTTTATGCATTTACTTATTTATTTTGATAGTAAAATGCAGTTCTTGACCAATGCCCTATAAGTTATTAACCTTTATTACTCTTAGACTATGTGATGGATGAAAATGATCCCCTTCTTGTTCCAGAAGTGAGCAATTAACTCAGGCCTGTTAAATAAGATCTTGGTTCATAGAAACAGTGATTGGCAAAGAAATGGGCATGTGACTCAGTCTGAAGCAGTCAGAGCTCTTTCTGGGGACACTTGCTCAAATGATCAAAAAAGAAAAATGTTGACTTTTCCCAACTGCATCCAAATCTGAAAAGAGTTGATGTCTCAGCTGCTGGGCCCGTCCCACTACCACATAGAGACTTTAGTAAACAGAGCCTGTATCAAGGATGGTAGAGCCATGCATGCAGCTCTAAAACCTGACATGGATAAGTCTAAATTATTTCCCTGTAAGTCCATAAGCTTTTCTCTGCTGTTCTTTGTTACGCTGTTCTTTTCTGATGTCAGAGCCCAGCCTCTTCGGCCCTCCAATGTGACTGAGGTTTGGGTACTCTTTGGAAATTCTCCAGCCTTAATGTCACATTGGGACTGCTGAGCAGCTATAGGCAGCTATTGTGGGACTACTCAGATTTTATCTTGTAAGTCAATTCAATAAATTTTCTTTTTAAAGTGAAAATTAGAATATATGGCAGTTCTATTGTTAGTTATTTGAGAAGCAGTCATACAATTTACATTCCTGCAGATTTCCTCCTATCCTTGCCAACATTTGTTCCTTGTTCACTTGTTTTGCAATAGCTACGATGGTTTGAATGTAAAATGTCCAACATAGGCTGTGGAGCTCTTAGGAGATGGGACCTGGCAGATAGAGGCCTGGCTCACCGCATGTGAGCCTTTGAGGTTATAACCACTTCTGGTTCTGACTGTGGTCTCTGATTCCTACTTCACCAAGTTGTGAGCATCCTCAGCCACAGCCTCCCACCACCACACACTCTACCAGCCTCTCTGTTATGTTGGACTGAAATCTCCCTGAAACCGTGAGACTTAAGTTTTCCCTCCTTGAAGCTATACTTGTTCATAGTTAAATACAGGTATCAACTTGTCATTTGAAGGTTCCAGTTCTGGGAACATTTGTAATGAGTTAGTAATTGAGTTAACCCCCAAACAAGTTTGTAGAAGATTGTCTAATTGATGTGGAAAGACCCAGTCCATGGTAAGTGAGATGGGTAGATTGATAAGATGCAAGGAACTGGTTAAGGAACTTGGCATTCTTTGTCATACTTGGACAGTGTTATATGGCATTTCCCTCTAAACAAATGGTTTCCATTTTGTCCAAGACTCCTAAGATCATACTTGTAGACTATTGATGCTCTCTTAGAGAGAGAGGAGCTGAGAGGGGCTAAATACACGTGCTCATAGACATATGCCTGCCCGCTTTCCCTCACATGTGCTAAGAATGTGCCCATACATATACATACATATGTCTGCGCCTATGTCTTCCCACATACCCTCACATGAGGTTGGGAATGGTTACAATATATGTGTCCACCTTACATATGAGATTGGTTCTTCAGTTCAGACCTTGGTATAATCATTATTTTGGAGCTCCTATCTACAGCGGAAAGTTAGTGCTATAGTGTCTCCTAGGAAATGTGTTCATAAAACAGACAGACACACTGTTTGGCAAGTGAGGTTTGTTACCTCTCTCAGCATTCCTGTGAATGTGGTATAACCAGTTCCCTTGACTCTCAATTGTTATTTTAAACTCTCGTACCAAACTGGATTAAGAAGTGTAGGCAAACAATAGTCAATTAAAATCCAAATTAAAATCCCAATAAATTTTTCCAAATAAAAAGCCAAAAAAAAAAAAAAACCCTTGTTCTCATAACCCATCTTGTTGGTAAATATTCAGATGAACTGCTACAGTATTTGGTAAGAGAATCAGCTACCAGAAAGTGGAGCGCTGTGAAACTGACAAAGGTGTTCTATCAGAGCGATGCAAAGCTGAGTCTGCACGCTAGATGTTGCCCAATCCTCCTGGAGAGGGGAAACAGCGGGGCCTCGTGAGCGCGAGGCGAATGGGCGAGCCCGCGACTGGGGTCACCACCCAGACCCGGGGAGTCAGGCGAGAAGCAGCCGGCAGACGAGTTGGCCGCAGACTCCACTTTAATCAGACTCCTCCCTCCCTCCACCCCTTCCCAATTCCCCTTGCACCCTTTTCCCTTCCTTTCACCCCTCTCCCTCCCTTTCTCCCAGTGCCCACCTCTTCCCCCCTCCCATTCCCTGGAGCATCCTTTAGTGTGAATGTCAAACTTCCCTCTGCATCCTCCACTCTAGTGATGTGTAAGGACTCAGTGGCATTGCCCAGAGTCCTTTCTTGGGCTCCCCTTTAGTATCGGAAACTATTGTGACTGTTAATCCCTTGCCTCTAAGGATCCTAGTACCTGTGATCCATGGTAGACTTTGGAGGGTCCTGGGAAATGGATGAAATTAGAAAAAAATTATATCAAGCTGAAGTATCTCAGACACAGAAAATTAAGTACTCCCTAATAGGTGGATCCTAGTATCAGGAGGATTTTTATTCGTGCTCACTGTTTCAGGTTACAGTTGTCCATCCTAGCAGTGGAGTAATACCAGCATCAGGAGCCAAGAAACTGGTCACAAGATGTGCAGAATAAGAGCACAGACAAAATCATACCTTTTAGCTTATCAGTCTGTCAAAATCAATCAATTCTCCCTACATTTTACTCACCTGTCCAGGGGATGGTCCCTCTACTATGGGCTGAGAATTCCCACATCAATTAGATAGACTTCCTCTGAGGCTTGCCTTAAGTAAATAATTCTTCATAGCATGCCCAAAGGCTCAGTTCTTAACTGTCAAGTTGACACTTAAAACTGCCATACCACCCTAAGAGATGCGAGGAGATACCGTGCCATGCCTTTAATTCACATTTCCCCAATGAGCATCTTGTTATTTGCTCATTATGCTCTTTACATGTCATCTTTAGCAAAATGTCTGTTTAGGTCCTACCTTCCATTCCTCTTGAGGCTAACAAGAGGAGTTTCATCTATATATTTATGGACACCAGTCAACCCCAAACTAAGTACCTTAAAACACAATGGTTCAGCTAACTGTGGTGGTGCAAACCTATAATTCCAGCACTCAAGAAGCAGACATAATAGGATCACTGTGAGTTGAAGCCCAGACCTGACTGCACAGTGGTAGTTGCCTGGGCTAAGAAGTGAGAACTTAACTCAATTGCCACACCCTAAAAACAGTATAGTGGACAGTGAATGCTTTTCCTAAGCCTGAGAATTAACTGACAGCACTTTCCTGTCTGACCTTGGGAAGCTCATACAACAGCATTCACTTGCAACCTAGCAGGGTCTGAAAGTCCAAGGCGGCTTCCTGTCACATCCTCTCTCAGCCCCACTCACCCCTCTTGCTCACCCTGAGCTTCAGTCTTTAAAGTGTTGCTTCTCAGAGTAGAGAAGCACAGTCTGACCCATCACTTGGGCCTAGCCAGAAGTGAGATAGTCTCTGCCTTTCGACAAGATAAAAGCACAAAGTTTGTGACCATCTTCAATCGCAAAGGTGGAAATGAGATCAGAGCAAGGGTCTGAAGGTGGCCCAACAGGTTCAATGGGGGATTTAAGAGTGGATATAACACAGAGGGTGATGGTATTGGCAGAGCTGGTAGGACATTGAGTCAGGGTACAATGAACAAACCACAAAAACAGTTTCAACTAGATATGGAGTATTTATAGGGAGGACCTGGAATAGGAGGGTCATTCCTCTCAGGCTAAGTCCCAGATACCCATGGTCGACAAGCAACAAGGAACAGGCAGACCTAGGTTCCATTCTGAATCTTTTATTTGTATGAATGACAGTTTTACATTAATGAGACCCTATCCAACCCACTCACAGTATCTTCCTGGTAACCTACACAGTGCTTGAACTCTGTGTTCAATAAATGTTTGCTAATTATAACATGAAACTCTCTGAGATTTATGCTCTTAATCTAAAAAAACATTAACAGAAATAAATACTGATTTCAGAAAGATAATGTTAAGATTCAACTCCCTGATATGGCCTGTGAGATTCTGCCTTGCTCCAACATCCTTCGTACCGCTCCATGTTCATTCTGCAGCAAGGCCCAGGACTCTCTGCGCTTCAGCCACCTGAGCATGGTTCAGTTTCTCAAACTTACCCAAACCACATACTGCTTTCAGTGCCAATGCATGCTACCTCCTTCAACCAGTCAATCTGCCATCCCAGTCCTAGGAACATTTCGAGGCCAGAGGTGCCATGCCTTCTCTTCCTGTCATTTCCAGGGGGAAATAATTCTCATAACTTTCTATTTAATCTTAATGTTCCCGAGTCTGTCATCAGCTCCCAAGACCAAGGTGTGGTGGCAGCTCTGTGGGTCAATCCAGAGCTTTCCCAACGCCTTGTCCACAGGAGGTGTGCATGGGGCAGCCGCTGAGCGCTCAGCACTGCACGTTGAACTAATAGCAGTCGCCTCCTCGGGCACCAGTAACCACTTATTTAAGTGAATCAACAAATGAACGAGTCGGAAAAAGACTGGAGCTGAACTGTATAGCACTAATTTGTGGGAGAAGACAGAGTCGGAGATGTAATTACGGAGCAATGAGCGAACGTCCAAAGAATTTCAGTAAATAACTGCAACAGTTCCCCAGCTGTCCCTCTCATTGTTCTTCAAATAAAAGGATTTCTGCCGATGAGCTGGGGAAATAAATGTAAAAGCCACATGAATGAAGAACCCGGATCCCATGGGGGTTGGACTGGAGCCATCTGTGACTTCAGGATGGGCTGTCAGCACTGAAACCGTGTGAGAGAGTCCCCAGCCGTCCCAGCTCCATGGAGTCAAAAATACACTGCTGCAAACATTCAGGCATTCAGGGCAGCAGCCTCCTGAGCCATTCTGTAGGACTTGCATGTAGAACTCAATTCAGATGCTGCAGAAGAACAGGGGGTAGACCTAAGTGCTCATTCACAAATGTGTCTCAACAGCATGGTTACAGAGGGCTGGCACAACTGAGAGCCCACACTGTATACCAGAAGCCACTGACAAACCAGTCAGGACATGAATTTTTGCCCCAGCAACAGCTTGGAAGGGACCTGAGAGCCTCTGACTTGTGTTCATTTTACCATGGGGAATTAGGACCCAGAGAGAAAACAGATGCTTAAGGCAGCTTAGCAATTTCAGGTCGACAGTATCATGCTGAGTTCTATCTGAACTCAAGGCAAAGCATCAGGAAAACTGACTCTGTCTGTGGGATTTTTCCAGTGGGAGTTTGGCATTTGCTTTGATGCTAGGGAATTTGATGCCTTTTAGAATTGTGCTTCAGATGTTTGCACCCTGATAGCCTTTCCCCAGTCCACCCAAGAGAGTCCTCACAATCTTAGAGCCATGTTCTCTGACTGTGAATCACAGGACAGGTAGTACACGCATAACGTAGAACTAGTTTTGTAGTCAGGCAGACCTGGGCCTGCATTGCACCTCTAGAAATTCCATCCACTGAACAACTATGACTTTCAGTTTCTTTTTCTCTGAAAATGCAATGTTTGTCTTATTTATCCAAGTAAAAAATTTCAGACTTCTGCCTGTGACAACCTCTCCTTCTGGCCCTGAGTGGGTAGTATGATCACTAAGGAGCTCTCACGAGTGGAGTTGTCCCTGACATCAGAGAATTACACTCCGGTGTGGAGGGACTAAGGAATTTTGCCTGGGATTCTGGAGTTACAGCAGAGCTCTCGGAGTGATCCCTAAAAGGACAAGGCCACTCAAGGCTATCCAGTTGTAGGACCTTCTGAGGAGAGGGCATCAGGCAGAAGGCATGGCATGTAAGCAGACCTACAGGCAGGAAATTTAGACTTGTTTGCAGATACAAAGGAGGATGAGGCAGAATCTGAGGAGGCCTGAAGGAAATTCAAACATGCATGCTAATATCTGTTGTCTACATGAAGTGCCCAGGGTAGTGCCCCAACACGGGTCCTAAGTTCACATGATGGTTATGAGATAAGTCAATGAATTTGATGCTCTGTCTGGGAGTGGCCAGCATGAATGTAGTCAGATGACTTGCCAGAGTCTCCAGCTACCCCCCTCCACACACACACACTCAGAAAGTCAGACCTTCTGCCACAGCTGCATTCCCCAACTCCCAGGACATGAGATAAGACACTGTCTCCTGTTCCCTGCCCTTTAGTCAGCCTGGCGGGCTGTGCTGTATGGTCTCAACTTTCATATTTATAGTGATGGGGGTCATGGGAGGGGGGACACTGGCTGGAGCTTCTGGGCCTGTGAAACCACCCAGCCCAGGGGGTGCTTAACTTTGTGCCCAACAGGTTGTAATTCTGGGGGCAACTGAGCTGCCGAGATCTGGTCCCCCTGGCTGCGATGACAGGCCTTCAGCAGGCACTGTAATTGCAGAGCTAAAGCCACTCATTTTCTTCCTGGCAAGCCATAGTTAAAGAGGTGCTAGCGGGCAGCCTGGCTGTCTGCAAAGAGACTGATCAAAGGCTGGAGGCATCTGTTTTGTCTCTGTTTTCTTTCACCACCGCCTCCCCTACTTTGAAAAAAAAATGGTTAAAAAGTAATTTATGAAAATGAATACCTGTCTTTCTCCTGCGGCTAAAAAGACAGCCACATATTCCAGATATTAAATGTACAGTGGGTGTTTTTCACACATTGGTCAGTTTAAGAAATACAGAATCAGAACAAGAGTGAGCTCCTGAGTGTCAGTTTCCATTAGGACCTGGAAGCAGGGGGTTTCATAACATTAGTTCTGACTTTTCACACTCTGAGGATCTGCTGATGAATACTGAAATCACCTACCTCCAGTTCCGGATAGGCAGTGTTACTCATTCACTCCATGATCCTCTAACCCACATACTCTACCCATGTCCATAGGCCCGGGGCAGACACTGTCTTGTGTAAGATGGTCCATGATTCTCATCTCTCTGAAGCTTTGGAACTTTTTTTTCCAGCTGGCAATAGAAAGAAACATTCTGCACTTTTAAAATGGACACACTCCTCATTTGATTTGAAGAATGACAGAGAACAAAGGTTCTTGCACACAAAAATGGAATGTGTAAAGCAATGAGAACAGCTTAGGACTCTTGCAGAAAATAGGATGCAGCTAAAGGACATCCCAAGAGGACAATTGTTTTTAACAAAGCAGAATATACACCCCCATCTATAAGCAGCATCAAAGCACACAACAAACAGCCTGGAAGGCCGTGCTTTAGTCAGTGAGGCCACAGCCAGTTTCAAAGTGGAGCTGGGATCTCTATTCTCAGTCATGGACACATTAAATCATGATTGTCTTGTTCTAGAAGATCAGAGGACAAAGAAAAGGCGCTACTGTGCAGGGACTCAATGTGAAGCTCCTTACATTCCATTCCTTTCAGAGACAGACATTTTCAGTAACTCTCTACATATTTCCGCTGAGGATAGATCGGGGCTTTCCAACCTGGACACCTAGAAAGCATAATTTTACATCCTGTGTCCCCATTCTTGGTTTCTGAAGCCCTCCGGCAACTTAAAATAAGATGAGCTCTGTACCTACACAGAAAGACTGTCATCATTCTCAAAGTATCTTCCTTAGCCTTCATTTGAGCAATAATATTCTATCCATAATTTTCTAAGATACTATCTGCTGTGCCCATTTTATAGATTTGGACAGATGGTTCTGAGGAAGGAAGACAGCTTCTCATCCTGCAGCTAGTCAGTACCCACAATTCCTATGCTGGTCTGCACGCCAAGTTTCTCAGTGATTTGGCCATGAAGCAGTAAAGGTCCTAGCACCCTGTTTACATTCTGCACTTGGTCCTGTCCATTACCCATCTCATTATCCCAGAGTTGGAGCCTGGCACCTTGGCTGACTGAAAGCCCTCAGTCAGCATTACATCTCCATTCTTGATGATGTTTGGCTCAAAAGGCAAGAATCATTTGTTCTTGACCTCTGCAGGCCCTGATGAGAGCACATTAAAGTAACACACAGGGCTGTGCCTGTGAATGTAGGGATAGTCAAGCGCCGTGTCTGTCCTGCCTGTTCCTAGCAGGTTTCATGCTCAGACACAATGAACGAGCCATGTAAGCATTCTTTCTGATTCCCACACATCCAGAGGAAAAGGACACTGTTCTGTCACTCTGTTTAGTAATGCCATTACTTCCACCAACAGGACACTGCAAGGAACCAGCAAGGCAATTAAAGCATTTTCTCTGATGGGTCTCGCAGAGCGCACGCTTGTGTGCCAGCTTTCTGTCCATTGCACTCCGAGTCTCAGCTAATAAAGTCTGGAATGAGCTGGAACAAGTGGAGGGACTGCCCTGCCTGACATAAGTGGGTGAATTCAGAGGCTACCAGCCTGGTACTCACTCAGTGCCTTGCTAAAAACTGTGAGTTGGTTAGATTTTCAAGGATGCCTCCCAGTCATAAGGCAATCTTAGCAGGAAGGGAAAGAAGAATTGGAATGCCTGAACACACTGCTAAGTAATTACTCTCCAGTAGCATGCAGCGTGCTTCAAGGACTACTGTGCTAAATATTAAACTAAATATTTCTTAAATGGTGTTTCTCATTAAGGCCTCATAATCACCCTTGATACATTGTGTTACTTAGCTTTTTAGCCAGTAACAAAATACAGGGGGAAAACAAATTAAAGGGGAAATTTATTTCGGCTTATGGTTTTAGTACATGCCGGGTTGCTCCCTGTTTAGGGCCTGTGACATGTTCCATAATGGACAAGGTAGCAAGGCAGACACTCTCCAAATAAGGCTCAGACCGACAGACAAAAGAGGTCAGCTCAAGACATGCCCTTCTGAGCCATGCACCTGTGCTCTTCTTCCTCCACCCAGGCTATACCTCTTATTTTCAAACACTTCCAAACAATGTCGTCTGATTATAAATCCACTGACAAGTTGTTATTAATCCTTTGATTAGGTCAGAACCCTCACAATCTGGTCACCTCTCAGTAACTGCACTCATTCTGCATGTGAACCTTTAGAGGACATACTCTGCATCCATACCACAAGAGAAAAGAACTATTATCATCTGGGCTTAAGAAATAACATATCAAGGAATCCATCCTAAAATTCCAAGGTATCTGAAAGAATACTCTACATTCTATATAATAATGTATATATATGTATCTATGTATATATAGAAATACTAGGAGTCTCTACATTCTTAACCTTCTAGATGTGTATATAATGCTAAATTCAAGAATCTACAGAAGAGGGCTGGAGAGGTGGCTCAGGGATTAAGCCTCTGCCTTGCAGGTGGAAGGTCCTGAGTTCAGATCCTAGACCCCAGATGCCGGGCGGAAGTGAGGGCGGCCTGCGTTTCTGGTCCTGGTAGGGCGGAGCCTGTGAATCCGGGGGCAGAGTAAACAAGGAGGAGGTGGAGGCGTCCATGGTGGTTCACAAATTCATCCGTGGTTCTACACACACTCACATACACACACACATACACACACATACATACACACACACACACACACACATACACACACATGCGCATACACGAAAATTGAATAAAAAATAAATAATAAAAAAAATTTTTTAAAGAATCTACAGAAGAACTTGAAAGTTGAATAACTTAACCAGCATCCTGCGTAACAAAGGAACAGCACCAACATAGAGACTTAAGGTTATGTGATTCAAAAGCCTCATACACAAAACTATTTGATGAAATCATAAAGAGTGATCTAGCATGCCATGAAGATAAGCTTTCAAATTCCATGTTATTAATGAGAAGATTAAACACGGGAGATGGATGAGGGGGCATCACTGCTGTGTGAGGAGTGGGGGACTTGGACTTGAAACTGAACTCTCCTATTTCCTTGATGCTGAATCTGCCTCCTTTGCCTGACCCAAGTGGAAAGCTTATATTTAATACTCCTTAGGAAAGAGTTCTCTAACCCAAGCACATTCCTCCTTTGAGCATTTAGGTAATCAAGACAGGAGTCACAGTCATTTCTTTGTTTTACTGGCATATGTCTCTCTTATCTCACTTGGTTAAGTTCCAAATTCTATTTGTCTACATATCCTTAAATTAACATTACAAAGACATCTACATAGTTAAGAATAGGTATTACGTTAAATTCATCCAGCCACTTTGTGATCTTAGAACAGATTCTTTAACACATGTCCATTTAGCACATTGTATGTGTATATGTATATGTAGATGAGGGTTTGTCAGTGGAAAATGCACATCAGGTTTACCTAAGTAATTTTTAAAGACTCAGGGTCCTTCCTGCAGTCTAGCACATCATGTACTGCCTAGCTGACATCGTGCCCAATCCTACTCAAGTGTCCAACACCTACCTTCTGTGTAACCAGCCCTTCCACCTTGAAAGAAATAGATTCAGCTGTCTTTCAAAAGTCAGAAGACAATAAACATAATTTCTCTTTTTCTTAAACTACTTTGTGGCTATTTTCTGACATTTGCAAATGCTAACCTGTGATGTATACACGTGCAGTATGTCCTATGTACACATTCTCATGAGAGAAATAGCTAGTTAGAACTCTTTATATAAAAGGATGCAAAAAAAAAAAAAAGAAAATACTGCTTGTACCTTGGCCACCAATGTTGTCCCACCTGTCCCAAGATAAGTACTGCGCCCTGGGAAGGAGGCCCTGGAGCCTAGAGCAGGTGACGTGTGTGCCCAGGTTGATGGAAGGAGAGGATTGCCACAGTGATGCGAACTTCAGATTTCTAAAGACAGTACTTGCAGGAAGACATGGAGTCATACTTCTTTGAAGATAAAATTGAAGAAGGAAAAATTGAATCCACATAAATACCAGACAGAGTGAGAAAACTATCTATAATATCAAACCACAAAGCCATTCTTTCTCCTAAGGGATTTGGAAAATGAGTCTTGACTGTGCCTATTTCTCTCGTGCTTGTTGCCTTCGCACCCAAAGACAGTCAGCTGCCACGGTGTGTAACAGTGGTTATTTCTGTTGCTTGGTGAGATGAGTTGCTGGTGACTTTGAAGGGATGTTAGGAGCTATACTTTCCTGTGTACCATCCTGAAGAGAAAGTTCTGCACAATGTTTCTCCAGAACCGCCGTTGCTCACTGGTCTATTACAGTGAGTAGATGGACTCAGTCGTTAACCTATTAGCTAAACACTTGGTTCAGTGGTACTAATGGTGGTTCATAAGTGTTCGGTTCTGTAATAGCAATGTGTATCAGAAGACAAATAGAGTGCCGTGTGCTATGATGGGTTTTAAAGGGTTGTTGAGTTTCTACAGAGGGATCCACTAGCTCAAGCAGCATATCAGGAGAGCGCAGAGCAACCTTGATTCAGGCGTCGGTGCATGTGAAATAGAGAGAAGACAACCTTAACATTGCATTTAAGTATTTTCCCTTTCAGCAGTATGAAACATCTGAATGCACAATCATACAATCAAAAAATCTATTTTCCTACAAAAAAATTTGAAGGAGCAAGCATTCTTTGGAGAATTGTATGGAGCATTCTGTTAACCTACATGACTGCTGCCTGACGGAGGGAGGACCTAGTCAAAAACTCCATAAAAATATACACGTCAGGAATGCAGCATGCTATACAACATAATCCAAGAATATATTCACAACTCACCTACCTCATCTCCAAGAGAAGTGATTTCTTTCACTGGTATCAACCAAAGCCTTCCCTGATAAGACATTCTCAAAAACTGTCCGAACTTTTGTCATTCAATGTGGCTTTTTTTTTTTCTTGCTAAAGAATGTCCCTTCCTTGGCCCTTGACTCCTCCTAGCTGGAGATGGAAAGTGAGCCTGGAAAACCTAATGCTTTGTGTTCTTGCAAAGTCTTCTTTTTAATTCAGTTCTGATTGATGTATCTCATGCCTCAGAGTTTATATGCTACTTTCATCTGTCCTTTATATGACAAAGGGGAGAGAGACACCATGATTCATCTCTTTTTATAGATGGAGAGCCTGGAGGTCAGATAGTGGAGAAGACAACATGGCAGAGGAGGGCCTCCGCTTGTAGGGCTTTCATGGATGGACTCTGAGCCTTAAACCCCAGGGCAGAAAACATCAGGGCCTTCACCTTATTCCTGAGAAGACCAAGTCTCAGATAGGTAAAATAATCTGTCAGACATGGAAAAAAACACAGCACATTTCTAGGTCCTTTTCTAAGTTCATCTTTCCTAGGATCACCACAAGGCTTCTCATGCCGATGCCACGGAGCAGTTTTACAAGACTGTCCTGGAGACTCACTGTGGGCACGTTGGTTCAAGGAGTTTGACAAGATGGGGTGGGGCTCCTCTCCTCGACTGCTGACCCCAGCAAGGAGCAAGGACAAAGGCATCACAGAACGGGGTCGGGATTGAGCCATAGCTGCCACCTTTGTAAATTCTTGCCACGTTGACACTTGGCAAGAACACATAATCAATCCTTCTGCCAGGCCGGAAGACAATGAAAATATCCTGAAGTCTTCTGTCTGTAATGCCAAACAGGATGAGCAAAGCTGTCTTATTACAAGTGCTCCTAATCATGGAGGAAGTGACTCAGCTGAACTTTGGAGACTCACTGCCCGCTCTCTGCCTGCCTCTGCCACTTATTAACTGTGCATGCTTGAGAAAGTTACTTCTCATGTCTGAACTTTCATTTCTAAAACTATAAAATGAAGTTTGTACCAGTAATTAAATCAAACAGATCTTGAAAGAATTTTTAACAAGCCCTTTTGTACAGGGCGGATGGTTCAATCCTTGAAAGCAGCTGCTTTGACCCTCGTTTTTGTCCTGTGGGGATTTGAGGGTTGACAGCCTTACCGCTGTCCTCACATCGTGTAACTTCTGGTCATTGTGGGTGTTGAGACCGTACGTCCATCGAATGCATTCTGAGATGGGGAAAAAGAAACACGCTGAAGCATGCGCTGTGGACTCCGCACCTGTCCCCAGGCTCAGGCACCAGTTCCCCCAGAAGTGTGCAGAGCTTGATGAGTTCCGTGTCTTCTCTGCCCCAACTGGTCCTTAAGCACAACCAGCTTTTGAAATGGCAGCAGTTGCAGGAGAAATTTTTCTTCCATCAGCATTCAGGGGGCCTAACTTTGGGATAGTTTGGCTGGGACTGGACAGACCAGAAAGGGCTTCTCAGTTAAATGTTCCTAAGAACCACGGGCAAGGAGTGTTTGCTAAAACGCCATTGGATTTAGATGGCAAGAACGTGCCCTGCACTATTTTTCTTCTATTTACTTACCTTATTTGGGAATTAAACTCCTCACACATATTACCTAAGGAAGCATATTACTATAGCTATGGCTTTAAGACAAATGACAGAAACACAAATCTCTGGGGGAAGTTGGATAACCCCTGAAGAGCAAGCCAGGCCACATACTAGTGCTCAGCCAACCCGGTGGCATGCTGCCTCCTTTCCAGTCTAGCTGGCTCCAGCTTCCTTCTCAGTATAAGGGTTCATGGGCACTTGCTTGCAGAAGCTGTTTTTAACACAACACCATGAGCTATGTGGTTTACACAGTGGAATGGGTTCCCTCCCAGTTCTGATTCGGAAAGGATGAAGGGATGAAGGTGCTGAAGGACTGTGTTCCCTTTGAAGGTTCTGGAATAGTTTTATGCCTCTATCCTGGCTTTTTGTGTTTCTAGAAACTCCTGCTGATGCTTCCTGGTAGCAATACTACACCAATATCAGCCTTTGTAGCCACAGGACCTCCTCTTATGTGTGGCTATATTCCTGAGAACACCAGTGAGCCAGCAAAACCGTGATGAAGATCATCCCAGTAACACTATCTTCTTCAAAACCCTATTTCCAAGTAAGGACACCTGCCTGTTCTGTCGAGTGTTGAGAAGATGCCTATGTGTCATGATTCGAGTGTAGGTGACCCCCTACAAGCTTGTGTGTTTTGAATCCTTTGCTATAGCAGTTACTCTTCAAGTTGCTGTGAAATACCACTCAAACTTAAGCAACTTAGGAAGAGAAATGAAGATTTATTTGACTTATAATTCCAGAAGAGAGATACAGTCCTTTATCATGGGAAAGACAGGGCAGGTGACAGAAATTGGAGGTGGCTTACATAATGTCCATCATTGAGGCTAGTTACTGTCTGTAATAGCAGACTAATTGAATCAAGGTGGGGTTAACCAACCTCAATGTCCACTCCCTTGGTGTGTCCTCTTCTAGCAACGCTCCATCTCCCAAAGGTGCCATGATCTTCCCAAATAACTGAGGATTCATATACATGAGCTTGTGGGGGACAACATATATTCAAACCAAGACATTAGCTTATGTTAATGTTTGGGAAAGTTGCAGCACAGCACATTTAAGAAGTAGATCCTTATTGGAGAAGGTATACCCAGGGGGCAGGACTTGAGGTTTGATGGTCTGGCCTTGCTTCCTAGTTTGCTTCCTGCTCTCCATATCTCCAGTGTGGCTTCAGTGACCTAAACCTTCCTTCCAGCTTTGACTTCCAAGTCATCCTTCAGCTATGAAATTCCCGCTGTAATGAACTGTGCAACCATTAAGCCAAATAAATCTTTCTGCCCTTCAGTTGTGTGTGAGTATTGTTTCACAGCAACAGAAAGTGCCTCTCACTGTAGCTTTCATTCAGAAGTGTGTGTATCTCAGAGAAACAGAACATCAGTGCTAGAGTTTTTAAATCTTGTCTCTTGGCATTGTTTCCATATATTTTTAGAACAGGTTCTCATGCATCACAGTGTACCTCAGACTCACTGTGCTGCTGAGGATGATTCTTAATTCCTAAGCCTTTGGGCTTCATATCCCAAGTGCTGGAATTACAAGTTTGCAAGAGATTGCAATTTGTAAATCCCACCCAAAAATATATTTATGCAAAATAAAACAAAATCTATAAAAATGGAAAACAGATGGACACATGCTTAAGGTACAGTTCAATAGAAGGAATTATAATATTCTAATGTTCTGAAGCTCAATAGGGCAATGATGATAGACTATTAGTTGAATACTTCAAATAGATAAATGAGATGGTTTTGAGTGATCAGTGTCTGAGGTGACAGACATGCTAATTTCTCTAATCTGTACTGTGCACATGTTTTGAAACATCTTGCCGAATACAATAAATATTCACCGTTACTATGTATCGCCTAAAATAAGTGAAAATATAATAAGTCATTGCCTAGGACAAAGGAACAGGAAAAGACTGGGGAATAATTGGCGAGATATCTCTTACTAGTGTAATGCCTACATTCTAGGGTAGAGCATTAAAGTGCCTGCCTAGAATGCACAAAGCACTAGGTTCAATCTCCAGTACCACAAAAATTTCAGAAATTAGATTATGGTGATAAATGTACCTGTATACACTATGACTATTAATTGGGGTTCTTTAAAAGTTTATATTCAATACTTGGTCCTAACCAGCGATGCTGTTTTGGAAGGCTGTGAAACTTTAGGAGGTAGATTCTTACTTGAGGAAGTTACATCACTTGAAGTTCTATGGCCTGGTCACATTTCCCATTAAGGGTGGATGTAATATGAGTCCTCAACTTCCTGCTCTTGCCACCAGGCCGTTCCTGCTTGGTGCCAGGACTTCCTTCGATAATGGGCATTACCCCTCTGGAACTGTAAACACAAATAAACTGCTTCTTCCCTACTCTTCTGTAGTCTGAGTTTTTTTTTTATCACAGCAACAGAAGAGAAGCTAAGAGAATTGACATACCTGAAATGGAAGACTTTTATGGTGTATAAAATTTATCTAAACAAATCTATTTTTCTGTTTTATATTACTTTCTATTTTCCTAGTTTTGCAGACATAATGACAGTTTGTTCCTGCCCTCCTCCTTGCTCTTTCCCTCCCTTTCCCTTCCTCTCCCACCCTGCAATTCCTTTACCAACTCATCTCTCTCCTTCACACCCTTCTGGACGTCTATTCGTGTGAGCCCCAGGGTTCTCTTCCTGCTGTCTGCTCCAGTAGGGGCTCAGGCCCTTCCTTGGGTAGACCGTCTAGCCCTGACCCCTAAGGTTCCGGCATGTAATTATTTCTCCTGAGTTCCTTGCTAGTTTATGTCAGTCAGGGCAGGTCTTGTGAGAGTCAGTTTCAAGTTCCTGGATGCAGCAAACACTATCTTGAGTGGAATGTCCTGGTAGGCATTGGACCTCTCCTCCTTTAGGTTTTTACAATCTTATTCCCCTTTCTTCTGCAAGATTCCCTGAGGCTTAGGATAAGAAGATTTGATTGAGCGATTTAGGGTCACCGCTGCTCTGCATTCTGGGATGGTTGTTCATTTCACTGCTCTTCCCTTACATTAAGCTAATGTCTTATTTGGGTGTAGAGATTTTTTCTTTTCTAAAGGTAAAATGAGAGATGTTCAGATGAAGATTTACTATCGGTGTTTATGCTTAATATCAAGACATCTGATCCGAGCTACTGTCAGTTTTCTACCCATTTGTTGTTTAGACTAGTTTACATTGCTGGGAGTGTCACTGGGTGTGACGGGGTTTAGGGTTTAGTACCTAGGAGGTTAGTTACTTGGAGACTAACCCTATTTCATACTCTACCCTATTCCTGTTCTGTTCTTATTAAACAATGGAAACTGATTTCTTTTTGTAAGGTATAAATGTAAGGTACTTACCTCAAAAACATACCATACTACCAACTACATGGAAGTTTTTAATGGAGTTCCAGAACTGGGCCAATCATAGGAAGAGGGAGAGAAGGAAGAAAGAAAAGGAAAAAGAGAGAAGTGAGTTGGAAGAGGGGAATGGCAGGTTTTATACAGTCAGGGTGGGTGGGCGGGCTGAGGGGGCAGGATCTGGAGGTGATTTCCAGAACTTTTTCCCAGCCCAGGAAGTGTAACCAGGATCAGTCTTTGATCTTGATCCTCACTAGCACTAAGAGTCAGACAAGCACATGCTCTAACAAGCACTAACTATTGGGGGGCAGTGACCATCAATCAGAAGTGCCGCCCAGAAAGTGGGGGGACAGAGAAGCAGAATTCTTCTCACTTTTCTTTTCTTTTTTTTAAATTGTTTTTTATTATTTATTCAATTGTGCGTGTGTGCGTATGTATGTGTGTGTGCGCGTGTGTGTGTGTATGTGTGTATGTGTGTGTGTATGTGTGTGTAGAACCATGGATGAATTCAGGAACCACCATGGATGCCTCCACCTCCTTCTTGTTTACTCTGCTCCAGGATTCACAGGCTCCGCCCTACCAGGACCAGAAGCACAAGCTGCCCCTGCTTCAGCCTGGTGTCTATACGTGGGATCTGGGATCCGAACTCAGGAACCTCCGCCTGCAAGGCAGAGGCTTAACCCCTGAGCCACCTCTCCAGCCCCTCTTCTCATTTTCTTTTGCCATCTTCTCTGATTCTACGCTTTCTCTCAGGAGAAGCAACTGTAAGTACTAGTTTCTTTTCTATGAATTTAAAATCATATACAGGAAAATGTACAGTTTTATTTTGCATAATAAAATGTCATGTTTTTGCAATGCAAGATACACTGGATGTTTTATCTCTCAAAAGTTTTTTGTTCTGTTACAAGTTATTTTCCTTTATAAATATGTCTTGGGCAAGTTTCATCATGACAATATATGAATGGCTTTACTCATCTGAGCAGCCATGTGACATTCCATAAATGCCTGGAGTTCAAAAGATTAACCACTTCCTTCTTGGATTTCTAACTTTTTATTTTTTGAGACACAGTCTAACTACGTAGCCCAGGCTGCTCTTGAACTTGTAATCCTCTGGCTTCAGTCCTCCTGAGTACTGGAATTATAGTTTTGTACCAACATGCCTGGCTCAGAACCTACTTTGAATTGCCCTGGGTTTCTCTGCCTTTCTAGCACTGATAAAGGCCCCTAGGCCATGCCTCAGTCCCACTAGCCACTCTGCCTTCCTTCCCCTGACCCACCCAGACCAGAGCTGACTCCCTGCTCCTTGGAATTCAACAGAACCTAGAGAAAACCCAAGAAAATTCTAGGACAAACACCATTCATCTGAAGTCCTCTAAAATCATCCTATCACATGGGAGAGAATATTCACATCCAACTCAAAGATGAGGAAACCCATTTAATCATCTTGTTCCTCTCAATTATTAGTCACTGTAGTTTAACATTTCCATACAGCCACCCAAAAACCCATAAAACTCCAGGGACTAGACCATTCACCTTACATATCACCAAGGAAACAAACTGAAAAAGTGCACTACCAGTACTAATCTTCATTCCCTGTCTACTAAACCTGACTTAATCGATGTACCAACAGTCCAATAGCTTCATCTAGGAAATAACACCAATACCAGACAAGCAAACACTAGTATTGAAAGAGCACAAATGGCAACCTAGGCTGATACACCCAGCAAAGCTATCAGTCATGATCAAAGGTGAAGGAAAATTTTTCCACCATGAAGACAACTTGAAGGCTTACATGACCAACAGACCAGACCTTCCAAAAATGCTAGAAAAGATACTCAAGCTTGAAGAAAAGAAGGAGCATATCCAGGAAGATAGAAGGGATGTATAATACCACCACAACCTACAAGCTAAATAATACACTTAAGAAAGTCTCTAAACACAGAAAGTGTCAGGAATTAAAAGCAATTTCTCCACTATTACCCTAAATTTCAATGGAATTAACTCACCTATCAAAACACACAAGTTACAAACATGGATTAAAAATCACAACCCATCCATCAGCAGCCTTCAGGAAACATATCTCACCACAAAAGATAGGAACATTTAAAACTAAAAGGCTGGTCAAAACTTCTACAAGCTATCTGTTCAGATAAAGAGACTGTAACAGGGGCTCAAAGGCAACCCACAGAATGGGAGAAAATCTTCACTAAGGACATATCTGATAGAGCTCTATTATTCAGAGTGCACAAAGAACTTAGAAAACTAAACACCCAGAAGGGGAGGGCATATAGTCTGGCAGATAAAAAGTAACCATTTTGCAAATGGGTGATTGACCCCTCCCTCACTGAGGTTTCCTACTTTTATTACATCTACCCTTGAATGTGCTCTTATAATAAGATTCCAGTTTAACAGCTTTTTGTCTCTGGCCAGGGGGTGACATACAGTGCCCAGCAGGATGGAGTGAAGGGCATTGCAGGAGCAGCAAAACTGCAAAAGAAAATCAACAAACCGCAATCCAGAACTTCAGAGACTCTATATCAACCACATAGAACTAGGCCAGCCTAATCTCTCCCCATCCTGAAGTTCAGGGACATTTGCGGAAGAGGGGGTGGTAAGATTGTAAGAGCAAAAGGATTGGAGGAGCAATGATATGCAAGATACTCCACACAAGTTAGGGCTGAAGCAATCATAATTGGACTTTGCATGCCCTGTGCAATGTCCAACACACTATTGACTTCACAAAGTCTAGCATCTGCTAAAGGCACCAAGATCCTTGGAGGCAAGGGATTGACAGCCACAGTAGTGTTCTTATGCTTAAGGGGAACACAGGAAAGGGTTCAGGGAAATGCCACTGGGACCTTGTACGTCATCGGAGAGGAGGGCCCAGAGGAGAGTCACGCATGCACAAGAAAAGACTCTCTGGGAATTGGGGCGGGAGGCACTGGGGGATGGGGAGGGAGGGGGGAGGAGAGGGGGAGCAGGGGGTTCAGGGGGAGGAGGAGGGAGGGAGGGAACTGGTGTACCTATTAAGTTTGTATGAGCGGAAATAATAATAGAAAATGTTTAAAAAAAAAAAAAGAACTGAAACAAAGCTGTGAAAAAAAAAAAAAAACTAAACTAAACACCAAGGAAACTAATGGCCCAATTAAAAAATGGACCCTAGAATTTAAAAGAAACTTTACTAGGGATGAAATTAAAATGTCTAACAAATATCTTAAAAAATGCTCCACTTCCTTTGCCATCAGGGAAATGCAAATCAAAACTTCCCTGAGATACCATCTCACCCCGGTCAGGATGGCAAAATCCACAATACGAACAACAACAAATGCTGGAGACGATTGGAGAGAGGGGAACTCTCCTACATTGCTGGTGGGAGTGCAGGCTCATACAGCCACTCTGGCAAGCCGTCTAGAGATTCTTAAAGAAATAAAGATTGAAATGCCATATGACCCTGCGATTCCACTTCTGGGAATAACCCCCCATGCAGCGGAGGTTCACCTCGATAACACAAGTGCCACCATGTTCCTAGCAGCACTGTTTACAATAGCAAAGTCATGGAATCAACCCAAATATCCACAGTTGATGAGTGGATAAAGAAAATGTGGTACATCTATACAATGGAGTACTACTCAGCCATCAAAAATGATGAATTACTGGAATTTGCTGGGAAATGGATGTCATTAGAAACAATTATATTAAGTGAAGTATCCCAGACCCAGAAAATTAAGCGCTGTATGTACTCCCTAATAGGTGGCTCCTAATACCAAACCCACCCAGCCCACCTAGAGACACTCGACAATAAATCTCTGTAATACTGTAATTGCAAGGAGTATGAACAGGAGGGATGGGGTAGGAGGGCCACACCAGAAACAAGGAGAGAGGGGACCATGTTACAGCAGAGAAAACAGGCCTCCATTAAGGACTGCAAGTAAGCAATGAGACATTTGGTTAAGTTCACAGACTTTTTGTTCCTGATCATTTACAACTGAGGGGGTGTGATCTCACCAGAAGGGGAGGGCATATAGTCTGGCAGATAATAAGTAACAATTTTGCAAATGGGTGATTGACCCCTCCCTCACTGAGGTTTCCTACTTTTATTACATCTGCCTTTGAATATACTCTTATAACAAGAGTCTAGTTTAACAACTTTTTATCTCTGGCCAGGGGGTAACATACAGTGCCCAGCAGGATGGAGTTAAGGGCATTGCAGGAGCAGCAAAACTGCAAAAGAAAATCAACAAACCACAATCCAGAACTTCAGAGACTCTATATCAACCACCTAGAACTAGGCCAGCCTAATCTCTCCCCATCCTGAAGCTCAGGGACATTTGCGGAAGAGGGGGCGGTAAGAGTGTAAGAGCAAAAGGATGGGCGGAGCAATGATTTGCAAGATACTCCACACAAGTTAGGGCCGAAGTAATCATAATTGGACTTTGCATGCCCTGTGCAATGTCCAACACACTATTGACCTCACAAAGTCTAGCATCTGCTAAAAGCACCAAGATCCTTGGAGGCAAGGGATTGACAGCCAAAATAATGTTCCTATGCTTAAGGGGAACACAGGAAAGGGTTCAGGGAAATGCCGCTGGGTCCTTGTACCTCATCGGAGAGGAGGACCCAGAGGAGAGTTTGGCATACACATTAAAGGATTCTCCAGGGACTGGGGGAGGGGAGGCACTGGGGGATGGGGAGAGAGAGGGTCAGGGGAGGGTGATCAGAGGGGTCGGGGGGGGGGTGGGACAGGGAGAGAACCGGTGTACCTTATTAAGTTTGTATGAGCAGAGATAATAAAAAATGTTTAAAAAAAAGTTTAAAACTTGACAACACTAACAAAATAGATCCATTACAAGGACCTACCCAAACTCACCGCCTTACCAAGATATTTACACATAATTTTAAAAAACTGAAAGCGATCAGATATTAGCCTAACATTGTTATTAGTTAATGAACCACTAACTTGGGTTATTTGTTAAATAAGTAAAATTTTTTCTTGTTTATAAGTACCCAAATGTTTTACCTTTCATGTTTCTAAAAATTAGTGTGTAAGATGTTTTAGCCCGCGGGAGTGTGGGTGCCATACTCCTGGGTTCCCCTCAGTAGAAGGCTGGGGAGGTCAGGTGGCCTCCACCTCACTGCCTGTCAGCCCCCTCGCCCACCTCAGCCCCCTCGCCCACCTCAGCCCCCTCACCCACCTCAGCCCCCTCGTCGCCCCTCGCCCACCTCAGCCCCCTCGCCCACCTCAGCCCCTCACCCACCTCAGCCCCTCACCCACCTCAGCCCCTCACCCACCTCAGCGCCTCGCCCACCTCAGCCCTCGCCCACCTCAGCCCTCGCCCACCTCAGCCCCCCCACCTCAGCCCCCTCGCCCACCTCAGCCCCTCATCCACCTCAGCCCCCTCGCCCACCTCAGCCCCTCACCCACCTCAGCCCCCTCGCCCACCTCAGCCCCCTCACCCACCTCAGCCCCTCGCCCACCTCAGCCCCCTCACCCACCTCAGCCCCTCATCCACCTCAGCCCCCTCACCCACCTCAGCGCCCTCGCCCACCTCAGCCCTCGCCCACCTCAGCCCCTCGCCCACCTCAGCCCCCTCATCCACCTCAGCCCCTCACCCACCTCAGCCCCTCATCCACCTCAGCCCCTCGCCCACCTCAGCCCCCTCCCACCTCAGCCTCTCATCCACCTCAGCCCCTCGCCCACCTCAGCCCCCTCGCCCACCTCAGCCCCCTCGCCCACCTCAGCCCCCTCGCCCACCTCAGCCCCTCGCCCACCTCAGCCCCCTCGCCCACCTCAGCCCCTCGCCCACCTCAGCCCCTCGCCCACCTCAGCCCCTCGCCCACCTCAGCCTCCTCGCCCACTTCAGTCCCTCATCCACCAAATAAAAAGAAAAAATTTAAAAATTAAAAAAAAAAAAAACTTCTACAAGCTAATGGAACCAGGAAACAAGCAGAGGTAGCAATTATGCTATCTGATAAAGTGGACTCAAACCAAAAAAAATCATAAGAGACACAGAAGGATACTACATTTTAGTCACAGGTACAATTCATCAGGAACATTTCACAATGCTGAATATATACGCACCTCATATGGGGTCCTGCACATTCATTAAGCAAACGCTACAATGTCTAAAACAAGAAATCAATCCCAAAACAATAATGCTTGGAATTTCAACACTTCCCTCTCAGTGTGGGATAGATCAACAGGCCAAAAACTTAACAGAGACACAGTGGAACTTAATCAAACCCTTACTGAAATGGACCTGACAGATGTCTATTGAACTTGACATCCACACACCAAGGAATACACATTTTTCTCAGAAGCACACGGAACTTTCTCCAAAATAGATCACATATTGGGCCACAAAACGAATCTTCACATATACGGGAAAGTTGAAATTATAGCCTGTACCCTATCAGACCACGATGCTCTAAAGCTTGACATCCCCAACACAACAAACAGCAGAAAATACTAGGAAACTAAACACTATGATGCTGAATGAGAATTGGGTTCAGGAAGAAATCAAAAAGAAAATTCAAGATTTCCTAGAAGCAAACAATAATGAATATGCAACATATCAAAATCTCTGGGATACAATGAAAGCCATCCTAAGAGGTAAGCTTATAGCTCTTAATGCCTATACCAAAAAAACAGAAACATCACAAGCAAATAACTTACCAATGCAGCTTAAAGCTTTGGAGACACAAGAGCAATCCAATCCCAAAAGCAGTAAAAAGAGGGGATTAGCAAAATCAGGGGAGAAATATCTGAAATTGAGATAAGAAAAACAATACAAAGAATCAACCATTCAAAAAGCTGGTTCTTTGAAAAAAATCAATAAGATCGATACATCCCTAGCTAAATTAACCAAAAGCAAGAGAGAGAAAACCCAAATTAACAAAACTAGTAATGAAAATGGAGTTATCACAACTGATATCCAAGAAATTCAGAGAATTATAACATCATATTTCAAAAACTTACACACCATGAAATTTGATAACACAAAAGAAATGGATGAATTCCTGAGTAAGCACAACTTACCTAAATTGAATCAGGATGTTTGAATTATTTAAACAGTCCTATAACATATGAGGAAATCAATGAAAGTAATCTCAAATCTTCCCACCAAAAATAGTCCTGGACCAAATGGATTCAGCACAGAATTCTACCAGACATTTAAGGAACAACTAACACCAATACTCCTTAAACTGTTGCATCAAATTTCAAAGGAAGGAACATTTCCAAATTCTTTCTATGAGGTTAATATCATACTAATTCCAAAACCTAATAAAGATACAATTAAAGAAGAAAACTATAGGCCAATCTCTTTGATGAACACAGATTCGATGATTCGCAACAAAAATCTTAACAAATCAAATTCAAAAACATATCAAAAAGATCATTTACTGTGATCAACTAGGCTTTATTCCAGACACACAAGGTTGGTTCAACACATGCAAATCAATAAATGTGATCCATCATATAAACCAATCCAAAGTCCAAGACCACATGATATTCTCCATAGATGCAGAAAAAGCTTTTGACAAGATCCAACATCCTTTTATGATCAAAACACTAGAGACAGCAAGGATTATACTTAATGGGGGAAAAACTTGAAACATTCCCGCTTCAATTAGAACTAGACAATTGTACTTGAAGTCTTAGCTGGAGCCATAAGACAAAAGAGGGAGATAAAAGGGATTCAGATCAACAAGGAAGAAGTCAAGATATCTCTATTTGCAAATGACATGATCATATATCTGAGTGATTTCAAAACTCCACAAGGAAATTCCTGGAACTAATATAGAAGTTCAGCAGGGTGGCAAGTTATAAAATAAACATGCAAAAATCAGTGGCCTTCCTGTACACCAAGGATGAAAAAAGTGAAAAAGTCCTAAAAGAAACAACCCCACTTACTATAGCTCCTAAAAAAAATGAAATAACTTGGTATAAATCTAACCAAAGAAGTGAGAGACTTTTATAATGAAAATTTTAAAACCCTAAAGAAAGAAATCACAGAAGACACCAGAAGGTGGAAAGACCTCCCATGCAGCTGGAATCGGCAGAATCAACATCATAAAAATGACCATCCTACCAAAAACAATATACAGATTTAATGCTATATGAATCAAAATCCCCAAGTAATTCTTTAAGGAAATTGACCAAAAAAATCTTAAAAATCATATGGAAGCACAAAATGCCCAGGATAGCAAAAACAATCCTGAGTAACAAAAACACTGCTGGAGGTATCACCATACTAAACCTTAATCTATTCTACAAACCCATAGTAATAAAAAACAGCCTGGTACTGGCTCCAAAATAAACACATAGATCAATGGCTAAAGGTTGAAAACCCAGACATAACCTCATACAATTACAGCCATTTGATCTTTGACAAAGTGGCCTAACAAATTCAATGGAAAAAAAACAGCATCTTCAACAAATGGTGCTAGCAAAACTGGATGTCCACAGGCAGAAGATTAAAACTGTACTCGTACTTGTCACCATTCACAAAAATTAATTCCAAATGGATCAAGGACCTCAGTATTAGTCCAGAGACTATAAAAATCCTAGTTGAAAAGGTAGGAAACTCCCTTGAACTGGCATGGGCTAGGCCAACAGTTCCTAAACAGAAATCCAATAGCATAGTCACTAGAAGTAACACTTAAAATATGGGATCTTATGAAATTAAAGAGCTTCTGTGCAGATAAAGAGATTATAAACTGAGCAAAAAAGCAACTCACAGAATGGGAGAAATCTTCACTAACCACATATCTGATAGAGTTCTATTATCCAGAATGCACAAAGAACTTGAACAACTAAACACCAAGAAGATAAATGGCCCAATTAAAAAATGGGGCACATCCTTAGCTATCAGGGAAATGCAAATCAAAACTTCCCTGCAGTGTCATCTCACCCAGGTCAGGATGGCAAGAATCCACAATAAAAAAGTTCACAGACGTTCGTTCCTGATCATTTTCAACTGAGGGAGTATGATCTCACCAGAAGGGGAGGGCATATAATCTGGCAGATAAAAAGTAACCATTTTGCAAATGGGTGATTGTCCCCTCCCTCACTGAGGTTTCCTACTTTTATTACATCTACCCTTGAATGTGCTCTTATAATAAGATTCCAGTTTAACAGCTTTTTGTCTCTGGCCAGGGGTGACATACAGTGCCCAGCAGGATGGAGTTAAGGGCATTGCAGGAGCAGCAAAACTGCAAAAGAAAATCAACAAACCACAATCCAGAACTTCAGAGACTCTATATCAACCACCTAGAACTAGGCCAGCCTAATCTCTCCCCATCCTGAAGCTCAGGGACATTTGCGGAAGAGGGGGCGGTAAGATTGTAAGAGCAAAAGGATTGGAGGAGCAATGATATGCAAGATACTCCACACAAGTTAGGGCTGAAGCAATCATAATTGGACTTTGCATGCCCTGCGCATTGTCCAACACACTATTGACCTCACAAAGTCTAGCATCTGCTAAAGGCACCAAGATCCTTGGAGGCAAGGGATTGGCAGCCACAGCAGTGTTCCTATGCTAAGGGGAACACAGGAAAGGGTTCAGGGAAATGCCACTGGGACCTTGTATGTCATCGGAGAGGAGGGCCCAGAGGAAAATCAGACATGCACAAGAAAGGACTCTCTGGGAATTGGGGCGGGAGGCACTGGGGGATGGGGAGGGAGGGGTGAGGGGAGAGGGAGCACGGGGTTCAGGGGGAGGAGGAGGGAGGGAGGGAACTGGTGTACCTATTAAGTTTGTATGAGTGGAAATAATAATAAAAATGTATTAAAAAAAACCAACACCAAATGCTGCAGAGGATGAAAGGGTCTTTCCTACATTGCTGGTGGGAATTCCCACTCTGCAATCAGTTTGGTGATTTCTAAAAAAGTTAAGATTGAAATGCCACTCTGGAAATCAGTTTGGTGATTATAAAAAAGTTAAGATTGAAATGCCATAGGACCCTGCTATACAATTTCTGGGAATAATCCTCCATAAAACAAAAATTCGCTGCAGTGACACAGTCACAACCATGTTCATAGCAGCACTGTTTACAATAGCAAAGTCATGGAATCCACCCAAATGCCCAACAATTGATGGGTGGATAAGGAAAATGTGGTACATTTGTACAATGGAATACTACTTGGCCATCAAAAAAGATGAATTAATGAATTTTCCTGGGAAATGGATGGAATTAGAAAAGATTATACTTAAGTGAAGTATCCAGACACAGAAAGTTAGACACCGTATGTATTCCCTAATAGGTGGATCCTAATACCAAACCCACTTAATGACACATTTGGAAATGAATCTGTGTAATACCTACTGTAATCACATGAATCTGTGTAATACCTACTGTAATCACAGAGATTGTGAATGGGAAGGAAGGAGATGGAGGACCCCCCTAGAAAAAAGGAGAGAGGAGATGATGTTTCAGTAGAGAATATAGGTCACCGTCAAGTATTGTATGTAAGTAGCAAGACATCTGATAAGGCTTAGGCTTACTCTTGCTTCTCTTCCTGGTCACGTGCAACTGAAGAAGTTTGATGTCACCAATCAGGGAGAGTATAGAGACTGGCAGATTAATGGTAACCACCCTGCAAATGGCATCTTATATTAAGATCTTCATTTAAACAACCTTTTATCTTTGGTTAGGAGGTGACCTTCAATACCAATCAGGATTGAGCCAAGGGTGGTGCAGAAAAAGCAAAAGTGAAATCAACAACAAACTGTAATTCAGAACACCAAAGACGCTACATTAATCACCTAGAAACAGATCAGCCAAATCTCTCCCCATCCTAAAGCTCAGGGAAACTTGTGGAAAAGGGAGCAGCAAGAGTGTAAGAGACTAAAGATGGGGAGGACCAACGTTATGCAAGATACTCCACATAAGTTAGGGCTGCAGTAGCCATAATCGAACTTTGCATGACCTGCTAAATGACTGACATGTCAACGACCCCCCTCAAAGTCTAGCATGGATCACAGGCAGTGGGATCCTTATAGGCAAGAGATTAACAATCATGGTAGTGTTCCCATACTAATGGGGAGTCCAAAAAAAAAAGGGCTCCCAGCTATGCCACTGAGTCCTTACACCTCACTAGGTTGGAGGACTCAGAAGGAGGTTTGGCATTCACACAAAAGTATGCTCCAGGGGATTGGAGGAGGAATGGGGGAAGCACTGGGAGAAGTGGCGAGAGGAGGGTGAAAGGATGGGGAAAAGAGGGAAAGAGTACAAAGAAGAGACTGGGGAGGTGTGGAGGGAGGGAGAGAACTGGGGTACCTACTGAGCTTGTATGATTGGGGAAAAAGATAAAAAATATTAAAAAAAGAATACATCTATAGAAATCTCTTGATGCAGATGGGACTTACTGCTCCTTCTAAGTGTGCTTTCTCTTGCTTGATACCCACATAATGCACACATATGCCAAACCTGGGGAAACTCCAAGATGCTTCTGTTATTGAAGAAAAATCCTGAAAAATTTAGGCCCCAACTGGGACTGAATCCAGGGATGGTTAAGTCCATCACATACAATGGTATACTTGCATATAATCTGTCAGCATCCTCCTATATATTTTAAATCATTTATAAATTACTAATAAAATAATACATAAATAGCTATTGTATTATTAAAAGAATAAGACAAGAAAAAGAATGTGTACATGTTAATAGAAATGCAGTTTCACTTTCTGAATACTTTTAATAGGCAAATAGAGAACCCGCAGATACTGAGGGGTACTTGAAGAAAATTATAATTGTGAGAGTCTCTTGACCCCTTGTTGATACTCTGATGATTTAGGACTTTGATCAAATTGGTCTTGTCTTAGCATAATGGACAGAGCACATGTGCCTGTGATACCTAGATATCCCTCAGTCACTGTAAAGCCACCCCTGATTCTTAACCATTATTTACTCCTTCACCTGTCCAACAGATTCCACCACAATCTTCCCAATCTTTAGACATTCACTTCCTGGTCAGGAAGCTCAACAATTCCAGACAGGACTTCCTTCAACACTCAAGCAGCCACTCTTCAGCCAGCACAAGGGTGAGAAGACACTTGGGTAAATTAAACCTATAGTAGGCAGACAGACACAGGTCCCCTAAATGTTTTCATTCTAACAACAATGTGCTTTGCCACAATGCTAAGCTCCCAGGTCAAGAGTACTTGTTGTTTCAAAGGCAATTTGGCCTAAAAATGTATCTACTTTGATTTTAAAAAAAGGAGAAGTTTCCTTGAGAGGCATTAAAATTCCATCTCCTGCCTTCCCTCATTTCCCAAAAACAAGCTCTCAGCAGCTTTCATCCGGTAGAATACACTTGGATTCTAGTCATGACGTAGGAAAGGTGATGTTTGCTCATGAGGTTAAATTGAACCCATCATTTGGGGTAACAAAAGCTTATGAACCACTCCTCAGATATCTTCTTTTACATTCATCCCACAAATGTATCTTAAATTCTTTCTATGAATCAGGCATGGCTAAGAGCTTTCTGACCTAGGCATTTTCTTTTTTCCTCACTGGAAGAAAGAAAATGGGCAAGGCTGTACCTGTCAGACTGATGAGGAAACTCAAGATGAGAAAGGTGTCTAAGACTTACTTAGCCAGACAAAGCATCACCAGAATTGGGTTGCATAACTTTCTCTTTGGCAAAGACCGTTTTATGTACCAATTTCTTTCAATTTTTTAAGAACTGAAAGATTCAATTCAACATAAGAAAACTTAGATACAACCAACTTATCATATTGATGCAATTTTTTTCAATATTGAGTGTTGTCTCAGAAATAGCATTGGATAAATGAATGAAAAGGAAGGCATGGAGGGCAACTGAGTAGCTCAATGGGTAAGTGGAACTTATGAGTGGATAAATAGCTGGATGAATAATGAATGAATTGACAGTTGAAGGAATTAAAAGTTGGAAGATCTGGGAATCCTATAGACAGGCCTGGGACAAGGAATCAAGATCGATTCCACTGGTAGGACAGATGGGCATAGAAGAAAAAAAATGCTGATTCAGAAGTCAAACATCCTTTGTTCTGACTGTTCCTCCGACTCCCAGAATCTGTATTTTTCAATTTATTAAAACTTTATTATTGTATAAATAAGAGTGTATGTGCGTGTGTGTGTGTGTGTGTGTGTAAGTGACGTGTGTGGGAGAGGGTCATGCAGTTCATGGTATGCATGTAGAAATAAGAGGACAACTTTTCAGAATCAATTCTACCCTTCACCTTTATATGGGTTCCAGGAACTCAGGTCATCAGGCTTACATAAGTGAGACTTTTTAGCTATTGATCCATTAATAGAACATTTCTTAACAATGTTGGGTTTTGATTTCTTTATATTTAAATAGATACTTGCAACAAACTACATACAACAAAGCTGTAGGGTTGCTACAGAGGAGAAGAGTTCTATAGCACATATCAATGAGCAAAGTTCTTGCTGAGTATGAAAAAAATACTCCGTAATATATAGACGTTGGTCAACCCATTGTGTCTCTCTGATCTTTGAGGACGACCAAGTATTGGGCATCTCTTTGCATAAATGCTGTCTGGAGTCTGATTTTTTTATGTAATGTAATGGAAATTTGATAAGTTCAGTCTTGTTTTAAATTTCTGTCTAGATTCTGTTTGGATACAATTGAGATGTCTTCATAGAGACAGTTGTAAAGGTCTCAGACTTCAGACTGTTTAGAATATGATTCTAAATGTGCTTATATTTCCCTAATGTTATACAAAGTTGGGTTTTCTCTTCCCACTTGCCAGACTAGGCAATGATGTGGTCCTCTGAAATAACAGGCCCAGTCCAAGAAAGGGGAGCGTTCCATGTTCTCAGTCTGCAATGTGTCATGAAAAGAAAAGGAAAAATATAGAAACTGAGCAATTTGTCATGCTGTATGTTTTGGAAAAGCCTGGTAAACTTTCTAGAAAATTGCTTCTAATTATAGGAAACCTGCCTTTCACTTCAGGAAGCACTTGCCAGTCATTCCAGTTGTTTGTTCTTGGCAAAAGCATTCATTCATTATTATTTCAGTTGGCCTGAGTAATTGACAGCACAGATGTCACCTCCTTGGAATCACCCTTTCAAGAACACAGCACACGAGGGCAGGTGAAGCAAGCCAACAACTGAAGACACCTGACAACAGTTCCCAGAATGAGGGCCTATCTCTTCTGTGTTTGTATTTTAGAGACGTTACAAATAAGGACCTGTGAGATAGCTCAGAGGGTAAGGCACCTGCTTGTAAACCTGGCAACCTGAGCCCAAATGATGGAAGGAGGCAGCTCTTCAGGAAATTTTCCTCTGAACTCCACCCATGAGTCACAGCATACATGTGCTCTCCTTCCTTCTGTCCTTCCCTCCCTTCCTTTTTTTCTGTCTCTCATAAATAAAAAATTAAAAAAAAACAAAACAGAGAAGCTACAAAATATATACATGCTTATTATCATAAATCTGTATGATATACACATATACACATACATACACACATACACACACACACATTTATCCCTTGCATAAACTCATAGTGTTTCCTACGATGGTGCACTATTACAGTGACTTATTCCAGCTTTCATCAAACCTTTCAATAATCCTCTTATTTTCTCAATAAATTCTTTTTAGCCCCTCCATCTGGTTGCTCCTGATACCCTTTCAGATACTATTTTTGCCAACTTCAAAAGGTTTCATCTCTTTGTAACAAAGTTATTTTTATGTGTAGTACATTTTAATACACAGACTGTTCTTTCATTTGTAATTAATTATTTTTTTTACCATGAAAATGTGAGGACTACTAAACTGAATCTAAAAATCCTTTAGGGCTAGAGAGAGGCCTCAGGGGTTAAGCCTCTGCCTTGTGAGCAGAAAGTCCTGAGTTCGTATCCCAGGTACCACATAAAAATGCCAGGCAGCAATGGCAGCAGTTGGTGGGCAAAGCCTGGGAAGTCCCAGAGCCAGGCGACAAGGTAGCAGAAGTGATCCAGGATGATTCCCTGTCACCCTTGGTCCTCCACAGGTCCTCTGATACACATGCGCGCACGCACACACACGCATACACACACATACACACACACACACACTAAAATAAATAAAATATTAAAAAAACTTTTAAAACATGTTTAATCCTAAACACCATAATATTCACTTAATGTTTCACAAAAGAGAGAAAAGTGCTAACTTTCAACTAGGCTATTCCATAAATAACATAACACTTCATCCTCATAATGAAAGAAAATTATAGCAATATTATTCTCCCAGAAGACAGAAAGGCCCATGGAATCTTGAGTAACAGCCAAGTGTCACAGCACAATAGGCTAATAGGAATCAGCTGGGAAGTAATTCCTGATGGTTCTCCTCCAGAGACCTTGCGTCCAGCTTTATGTAATAATCACCAATCCAATGTCAATGGGATATTTGTTACTGCACATGGTGAGCATCCTAGCAACTTCTAGAAGAATCTAGCAGTATGATTCTTCTAGAAGTTCCAGGAAGAACAGGCCCTAAACGTCTTCAGTTCACCTCCAAGCGAATTCATTTGTTTCTTGGTCTCTTTCCTTATCTATGGTTATTGATTCCTAAAGCAGTTGAAACACGTCATTTCTAAATTGACCAGAGATTCTGCTCTCTTGAAGTCTCTCCTAGTTCTGTCCTTGGATGGTACCTCCCGCAGTAGCCATACCTTATTCATTCTGCAGTAAAAGTCAGTAGTCAAGCACTCGGCATTGGCTTCCAGTCTAATCTAAGAGCTACCGAAAGTGATAGGACTGCTGAGTCTTGGCTCTGGAGTTGGTGAAACATCTTCCTGGTTTTTTTTTTTTTTTCTTTAAATGTTTCATGGCACCAGTGATTTGGGCACTGCCAACTTTTTTGGCCCCATTTGGGCATGAGTGTTAGACTGCCTTGCAAAGCTATTTGAGGCCTGACAGGAAGGCTGCTCTCTGAAGTTATCATTTCCCTTGGTCTGTTTTTAGAAAGCTATTGAGAGGAGATAAACTTCTTTGTGTCCCTGCTTGTGATAACAGCTTGAGACAGAATGCCGTTCCATGTGGAGGGCAGGAGAGCTGGGTTCTCTTAATCACTTCACTGTTTGCATCTGTACTAGCCTCCTGACCTGTGGCTCCAGACTACCCAGTCCTGCATGTCCTGCCAGGAAGAAGCAACTTCTCTCCAGTGTTAATGTGTTCCCCTCAAAACTTCCTAGCATGTTCACCCACGCTTTCTGATTTTACCATCTCTCCATCATTTTTGCCCTCCCTATCCATCTCCTGTTTTTTTTTTTTTCTTTTCCTCCTTTCTAGAGCCACAAATCTATATGCATTTGGTGCCCCCGTGTCCTTTTTTAGACTCTTCCACCCCTGTCCTTGGCCTTTCCAGCTTCTCTTTTCTTTCAACATTCAGCATCACCATGTTCATTCCCTGGCGTACAGCTTCTGCATGGCTCCAACCGGGCCAGATGGAGTCCATTCAAGTTGGCTAGGGGAGATGGCTCGATGGTCAAGTGCTGCAGGCGAGAGTGAGGGTCTGAATTTGGATTTCCAGAACCCAGGTAAAGCGGGATGTGGCCGTATGTGTCTGTAACCTCTACGGGGGACTATATGGTAGGTGAATTGCTGTTTGTCTTTTTCAGAACAGAGACAGTTTCCATCAAGGAAGGTTCTTGTTCATTTATTTGATTCTAGAAACCTGATGGAGGTTTTCCTCTTTGATGTACATCACAAATGCCCTCAATGAAAGTGTGCATGTTAAACAAAGCTTTTTATTGTTTTTTTTTCTAGTTTTACAAGCATACTGAGTATTCCTCACAGCTTCCCTCCCTCCCCCTCCTCTAAACAAAGCTTTTAAAAGTCATTTTTCCTCAAATCTCAAGATTTCAACCGGTTTGTCACATGCTAATTGTGCTAATTAGAAGCTCCAATTGTCGCATTTAGATTTGTTTGCTAAAAACCTAAATAAATTAGTGGCATTTTCAG
This sequence comes from Typhlomys cinereus, assembly GCA_023101885.1. Lineage (NCBI taxonomy): Eukaryota > Metazoa > Chordata > Mammalia > Rodentia > Platacanthomyidae > Typhlomys > Typhlomys cinereus. Next base: position 9,735,848 of record JALPQD010000019.1, read on the forward strand.
TCATTCAGAAATAAGCGTTCTCTTCTAGTTAGTAATTAATGAAAATATTTTGAATTAGCATATATACAAAATATTATTAATCCAAAAGTTACATGAAATAAATAAGTTGTTCAATTTTAAAAATAAAAGATGAGTTGGTGACAATGTAAGGCAATTGGACATTTCACAAACTATTAGTGAGAATGCATGATACAGATAACTTGGAAAACAGTCTTCCAGTGTACGTAAGTCAGTATACATAAAGTAATACATTTGACCTAAAAATTCTACTCCTAGGCCTATAACTGAACCCACTTGCTGTTTCTGACGCATGTAAGACTGGGCATTTTTTTTCTCTTCTCTTTAATTGAGAATTTTTCATATGCAAACAAAATGCATTTTTGTTCTTGCTCCATTGCCCTTTCATCCCTTTTCCCGCCATTCCTCCACTACCTTGCCCTCTTTTCATGAATTCCGCCATGTCTCTCCTGCCCTCTGAAAATATGAATCCAAAGGCTCTCTTTGGGGTGCCTGTGTTAATAAGAAACTGAATTTTCTGTAATAATAATGAGGCCCTTCAGCAGACAAATTCACAAGTAGGGAGGCCCCTTTCTTTTGTCCAGCTTCTGCCCCTGGGATTATTTCTGAGTGCAGTTGTTTCTCCTGAGATCCTTCCTGGTCCATGGGAGAATATTAAAAAGTCAGCCATTGTGTAGGTCCAGTAGTAGTAGATCGTATTGCAGCGATCTCCTGGATGCGGCAATCCTGCTGTGACTAGGGAGTCTTTGCCTGCAGTATATGTTACCATCATCATTAGGCTTTTACTGCCTCTTCTTCTGCAGGGTTCCCTGAACTTGGGATGGGGAGATATTTTGATAGTCTGATTGGGGTTGAGCATTCCAGCGTCACCAATACTATGCACTCTGGCCAGAGACTGGGCAGTTTGTAAAGGAAGGACCTTCATTTAGTTGATACTTCTGGTGACTGACATTTAGAAAAGCAGGACAAGTGGATCTATTTCAACAGGAACAACATAAGGGCAATTAAACAGAACATGGAAACCATTCCTTGTTTCCCAGCTCAGGGGATCCTGCAGAAGTAGTGGTAGAAAAGTAAGAACTTGAGGGGGGGGGAAGCACTACCAAAGAATAGCTTCTGTTCTTGTCAGGACCACCATACCCCAAAACTCAAGGCAGAATATCTATGCTCACTAGTCTTCCACAGTAACTGACCTGTTGACATTCTGCACTGGAGAAGTGAGCATCTCAGGACATAGGATACCACTTCTCTAGAAACTGGGACTAGGGCTGGACAGGAGCAAGAAGACTCTTTACTATATGGAAAGACTCTTTACTAAGTGAGTGGGATGAGTAGGAGGCGATAAAGACACATAAATTCATTGCATTTGTATGTGAAAGCATCGAAGAATAAAAATGAAAAACACAAGAGCAAACTTGATTTAGAACAACCTACTCAAGAAAACTAAGCCAGTCTCAAAAAAGACAGCCAATTAATTGCTACTGGAAGAATCAATCCCATCCCAGAGAAATTAATCCATCTTAATATTCTAAATGTCTCCTAAAAATTACCTACCCATATCAATTGAATTTCAACATGAGCTTTGGAGAGGAACAAATGATATCAAAAGGATAGGAATTCCAAGTGAATTGAAAACATATGTTTGCACAAAAACTTGTGCATAAATGTTCATATCAACATTGTCCATGAAAAGTAAAATGTAAAAATAATCAAAAGTCCACCAATAGATAAATGGATAAACAAGTTGTAGAATATCCATACAAGAAGATATTATTTGCATATAAAAGTGGTGTTCAATCCTGAGTTTTCCTATCTATAATATTCCTTATGATTTACTAAGATAGGTATGTTAGTTTCACTACATGTTACTTCATGAAGTTATCTGGCTCAGGGTAATGTCTCACAATTTCAGGTTGTAGTCCAGCAGTTCTGGAAGTTACAGCAAGACCTTGAAACAGATGGACATATCCCACCCACCAAAAAATCAAAGGGAAGAAAAGCTTGCTTGCTAGGTCTCTCCATCTTATATAGAAAACATGCTGCCATCCCTATGTTGCCCTAGGGGAGATCTTCCCACATCCGTGAATGCAATCAAGATACCCCCTCACAGTTAGTACTACAGGTGAACTTTATTCAGGAGAATTCTTCTCAGAAGTGCCCATAGGCATGCCTCCTAGGTATCAGATTGGCAATTAATACTAACCAAAGCAATAAGTGTTTTCCAAACTGTGGTGCCTATGTTAGTTCCTGGCTTCAGGAAAGGCCCATGAGCCTCCTAGTTTTTGCTCCAGCTTTCTATCTGTGTCTATTTTTCTAAGGAGATAACTGCCCCATTTCTACTACTGCCTCCAAATATCAGAACTAGGTGACCTGAAAAACCACATGCTTCAGACAAAGCTTTGAAGATAGGACTTGCTTATTAAATAATAATTGAAGATCTAATTGTAAAAAAGTATAAATACATGGCCTAAACCTCCCTTTAATTTGGGTATAAATAAATAACATGAACAAATGACAAAATATGCTTGAGGTTTCTTAAATCCAGCCCTTTTTAAAAAGGAAAAAAATTCAACGTTGGTATTTTTGATGAACACGTAGAATCTATTTGAGGATTCTTGGCTGTAAGGGCTTGTTTGTTATATGCTTTTGACTTGTAGATATTGATTCATTTGGCCCTGAATGTTGTTGAACTTGAGCAGTCACACTGGAATGAAAAGAATACTCCACATTTTCCTCTGGAGTGGTTTATTCAGGTTTGTAAGAGTTTGTCCACTGAAGCTTTCAGAGGTCAACAGACACACAGGCATCACAGTATGTTAACCAAGCTGTAAAGTTACATCTTCAAGGTATAGCAGCCATGCTTGATTGGGGAGTGAAGCCACTAAGAGTCCTATTACTGTAACTCAGTAGTGAAGGAAACAATAGTTTGCATCTCTCTGTTGGCTCTGAAACATTACAAGTGAATAATCTGGAGGATACTAGTTGTTAATGTCCATATCGCACAACCAAATGCAGATAACATTCACTGATCTTAACTAACCACTGTTCTATGCTGAAAGCTTCCTGGATGTGTGAGATAGGAGGGACACTACCTAGATCCTCCTTCAAGATAGGGCATGCTTCCCAATTGCAAGACTATCACAAAACAATGCAGCTCTGCTGTCAGTTTTAACAGGGACCCCTCAATTGTAGAAAGCTTCATTACCTTTCCTAGGTCAGTCTATGCTTACATGCCATGATCTAATAAGCTACAGGTAAGTAGTGCCAGACATACGACACTAGAGTTGGTAAGCTATACCCCCAAATTTTTGGTGACCAAGTTTTTGTTGGGCTCAGAACATGGTATTCCTTCTTCCTTCGCTTGACCTGCTGCTGCCCCTTCCTTCACTTCACCTGTGTTGATCCCCAATAAATGAGTATCTTGCTCTCTTTATTAGCCAGGGGTCATCACACACACAGACTCAAGAGGACGTAGAGGATTTGGTGGGAAGAATTAACTCGCACAATCATAGATTCTGACTGGTCCCACAATGACTGTCTGGAGCCCTTGAGAGACCAGCAATGTGGTCCAGAGCAGGTCCAGAAGCCTCAGAACCATAGAAAGTCATGGTGCCACCCCAGTGAGAGGGCTGAGACGTGGGATCATCCTGGTACTGGTGATGATCAGAGACAGAGCAAGACGCGCATCCTCCCCAGGAAGTAAGGTAACAGAGGGCATTGTCCTCTTTCCAATTCCATCCAGGTTTACTTACATGACGAAAGGCCTTTGCTACTTCATCTGTAGAGCCAGTGCTCTCTGGAAACCCCTCTCAGACACTCAGAACCAGGGCCTCCTCAAGCCTCCAGAGCCCTCTCAGTGTGGTCAAGCCGTCTCTGAGTCAACCACAAATCCCACGGTTGGAGATTCCTCACTCATTGCCTACATCATCCTAGTGCTCATCGGTGGCCTACAGTATGAGACCAATTTCCTCCTTTTAGCAGAGGAACCTGAGACTTACAGTGTCAAAACTGGTGAAATAAGATTGAAACCTCAAAGAAGCAGGAGGCCCTGGAGCCAGGATTCAGTAAGATTTCCTTGACTCGGTTTACTGCATATTCCATGGTTCAGCGTGTCCTTCCATTCCCTAGGCGAAGAGCAAGGTGTAGGCAACATATTGTGTAGGAAGAGAAAATTGAACAGTAATAAATAATGAGGAGGAAATTTTCTCATTTATTAGGCACTAAGTTCCTCTGCATACACAATTCCACTAAACAGTGATAATAGTTGACCTAGATTGACATTGATTGTAGTCAGGTATACACTTCAGATATTTCAATTAAATCAATTTTCAATTATCAATTAAATAGAACTGTGTTTCCAGCATCAAAGAGGCAAACTCAGGCCTGCTTGTCTTCTCTACCAGACAATACAGCTTTGTTTCCTAACCTACAGGTTCTATTCACATACCTGCTTTAAAATGACCCTCAGAGGGCTGAATATGATAACCTTCCTTTATTTACAGCTCCATATGCCAAAGTTTCAGTTAACTGTAGTCACGTGCATTCTGAAAATATCAAGCAAAATATGTGGAATAATTTATAAATTTAAAATTGCATGCTGTTCTGAGGAGAGTGATGAAATCTTTTATCATTCTGTTTTTTCTTATCTAGGAGGAAAATCATTTTGTGGGAGAAGCATAACCTGATAGGGGGATAACAGGTGGGATAGATGCCATGAGAAACACCAACTCCCATTGTCTGGAGACTGCAGCTTTGATTCAGCAAACATTTATTCAGTGCCAGTCACTGTACATCGATATCCCCAAGTGTCTAACTTTCTCCAGATTTTTTCAGGAGTCTGAGTAGACCAGGATATTCATTGGAATTCCCTACTGGACAGCTTTAACCTATCTATCCATTCATCTGGCAGGGATTTACAAATAGGTATTGGATCAATCTGCTCAGGATTTGGTAGTGCGTAAAGCCTGTATCTTGTTTGCAAATACTTCAGTGGCAGAGTCAGACATGTGTCTAGGGAATTTTATTTACTTAGCCCTCTGCACAAGAAGGAATGGTTTTCTAGGACTGTCCTCTTCTTTCTGGGCCATTAAAATGCATTCCAGATCACCACAAGGTTGGCACACTTACATAAATCAGATCTGACAATAATTGTACTTTTTTTTGTACTTGTTCTTTTACCGGACGGCAATACTGAGCTACCATGTTTCATACCTTAGGACTGTGAAGAGTCAAAGGTTGCTGAATGTCATCTCTGTGACTCATAGTATCATCTTACTTTGGTAATAAAAGATATAACTGTGAGATGCCTTTATTCACTTGTAAAGGTTGAAACTAATGAAGAGAAGAGTTACTGAATGCGCAGTTCTGGAGAACCAACAGCTTGAGATTGTTATCAGCTTGACTTTGGTGAAGTTCTTATGCTGAAAGGCAGCAGGGCAGGAGTCGATGTATAAAGGAGGCAGCCACGGTGAGACAGGGTGTCTGAGCATCTATCTATCTGGTCTCTCTTTTCTTCCAAAGCCTCCAGAATTCAATCATAAATTCTCTTCCCTAAGTGAGGATTAACTCCAAAAAAAGCTTCTCAGGGCAAAATCACACTCAAATGGAAACAAAACCCTGCCTGTTATCCAAATGTGCATATCCAGATTCACTCTCTGCATTGCCACACCTGCAGGTTTCAGTGATGGCATGGTCAATGTCCCAGATTCCTAGAGTCCCAACTCCCTTCTCACTCACATCTTATTACTATTGAGTAAGGTCCACTAAAACTCTTCAAATGTATTACTAGTTATTTCTGTTCATTCACTGGAGCAGCGTCCTCACAGGTCTTGCTGCCATATCCTTCTCCCACCTGTCCACCCTTTCCACCTGTGATACTTAGATGCAGGTGTCAGTTTGACAATTGCAGGCTGGTCTTTGGGCGCATCTGTGAGGAGTATTAAAGGAAGCCCTAAGCAAACCAGTGGGAGACTGTCTGATTAGCAAGGGAAGTCCCAGTCCAAAGCATTAGGGACCTTCCTTGGGCAGGAGGATATGATGGAGGTGGGAATGGCGGCTACTTCCGCATTTGACATTCTTTAGCATTTTTGGTCATACTTGCTTTTTAGTCAGGGTTCTCTGAAGATCAGAATTTCTAGAATATAATATATATAAATAAGTTTATTAAATTAACTTACAATAAAAAATAGTGTTGTTAAAGTAGCCACCCATAACTGCTTCGTTTGTGACAGGAATGTCCCACAAAGCCAAAAGATCCCAAGGAGGTCTCAAGCTTTTACTTTGCTGGAGGATTGAAAATTCTGGGTTCTGACGTCGGTGAAGAACAGCAGGGCTCCAACATCAATGAAGAACAGCAAACAGCAGCAAGGCCTAGAAATCAGGCTCTAAAGGCAGCTGGAGCATCAGCAATGTGGAAAGGATGAGGCTCTGCATCAGCCAAGGACAGAGGCGGCAGCGGCAGCAACGAAGAAGGCAACGGCGTTCTAAAAGTGAATGACTTTTAAAGAGTAGACTCCATAGCAAGTCGACACAAGGTAAGGGAGGAACAAGTCCCTCCTCCTTACACTTCCTATTATATGATCCACCACTGGAAAGTACCACTCACTATGGGCTGAGTTTTCAGGGACCTGTTCCAACCGTTAACCCTCCACAGCTGTGCCCCAAACAGTCTGCAACTGTTAAATTGACACTAAAATGTAGCCTATAACGCATGCTATTTGGCAAGGAGATTATCCCCTCTCAGCAATCCTATGACTGTGGGATGGCCAGTTCTTGGCCCCTAGTGATGATGTGAGTTCTCTGCCAACCTGGATTAAGAATTGTAGGTAATTATAAACCAAGATAAAGTCCCTTTACTCCTATAAGCTGGTTTGTCCTAAATTTATCAGCAACATGCAGGAACACCATCAATCATCCTAAAACATAAATCTCAAAACAGCCCTTCCAATCTCAGAGAACTTTCTTTCCTCGTCAGCACATAGCTCAGCACTATAGTATCCCAAGGTTCTGACCTTATTCTTGTCACTTTCTGTACTTCACCAAATGCATCTGAATCTCCCATCACATTGTCTTCTCCCATGGCATTTCTCTAAATTTACCCAGATCTCACTTCTGTCAGGATCTCTCCAATGCATCCTCCATGCACTGTCAAGCTTTTCTGCAGGCTCTGAGCACCCGATGTTTCTTCACCATAGCACCTGACCTACTGTTACAGAGATCTGTGGATAGGTCAATTGTAGGTGTAGGCTACGGGGGACAGGGCCATATTTTTTGCAACATTGTATCGAAAATTTGAGACAGAGTCAGTACTGATAACCCTCCATCAGTGAATAAATGAATGAATAAATGAAGGAAGGAAGGAAGGAATAGAGAATTTGATATTCCAGATGACTTTCTGGTGAGGAAACACTCTGAACTATTTTGATCCCAAGCCCGCACCAGTCCCAACCACAAGATTTTATCTGGGAGACTGCCTCTGTTGCAGTGTCAATCTTTCAGTATGACGTGAACCTTGGGGAACCACTGGTAAATCATTTGCAGCAGCTAAAAGCTTTTTGGAGAATGAGTCACTTGGTCGCTGCATGCAGAGGCTGGTGACCTGCAGAGAGTTTGTCTACAGACACCTTTGTGGGCAGCCATTTGATTTCCTGAGCATAATGAGGACTTTATTCCAGATTCCAAACTTTATTGCAAGTTCAGAGTGATTGCCCCGACCCCACTTGTAACCTCGCAGCACTTACAGTGATTCATCTCTTCAGGAAACAGTGTGTCCCCTGGGTCTGTCTGATGATGCTGGGTGGGGAATGCTGGCAACAGTGAGCTTGCTGAGAAGAAAAGCCTCCTTGTCATCTGCAGTTTCCCCAATAGCTGCATTTCCTGTTGCTGGACTCTGGAGCCACACAAAATAAAACTCCTAGAAGCCAGCCCTGGAACCTTTCCATCAGAATAGAATGGAATATCTAAGCTCATTGCATCCATGGAAGCTGACCGCTGAATCATCCAGCAGCTCCAAACCACTGTGATTTGTACCTGAGTTTTTCTGTTAAATGGAACCAACGCTTGTTCAACCTTTCCCAAACAGATGGATGATGCACAGTGCAGTATCCTTTGAAGCTGATAAATATTGAAGGTGAGCACACTGTGATTTTTCAAATGTTTTATTGAAACATTCAATCTAGACCATGTATGTGTGTGGCATTGTGTTATTTCAAAGGCACATCAGATATTGAATTCTTAGATAACCAAAGTTCCTAAATCTCAAATAATTTCTCAAATGGAATTAAACTCAGTGTTTCATAGAACCAGGCCTTCATTAAAGTTCAATCTGAAAAGCTAACCCCTGTCTTCTTCCTGCATTTCCTCCATGAAGGCTTCACTTGCCTTCATAGCAGGGCCACATGCTCATCTGCTAGATTTTGTGTGTTTTCATCAGACAAATATGACTGTCTGCTTGTTACCTGCCCACCCTGTTCTCACAGAACAGTCATATCCTCATCTGCTGGGCTTCCTGTGTCATCACAGGAAAACCACACTCTCACCTGTTTGTTCTCTGTTCTCTGTCTAGATTTGCTTCTTCTCCTAGCCCAATTACAATAGCAGACACTTGAGAAGAGAGGAATTTTTTGGTTTTGATCTGTAGGACCAGAACAGTGGTGTGCACCAAATGAATACTTGCTGGCTGAATGCAAACCTAAGTTTTGGAAGACTATTCTGATACTTCAAATCTCTTTAAAATTTGGGAACTATCACTAGAAAGTCCACTTTAAAAAAGTTCCTACAACAGAAAATAACAAACATTGTCAAAGTTGGGGGAAATTAGAGTCTTCATGCATTCAGTCACTGAAGAAAATAGCATGTCGTTTCCTCAAAAAGACAAGCACAGAATTACAATTGGTCCAATAATCCCACAATTTTAGTGAATCTGTATATTCAAAGAAATATCTGTACATCTATGTTCACGAAAGCATTACTCACACTAGCCAAAAGCTAGAAGCAACCAAAAACCCAACCAATGTCCGTGGGTGGGTGACTGGGGTAGATAGTAATGTTCCATTGTGTCATTGGAGATACACATCATGGAAAACTACTCAGTCTTAAAAAGGAAAGCCCTTTCAAATACCCTATTGGAGGAACAAAATATGTTTCAAACAAAGAGGCAAACATTTTATGACTCCATTTATATGACAGAAAGGTGAATGATGTTTACTGGGAACAGAGGATGAGGAATTAATGTTTCATGGATACTTCCTCAGGAAGTAGGAAATCCTAAAGATGGATAACCGTGATGATTGTACAACAATATGAATATCTACAACCATCATATTAATGATACTCTGCATTTAGAATAGTTTCATGGTAAATTTTATAATATGTACATACTATGTGGTAAATGGCATTGGATAGAAACCAAGAACTGCCTTTGATATTTTTATGCCACCTAAGAACAATGAATTCCAGAAAACTTCTTAAGGTCTGGTGTCATAGTTTGAAACAGGTAACAACTCAATGGTTGTGGATTTGAGTTCTAGGCACAGTGGTTGAGTTAGGACCCCAGCAAGCCTTCAGTGATTGTCTAGCTGATGGGAAAGTCCCCGCTCATGGTGGGACTAGTCACTGGGCAGGTGAATAAGATAGAGGGAACTGGTTAGGAAAGTTAACATCTTTTGGAATACTTGACCAGATACGCTAGTCTGTCAAGTGAGGATTGTCCCTCTCACCAATCTTGTGGATATGGTATAACCAGTTCCCTTGGCTCCTGGTGCCAGTATAAGCTCTCTTACCAATCTGGAGAAAGAACTATAACTATATAAACATTAACCAAAATAAAACTCCTTATTCTCCTAAGCTGTTTGGTCATGAATTTATTGGCATCAATACAGACTAACTGCAACATTTGGGCTTCACATTTGTCTTAATCTTTATTCTGTTACCTGTGTGACTTGGTGCTTTCCAGTGGGAAGAGGGAATGGACAAAGGAAAAGGGAAGAGAAACCTCAAGTTTTTGGATTTCCTCTGCATATCAAGTATGACTGGTGGCCTTACCCTGTCTTCTCACAACAGACCAGATTTATAAAGAAGAACATGAGGCACGGCAGAGGATTAAGCTGCCTGCTTAGGGTCACACTGTATCCATTTGTGTACATGTATACTGAACATCTGCCATGAATTTGGGTTTTGCTGTGTGCACAGGCTCAAGCAACAGATAACAAAGAGCTGCTCCTTAGAGAAGAAGGGCCATAAATTAGTAACCAGGGAAGTATGTGTTGCCTTGGGAGAGTAGATGACGTAGAGTAGGTACAAAAACATGAGAGGTTTGAAAGCTAAAAGTTGGAGGTGTGCAGAGAACAGGCTGCAGAGTTGGAATAGCAACAATGGGAAGTCAGGATACTGATGTGGCACTTCGTAGACCAAGCCGACTTTGTCCAGATTTCAGAGGGAGTAGAACCACTGGAAGATTTTAAACTGGAGTGTTAGTTAGAAACCTTGTTCTGGGTGCCACAAAGAGAACAGACTGAAAGAAAAACAAATCTGGGAAGGTTTTCATTAGAAGTGCATTTGTCTCCGGTGTTGCTCATCTACTTTTCCCCATGCTGAATTCATGTTCATAAAGTGAGAACTTAAGAGTATTTCCTCATCCCTCATCAGTACTCTATAATATGTTTGTGAACCCCATAGCCCATCCACAATTGGTCTGAGTTTTAAAATTCCTGGAGGACAGGGGCGAGTTTGGCATGCACATTAAAGAATGCTCCAGGGATTGGGGGTGGGGAGGCACTGGGGGATGGGGAGGGAAGGGGGAGGGGAAGGGGGAGTAGGGGGGTCGGGGGGAGGTGGAGGGAGGGAGGGGACTGGCGTACCTGTTAAGTTTGTATGAGTGGAAATGATAATATAAATAAATAAATAAATAAATAAATAAATAAATAAATAAATAAATAAATCCTGGAGGACTTGGAGCAAGAAATAAGCATTGGATCTGGGAATATCTATGATGCCTGGCAGTGTATGTGTATTAATGAATAACAGTTACATTTGGGTAGGAACTGACTGCTGAGTCTTCTGAGGTTGATGGCAGTTACCACAGAATTGCATGACACAGTTGTCTTTAGGACATATCAAAACTGTTAGAGCTTGATTTAAGAGTTTAGACACTGAGGTCTGATTTGCATGTGGCAGAATGCTGACAGATCCTCACATGCCTGCTTCATGTATTACTTCCATTTTCCCTAGAGCAGCACTCCATGAAGAATTTGGGTCTAGAAGGCTTGGCTTAAATTCAGTTATTATCAGCACTAAGATCGGTGTTTCAGGATAACATAACTCCTTCTCTGTTTAGTAGCTCAGAAATATGAATGGTGGCCCAATGTCCAATGCTACAACAGGCATGACATGATTGTATACCCCCACTCACATGTAGGCCAGTGTAATGGTTACTCTTAACTGTTGCTGTGAGAGAGCATTCAAAGTCAAACAACTTAAGGGAGAAAAGGAGATTTATTCAACTTACAGTTCCAGAAGGAATATAAAGTCTTTCATGGCAGAGGTGGCATGGCTGGCTGGCCGAAGTTGGAGTCAGGCTAAGTACCATCTGTGATGGCTGAAGGCTGGAGGATTCCTGGAAAGTCTCTCTTCTTTTTCCCAGTCCTCTATTTTGCAGTTACTTTTATCTGGTCCACTACTGGGAGGTTCCAATAAGATCTAGGGAGGTTCCAATTGGGTCTAGCGCTGGTTTTTGTATTATAAATGTATTAATTCAAATAATCTCTTCAGATGGTCTCAGCTGATCTTAGTTAATGCCAGATGTGTCAAGTTGACACTCAGGATTAACTATCACAACCAGTCAAACCACTGGATCACAGTTGTTCAGAGTAAAATGTCCTTTAAGAAATCACAACCTTGATAGGGAAACTAAGGCCTATTGGAAGAGGCGAATAGCCCCAAGTATTAGGAGATCAAGTAAATGGAAATGCATTATTAAATGTCTACTGTGCATTAGGGGCATCTGGGAATCAAATGATAAGAAAATATGATCTTGTTAACTAGACAGATTGGATGTTTTTACTTCTCTTTAAATTGCCTTGATTCTCTTCTGTTTGTTTTATAGCAAGAACTTTTGTGTCATTGACTACTCGATCTGTCCCTGAGACAGATCTTTATATAACCATTATATAAAAGACAGGGCTTTAAATAGCCATTACTTTATTTGATTCTTATCAAACCAAGAGATCACTATCAGCAACCATAATCTAAAGATGGATCAAATGGCAGCTGAGAGAGCCCCTGTGGTGATAGAGCTGCTAAAGTACCGAGAAATCAGAATTAGAACTTGTGCAGAACCCTCCTTCTTCATACTAAGTCATTGTCTTTGGCAACGAGTCCTTTTGTCCTTGGACTGACCCCTCTAATCCTTTCGCCAGTTGATGGGAGCCCAGAATCTATTCATTGAACAAGTTTCCTGAAATTTTTCTTTAGGAATAAGAGCTGGAAGCTCTGTTTCTTCTAATTATTTTCTACTATTAACTACTATTCTACTACTACTAACTACTATTTCTACTATCAACTGGGCCAGGTGGCTATATCCAATATCCCAGCCTGCTGCTGTGACTTATTTCACATTTCATGAAGTATTCACAGGTAACATTCCTTAAATCTTCATTATTGCAAGGTTAGTCCCATTGTTCTCCTTATCTTAAAGTTGAGGACACTGAGTCACAGAGAGATTCATTACTTAGCTAACCTCACAAACTGGCAAAGGCAAATTAAAAAAAAAAAAAAAACAGTTCTTAATCTAAATTGCAGACTCCTTGTAAATAGCCTCCTAACGATGATCCATTGACTTTATTATTATCAATATTTTCCCCAAACAGTCCGCCTGTTTGTTATAATATGAACTGCTTGTTTGTAAACAGCGCTGAGCTAGGTATGTTGCCAGATTTACTGACTGAGCAAGGAGCCTCCCACGGAGTTCCAATGAAGAGGCTGAGCTAGGCTGAGGACTCTAGGGCTCTGGAAGATGATGCTTGTGCTAATTCCAGAAGCTCAATGCAGTTTTCTGCCTCTGCTTCAGTCCTTTGATTTGTAATGACTTCAGCTCATTCCTTTGTGACCTTTCCTGGGGGTTATGTCACCCCAGGTGAACAAAGCATCTTTTCAAGGACCCTAAAGAAACCAGAATTTGTCACTGGCTCCACAAATTAGAGGCCTAGAGAGGAGGCCTCTTATTTTCAGGATAATCACCACCCATTCTCTGTTTAATGACTTATTTCATGATAATTAGAATCTCACTTTCTTTGCTTTGAACCACCTCCTCCATTTTCTCTTGCCCTTGCCTGCCAGCCCTAGAACCAACTTGAATGGCAGCTTATAGAGAGTCAAGGGACACCTAGCAACAGCTAATGAGTCACCATCCTTCATGAAGAGCTGTAACCACCATATGTACAACCATCAGAAATTGGCACTAGTGGTCTAGGGAAGAGGTATGTTTGAATCTTCATTACTCAATATCTTTAAAAGACAGATATTCAGTATCATTAACACATACAACTATCCTGCTGATGACAGAGCATTAGAAAATAAAAACCAAAGTCTAGCTTTGTGACTGTAAAGAGTGATAAGGGGCACAAATTTGACTTGAGTATAAACAAAAAGATTTTTAGGAAGGAGAAAAATGTTTTGAAACTCCAAAAGTACATTATCATTATTTTGAGAATAATAAGTAGTAACAAAATGATAGTCATGTTACTTGTTAGATTTTCTTTGTGCAAGCAGTAAATTTGCTACACAGAACCTTGCTGTACAGAGATCTTAAGAAGGTACTATATGTACTCTAGTGACTATGAGGGCCAATGCACTGTGTTTAGGGGATAGTGAGGAGCAGTAGGGTATAATTTCCTCAATAATATACCCACTGATATATCTCTATGCTCAGTCAAGTAAACAGATATAGGTTAGTGCATTCACTCCAGATGAACCTCAGTGGGCCACTCATGCAATAAGAGAGGAAAGTGGGGGAGAGACTAGTTGGGAAGATTTGTGAAGAAAAAAAGAAAGAGAATAGAACTGGGTCATAAGGGGTAGAAAAGAAATGAAATTCCAAAGCAATCAAAGGTATATAAAAGAACCTTGCCACACAGAAAGTTATCTATAAAGATCTTTTAGTTCCATAAAGTAATGTCTATGAGCTGGGATCATTTCTGTTAACGAAGGAGACTTTTCATTAATTTATGTTTTTGTTATTTTACATAAACTTAGCTATTCATAATTCAGTGATGATCTATTATTTAAGTCTGTAGATCAGTGTTCCAAATATTTAATAGTCATTACACTCAATTGAATTAGCATGTACTTCTGTGAAACTGGGCCCGAAATGTAAGAAGGCAAAGAAATTGACCTTTGGACAAGGAGACTTAGGAATGAGAATGATGTACACTAACTCCAAAAGATGCCGAGAAGGATGTGTCATAGTTAGGCACAGGTGTCAATTTGCCAGTTGAGTGTTTGCACTCTGGGCACACTCTGGGTAGAGAATTAATGGCTGAGTTAGGCCCAGAGCAGACCTGTAGGAGATTGTCTAGCTGATGGGGAAGGCCCAGCCCATGGTGGGTGGGGTTAGGCCCTGAAATAAAATACAGACAGATGGTTGAGAGTGTTGGCATCCTTCTGTATACTTGGCCAGACATGCTGGTCTAGCAAGTAAGGATTGTCCATCTCTCAGCCGTTATGGTGATGGTGTGGCCAGTTCCCTTGAACCTGGTGTTGGTGCGTGCTCTCCGTCAAGCTGGACTATGAACTGTAACTAGTAATCATAAGAGACAATAAAACCCTTGTTCCCTTAAGCCTTTGATGGTCATTCATCAGCAACCATGCAGGTGAACTGCAACAGGATGCATTTGCTTTATCACTATAATAAATTCCAGTATCCTTTAAGATTCTATTCAATATAATGTTTAACAGTGTGTCTTTCATCAGTCATTTTTAACATAGTTAAATTTAAATATTTAAATGTGGCTACTCAAAGAAAATAGAAATTCAATTAGAAATTAATTAGTTATCCTAAAAATGTAGATTAAAAATCCTCAGAAATGGGAAAAATCAGGAATAAAATAAGAATGATATAAAAGATTTGACCAGACAGCTTTAAATGATAATCACAGATAGAGTTTTATATCCAGCAAACACAATGTGTGCATAATTTATGCATGGAAAAAATATTTGTAAATATCGAGTAGATATTAAGTCTAAAAGAACATTCATCATTACTAAGAAATAAATAACATAGAAAAATATTCTGTAGCCACAATGCAATAAAATTCAAAACAAAAAAAATTGTGCATTTTGGGTCCGGAGAGGTGGCTCAGGGGTTAAGCCTCTGCCTTGCAGGCAGAAAGTCCTGAGTTCGGATCCTAGACCCCACATATAGACACCAGGCGAAAGTGGGGGCGACCTGTGTTTCTGGTCCTGGTAGGACGGAGCCTGTGAATCCCGGGGCAGAGTAAACAAGGAGGAGGTGGAGGCGTCCATGGTGGTTCCCGAATTCGCCCGTGGTTCTACACACACACACACATGCATATACACACATGCATGCACACACACAATTGAATAAATAAAAAAATTGTGCATGTGTATATATTTTAAGCATTTAGAAACCAATAACACCCTTGTAAATAATTCTTTAAAGAGTTGGTATAAAGAAATTGACTAAATGCTTAGATCAGGCATGAAAAACTTTGTATTGAGGTATTGGATTGTAGTAAAAGTGATATCTAGAGGGAAATTGTAGCCTTGAGAACATGTTTTGTAACATATTTCTGCTTTGTAGCAGAAAGAAAAATTAATAACAATGTATTTCTATTCAACAATTAGAAAACAAAGCCCACTGGTTTAATCATGGAATATTCTTGAAATACATATACTTTTGAAAAACTGATTCAGTGAGAAACGATCACATGTTCAATTAAACATGGACAAAGAAAGGAGCCTGAATCTGCTGTTGAAGATGTCTTCAGTACCTATAGCTACATAAAAAAGTTATTTCAGACTTAACAGCATGTTCTGTTTCTTAGCCTCAAGAAGGAGTGTCCTGGATTTCCCATAGGGTTGCAAGGAAGCTGTCGGTTGTGATAGGCCAAAGGCTCAGTAGGAGTGACAGGTCTACTTGCAGAGTCACTCAAATGAATTCTACTTTTCGGTCCCCTTAACTGGATCATCCTCATCAGCTCCTGGGTTTGCCATGTGAACCTCTCACAGACATACTTCTCCCAGATTAAGTAGTGTATAACCAGTTCCCAAGATGAAAGCCACAGTCTTTTGCAGCTTTTTCTTTAAAGTGAGGTTATTCCCCCCCCCCTTGTCTTATGCTCTTGATAACACAGACTCAGAATGGCACAGTATGGGAGACCACATTAAGGTGGGAATTTCATGAGGATGTTCTCATTGGAGAACACATGATAGGCTGCCTAGCACAGAAGGAGCTCACAAAAATGGATTTTCTTTCCTTTCTTTTCCCAATCTATAGCGTGATGGAGAGAACAAGTGACAAATATTGGTCCCAACTGAACAAAATCTGTATGTTTATGAGCTGGATATCTGGGATTGAAATCATGTTGAAACTCAAGTTTTGAGGCAGTGGTTTAGGGATTGGATTTCTTGATGTTTGAGCTAGTTTAGTCACTCTCTTGTTTTTCTTTTATTATGAACCTGGAAAATACTATTTGTTCTCAAAATAATTTCAGTTCACTAAGCCCCTTAACATATTCTGTCAATCTACATTTTCTATCAGTTTAAGGAAATTTGATTTAAATGTTTTTGATTCTTTTACATAAAAATATTGAAACTCAAGTTCCTCAGGACTACTTCATGACTAACAAATCCTCCAATTTCATGTGAAAGTTGTAAGGCTCATTTTTCTCAAAAATATGAAATCATGCTTTGCCAAAAACTCAATAAAATATTAATTCAGTGAAGGTTAAATTTAACAACCCACAAATCAAAAGGTCTTGTTAACTTATGTCAAATTATTTTTTTGGTTGGTTTAAAATATTGATCATTCCCAGTAACCTCTCCATTTCACTGGATTGTAAAATAATTTTCTGTCTTGCAGAGATGGACGCACAGAGAAAAGTAAAGTGCCGAATGAAGAATATTTTTTTAAGTACCACTCAGTGATTTGAGCTCCTTGTCTCCAGTTTCTCCCTACTTCAATCCATGCCACCTCTGACTCTAGTGCCAATCTCAATTACCCCCTCTGCCTTTTAAAACAAAGAAACGCTTGCCTGCTTATTGCCAGCATAGAGCCCCTGACATACCACTCAGATTCTGGTGCACATGTTCCCAACCTCTATTCTCTGCTCTCTTCCCTTTAATCCAGTCCTTCAAGATTCTTGCCATTTCCCAACATGCCATGAGCTTTTAGGACCCATCTGTGCCCAGGCTCCTTGTTTGGCCCCCAGCGACTTGTATTCTCAGTGCTGGGCATATCCCTGAAATTCACAGGCCAACCTTGATGAACTTCATGTCACTAAGAGACTTTGCCTTTAAAAAAAAAAAAAAAACGGTGCTTGAGGAGCAATACCCAAGATTGTCCTTTGCTCTCCTCTTGAATGCTCACACAAGTTCACATGAACACAGAATCATGGACATATAGTTGCTGTAGCCACCTACAGAAGATCTGCACATGCACACACACACACACACACACACACACATACACACACACACGCACGCACGCACGCACGCACGCACACACGCACACAGAAACACATACATAGCATGCATACACATACAGAAAAATACAGACACACAAACACAAAAGTAGAAAGGGCACTGTTGGGAAGAACTGGATCAACATAAAGGAAAGGGTTAAGGGGTTCGAGTATTATCACAACACTTTGTATGAAATTTCCAAAAAAAATATTTTGGCCCTTAAGATTGTGGAATCAGTAAAATCCAAATTTTTAGGGCATTCAAGCAGGCTGGAAACTCAGGATAAAGCTAATGCTTTAATTCGAGTGCCTCAGATCCTCACTCTACTTTTCATTATCCTACTTTGAAGTTCTACTACCCAGGACTTTCAAAATCCTCAGCCAGATTTGAGACTTCCTCTGATTCTCTCTAAGCACTGGCTTTGCAGTGAGATTCCCCCCTCCCCCCAATCATACAAGCTCAATAGGTACCCTGGTTCTCTCCCTCCCTCCACCCCTTCCCAGTCCCCCTTGCACCCTCCCCCACTTTTCCCCTTCCTTTCACCCCTCTCCTTCCCCTTCTCCCAGTGTTTCCCCCTTCCCCCTTCCATCCCCTGGAGCATCATTTTGTGTGAACGCCAAACCTCCCTCTGAGTCCTCCACTCTAGTGAGATGTAAGGAATCAGTGACATGGCTGGGAGCCCTTTCTTGGGCTCCCCATTAGTATGGGAACACTATTATGACTGTTAATCCCTTGCCTCTAAGGATCCTACTAGATCCATGCTAGATTTTGGGGGTTTTTTGACATGTCAGTCATTGTGCCATGCAAAGTCTGATTATGGCTACTGCAGCTCTAACTTGCATATCGTTGGTCCTCCCCTTCTTTAGGCTCTTACAATCTTACTGCCCCTTCTTCCACAAGTTTCCCTGAGCTTTAGGATGGGGAGAAATCTGGCTGGTCTGGTTCCAAGTGATTAATGTAATGTCTTTGGTGTTCTGAGTTATGTTTTGTTGTTGTTTTCAGTTTTGCTTTTCCTGCACTGCCCTTGGCTTCATCCTGATTGGTATTGGAGGTCACCTCCTAACCAAAGATAAAAAGTGGTTTAAATGAAGATTTTATTGTAAGAGAAGATTCAAAGGGAGATGGAATAGGAGTAGGAGACCGCAGTGAGGGGATGTCAGTGAGATTTTTTTAAAAAAATGTTTTTCTGAAGTAAAATGTGTGACTTTAGAGATACTTCATCTACCCATTCACTTATCCTACCCATCCATCCATCCATATTCATTGATATATCTATCCAATTCATACTTCAAAATAGTGCTGTTTCGTCTCCTGAAGTTTAAGTAGATTTCTGTAGCTGTTTAGACCAACAAAATATTGGTCACATGACACTATGTGGCTTTCAAGGGTAGGTATATAGATGTGGCATGCTAATGTCTTATTTGCTTCTGATGCTTTCCATGGGAATTCTGAAGCTACAATGTTAGGAATTTAAGCAATCACACAGTAAAAGACAGATAGTGAGTGGATTTTCAGGAAACTTCAATATCCTGTGCATGAATGGAGGCCTTCAAGCTTCCTGAACTGGTACCCCATGAAGCAGAAAAGAACTGTTGCTCATCCCACGAACCAAATAAATTTTTGTTGGTGCTGCATATCACTGCTAAGTCTACAGTGGTTTGTTACCTGATGAGAGATAAGTAGAACAGAAAGGTCAAAGGATAGATCTGTGAGAAAGTGGGAATTCAGGAAGATTCAAAAGATGAATTACTCCTAGATAGGGCACAGTAGCATATTTCTACAATCCCAGCTAGTAGGAAGGCTAAGGAAGAGGATCATTTGAGAATACAGGTTTGAAATCAGCATTCAAAGCAGGACTGCTGCATCTAGGAACTCACCGTAGTGAGACTTGTCCTTACCAGACCTGCATAGTGACTGGCATACTAACATGCGCCCATAGAATAAAGAGGAACTCAAGAGAGATAGGAATATACAGTGGAAATCTTGAGGACTAAAGTTGGATGAGTAAAGGGAAATGCTCCTATCAGTGTGGTGGCTTGAAGAGAGACAACTTCATATGCACAAGAGGTCTGAACCACAAGAGTAGACAAGCCAAAGAGAATCCTGGGATCCATAGAAACAGACAAGCAGGGTGGGAGGGATTGGGATGAATTGATGAAGAGAAAGGAGGATGGAAGGAAGCAGGGATGAATACTCAGTATACTTGTAAACTAGAAATAAAATATATAAAAAAAGAAACCAGCCCAAGCCAGAGTGAATCTCTACCTCGAAATAAAACTACACCTTTCCTTATGACCTAGATTGTATTATCATTGCTTTCATTGTAAACCTTTGGCTCTTATTACAGTTAATTCTTCTGTTGCTGTAAGACAACACCCATATGCAGCTAAAGGAAGAAAGGGAGATATATTTGGCTTATTGTTTCAGAAGGAATATAGTTCATTATGACGGAAATCACATAGCAGAAGGCATGGCTGGAAGGAGAAACAGGAGGCTGATTTGGGTCACAATATATATCAGGAAGGCAGATAAAACAGCATTGAGGGGAACCAGGACTGGGCTATCAAACCTCAAGACCCACATCCTGTGATATGCCTTCTTTCTTCAAGATTCCACGTCCCAATCATGAGCCTGTATGAACAACTCACTCCAATCATGACCACTTTTTTCATAGTATCATCAAAGTCATGATTTATTTGTTAAAGAATCTGGATTAAATTTAATGTCACTTTAAATCTGATGGTCGATTTATTTCATATAAATTAATAGAAGCAATTTTATTTTTTTAGCCAGAAGAAACCAAGCATGAGGCAGAAAGATGCCTATATGCATGGAAACAGACAGAGATACATAGAGGCCAATTGGTAAAGCAACAGTTTTCAGAGTGGTTTTGTAGTAAAGTTTTAATGATGATAGTAGAAATGTGGGGCACACATTTTCTACAAGGCAAGCCCTGTGAGAGCCATTACAGATGAGAAAGTTGACCAGATCACATGTCACATTGATTAGACTGAGTTACTTCAGGTAAAGTCACTTCAAAGACCTCTTTTCAGCAGTTGATCTTGGACATCCATCCAGAAATCTCTACGAACACTTCTTGGTGCAAAAGAGATTTTTTTTTTTTGAGAAGTGGGGTTACCTGTGTACATGCATACATGCATTGCATGCATGTGTGTGTGTGTGTGCATGTGTGTGTGGGTGTGTATGTGTGTGCTTTGCATATGAATGGGTATGCATGTGTGTGAGGACATGTGTAGCAGAGTGCACTGAGTGTGTGCCTGTGGAGGTCCAATGGTGACATCAGGAATCATCCTGAATTACCTCCTTATTGTTTTAAATTGGCATTTCCCAGGCTCTTCCTATTTCCTATTAATAGCAGAATTGAGTCATAATTGACTTTCCGGTAGTGTCCACTCTGGACTGTTCTTTTGCTATGACTACTTCCATTTGGAGGCTCCCAGTGTGTGTGGTAGATACTGTGTAGAGCGCAGGGCTCAGAGAAAGCAGAAGAGGGGCATTCACTGCAGTTGTTAGGGAGAGAGTGTACATGCGTGAGAAGCACAGAAACACATGGCACCCTCAGTCTTACTAGGGGCAAAGGGGACCTCTGGGGAAGGACTTTTCCCTTTAAATAAAACGAGAAAGAACTGAGTGAATGTGCATGGCCAGCCCCTGAAAAGGGTTCCCCTCCAAGCAGGCTAAAAGGCATTTTTCACCAAGCTACAGGACAGATGAGGGCCCAGGGCTAATGCACAATCTCAACCTACCTCCCCCTCCCCCACCACTAATGAAGACGATACGAAACAGGCTTTCAGGGAACACACACCCAAGTGGGCTTCATGTTCCGGCAACTGCTATAAGGCAGGCCAAGGCCATGTCAGGTCCAATTAGTGTCAACGAGAAACATCTGTATTTAGGCACCCATGTTACTTAATGCAAACATTTTGTAATTACAGCTTCTTACACACACAGTGTGTTATGAGATGTGGTGTCCTGGTGTGAATCATAGTCACATTTTTCAGATTCGTCAGCTGATTTGGTTTGGCTACAAGGCTACTTGCTGACTGCCTTAAAAACAGTTCTCTAAAATATTGAGTTAGGCACAGTCCAGCTTTTTTCTCTTATCTGTGAAATCTAGTGGTTGAGGTTTGAGTGACTTTATAAAATGAAATACATAAAATGTGTAAAATGCAAATAAATTTGATGTTAGAGTTGTGTTCTCTCTCTCTCTATCTATCTCTATCTATCTATCTCTTGGAACATCTGTTTTTCCTCCTACCTTTTTCATTTAGTGTTGTAAGCTAAAGTATAAATGTTCAACAGTCAAACAGTCTGAAGTCTGAAGGATTCCAGTTCTAACTGGTTTTTCATCATCAAAAACAAATAACATTATAAGGACCAAAATGGTATGGGAATATTTCTGTTGAACAGAGCAATTGATACTGACTTTATGTAGAGTCATGGGAAACAATAAGCTCAGGTTCAAAGTTGACATTTTTACATTCTTATAATGTATTCAGTGAGCCCTCAGAGAAGTAGAATCTGGGGACTGGTGGTGAGGATATTGCAAACATATCAATAAACTTGATACAGTAATAGTCTACACAGACTTTGGATTAAATTAGCCACCATGTCCAAGGGATCTGAAACTTCTCATTGACATTCTATGGCAACATCTTGGTATATGATCCTTGTCTCTTTACCTTGTCCCCAGTTTAATCAGCAGCCAACAACTGCTCTCTCAGACCCGTCTCCTATCCTCAGAAATGAATCCTGCTCCTCTCTGAGAGTTTCTGGTCTAGTCTGCTTGGAATGGAAATCCTTCCCAGTAGCATTAAATGCTTTTCCAATCTCATTCTGAGAGAGAAGAGGGATCACATGTCACATAAGGGCAACCAATTTCAAGAACAACTGAGTCCTTGAGAGGGCCAACAACATCTCCTTAATCAACCCTCCTAAACTTCTTAGGAAGACACAGATAAAACTCAAGTAATAAATAAACAGATAAAATCTGGCAAGATAGTTCCATGGGTAATGACAGCTACTTTAGTGACCCGCATGAATCCCCAGAAAACGAGATGGTGAAAGAGCAGAACTGACTGCTGAAATTGTTTCTGACTTCTACCTGTGAGCCAAAGCATATTTATGAATTCTTCTTTCTCTCAAATAAGTTAATTAATTACATATTTAAAAATAAATAGATAAGTAAATGAATAAATAAAGGTTGGTAGAGTCCAAGGAGAAATTGGAAGAGTAAATTTTCACCACAGGAGGGGCAACTTGAGCTAGGGACACAGGCTTGTTTCTTGGCTGCCCATGACAGAATCTTTCTGATGGTCAATGTCAGTAAAATGCATGAGAGTAAAGACATAAAAACGGCTTCACTGACTCACAGACGTCTACAGCACAGCAATGCAAAGAATCGTCAAGAATAGTTCAAAAGAGTAGCTCTCCATGGATCTGTTCTCACCTCCTTACGTTTATCTACTATATGCAATTACAGACTGACTAGTTCTGTTACAAACAGGTAGAATCAATGCAATTATAGACTGACTAGTTCTGTTACAAACAGGTAGAATCAATGCAATTACAAACTGACTAGTTCTGTTACAAACAAGTGCAGAATTAATACCAATCATTGCTAAAAGGATCTCACTTTTCCTATGTCTCATGAACCATTCCTAGTTTTGTAATAAACTTGACATCTGTACTCAGAGAACATTCTCCTGCCTGGGAGCAAAAACCAGCATTGAACTAAAAGAATGTGGCAAGTGTTTTGTTCCTTCAGCTCTTAGCCAATGATGGGAGGTACTGCTCCTCAAAATAGACAAGGAAGTGAAGCACTCAAGCATAGGTAATAGTTCAAAAAACTGGGACCCACATGTGGCTCAGAATAAGCATCCTCCCTCTTCTGATAATGAACTTGAAAGTTTATGTCCCTTATCTGCATATGTATAATACCTTACACTTACTATATATAAATACTTATCTCTGAAAAACGTAATTAGCAATCTGTTAGTAAGTCAGAACCTTCATTTGCACTCTGTGCATAACTGAGTGTGCATATAATTAAATCAGGTGCAAGATGAGAATATACATGTCCAGTATTAAAAATGACTACATTACTTAATATATCAATCAAAATAGGGTACTACCCAAACTGTACACCTTAGTAACTAAACCAATCCCTCCTTCCCTTAGAATCCATAAAAGAGGTACCCTTCTTGGAGGAAATGAAAAAAGCAGTTAAGAAACAAAAATAGCCATAGAGCAGTTAATCTCAAGAAGATTTTCAGCTCCAACTAAAAGACAAGCTATCTTTTTTTAAAAATAATTTCTTTTTTTATTTTTCTGCTCATACAAATATAATAGGAACCCCTGTCCCCTCTCTCCCTCCACCCCTCCTTAGACCTCCCTGTTCCCTCCCTGCTTTGTCCCTTCCTTTCCCCCTCCCTCCCTTTCCCCCAGTGCCCCCTCCCCCCCATCTTTGAAGCATCCTTTAATGTGTATATCAAACTTTCCTTTGGGTCCTCCTCTCTGATGAGATGTAAGGACTCAGTGGCATTTCCCAGAACTCTTTCTTGTGTTCCCCTTAAGTATAGGAACACTATTGTGACTGTTAATCCCTTGCTTCTAAGGATCCTAGTGCCTTTAGTCCATGCTAGAATTTGAGGGGTCAATGATATGTTGGTCATTGCGCAGATCATGCAGAGTCCTGTTACAATTGCTTCGGCCCTAACGTGTGTGGAGTATCTTGCATATCATGACTCCTCCCATCCTTGTGTTCTTACAATCTTACCTCCCCCTCTTCCGCAAATTTCCCTGAGCTTCAGGATGGGGAGAGATTAGGCTGGCCCAGTTCCAGGTGGTTGATATAGAGTCTCTGGTGTTCTGAATTGTGGTTTGTTGAGGATTTTTTTTCAGTTTTGCTGTTCCTGCAATGCCCTTGGTTCCATCCTGATGGGTACTGGATGTCATCCCCTGGCCAGAGATAAAAACCTGTTAAATTACAGTCTTGTTATAAGAGTATATTCAAAGGTAGATGGAATAAAAGTAGGAGACTGCGGTGAGGGAGGAGTCAATCACCCATCTGCAAAATGGTTACCTTCTATCTGGCAGCCTATATGCCTTTCCCTTCTAGTAAGATCATACCCCATCATTTGGAAAGGATCAGGAAGGAAAGTCTGTGAACTTAATCAGATGTCTCATTACTTACTTGCAGTCCTTGATGGTGGCCTATTTTCTCTGCTGTGACATGGTCCCCTCTGTTTCTGGTGGGGCCCTCTTCCCCATCCCTTCTGTTTATAATCTTTACAATTACTGTAGGTATTACAGAGATTTGTCTTTGAGTGTCTCTAAGTGGGATTGGTACTAGGGAGTACATACAGCACTTAATTTTCCATGTCTGGGATACTTCACTCAATATAATTGTTTCTAATTCCATCCACTTCCTGGCAAATTTCATTAATTCATCATTTTTGATGGCTGAGTAGTATTCCATTGTATAAATGTACCACATTTTCCTTATCCACTCATCAACTGTTGGACATTTGGGCTGATTCCATGACTTTGCTATTGTAAACAGTGCTGCTATGAACATGGTTATGCTTGTGCTATCGAGGTGAATTTTTGCTGTATAAGGGGTTATTCCCAAAAGTGGTATAGCAGGGTCATATGGCATTTCAATCTTTAACTTCTTTAAGAATCAACAGACGGCTCGCCAGAGTGGTTGTATGAGCCTGCATTCCCACCAGCAATGTAGGAGAGTTCCCCTCTCTCCACATCCTCTCCAGCACTTGGTATTGTTTGTATTGTGAATTTTTGCCATCCTGACCGGGGTGAGATGATATCTCAGGGAGGTTTTTGATTTGCATTTCCCTGATGGCTAAGGATGTGGAACATTTTTTAAGATATTTATTAGACATTTTAATTGCATCCTTGGTAAAATTTCTTTTAAGTTCCAAGGCCCATTTGTTAATTGACCCATGTGTTTCCTTGGTGTTTAGTTTTCTAAGTTCTTTGTGCACTCTGGATAATAGAGCTCTGTCAGATATGTGGTTAGTGAAGATTTTCTCCCATTCTGTGGGTTGCCTGTGTGCTCAAGTTACAATCTTTTTATCTGAACAGAAGCTCTTTAATTTCACAAGATCCCATCTGTTGAGTGTTGGTTGTAGTGACTATGCTATTGGATGTCCATTCAGGAACTGTTGGCCTATTCCAATCAGCTTGAGGGAGTTCCCTACCCTTTCAATTATGGTTTTAATAGTCTCTGGCCTTATATCAAGGTCCTTGATCCATTTGGACTTAATTCTTGTACACTGTGACAAGTATGGGTCCAGTTTTAATCTTCTGCATGTGGAGATCCAGTTTTGCCAGCACCATTTGTTTAAGATGCTATTCTTTTTCCATTGGATTTTTTGGGCCTCCTTGTCAAAAATCAAATGGCTGTAGTTGTGTGGGCTTATATCTGGGTCTTCAACCCTTATCCATTGATCTACATGTCTATTTTGGAGCCAATACCAGGCTGTTTTTATTACTATGGATTTGTAGTATAGATTAAGG
Organism: Typhlomys cinereus; assembly: GCA_023101885.1. Taxonomy (NCBI): domain Eukaryota; kingdom Metazoa; phylum Chordata; class Mammalia; order Rodentia; family Platacanthomyidae; genus Typhlomys; species Typhlomys cinereus. The sequence goes on from JALPQD010000019.1 coordinate 9,762,125, forward strand.
TTTGGAATGGTGATATCTCCAGCCGTGTTTTTGTTACTCAGGATTGTTTTTGCTATTCTGGGTCTTTTGTGCTTCCATATGAATTTTGAGATTGTTGGGTTAACTTCTTTAAAGAATTACTTTGAGATTTTAATTGGCATAGCATTGAATCTGAATATTGCCTTTGGTAAGATGGTCATTTTTATGATGTTGATTCTGCCAACCCAGGAACATGGGAGGTCTTTCCACCTCCTGGTGTCTTCTGCAATTTCTTTCTTTTTTTAATTTATTTTTTTTTATTCAATTGTGTGTGTGTGCATGTGTGCATGGACCGCCTCCACCTCCTCCTTGTTTACTCTGCCCCGGGATTCACAGGCTCCGCCCTACCAGGACCAGAAACGCAGGCCGCCCCCGCTTCCGCCTGGCTTCTATACGTGGGGTCTAGGATCCGAACTCAGGACCTTCCACCTGCAAGGCAGAGGCTTAACCCCTAAGCCACCTCTCCAATCCCCCGCAATTTCTTTCTTTAGGGTTTTAAAGTTTTCATTGTAAAGGTCTTTTACCTCCTTGGTTAGGTTTATCCCAAGATATTTCATCTTTTTAGGGACTATAGTAAATGGGATTGTTTCTCTCAGGGCTTTTTCGCTTCTTTCACTCTGGGCATATAGGAAGGCCACTGATTTTTGTACATTTATTTTGTATCCTGCCACCCTGCTGAACTTCTGTATTAGTTCCAGGAGCTTCCTGGTGGAGTTTTTGGGATCACTCAGGTATAGGATCATGTCATCTGCAAATAGAGATAGCTTGACTTCTTCCTTGCCGATTTGAATCCCTTTTATGTCACTTTCTTGTCTTATGGCTTCAGCTAAGACTTCAAGTACAATATTGAATAGAAGTGGCGAAGGACAAGCTATCTTTAACCCAGAACTCAACAGAGTCTTATCAGCAGAACTAATGAAGCAGTAAATAGAATATCAGATCTTGAAGACAAAGTGGAAGAACTAACCAATTAAATCAAAGAGGTTGTTAAAACCAAAAAGACACTTGAGAGGAATATTCAAGAGTTATGGGACACTTTAAAGAACTCTAACATGCACATTCATGGAATACCAGAACAAGAATCCCAAAATACTATATCTAAGGAAATTTTTCAAGTTATCATAAAGGAAAACTTTCCATATCTGAAGAAAGAGAGGCCCATCCAAATACAAGAAGCATTCTGCACCCCAAACAGATATGACCAAAATAGAAACTCCCAACAGCAAATAATAGTCAAAGCACTACACATAAAAGACAAGAAAATGTGTTGAGAGATTCAAGAGAAAAAAAACAAGTCACTTTTAAAGGTAAACTTATTAAAATAACAAATGATTTTTCAGTGGAAACAGTAAACGTCAGAACAGCTTGGAGCGATGTACTTCAAGTATAGAATGAACACAAATGTCAACCCAGGCTGATATACCCAGCAAAACTATCAGTCATGATCAAGGGTGAAAGAAAATTTTCCACCATAAAGACAGATTGAAGGCTTACATGACCACCAAATCAGGCTTTCAAAAAATGCTAGAAAAGATGCTAAAGCTTGAAGAAAACAACAAGCATATCCAGGAGGACAGAAGGAAAGTATAATACCACTAAAAGCTACAAGCTGAATAAAAACTTATGAAAGCTACTAAACACAAAAGTGTCAGAAATTAAAAGTAATTTCTCCATTATAATACTAAATGTCAATAGAATTAACTCACCCATCAAAAGACACAGGTTACAACATGGATTAGAAATCACAGCCCTTCCATCTGCTGCCTTCAGGAAACATATCTCACCACAAATGATAGGCACATTCTAAAAGTAAAAAGCTGGTCAAAACTTCTGTAAGCTAATGGAACCAGGAAACAAGAAGGGGTAGCAATTATGCTAACTGACAAAGTGGACTTCAAACAAACAAACAAAAATATCATAAGGGATACAAAAGGATACTCCATTTTAGTCACAGGTACAATTCACCAGGAAGACTTCACAATACTAAACATATACTTACAGAATATGGGCTCTTCCACATTCACTGAATAAACACTACAACTTCTGAAGCAAGGAACCAACCCCAAAACAACAATTATTGAGGATTTCAATACCCAATTCTCAATATGAGATAGATCAACAGGCCAAAAACTCAACAGACACACATTGGAACTAAACCAAACCCTTGCCTAAATGGGCCTAACAGATCTCTAAATTCCATCCAAGCACCAAAGAATATGCATTCTCAGTAGCCCATGGAACTTTCTCCAAAATAGACCACATTTTGGGCCACAAAAGGAATCTCCACATATACAGGAAAGTGGAAATTATAGCCTGTACCCTGTCAGACCAACATGCTCTGAAGCAAGACGTCCACAGCACAACAAACAGCAGAAAACACACTGATTTCTTGGAAATTAAATACTATGACGCTAAATGAGAAATGGGTTCAGAAAGACATAAAAAGGAAATTCAAGATTTCTTAGAAGTAAACAATAATGAAAATACAACATATCAAAATCTCTGGGACACAATGAAAGCCATCCTAAGAGATAAACTTAAAGCTTTTAATGCCTATATCAAAAAATAGAAACATCACATGTAAATAACTCAATAATGCAGCTTAAAGCTTTAGAGACATGACAGCAATCCAATCCCAAAAGCAGTAGAAGAGAGGAGATTAGCAAAATCAGGGGAGAAATATCTGAAATTGAGATAAGGAAAATAAGACAAAGAATCAACCAGTTGAAAAAGCTGGTTCTTCAAAAAAAAATCAGTAAGATTGATACACCTCTAGCTAAATTAACCAAAATCAAGAGAGAGAAAACCCAAATTAACAAAACTATAAATGAAAATGGAGTTATCACAACGGATATCCAAGAAATTCAGAGAATTATAATGTCATATTTCAAAGACTTATACTCCATGAAATTTGATAACATGAAAGAAATGGATGAATTCCTGAGTAAGCACAACTTACCTAAATTGAATCAGGAAGTTTATTTAAATAGTCCTGTAACATTTGAGGAAATCGATAAAGTAATCTCAAATCTTTCATCAAAAAATGTCCTGGAGCCAATGGATTAAGCACAGAATTCTACCAGACATTTAAGGAACAACTAACACCACCACTCTTTAAACTGTTCCATCAAATTTCAAAGGAAGGAACATTTCCAAATTCTTTCTATGAAGCTAATATCGTATTAATCCCCAAACCTAATAAAGATAAAATTAAAAAAGAAAACTATAGGCCAGTCTCTTTGATGAACACAGATGCAAAGATTCTCTACAAAAATTTTAGCAAATCAGATTCCAAAACATATCAAAAAGATAATTTACCATGATCAAGTAGGCTTTATCCCAGGCACACAAGGTTGGGTCAACACATGCAAATCAATAAATATAATCCATCATATAAACCAACCCAGAATCCAAGACCACATGACACTTTTCGATCGATGCAGAAAAAGCTTTTGAAAAGATCCAACATCTTTTATGATCAAAACCTTAGAGACAGTTAATCAACCTAATAAAAGTCATACACAACAAACCAACAGCAAGGATTATACTCAATGGGGAAAAACTTGAAGCATTCCAGCTTCAATCAGGAACTAGACAAGGCTGTCCACTCTCACCACTTCTATTCAATATTGTACTTGAAGTCTTAGCTAGAGCCGTAAGACAAGAGAAGATAGAAGATAAAAGTGATTCAAATTGGCAAGGAAAAAGTCAAAATACCTCTATTTGCAGATGACATGATCATATATCTGAGTGATCCTAAAAAGTCTACCAGGAAAGTCCTGAAACTAATACAGAAGTTCAGCAGGGCGGCAGGTTACAAAATAAACATGTGGAAATCAGTGGGCTTTCCTATACACCAAGGATGAAAAAAGTGAAAAAGTGCTAATGGAAATAATCCCATGTAAAATATGCCCTAAAAATGAAATACCTTGGTATAAATCTAACCAAAGAAGTGAGAGATCTTTATGATGAAAATTTTAAAGCCCTAAAGAAAGAATTTACAGAGGACATCAGAAGTTGGAGAGACCTCCTATGCTCCTGGATCAGCAGAATCAACATCATAAAAATGATCATCCTACTAAAAGCAATATAGACTCAATGCTATACCAATCAAAATCCCCAAGCAATTCTTTAAAGAAAATGACCAAACAATCTCAAAATCCATAAGGAAGCACAAAAGGCCCAGGATAGCAAAAACAATCCTAAGTAACAAAAACACTGCTGGCGGTATCACCATATCAAACCTTAATCTATACTACAAATCCATAGTAATAAAAACAGCCTGGTATTGGCTCCAAAATAGACATGTAGATCAATGGATAAGGGTTGAAGACTCAGATATAACCCCACACGACTACAGCCATTCTTTGACAAAGGGGCCAAAAAATCCATTGGAAAAAGAACAGCATCTTCAACAAATGGTGCTGGCAAAACTGGATGTCCACATGCAATTAAAACTGGATCTGTACTTGTCACTATGCACAAAATTTAATGCCAAATGGATCAAGGACTTCAATATTAGGCCGGTGACTATAAAAACTGTAGTTGAAAGGATAGGGAACTCCCTTGAGTTGATTGGGTTAAGCCAACAGTTCCTAAACAGAAATCCAATAGCACAGTCACTAGAACCAATACTCAACAAATGGGATCTTATGAAGTTAAAGAGCTTCTGTTCAGATAAAGACATTGTAAACTGACCAAAAAGGCAACCCACCAAATGGTAGAAAATCTTCACTAACCACATATCTGATAGAGCTCTATTATCCAGAGTGCACAAAGAACTTAGAAAACTAAACACCAAGGACATAAAATGGCCCAAAATGGGCCTGGGAACTCAAAAAAAAAATTTCCAGGGATGAAATTGAAATGTCTAACAAATATCTTAAAAAATGCTCCACATCCTTAGCCATCAGGGAAATGCAAATCAAAACTTCCCTGTGATATCATCTCACCCAGGTCAGGATGGCAAAAATCCACAATATAAACAACAACAAATGTTGGAAAGGATATGGAGAGAAGGGAACTCTCCTCCATTGCTGGTGAGAATGCAGACTTATACAACCACTCTGGCTATCAGTTTGGAGATTTCTAAAAAAGTTAAAGATTGAAATGCCATATGACCCTGCTATTCCACTTCTGGGAATATTCCCCCATAAAGCAAAAATTCACCACAGTGACACAAGCACAACCAGGTTCATAGCAGCACTATCTACAATAGCAAAGTCATGGAATCAACCCAAATGCCCAACAGTTGGTGATAATGAAAATGTGGTACATTTATACAATGGAACACTACTCAGCCAGACTATGGTTGTATTTGTTACATTTAGAATTTCAATTGACTTAAAATTTACTTATGGTAAATCTGACTTTCTATATCTTTTTCATCTTGCAGATTTGAGTCTAATGTATCATTATTTCTGAGATAGGGTCTTTTCTGAATATGTGCTCGTCCAGAACTCAAGACATCTGTCCTTTTTGCCTCCCTCTCCGGAATTTCAGGAGTGCGTCACAACCTCTAGCAATACTTTTGCATGAAATTTGTACTTAACTGTTTCTAAACTTCTTATTTTTCCTATTGATCATTGATCTGATCTATTTACTACTACCACTGTTAATAAATCCAATCTGTTCTTGTATTGTAATGAACTGGTTCATTCAGATGCACCTGATCTTGTCTTTCTTCATTTCAACATGTTCTACCAACTTCTGTCTCACTCCCATATCCCTCAGAGTAAATTATGCTAGAAGCCTATATTCCTATCCAAAATTCTAAAATTAATTAGAATTTCTGTAATTTTATCTCTTAATTCCATCTTTCATATAATCAGTTTTCAGATTCATCAGTTCTGGGTATTTCCTTCATTTCTGAGTGACTTCTTTCTTACTGAGTACTCTATGTCTTTTCATGCTTTATGAAAGTTGGTTATTCGGTTTCATTCATTTAAGGACACAAGACTCTTTTCTGAGCTTAGTTTTGACTCCATCTCTGGAGATTGTTCTCCTCAGTATCATACAGTGGTCCATAATCATTCCTCCGTTTTCTCTTTTAATTTTATCTCCAATTTTTAATTTATTTTTTAATGTTGCAAGCAGGAGTATAGTGAATTAAAAATGTTTTCAATTTTTACTCCTTACTTCCAAGTCCCTCCCCCATTTCTTTTCTCCTTACAATCCTTTTTTTCCCTTGCCAGACTCCCTCCTGTTTTCATATCTTTTCACTTGTGTGGCTGATCCGCTGTGTTCCATCTAGTTTGTCTTTGACATGTTTTATGCTCAAGAAAGCATCATAGATCATTTTGAGGAAAACATCCTTCTTTTCATCTCCATCAGCTTTAGGCCTCGTCTTAGAGAAGTGGAAATCTTCTTGAGATCTTTCTGCTTTCATGGTTGGAGGCTGAGAGATATCCCATGCAATTCTTGCATAAGTATATGTGCCTTCTATGAAATCTTGAATATGACAATTTTGTCATGTCCCGGAGATAATATCTGCCCTACTACTATCTCACTTCAGGCTTTTACATTCTTATTGTCCCCTCTTCCATGATTCTCTCTAAGCCTTTGGATGAGGATAGGTGAGGTAAAATATCCTTTTTAGGGACAAGCAGCCCTAAATTTTGATTTTCAGCAATAAATTTCTGCTATGGAAGAAAGCTTCTAGATTGAGTGCTCAATGCATTTCCAGTCCGTAAGTATAATGACAGATGTTTACAAAGCAGTTTGTAAATTAGGTAAAGATTTATAATCCACTCTTGCCCTAAGCATCAATGTCTTTCCTTTTCATAGATTCTTATTCTAGTTTACAATAGCAGGAATGTGTTCCATTCTGACAAGTGACCCTTAAATCAGACAGAAAGCCATTAATTGTCTCATTCATATTCGTGCCACTATTACACTGATGGTTACTTGTCGGTGTTTTGTTATGCAATTTGCAGATTTCACAGATTGATGAGACTTTTGTTTGTTTTTCTCCCCTGGTTGTTTCCATAGTACTCTCTGGTGCAATGTAAGCTGTCCAACAATGAGGAAGCTTCCTGACCATTTCCAACTGGTGTTTTTCTGTTCAAGTCCTATAATAGGGACTTACTGTCAGTTTCTGGAGGGCAGCCAAGAGTTATAGCAAGATCCTATATTGTTTTGGGGATGGGGTCTTTGAAATCTCTCTGACCAGTGACTTATCAAAAAGTGGCATATGTCTTTCACTTCTATCATTGTTAATTTCCTCTGAGTTCTAGGTGGAGCAGCCCAGAGCATTTTTTTTTTATTTCCACTCATACAAACTTAACAGGTACACCGGTCCCCTCCCTCCCTCCAACCTCCCACCACCCTATGCCCCCCTTCCCTCCCCCTCCCTTCGTACCCTCCAGTGCCTCCCCCTCCCATCCCCGCAGAATCCTTTAATGTGCATGCCAGACTCTCCTCTGGGTCCTCCTCTCCGATGAGGTGCAAGGACCCAGTGGCATTTCCCAAAATCCTTTCCTGTGTTCCCCTTAAGCATAGGAACACTACTGTGGCTGTCAACCCCTTGCCAGGGCATTTTTTTGTTTTGTCCTATCTTCCTTTTTAAAAACTAAAATGCTTTTTTAACATACTAATATCATAGGAGGTTTCTATCTGGTCGTATCCCACCTTTTTAGGGTTTTTGTATTAGTCTCTCGGCTCTTCCTACATCCCATTCTCATCCCCTGCCTAAGTATTTTCTTCCATTGTTCCCTCCTTCGCTCTGTCATCTGTGGAATCCTATATCTCTTCTTCTGAAATCTTCGCTAACTTTCCTTCCCCACCCTCCCTTTCAAACATTCTCTTACAGAATTCCAAGCCAACTATTTCAGTCAGGAGATAAATACTAGTATTTGCATATAATAGAGAACATAAGACATTTGTCTTTCTGGTTCTGAGATATCTAGCTCGTTATTATATTTTCCATTGCAATCCATTTACTAGTATATTCCATAATCTTGTCTTTCCTGTTGTTTGAATAGCATTCCATTGTGCATATGTACCACATTTTCATTACTCATTTCTCTGTCATTTCTCCATTTTCAAAACATTTGGAATAATGGTTTCCATTTCCTGTAAATTTACTTATTGTTATTTGACACTTTTTTCTTTCAAAAATGTGTTCTGCAAATTTTCTAATTTTGAAATAAGTTTTCCTTTTTTTTGAGATTTTTCCTTTTTAGCCTACAGATAGTTATTTTTTAAAAACACCCAAAAGAAACTTGGGAAGAATGCATATCATTTGTTCATAGGAAGAAGGTATGACACTATTCTTTGGATTGAGTTAAACAGTCATTATACCCACTTCATGGATGATGTTTGCTTGACTTTCTTAAAAATACCTTGAAAAAGTGTATATATTACTAATGAACTCTTTTTTTTTGATTGATAGACTTTTCCTTTGAACAAATTTTTTGATTTATTTATTTTTCCCATTTATACAAACAATAAGTACCCAGGTCCCCACCCTCCCTCCACCTCTCCCCTGATCCCCTTGTTCTCCCCCTTTTTCCCCTTCTTCTCCCCCCTCCTTTTCTCCCAGTGCACGTCTTCCCCCCCCCCATACCTAGAGCATACTTTAGTGTGAATGTCAAACTTCCCTCTGGGTCCTCCTCTCTGATGAAGTGTAAGGACTCAGTAGCATTGCCTAGAGCCCTTTCTTGTGTTCCCCTTTAGTATAGGAACACTATTATGGCTGTTAATCCCTTGCCTCTAAAGATCCTACTGCCTGTGATCCATGCTAGACTTTGGGGGTCAATGATAGGTCGGTCATCGCGCAGGTCATGCAAAGTCCTATTATGGTTACTTCGGCCCTAACGTGTGTGGAGTATCTTGCATATCGTTGCTCTTCCCCATCTTTAGGCTCTTACATTCTTACCGCCCCCTCTTCCGGAAATTTCCCTGAACTTAAGGATGGGGAGAGATTAGGCTGGCCTGGTTCCAGGTGATTAATGTAGGATCTCTGATGTTCTGAACTATGGTTTGTTGGTTTTTTTTTCAGTTTTGCTGTTTCCTTTGCAAATTTTACGTATTTTTCACCTTTTTTGTGTATATTAAATGAAATAAAGCTTTAATTATAATATTTTCACATATGCATATTATGTATTTTGATCATATCCTTGCTCATTACTCTCTTCTATTCTTCCTTCCCTTCCTGCTGGTCCCCAGTTAGGAAGAATCTTAATAATACTTTAATATACTTATTTATCACAATTTGACCAATTCACAAATCATTTTATCATTATTGTTGCCTCTTTTTTTAATTATTTATTCAATTGTGCATGTGTGCATGTGTGTGTGCACATGTGTGTATGTATGTGTGTGTGTGTGTGTGTGTGTGTGTGTGCGTGCGTGTATGTATATGTGTGTGTGTAGAACCACGGGCAAATTTGGGAACCACCATGGACACCTCCACCTCTTCCTTGTTTACTCTGCCCCGGGATTCACAGGCTCCGCCCTACCAGGACCAGAAACGCAGGCCGCCCCGCTTCTGCCGGGCGTCTATACGTGGGGTCTAGGATCCGAACTCAGGAGCTTCCAGCTGTAAGGCAGAGGCTTAACCCCTGAGCCACCTCTCCAGCCCCAATCTCTTTTTTTAATGAACTTTTCTACTGTGAGTTTCATCAATTCTCCTCACCTTTTAAGTTCATTTTCTTTCTTCATTTTGAGTGTGCTTTCTTGATACACTTAACCTGTCCACATAGATCTTTGTTGATGAGTCCCATGTATGGATTTTACTAGTTTATCTATTGCACCATGTACTTTTTAAATTTCTTGCAACTATCTACTTTCTAATTGATGTAAAAGAATTTTTTGCATATTTGTTACAAATAAGTTCTCATGTCTGATCTTCTTAGGCATTTTGATGCTAAAATAGTATTTGTATAATAAGCACAATTTTAATATTTTCTTAATCAAATATGCTCTCACTTATGCTCTCACTACTGGTGAAGTGATTGAGATAGAAGGCAAATGTCTTGGTTCCATTTTTCTTGCTTATCATTGAATTTTCCTAGTTCATTGAATTTTTTTAACAAATAATCTATTTGTAAACTGTGGGGGCTTGGAGAGATGGCTCAGAGGTTAAGACTCTGCCTCTCAAGCAGAAAGTCCAGAGTTTGGATTCCAGGTCTCACATAAAAACACCAGGTGGAAAGAGCCTTTATTTCCAGTCCTGGTAGGCAAAGCCTGGAAAATCACAAAGAAAAGCAAAAAGGAGTAAAAACAATCCAAGATGATTCCTGAAGTCATCCTTGAGCCTTCACAGAGACACATAGTGCCCTCTGATACACACACACACACACACACACACACACACGCACACATGCTTGTGCACACAAAGTAAGTGAATAAACTTTAGACTATGTCCCTGCTTCTCTTGCTTTTCTTTTAATGCTGCCACCTCTCCAGCCCAAATTCTATCTACTCTTAAAAGTAAACATGATACACATTTGCTCTGAAAATTCTACCCTTATTTATTGTGTCTCTCCTTCAGTCCTAAATTCTACCCAATTTCTAATGCACATAATTGTATTCTTCTTAAGAAAAGTAGGCTACCAGAATATGGACCCAGGAGACAGACCGCCCTTTCTCTTGGAAGAAATGGTGATCTTTTAACCTTGCAGAACCAAAACCTTAAAAATAGACTAAAGGACAACCTTTGACAACATTCTCTGTATATCAGTTTTCTACTGTTCTTGTTCTGAAGTTTGTTGCATGGCTATGTCTTAAAGTTAATCACATTTTTAATTTAAAAATGGAAGATTTTAATGAACACTTAGAAAGTACAGAACAGCGGTTTCATCTAGCAAATTCTATCTACTCTTTCTTAGATTTATTTTTTATTTTATTATTATTATTATTATTTATTCAACTGTGCGCATGTGCGTGTGTATGTGCGCGAACCTGTGTGTGTCTGTGTGTGTGTGTGTGTGTGTGTGTGTGTGTGTGTGTGTGTATGTGTAGAACCACGAACGAATTCGCGAACCACCATGGACGCCTCCACCTCCTTCTGCCCTGGGATTCACAGGCTCTGCCCTACCAGGACCAGAAGCGCAGGCCACCCCCGCTTCCGCCTGGCGTCTATACGTGGGATCTGGGATCCGAACTCAGGACCTTCCGCCTGCAAGGCGGAGGCTTAACCCCTGAGCCACCTCTCCAGCCCAAATTCTATCTACTCTTAAAAGTAAACATGATACACATTTGCTCTGAAAATTCTGCCCTTATTTATTGTGTCTCTCCTTCAGTCCTAAATTCTACCCAATTTCTAATGCACATAATTGTATTCTTCTTAAGAAAAGTAGGCTACCAGAATATGGACCCAGGAGACAGACCGACCACACACCCCAGGACCCAGGATTGATCCCTGTGCGCGGTAAGAGCTGTGTACCCAAAGGACATACCGCCTACATGCTCCAGGTCCCTGGGGCCGACGCCCATGCACATAAGAGCTGCCAGAGCCAGGGAAGGCACCATTCAAACCCCAGGACCCCAGGACCAACCCCTGTGCCAGGTAAGAGCCCCTGGAGCCAGGGGAGGGACCCAGACCTCCCCAGGTACAGACACCAGCACAAGGGTGCTGTCATATCACACAACTAGAAGATCCCATTCAAATCCAGAGAAGCTTTCCTAACAGCAGCCAAAGTCAGACAACCTCATCTGACTCAGGAGAGTCAAAAAACAGTACTAAAGAAAGCAGTCACAGACTTAACAGAAGATGCCCAAGTCACATCATAAAACCCCAAAATATACTAAATACCAGGAAAACAGGTCTTCTACAAAAAACACCAACCCCTCCTACAATAGATTCCAATCAGAATAACCCCACAGATATCAGACAGGAAAGAAACACTCAAAATAATGTCTTCCAAAGAAATATTATTGACATCATCAACAAGCTTAGATAAGAACTATAAAAGCCATAGTAGTGATCTTATGCTTAAGGGGAACAAGAGAAAGGGCTTATGGAAATGCCACTGGGTCCTATGTCATCGGAGAGGAGGACCCAGTGGAGAGATAGGCGTACACAATAAAGGACTCTCTGGGAATTGGGGGGGAGGCACTGGGGGAAGGGGAGGGGGAGAAGAGGGGAGGGAGGGAACTGGAAAAAAATTTTAAAATGTATAATTAAATTTTTAATAAAAAAAAACATGATGAGTGAAAAAAGGAACATGAAAAACTCAGAGAGGAAATGAGTAAGCATGTGACCTTATATGAACATAAAATAATTAAAAAATTAATTGAGATGGAAAAGGAACTACAGGAAACAAGAACAAGTTTAGAACAGGTGAAAAAAAACTTCAAATGGAAACTCAGCTGGAATTCAAAAATTTCAGCTAACTGAAATTGAAAATTCAACAGAAAGTTTCACACAGAGAATGAATCAAGCAGAAAATAAGATATTAGATTTGGAAGATAAGCTGACAGAAAAGGATCCCTCAATTAAAGAAGCAGAAAAGACTAAAAAACTATGAAAGGAATATTCAAGAACTAAGGGATATCACAAAGAACGAAACATACACATTCATGGAGTCCCAAAATAAGAAACTCAATAAAACACTCCAGGTCAGATCATTTAGTCAATCATGAATGAGAGCTTTCCATACCTAAAGAGCTTCAACCAAGTATAAGATATATATATCCCACATCATCCAAATATGGCTAAAATACAATCATAACAAGGCAACTAATAGTTGCAACATCTCAGCTACAAGACAAAGAGAGTGTTTGAGAGTTGAAAGAGAGAAAAACTGTTACATTTAAAGGCAGATCTATTAGAATAACAGTTGACTTTTCAATGGAAGAAATAAAAGCCAGAAGAGATTGGAAAGACATTCTTCAAGTCATGAAAGATTGCAAATACCAACCCAGGCATTCAACCAAACTATCAGTCATGCTTGAAGACGGAAGAAAAATATTCCCCATGAAAATAAACTAAAATCCTTATTAGCTATCAAATCAGGCCTGTAGAATATACTAGAAAAAATTCTGAAGACAGATAAAACCTACCAACAAACTTAAGAGAATAAAAGGGAAAAAAATAATGCCAACAGAACTACCAAGCAGAGAATTGTTGATACAAAAAATCAATAAACTCAAAAATAACAGGAATCAATAAAAACTTCTTAATCATAACTTTAAACATCAATGGGATCAATTTCTGAATCAAGAAACACAAGCTACAGTATGAACTAAAAGCCATAACTCATCAACATGCTGCCTCCAAGAAACACTCCTCACATTGAAAGATAGGCATAATCTCAAGATCAAAGGGTGGTCAAAGATACTCTAATGTAATGCAAGTAAGAAACAAGCAGGAGATAGCCATCCTAATATCCAACAAAATAGACTTCAAATCAAAACAAATCATAAGAGGTACAGAAGAATAGTACTTACTAGTCCAAGAACTATAGGTCAAGAAGCATTTGCAATTCTAAATATTAATGTTCCAAACTTAGACTCACCCATATTTGTTTTAAAAAAAAATAAACACCATAACACATAAAATAACAACCAAACATGATGATAAGAAGGGATTTCAACACTCCACTGTCATTGATAGACAGGTCAACAGGCCAAAACTGAACAGAAACACACTGGAACTAAACCAAACCATAAACCAAATGGACTTATCATAAATTTGAAAATTCCATCATAACGCCAAGGAATATGCATTCTTTTCAGTAGCCCATGGAACTTTCTCCAAAATAGATGACACACTGAGCCACAAAGCTACCCTCCACAAATACAAGAAAAGTGAAATCTCTACCTGTGCTCTATCTGACCCCTAGGATATAAAGATGGGCATCCATAACAAGACAACAGAAGGTACACAAGGGCAAATGGGAAACTGATTAGCCACACTCACTGCTGTGTCCTATTTCTATTCTTCCATTTACCTTTGAGTCTCCTCTTATATTAAGATCTTTGTTTAAGCAGTCTTTTATCTTTGGTTAGGAGGTGCCCTTCGATACCAATTGGAATACAGCCAAAGGCAGTGAAGGAAAAGCAAAACTGAAAACAACAACAAACCATAATTCAGAACACTAAAGACCATACATTATTCACCTGGAACCAGACCAGCCAAATCTCTCCCTATCCTAAAGCTCAAGGAACCTTGCAGAAGAGGGGGTAGCAAGAATGTAAGGACCTAAAGATGGGGAAGACAAATGATATGCAAGATACTCCACACAAGTCAGGGCCGCCACAGCCAGGATTGGACTTTGCCTGACCTACATAATGGCTGACATGTCAATGACCCCCCAAAGTCTAGCATGGATTACAGGGAAGAAGGCTTCAAGCAGTAGGCTTAAAGGCAAAGGACTAAACAGTCATAATAGAGTTCCCATAATAACGGGGAGCCCAAGAAGGGGCTCCTGGCTATGCCATTGAGTCCTGAACCTTCATTAGGGTGGAGGACTCAGAGAAAGGTTTGGAATTCACATAAAAGGATGCTCCAGGGGATGGGAGGGAGAAAGGGGGAGGTACTGAGAAAGGGAGAGGGAGGGAGGGGATGAAAGGAAGGAGAAGGAAGAGTGCAATGTGAGACCACTGGGGAGGGAAGAGGAGAAGGAGAGGATGGGGTAAACTATATGATTAGGGAAAAAAATGTAGGAGAAAAAATATTCTAGTCATTAGGAAATGGAAATTGAAATCACCCTGAGATATCTTCTCACTTCAGTCAGAACGGCTAAGATCCAAAACACAAGTAACAACAAATACTGGTGTAGATGCAGGGAGATGGTGATTCTCATACATTTATGGTGGGATTTTAAACATACCTTCCCTTTGGGCATAAATTTGGAGATTCCTTAAGAATTTAAAAAATGAAATTCCATACAACTCAGCTATACTCCTGGAATTAACACCCCAACCCCAATGACAGAAAGTTCATACCCAGCAATGTAAACCAGTAGGTGCATTTGAGTAGTAAGGCCTCAAACATATCATTTGATGGCTCCGGAATTCTGTCTTTAGACTAAGTAAGACTTGGCCTAGTGTTGTTGAATCTGGGTTGAATCTAAGGACATATATACCTTGTGAAATTATTCATTTAAGGATGACTAATTAGAAAGCCATGTTTGTAGCAGACACCACTCTGGAACTGCTTGAAACAAAATTGGAACAAAATTATCTCCACCTGCTGTGTCAGAGATCTGTCCATATGAGCTGCAGATCTTAACTGACAATTGCTTCTTTTCCTTATATGACCAAGTAGGACTCATCTGATCCCAGGCACTAAGGAAGTTTTGCTTGCGTAAGGCTGCAGATCGTCTCTTTGATATCCTGTTCACCTTTAACGTGGTGTCTGTGGGCCTTGCCTTGATGCCTAGGCTGAGCCTTCATCAGACCATCAAATGGCCAACGACTGTGTTGGTCCAAAGCACCTCCACCTTCCAGTTTCCAGTCTTTTCTTTTTTCCACTGGTGCCTCTTTGTCAGGGTGGGCATTGTTTCAAGTCACCCATCTTCTGCTCTTACCTATGAATAAACTAGCTTCATTCACTGAGATTTTAATTCTACTCAAGTCAGAGGGCCACACTAAATTAATGAAGTCTTGTTGATAGATCTCTAGTAGTCACCGAGTAAGTAGAGGGGTTCTCAGTTGTTGGAAAAGAAAACTTTGTAAGAACTGAAAAACTCTCATCAGGTCAACCGAGTACCGTAAACTAAGCTCAGAGAACATGGCTGTGATTGCTTTGACCTCTGTGCAGAACTAACTCAGTCCTCAATAGCAGCTCTGTGGTTAGGCAGTCCCTTGCCAAGCACTCCAGAGATGGTGCTCCAGATTTCCATGCCATTTTGCTACTCAGGTACTTCTAGCAAAAATTGCAAATTCAGGGCATCAGACTCCTCAGTTGTAACATGAAGCAATAATACTTCCTTTGTAAAGTTGATCAAAATAATTTATGTAGGGAAAGCATAGTGGATATACTTATTTATTATAATGGTAGTATAGTTATATGTTGGAAGTTCTGGGGTCAGAAGTGAGAGGGTTTTGAATGACCTTGCTCATTATTTAAGCATGCTATGATGCAAGCCTTCCAATGATCTATGTCTTTTTTTCTCCTTGAAATTTTCTTTGCCAGTAGAAAAACAAATTCAGAAAAAATAGAAAGGTTTTATATCATTTAGAGAGAAAACATCCTCTACCAAATAAAACCAGCTACTAATTCATTATGTCTATCTTGTTATTAAAGGGCAATGGGATGAGAGAGCTATTACAGCATTCTAGGTGAGGCAGGATCCATTGTTCCTGGGACTGAGTCATGCCACTGGCTTTTAAGAAGCAGTATGACTTCATGTTTGTTTCACCTGGGTAGATTTTAATGTCTCTGACACAATTTAGCAGAGGAATTAGCATTTATAAACTCAAACCAAACAAGTGATTCAGTATTAAGATAGAAACAGAGAGAAACTAGAACACTACTCCATCTGGTTGGGGATGTAGGTGCCCAATGACTTGATAAAACAGAATATCCATGGCATATAGTGAGTGAATGTGAGGCAGTTAAAGTGGTAACTGCAGACTGACTATATTCCTTAAGAATCAGAGATAAATAGTATCCACTTTTTTTTCCTGTGCAGCTTTTTTATTATTAAGATCTTATTAGTTGCAAACCATTCCTTCAGGCTAAATAACTTTGCAGTTGGTGATGAGTGGCTAGGACTGAGAGAACAGGTCCTTTTTTTTTCTTTCTCCTTTGCCTATTACACACATTGTTTTAGGTAATTAACATCCACTTTGCAGGGGCAGCTCTGACGCCTCACTGTCTGAACAGTGTCTGGCTGACAGCCTTTGAAACAGCCCTAGTGAACTTCTTGCAAAATCAGATGATATTATTATATAATTCTCCCTGATGAAAGCTCAGAGGGAATGTGCATGCATAGCCATATGTGAGTTATTTTACACACACATACACCACACACATACCACAAATATAGATACACATATACCACAACACAAAAACATATACGACACACGTATCATACATACATACATACACCATAAACACCCCACACATGCTACACACATACCACACATACAAACACCATACGTATACATACATACATGCATATATCACACACATACACACCAAACACACACATCATATGTATATACCATACACACATACTACCATATATACATGGACCACACACATACCACATGTACACACAGAAATACCACAAGCATACCACACACACATATACATAGACCATATACACATAACACACAGAGTGCCTTTTTAAGGGAATGCTTTCTTCAGGGTAAGTAGGAATTGGTAGTCTAGAACAAATGAAAGATTTGAGTTTAAATTTGGTCATCGGAGTTAGAGAATTTTTTGATCATTCAATGTTTCCCATTTTATTTGGTTGGTGGACCCCTGCTTTTTTTCTATGACTCCAACCTTTTATTTTCCCATGTTAATAAAACATTTCCAATGAATCCAGCTAGATCCTCTTTGGGGTCCTTCATTCTTTTGTTTACACAAAATATTGAATCAAAACATTGGACTATAGTTAGATAGGTCAGATGAAGAAACCCCAAGCTGTCATGTATCTGCATCATACAATTCATTTTCTCAACTCACTTCCTCTTTCTTGTCCACGCTTCCCATTCATCTCAAGGCCCATGTGCGGCTACTATTCCAGGACTACCTTGTCCACAACATGTATTCCCCAAATCAGCCAACAGTTGGAGTTTGACAACAGTTATTTCTAAAACATTTTTTACATCTTTGCTTTCAGAAGTAACTGAGCACCAAAAAGAAATGGTGTGGGCTTTATTACCTCCCTCACAGTTTTCTGTTTGTTAAGATAAATTGCTTTGGCAATAAGAACCTTGAAATATATGGCCATCACTGTGTAGCTGAATCAGCCTGATGCTCAATATTTCTTGCACTCGTGACATCTAGAGGCTTTGTTAAGTGACAGTGAAGTATGTAGTCTTTCCTCCAGAGTCATGGAAAGCTGACAAGCTAATGAGCCTAAATTAATGCAGATTGACTCTACTGTTTCTCCTTTTTTTACAGGAATTCTCAAACTCTCTCTCTCTCTCCAAGCCCCAAGCTTCGCAGAAATATGTCAACAGCAGCCTAGGATGGAGTTTTGTGGCATTCAGTTGGCCATAGGCTAAAGCCTGCTGACTCCTGTGCTGTGTATATTACAGTGTGTATATTACAGTGACTAAGTGGGAATGAAGACCTGTCTCAAAAGTAATATGCCTCAAATATCTACCAACTAAAGGGAAAGTTCACTACTATCTCATTGGATCATAACAGTCTGAGTCCAAGAAGAGGAATTTGAATCACTTTTAGGAGGTGAAGGAAGTACAGAAAAGTTAGCCTCACATGTGGTGACCTTGATTCATGTACTTCAGGGGCCTGAAAACAGAAGCTCAGTAGAGTTTGTGAGCTTAGTGGACTTGAGAGCTTTTTTCCTTCTCTCTGTGTCTGTGTGTATCAGAGGCCCAAGGATGACATCAGGAACTATCCTGGCTTGCCCTACCTCCTTTTTGCTTTGCTCTGAGGTTTCCCAGAATCTGACCTCTAGTTTTAAAAGTGAAGGCCACCATTTCCACCTGAAGTTTATACATGGGATCTGGTATTCAAACTCAGATCCTTCTGCTTGCAAGTCAGCAGCTTAACCCCCTGAGTCATCTCTCCAGTCCTTTGAGAGCTCTTAAAAAGTACAAGTAAAAGGCTAGGGAGATGGCTCAGTGGTTAAAGCTTTTGTCTCCCAAACAAAAGGACCTGAGCTCAGATCACCAGATTTCACATAAAAATGCCATATATGTTAATTATCTATGATTTTACCCCTAGAAAGCAGAGCCCGGGAAATCCTAGAACAAAGCAATAAGGAAGTAGAGAAATCCAGGGTGATTTCTGATGTCACCCTTGGGTCCCCATAAGCACACACACCAGCCCTCTTGCATTCACACACACACACACACACACACACACTGCAAAAGCACACTCAAAAAAAAGTGCCCACTAAAGATGAAAGTCCCTGCCAGTAGCCAACACTTGCAGTTGGAATCTCAGAGAAATGATGCATGCTGGTAAAAAAAATAAGCAGAGTCTGAAGTCCGTCTTACATAAGCACAATCACTGACTGGAAAAATCTGACTTGTGCCATCCCGATGACCTTCCAGAAGTAATAGCAATCCTCTCCGCAGTGCGATAACGTCTTCCAGAGAAGCTTCAATACTTTACCTGGGACCCTTCGGCATTTTTACTTACAACATCCATTGGGTCATTAGAAGGGAGAGATGACAAAGGAGCCACCTGAGGATCAGAGCAACGGAATCCGTAGATGTTCCTGTCTCTGGAATGCAGGAGCCAGAAGACAAAGATAAACACCTCTGACCCTGTCCAACTTCCCCCCAGGGTAAGAGTTTGAGGAATCTCTGTGTCTTTTAAGACATGCAGTATGTAAGAGTGCCTTGTCCCTCCTGTAAGATCTCTTGAACAGAGTAGGTACTCAAGAGTACAGTTGGATGAGTTAATTAGGCAAGCAAGTGCTAAGTATTCACTGCTGCCTATTAAGAAATGCACAGCCTGTGTGTGCTAGGGTTGGCTCTCCCTGTGCTTAGCATCTGACTGTATATGTCTTCCTATAGTGGGAATGTTCAGACCATGGTCATTGGAAATACCACAAATCATATGAAACTGAGAATTTTTTCCTGTAGAATGCTAGTTTTTAAGCATTCGTTTATTTTAAAAACAGAGATGCCAACACATGTGCATACACATGCGCCCACGTGCACGCACACACACACACACACATACACACACACACACACACACACACACCAGTTTCTGGATCCAGAATGAATCTCTTCCCTGTGCTTCTTCTTTGCTGGGAATCAGGGAAAGAACAAGAATAGTACTAATTTATTAGTTTAATCTTATAAAATATGACCTAGTATTCAGATACACAGATATTTTGGTCTCTTGGGGTAAAGTACCCATATGATCAGATTTCTCCTCCATTTTTTTCTAGCCAGGCTATTGCCTCAAAGAAATGGATTTCAGCTAGAGAAGAGTTCACAGAAGGTTCTGGAAAGTGCTATTAGAATCACCTAGATGAGGATGGAAGACGGGAATGGCCAAGAGAAAATATACAGAAAAAGTTACAGCGAGGTGTACAGCTGCCTCCACAGGGTCCAGAACAAATGTGTTCGGTATCCCTGTATGGACTTCTCGGTTGTTTGAATTAATTACAAATGTTTTAGCATATTTCCATGAAAAACAAAATTCATGGCTGGTCATAATGGTACATGTCTGTACTCCCAGGACTCAGGAGGCTGAGGCCAGAGAGCGGCAAGTTCACCATCAGTCTAGGCTACCTAGTGAGATGCTGTTTCAATAAATAAATGAAAATAAATAAAACATGATTCAAGATTTGTGTTCTTTGTTTGAAGAGCTGCTTCCAGCATGACATGACTGGCTGAATATGGGGCAAGTTTAAATATAATGTGACTCCAATCACTGCAAGCCACATTTGGCCACTTGTCAATGATTAAAATAAGGTGCTAGAACCAAATAGTTTCGAACATAATCCCCAAGTTCAGTAACCATGTGACCTTAGAGAAATTTTCTGAGAATTAGTTTCTTTGTCTATAAAATGGTGATAAAGGTGTATAAACCACAAAGTTGAAGATTATTATATAAGATCATGAGTGATAGAAAAAGAAAGATCTCAAGAATTACCCCAACTCTCTGAAAGACTACTGAAGGCTAATGCCAAACAGGAGAAGGATAGTTACATAGATACAATAGATACAAAAAGATGTGAAAGTAGGAGGCACCTTGGTTGAAAAGGCAAAAGTATGCACCAGGATAAGAGGGGGAAAGAATTGTGTAATAAGAGTAAAAATGACATAAATTATATGTCATTTTATGTCATTATGTGTCATATTATATATATACATATATGAAAATATTAAAGAATAAAAAATAAATAAACACAAATAAAGATTATAATGTTTGAAAGGTCCTTGACATTAAGTTAGCAAAGTCCAGATGCTTCATAGATAATGTTAAGTTGATGCATGATTTAGGAACCTATATCTACATAAGATTTTTGTCTGAAAGGTTCTTGACATTATCTCTCTGTGTGGTCTTGGCACCTATCCATGTTTCTGTATCTTCTGGCTACTAAGTCCATGAAGACTTCTGCTTTGTTCTTGATATGCTAATTTTCATGTGGTGGAAACCCAAATCAGAGGTGTGACTCATTTGATAAGTTCAGACCATCTTCAGGGTAGGTTATCAACTACCTAATATAAACAAGATGGCAGCTCAAAGAAGAAAGCAGAAAAGAAACCTCAACAATCTCCCAAAGCTTCCCCTCCTTCAGGACACCACCTTTCTTTTGTGGCTGTGCTTCCTTCTCACTTCTTTCTCTGCTTCCCTTTTCTGCAGCACACATCCCCTTTGATCTGGTGACAAGTAAATAGAACATCCCAGGGAAGGGCTTAAGCAGAACTGTATAGCTAGGATCAGACTCTCCACTGGTCTCTGTCTCTCAGGCTGACTTGGTCTTATCAGTATGTTCCCATATTGCACAGTGTTTTCAACAGGAAGATATAAGGGATTCTTTGGAGGCTGTTGAACACACCTGTCTGCTTAACAAACTTCAGAGACACTCCTCCAGCCAAGACTTGGATGAGAATCTGGTATGAGGCTATGGGACAGGGTGCAGCAGGCAACTGTACTCTTGAGCTATCTCCTCAATGGTTCCTTTAGAATATTTTTCTTGAGCTTCCATGCTACCACAGACACTTGTAATGATGAACAGCCCAGATTGCCTGCCATTGTGAACCTGATGAGAGAGACAGTGGGTGCTGCCTGAAATAATGTATGTAAGCTTGGTGCTGGCGGGGGGGGGGAGGAAAAGGGGTCTGCACTGCTTCAGAAGGTTAAGAGGATGTCAAAGAGGAATCAGTTTGGGGGTGATCCCTTCTAGAAAGCAAAGGAGTCTATGTGCTTCTAGGAGGTGGTGTGTAATCCAGCTGAACCTGAAGACAAAGCTTGTAGGGAGAGGGTAGGACTGAGGGAGAGAAGGCAGGGAAGGGCATTGATTAAGGTAGTAATCAGGGAAAAAGGCAGGGAAGGTCACTGATTGGGGTAGGACTCAGGGAGAGAAGGCAGGAAGGTCACTGAAAAAGAACCACAGAACTTCCTCCAAGCAGCGAGATCCCCTGGTGTTCCAGTAGGCAGTACTAAAGCTTGCTTTACTTCTAGAGTAAGGACTGTCAATACATGTTCACCTTCCACTGTGCTGAAATCACCTTCTGAAACCAAGACATCTGGTGGGAAAGAAGAGTTAGGGTAAGAAGTTCTGCATATATAGAACACTGTTTTCAAGTAGGCATAAGCGAATTTCTACAGTCCAAAGACTGTACGAGCAAGTGCTCGTAATTCCAAATGGCAGCAACTTCCGAGAGCCTTCTATGTTTTATTATTTTTCAAGAATTCTCTTCCACCAGGTTCCCTTCAGGTTGTCTGCTCTAGCAGGGACTCAGTCCTCTGTGGCAGTGTAAGTACCCCCTTTTACCTGTCTAGCCCTTGCTCCTAAGTTTCCTACTACTTGCAGTTATTTCTCCTGAGTTTTTCACTGGTCTGTAGGGGGGAATATTAATATACCAACCATTGTACAGGTCTGGTAAGAATCTCATTGCAGTGAGATCCTTGATGCAGTTGCCCTGTGGAGTCTACCTAGTGTGACCTGGCTGGCAGTGAGCCTCCTCACCTTCAGGCTCTTACGATCTTATCGCCCTTTCTTCTGTAAAATTCCCTGAGCTTTGGGATGGAAGAAGCTTTGATTGGTCTGATTTGGATAGCACAGTTTAGGGTTGCCAGTACTCTGCACTCTGGTTGATTGTTGTTTCAGTTTCACTGCTTTTCCATTGTCATCGACTGCATCTTGTTTGGTTATTGAAGTATTTTCTTATCTAAAGATATAATGAGAGGGGAACATATGCCCAGTGATATAAACCAATTTAAACAAAAGTGGAAGGGGAGAAAATGATACTAGACAAGATCAGATGTCTCAATGCTAACTAAAAACATCTGATAGTATTTTAGAACAGCTTCACAGACTAGCTAAGGAGGTGAAGATTGCCCCATATGGCCAGCATCCTGCATCTGTATGTCCCCTGTAGAGTGCCATCCACACGTGGCTGCTCACAGCCCAGCACTCACATGTGTGCAACACTTATCACATAGAGTACTTTTTTCTGCCCATTTGCCTTTCTCTCCCCTGAGATGCTGTCAACAACTGATCTTTTCATTACCATAGTTTTGCTTTTTCCAAAATGCTCTGCATTTGCAATCCCACAGTGCACAGTATGTTAGCATTGGCTTCTTTGACTTATTACTATGCATTTAAGGTCCTTCTAGTTCTTCTTGGTTTCAGAACTCATTCTCATGACTGAATAATATTCCACTAGCTATATCATTATGCGTATGCCTGCTGAAGGATATCTTGTCATTTCCAAGTATCTGTTGTCACCATTTATATGCAAGCTTTTCTTTGGACATAGTTTCACCTCTTTTGGGAAGACACCATAGAACACAACTTCAAAATCGTATGGTAAGATTCATTTTAATTTTTGCTTCCTTACATGCAATTATTTAGCAAAACATTTGTGTTTAACTATCAGTGATATCACATTGGAAATCTGTCAATTAGTCTTCTTTCCTCTTAGACCATTCCACACTGGCCAGGAGATATGGTACATTATGGGTCCCCTCTTCATTTTCCTTTCAATTAATAGTTCTCAGACTCCACATATGTGGCTTGGGTTCATTTTTATTATTGTTCGATATAGCACACATTGCTAGGCCACAAACGCAGTGTTCCTGATTCTGTGATCTGGGTGTTTTACATTTCTACCAAATAGAACCAAACAGGCCAATTCTGTAATTGATTAGTGGCCACTCTTGGAGAACCACTTCCTTAAAAGAAGGTTCAAGTTCAGGAGGATCAATTGTCAAAACATTCAGAGACTATTCAGTTAACTATCATTTCCCTGAAAAGGTGTGTTTTACAGTAGCTTCTGTTCATATCAGGGCGACTGTACCCAAGAACTCAATGCAATGCTATACTTCTGCTAGACCTCTATAATAGGTAGCAACAATACTCTGTCATGAAACAAGGAAGAACCCATGAGACATGATGGCACCCTGAAGTACAATATAAGGCTGGCGCTAGAAAAGAGAGAGAGAGAGAGCGAGCCTTTATATTCTACAGTTTACCTATGAATGGGCCATTTGCACCAGGTTCAGGTATCCTAAAGGAAACTGAGTAGCTCAACATATAAAGAGACTCAGAAAGGGGAGGAAAACAAGCTAGAGGGGAGAAAGGGATGGTGGGGAAGCTATGTTGGTTGAGGGTAGGTAATGGACAATGTAAATATATAAACTTGTTAATAAAATTTAAAAATTATATACATAAACTTGGATCAGATGTGAGCTGGAGTTTTTCCTGCTGGATCAGCAGAGTCCAATGCTGTTTTTAGTCCTTCAGTCCCCAGTCTAGTACATGAGCCAGCTGACGGTATCATTGCTTCTTTTTAGTGATGAGATTGTGACTATTTGGGAATGGGGATTAAGCTGGTGCTGAAGTCTGGTCACAGGTCTTGCAGTGAGGCAGAGCCCAACATGACAACATGATGGGGTCTTGTTCAGAGTCAAGCAACTAAAGCTGTATAGTGTGACTCACACGGAGACATCAAAGGCAGCAGTGGGCTGAAAGGCAGGCAGGGGCTTATAAGTGTGTGTGAGTTTGTATATCCTCTTATCTCTGGTCTAGCATACCTTCTTTCCCATCTTTGACACAACAGAGCCTCTGGGGCTCAGACTCTTCCAAAAAGCAGGTCTGGCTTTGACTTTTGCAAAGAATAAACTGAACCCAAGCCAGGCTCTCCTAGGTCTGTTCTGAGCACAACTGTCCCGGGAAGGATGATTCTGTCATGTTTGCTGACAGGTCCTGTCACCGTGGGAATGAAACAGCCATGTCATACACCTATGGCTTCCTCTTGTTAGGAGGAAGAAAAGTTGGACATATGGTACTTTCTTATTTATTTTCAAAGTTTTTTAGTGTTTCATACATGAATATGGTAAATTTATGATATTTTCATATCTTGGTCCCCAATCCCATTCCCAATTTCTCTTCCCATGACTACCCTCCTATTTTCATGTCCTTTTGAATATGTAACCCACTGAGTTTCATCTAGGTCGCCTTTGATGGCACGGGCCTGAGTGCTTGCTGGAGCATGAATATCAGGGGTATACCATTCAGGAAAGTACCTTCCCTCCCACTCCCCACCGTCAGCATTAACTCTTGTTAGTCTCCCAAGGAGGTGTGGGGCCTCTTGATATCTTTTCCCTTCTGTGATTTCTAATTCTTTTAAGGCCCAGTTTTCAGCAGGGATGACATGCTTAGTACCAGAAACAAGAACAAGAACCTATAAAAGAATAGGACATAGATCTTAGATGGGGTGCAAGCTATTACGGGCAAATGTTTTTAAACTCTACCTCTGAGTCACCTCTGGCACTACATGGCGTGTCAGAAGCGCCTGGACAGCAGAGGGCGCTAAGGTGCTAGTTTATTCCCAGAGGGCTTTAAGCACTAAGGATTCTGGCAAGGCCTGGCAGCAAAAGTGAATCCAAGACAGCCTTCCAACTGACTCAGGACTGGAAACAGCACAAGGAGCAGGAATGTTGTTGCCCTTCGGTTCACTCTGAATTGGTACTAATGGTTCAACAGCTTTTCACAAAGACAGCAAATGAAAATATTTCCAAAAACTTTTCTAATTTCATATACTCAAATTATGGTGTGTGTGTGTGTGTGTGTATATATATATATATATATATATATATATATATATATATATATATATATATATGTTTGTGTGTATCAGAGGGCACCATATGTGCCTGTGGAGGCCCAAAGATGATTGGGGGAACCATCTGGATTATTCTACTTTCCTAATGCTTTGCTTTGGGATTTCTTGGACTCTGACTTCCAGAGCTGGAAGTACAGGTCACTGCCATTAATACCTGACCTTTTTACATGGGATGTAGAACCAAACTCAGGTCCTTCTGCTTTTGAGGCAGAGTCTTAACCACTAAGCCAGCTCTCCAGACCCCTCAAACATTTTTAAATGTTTTGAAAACAAGAAAAAGCAGTAATGACATCTCATGTAAAATCCTGAAGTGATCTTGGCTAAGGTCCAACTTGCTAGAGGGACTCATGTACCAATCAGAAAAATTCTGGATGCTCCAAAATGTCCACCTGCAGACTGGGTATTATCAAAGGAACTCTATCACTGTGCTTAAAACAAAACTTAAGCGATCACACTAGTTGCTTTCTGATCACTGGACTCAACGAATGCATTATTGAAAACACACACACACAATAGATAGATAGATAGATAGATAGATAGATAGATAGATAGATAGATAGACAGACAGATAAGAGAGAGAAAAAAGAGAGAGAATTATTATTACATATGCAATATTTACATGACACTGGGAATTATAAGTCAATGGTGGTTGATTAAAAGTATACAGGAGAATGTGAGTGTTTCTATCCAAATTCTAGAGAACTTGATCCTCCTTAGCTTTGGAATCTGGGTGAGGTAAGGGTTCTGAGCCAATCCCCCTCAGACACTGAAAGACAATAGTATCTAACACCAAAATGGAAAAATTTTGTGTTGACAGAGTTAAAACCTTTAAATTCTCATTTCTACTTCACCAAAGCCCTAAGAGACAGAGACGGTTTACAGAGCCAAGCTCAGAGAAGCTGAGAATACATCAGTTAGCAAGAGATGATGTGCAGCCAAAACCCAGGTCTTTGAAAGACAACTTAGGTGTCTGTTGTTGACTCTCATCAGCAAGACACACACCACCTATTCTCTCCACAGCTCTTGCTGAGATGAGAAAGAGCTGTTTCAAGAAAATAAAATATTTCTGTCCAACTAAATAGACGTTGGAAAGATGCCTCGTTGGTTAAAGCTTTTGCCTCGAAAGCAAAAGGGCCTGAGTTTGGATCCCAGATCTCATGTAGAAATGCAAGGCAGAAATGGTGGCAACCTACAATTTTAGTCCTGGAAGTTGAAATATGGGAAATTCTGGAACAAAGCAATAAAGAGGTAGAACAATACAGGAGAATTCCTGTGTCACCCTTGAGCCTCTATAAGCACACATAACACCCTCTTCTAACCCCCCTTCCACACATACATACTTATACACACTCACACGTACACATACAAAAATGAATAAATAAATAAATTAATTAATTAATTAAAAACAAATCAAGCAAACCATTTAGGGACCAATTTCATTTCAGATATTGTGCAATGTCTGTTGTTAATAATGAATAAAGGGTGGTATATCCTGACTGTTAGTTTGAAAGTTGTGAAACTCAAAGCTGAAATCAGGTACTTGAGACAAGAGACTGAAGTCTATTGGTAGTGAGCACATGAGCCACATGTTGAGATAGCAAATGAAAAGCCAACTGAAAGAGCAGATGATACAATAACCACACCCAGACATCACTTGTAGCAGATGCCAGCAGACCACAAGCCAAGAAGGTCTATTTCCTTCCAGTTTGCCCCTGAGTAATTTGTGGCCCAGAGGCCAGAGGACACCCTGCTCTACCATGCAGAGGTGAAATGAAAAGCTCTGTTTGTCAGACTTGTCTGCTTAGGGACTTATTCATGTGCTGACTGATCAGTCACGAAAGGGATCTGTGATTTTCGCTGGAGTTTGTGCAGTGAGGAAGAGGAATCTCTGATAAAGCTGAAATCACATCTTGGGCCCTCATAGTTATTTAGTGAAAAGGAATGAATTTGTCACAGAAAGAGAAAAGAAGAGAAGGAGATTTTTGGCGTTCTTTCTTTGTTTTTCTTTATTGTACAATTTTAAATATTCAAAGAACCTTTACATGCACATTCTCCTTTGAATCTCCTTTGAGGACATATTTTATTATTCCAATTTTACTGAAGATCATATGGGTCCCTGGAGCTCAACAATTCATGGCAAGGTTGAAAAGTAAATGCCATGGACTTGCTATAAAGGGACAAGTAATGGATGAGTTGACAAGGTCATTGACACACAATAGATTTTTCTTACTGGATTTTACATCTGAACGTGAAGGAAAGGGATTTCCAAACTACATGCACTCAGCTTTCTTCCAAGAGTGCGATGATCTGCCACCATGTGCTACAAGGACTGGCCCAGTGATAGTATAGAGATTATGCCACAAGATGCCATCAAGTGTACTGAAAGAGTTGTCAGATGCAGGTGTGGTGGGTTGGTGAGGAACCTTGAGTCTGACTTCCCTGATCTCTTTAGAGAATCCTGGAGGTGAAAATAATCAGAAACCATTTGGCCCAGTATTTCCCAGGTTTTGGTCTTCCCCAGCCATAGCAAGAGCACTTGTCTTAATTGATTATCACCTGAAGTATTTATTCATTTTTTTCCACACGTGTGTGTGGGGTATGCATGTGTGTGGGTATACAAGTATATGCAGGCATGTGTAGGTAACAGTACACTTGAATGTTTGTGTACTTGTGGAGTCTCAAGGGTAACACTGGAATCAGCTTAGATTGCTCTTCTCACTGCTTTTCTCTGGAGTTTCCTGGACTCTACCTTCCAGGGTCAGGGTTCCAGGCCACCACTACTTCCACCCAGTATTTTTAAACACGGGATCTGGGATCCAAACTGAGGACTTTCTGCTTGTGAGGCAAAGGCTCAACTCCTCATGCATTTCCCCACCCTGCAGTGTTCGTTCTTAACAGTTAGCTGAAGTTCCCTCACTTTATCATTTAGATGAATGTATTTTAATACACAGCCATAGAATCATGGGTTGATTTGATCTGATAAGTGTTATTTCTAATGTGTATGTGCATTGTAACTTGGGCATTTCTAAAAAAAATCATAGTGGTAAGAATATTAAAGTTCTGGAAATCCAACTGACACAGTGAAATGCCCTCATAATTTGAAGGAGAAACAGAACCAAAGCCGAAAGTGTCACCCAGGTTTTCAGCACAAGTCTGTTTCTCTAAAATCCTGGGCTCCTCACTGCTGAGATATTAGTAAACTTAGAGCTATGTGGTTCAAAAGCATCACAAAGCAGGAGATGTACCCAAAGGCCTCTCAGTGCATATCCTGGGTAGTGAAGGATATGAATTTAAAATATGGCTATAGGATTTAGGTTTCTGCTTTGAGTTTGTATCTTTTGTACCAAGTGGGTGTTACTTGTATAATTTGGCTGTTACGGAAAAGGAAAGCCAAAATAATTTTTCATTTATAATCTGCATGCCTCATGAACCCAGAAAGCCACCATGTTCCTTAAATTATATGATAGTTCTTTTTCCCTATTCACTCTTCTGATCACAAGAATAAACATAGTTTGTCAGATGTGTGCTTTATGCCAGGCACAGGCTTACAGCTGTGTCCCATCCTAAATCCTCATAAGCTTGTATTTAATATCTATATTTCCTCACAGTACCAATAAGAGCTACAGATAGGAACTGAGCTCAAAGATTGCTCTGCTACCCTGAGCTCCTACCTCAGACAAGACATGATGTTTAAGACTCTTGACCTGATGTAGCAAGGACCCATACAGGACTGCTGCTTCTGAGCCTTGTCAGAGATGAATGCCATGCTCAGTTCTCACTAATCAAATGCAGAAGCTGCTTGGACATTTCCACTGCCTGCCTTAAGTTCTCCTGTCCATGACGAGAGAGAGGCCCTTTCATCTACGCTTTCTAATTTGTTCAGATCTATTCCTATTAAAAACTTGGAGCAGAAGTTACTGAACACACTTACTACATACTCCCTCTGCCCAGGGGAAGCGCCTGTCTGCTGAACTTCCCCACGCAGGGTGACATCAGAGGAGCCCTGATCTGATTGCTAGCTGCTCATCCTGCCAGCAGGTGGAAGGCAAAACACAGTTAAAGTTCTGTGGGTTTAATCTATCCAATAATAAAAATAATAATGGCCCAATTAATAGCAATCCTGTGCAGTTTTATGGATGCTTTCATCTGAGAATCAAAGTGGTTTTGAGGAGCAACAGTCATTAGACTGGATTTACAGATGAGGAGAGTTGACATAAAGAGGTTAAATGATTTGCCC
Source organism: Typhlomys cinereus (assembly GCA_023101885.1). NCBI lineage: Eukaryota > Metazoa > Chordata > Mammalia > Rodentia > Platacanthomyidae > Typhlomys > Typhlomys cinereus. Next base: position 9,792,297 of record JALPQD010000019.1, read on the forward strand.
AGGGTCAGAATGTGAGTCAGCGCTGAAACCCAGAGGAGAATGCTGCTCAGTCAGGCTCATTGCTTGGTGCTTCTCTCTCTCTCTCTCTCTCTCTCTCTCTCTCTCTCTCTCTCTCTCTCTCTCTCTCTCTTTCTCTCTCTCTCTCTCTCTCATCCCCTTTTCTTCCCTCCCTCTAACCCATCACTGTCTGGATGACCCTTGTGCAGTATCTTTCATCAGAGTCTTAAATTAATCTCCCAAAAATATCACCACTCATCAGTGGCCAAAAAATATGTATGTCTTGGCTTGTCAGGCAGTGTCCTCTGTCCTTTGCTGCCTTCCTTAGGCCATCAGACAAGGTCCAAGCGCTGGACACAGCGGCCAAGCGCACATGGCTTAGAGAGCAGGCACAGCGTCCACAGTCACTCTCCGCATCTGAGGGGGGTCCTGGGAGGCTGACTCTGACTGGTTGTCTCTCCACTGTTTTTTTTTTTTTCAGTGAAATCAATCCACAGAGCAAGGCTTCAGGGAAAGAAAACAGACTTTGATCCAGACAAACCTGGATTTGATTGTTGACTCAGTTGATCACTTGCTGCATGTTCCTAGATTGCTTAAGAGTCTCTGAGTCTCAAAGTTTTCATCTGAAAAATCAGTGTAGCTGCACCTTTGATACCTTTGAATTGAAGAAACTCAGCTGCACATGCTCTGTCTTTTTCTTCAACTAAAAATACTATAAACGTATATTGTTTATTATTCTATCTAGACTATACGCAGATCACATATAGGCAAGTGGACATGCACAGCCAGGTAGATCAAAACTCAGAAGTGACTTCTTTAAAAAATTTTTTCAAGGATAATTTTAATTATGATCAATTTTTGCCCTACATTCTGATTGAGACTCTCACATGTTTTTTACCATAAAAGCACCCTCCTTCCCTTCAGCCCTGGAGATTAGAAGGTAAGAAGGAGCATCCCCCCAAAGCTCAGCACACAAGATGCTCAGAAGACATCCCACCAGCGCAAGTGATTCCTCTTTGGTACAGTCAGACAAAAGCAAACCGATTTTAAAAAATAATAATAATAATTCCTCTAAGAATGGAAAGAAAGATCTGAAAGGGAAAAAAAAAGAAAGAAGCATCGGAAAAAGAAGGCTGCAGACAGCAGCAAGGTCATATATCTGAGTTTGGGCTACACAAATGAAGGTGTCAGGTTCAAAATCTTCAAATTCAGAAGTCATCTGGGACTCATGAGAACCACATCCAAGTCACATAGCCAACTGAACCAAGCTTGCTGGGATTGACTGGTTTCCGGATTGACTGGTCCCAGTCGAGGGGACAGGGATAGATCTCCACGTTCTTTGGTCCCTGAGCTACTGTTCTTCCACATGGTAGTGGAGCTTCTTTATTTTTATTTATTTATTTATTTCTTCCACTCATACAAAGTTGGTAAGTACCCCATTGCCCTCCCTCTTTCCACCCCTCCCTGGATCTTCTTGCTCCCTCCCCCTTTTTCTCTTTCCTTTCCCCGCCTCCCTCCCTTTCTCCCAGTGCTCCCTTCCCTCCCCCTCACCCCCCATTCCTGGAGCATCCTTTAGCGTGATTGTCAAACTTCCCTCTGGGTCCTCCCCTCTGATGAGGTGTAAGGACTCAGTAGCATTGCCTAGAGCTCTTTTTTTGTGTGTGTGTGTTCCCCTTTAGTATAGGAACACTATTGTGGCTGTTAATCCCTTGCCTCTAAGAATCCTAGTGCTTGTAATCCATGCTAGACTTTGGGGGTTCAATTATATATTGGTCATTGCACAGGTCATGCTAAGTCCTATTATGATTGCTTCGGCCCTAACTTGTGTGGAGTATCTTGCATATCGTTGTTCCTCCCATCTTTAGGCTCTTACACTCTTACCATCCCCTCTTCCACAAATTTCCCTGAGCTTTAGGATGGCGAGAGATTAGGCTGGCCTGGTTCCAGGTGATTGTGGAGCTTCTTTAAAAGATGATTTTTTTCCCCAGAGGGTGGCCTGGCTTATATACCAAGTTCGAGGCCAGCCAGGGTTTCAATAAGACCCTGTTTTAGCAACAACAAACCACCACAAATAAACTGTCTGCATTTCCCTCACACACATCAGAATGCACTGTTTACATACCCATCATGCATCAGGATTTCTGCACTAAGCAGCTGTTTTACCTGAGCCCCAAGGATGAGAGGGAAGGCTTGGAAAGGACCTGGGCTAGCATCTACCCTGACAAACACATGAAAAGAACCGTGACTTCCAGAAGACGCTGGCAGCAGGGCAGAGCAGAGGCGTACTTCTCTCTCATCTTCCCCCTTTAACCATAAGTCTCCAGCAGGACTCCCCTCTAATTGAGTCAGTCTGGAAGTCAGAAGGTGTCTAAGAGAGTCCATTCTCCAAGCGAGTCTCCTGGAGAACAGACAGAACAGTGTCGGCAGGGGGTGGGGTTGTCAAAGGATCCGCCTCACTTCAGTCGGTAAAGGCCAATCCCTGGGGCAAGGCTGCCCCCTCCCAGATCCAGAGGCAGAGGCTCTGAGGGACATTTGTGAGCTTTTCAATCCATTTTGCAGATGAAGATACTGAGTTCCAAGGAGGCTTTGAAGCTGGTCCACACTCATTTGGCAAGGAGCCAGATGGCATCTTCCTCCCCCTTTCTTTCCTCCTCCTTTCCTTCTTCTGCCACCCTCCCTCCCTGATTATCTCTGTCAGTAGAACAGTTGTTAGACCATTACATCCCAAACCACATATTCTACAAGAGCCAAGGGCAATGATTTTTTTTTAGCCTCCCATGATACTTCTTTCTGGGCATCAATTATAAATAATCACGGGCGTTTATTCTATCCTACTGTTTGTCAGAGATTGTGTAAAGAACTCTCTTGCATTATCTCATTTAATCCCCATAATAACTTGGAGAGAGGGATCATTTTTATTGTCACCACTCTGCAAACAGGAAACTCAGGCTTAGAGAAATTAAAAATCTTGTCCAAAGCCACCCTTCTAGTAAAGAGTAAAACTGAGCTCATCATCTGCTGGAGTATGGACCTTGATTCTTAAGGTCCGTACTATGCTTTAGAAGTTCAAATTGGGAGAAGATCAGGCACAGCCAGCAGATCTGAGACTTCACTTCTCAAATTCTCTGTGTTTGTCTTTAAGATTTGGGCACAAGAAATCTGCATTTTCTCCTGACTCCACCATCTCCACAGTACTCCTTTGCCTGTATTCCTTTGCCCACATACATGCTCCACTTGTCTCCATTCGAGATAAGGCTCGTGGCTCAGGCTATAGGAGGAATCACTGGATGGTGACTGAACTCCAGAAATGACAATTTTTCCTTTCCCTTGAGAAAACTTACAAACATTGAAAGGTCAGGGCAGTGAGAAACTTGACATGCAGCTAAGAATGCAGCTTCTCCTGGCAGACAGAAACATTAAAGACAATCCTGCAATGCTAGAAAAATACCCGTGTCTAAAAGCTGCCCATGGCAACTCCATTGAAGGCAGATAAAACACTTTCAGCAGCATCACCTTTTATCTTCCCTTTGTGGGCCAAGGGAATAAAACATAGTTGCCAAACACAAATTAATGTGTAATTATTTTCCTTGCCTGAATCATTTTCTTTCATGTGTCAGAGCATGCTGAGCAAATAACACCACACCTTGGTCTTTAATTGTGGGAATCAGGGCTCTGAGCCACAAGAAAGTCTTCAGCTAATGCCTCCCTTAGCACTCACTTTCAAGTTGGAGCGACTAGTCCCTCTGCCCTTCGCTGCTTTTTCAGGAAAGTTGTGGGAGAGGTCACAACGCTGCTACAGCCAGCATGGAACTTATGTAGTCCAGGAAAATGTCTACTGCCCACATAGAAGCCGAACTATCTTAGGTGACTTCACATGTTAATGGTTGCTCTTCCCTCTGATTCATACAGTGAGTATTATTTGCCTAGTAAATTTAAGACCACTGTCATTACATTAATGCTATAATAGGATGCCTGTTATATTTATTGCTTATCTGCTGAGATGGTCTTGATATAGGAGTTCCATGATAATAGTAACCTAAATCAGGAAGGGAAGATTGCCTGTGCTCTTCTGTGCAAAGGAATATGTCTGGCTCCTTTAGATCATTAACACCTATTTTTGTTGTTGCTGCTGCTTTTGCTGTTGTGTGTGCACATGTATGTTAATATGTGCGTGCACACATGGGTGTATGTACACATGTGTGTGCATATTTATGAATGAAAGAGGACAATCTCGGGTATCATCCATCCTTTTTCTCTGAGACAGAGTCTTCCACTGGCCAAGTAGGTTTAAGTGGCTGACCAGCAGGCCCTAGGGATTCACCTGAGTTTGCCTCCCCAGTGATAGAATTACAAGTGTATGCCACTATACCAAGCTATTTTGGGGGGAACAGGGAAGGGTTCAAAATCAGACCTTCATGATTATAAGGCAAACATGTTACCAACAACTATTTTCCTGGCCCTGATGTCTGATTTTAAAAGTTATTTTGAGTTTTTTTTTTTTCTTTTCTGTCTTAACAAGACACAAACAGGGGCTGGAGAGGTGGCTCAGGGGTTAAGCCTCTTGCAGGCAGAAGGTCCTGAGTTCGGATCCTAGACCCCGTGTATAGACGCCAGGCGGAAGCGGGGGGCAGCCTGTGTTTCTGGTCCTGGTAAGGTGGAGCCTGTGAATCTCGGGGCAGAGTAAACAAGGAGGAAGTGGAGGCGGTCCATGGTGGTTCCCGAATTCGTCCATCCGTGGTTCTACACACACACACACACACACACACACACACACACACATACATACACACACACACACAATTGAATAAATAATAATAAAAAATAAGACACACACAATACTCAGTTATGAAATAAAAGATTAGAAAATAGAAACTGCCTTTTCATGTAAAGAAAAAATGTCCTCTTTTTCTTTTAAAATAATCTGTGTCATTCATGTTTGCTTGTTTATACTTTTTTTTTAATTTTTTTTTTAATTTTTTTTTATTCATTCAATTGTGCGTGTGTGCGTATGTATGTGTGTGCGTGCGCGTGTGTCTGTGTGTGTGTAGAACCATGGACGAATTCGGGAACCACCATGGACGCCTCCACTTCCTCTGCCCCGGGATTCACAGGCTCCGCCCTATCAGGGCCAGAAACGCAGACCGCCCCCGTTTCTGCCTGGTGTCTATACGTGGGATCTGGGATCCGAACTCAGGACCTTCTGCCTGCAAGGCAGAGGCTTAACCCCTGAGCCACCTCTCCAGCCCTTGTTTATACTTTTATACATGTGTCAGCTGCATTTGGAATTCTATAAACACCTCCTCAATTTCTCATACCCATCCTACTGCAAGTCCCTTTACCAAATTCATGGTTTGGTTTGGTTTGGTTTTGCTTTGCTTTGTTTATTTTGAGACCTGCTGAATCCAACCAGGATCATTTACGTGACCATAGGTTTGGAACTCTCCACTGGACCCTATGAGTTTTTGGATGAGTGCATCGTTGAAGGCATTGACTTCCCCTCCCTCAGAATCCACTAGCAGTCCATCTCAGGGGGACTAGGATTCCATGAGTCCTCTTCAATCCAAGCCTGACTTGTTATGTCTAATCTTGTGCAGGTCCAACGCAGGCAACTGCACTTGCTGCGGAGATCAAGATTGTATTATCTACACCATGTCCAGCATCTTACAGTTGTTCTCCCTGTCTTCCGGATCTTCCATGCTTTTCAGCTAATCTTCTACAGTGTCTGCTGAGCCTTAGAGGGGGTGGTGTAAATGTCTTTCTTAGGGATGAGCTCTCAATCACCACTTATTCTCAGTCCCCTGAGCAGTCGTACATCTCTGCATTTATTCCTTTTCATTGCAAAGAGCAGCTTCTCTGATTAAAGCTGGGGATAGTGTTTATCTGTGGGTGCAAATATACACATTAGAAGTCAGCTTGGCACCCCATCCATTTAACTAAACAACAGTAGTAAGTTTGCTCCTAAGGCCTAAGTCCTACTTTCTCTTGGATAGGTTTTGACCAGGTTTACAGTACACACCTTGCCTAGCACAATAGTAATATATTGGGCCGTGCAGCGTTGGTGGTATAGTGGTGAGCATAGCTGCCTTCCAGAATAGTAATGTACTTCGTAGGGATTGCAGCTGGACAGAACCATTCTTTTTCCCCAAGCATGGCTGCGGTTACAAGATTTGCGGGTAATTAAAACACATCTCAAGCTTCTCAACTCACTCTCATTCCAAACTCATTTTCATGATTTCAGAAATTATGGCTCACTCCAAGAATTGAAGATACAAAAAAAAATTTGATAACTGATCTCAAGAGCAGCCCAGAAGAGGTAGACATGTAACATATGTGAAGTTTTAAATCCTTGGAGTTAAAGATGTATTGCTATAGTAGCACTGAGAGGGAGTGTCTGTCTAGTGGTCTGTTGTTTAGTTGATTGTATATATTCAACAAAAGCTGTACCACTAAAGTATACCCCCAGCCCTATGACTGGTTTGTGATTATAGCTAACAGCTAAGAGGAAATTAAAACCACTGAGATGATGTTGGAACCTCATTTGCTCAACAAAGACGTGGTGAATCTTTCTATTAAATTGGACATTAATTTTCAGTCACTAGAAAACAATTTCTTCTATCTGGGGGAAATTTCAATATTATCTACAGAAAAGAGACATAAGACACTTAACATACATTGTTATTTTATTCTTTGCTCTATCATCCACTTAAGTCTAAACAATCAATACATTGATGAACTAAGTCTGATTTTTGCCACTTGCCAATTGCCATAAAGCAAATATTCTAAACTGCAACCAATTTCAAAGCTACCAATATTGTTTCTGAGAGGTGTAGTAACACACTATTACACTGAATTTCCATCCTACACAAGTAGCAGACATGAATAAGCTTAAAAGCAATAGATAGCAGTAAAGTATAATAAAATAATTAGAAAATGATGAGTTTTAAGTATTTATAGCCTGCTTTAATATAATTTATTTAATTATAAGTTTTTATAATTTAATCTTTAACAATTGCTGTATTTAATAACAAGCTTGCAAAATTCCTGACAATTTAATAATTGACTTTCACAGGCTGGTAAGGGCAGGCTCTGGCACATTCCCTAGCATAACCCAACAGGAGAGGTCATTGAGGTCTTCTCATAAAGATATTCTTGAGCCAAGGGAAGCACCATGGTACAGAAGAGACAATGAGCTTCAAAGTCTATCTCCTGTAGATTCAAAATCCCTGTTCCACTTCATCTTGCTTGTCTGACCTTATTTGTATCTGCATGAGCATTTTACATCTCAGTTTCCTATTGCTTACGGTAGATATAATAAAGCCTAAACGACAGGGTTGTCTTTGGATGAAATTTCTGACCTCTCTGAAGAATTCTCACATACTGAAGTTTCATACTCTTGACCCAAGACCAGTGGGAAACCAAGGTCAAGTGGGGAATCATGGAGAGCATTCCAGATACCAAGAGCCACTATAGAAAGATAGAGTGGGGAACCCAGGGCCTTGTGGGAACTTCCACAGATATAAATCCATGAGCATGTAAACAAGGCTGGAATTCTGGGTGATAGTCTTGAAAGTCTTCCCAAAACTTCTTTTGATCATGGAGGTTGGCTTCTGAACTTGTGAATTGCCTGGGCTTGTCTTGCCATCTGTAAAACAAAGTTTGCTTAGCCAGACCATCATTCTGGCTGATGGCATTAATGAGTGAGGGTACACTCTAAAGAGTGTTTAGTCCAAAGGATGACATTTACAAATGAAGGTGATCATCATTTTCATTATTCCCAGGACTTTGGTCAGTGTAGGGACATGATGTTGGGTTGCCTTATGCTAAAATAAAAATAGGTCTCTACCCCATCATGCCCATACTAGTGTCCTGTGTCCATTGCAGTGCAAGCAACTCACATGGCTCCCAGGTAGAGCTAGTTATCTAGCTGAGGGGAACATTAAGTGACAGCTACTTTCCTCAGATTTAGATACAGGCTACTAATGATTAGCAAATTGGTGTGTTTATTTCCCTCCAATTTCATTTCTTAAAGTTCTCAGGTGCCTCCAGCTGGTCTTGGGGATTCCTGATGCTGTGCATTTCCATCATAGTTGTCCAAAGACTGGCCTTGGAATAGCCTCTTCTCCCCATGAGAAGAGGATGTATTTTCCCTGAGTTGACATAAGTTAAAGGCAACGGCAATTTCAGCAAAACTGCCTAGAATGACCTTTGGGTAACTCAGACACTAAATGCTGCTGCTGCTAAGGAAATAGTTTAGTACATCTGCTTATTTGTCCTGCACGAAACAGTCAGTTTGACTGCTTACAAATAGCTATTCAAACTCTGCCGTTTATCTGTCCTGAGAAAACTAAGTCAAGTTAAATACTACTATGTGACAGGTGCTTTCCAAAAGTTAGGTTTGGATTGTTAACTACAGAATGTGACTGATTTCTTGGGGGGCCTATGATCCAAGCATGTGGTTAGTGACTCACTGAATCTTTAAGAGAACTTCACGAGGCCAACATTATTAGAGCCATTTTAGAGATAAGGAAAACAAGACAGAGTGAAGTTAAGTGAGTAATAATGATAATTACCATTTGAGCACTCAGGATGTAAAGTGGTTTAAATGCATCAACCCATTCTGCTTTGTTGCAACAGGGTGAGCAGGCGCCATCAATCTCTATCTCATTTCACTGGTGAAGATATGGAAACTTTGCTAGATCTTAAGCTGTAAACAGTGCAACATGGGTTCCAGTCCTGAATCACTCAGAGGCTAGTGCTCTATGACTGTAGCCCAGGGGCTGTAAAAGAGCTCCTAAGAGCCTCATTCTTCTCATCATCCTTTACTGACTCCAATGTTTCTTTATATTTAGCTCAAAGACATGTACTTTCCCAAAGGTGCAATTAAATGACATGATATTAAGATTCAAACACCAGCACTAAACACTGAGAAGAATCCACGTGAACTAGTTCTTACTACTTTCAATATTTCAACCTAATAAGTAAAGTGAAAATATAGTTCCCCCCCCCCTTTTTGTGTCTTTCCTCAAGATCTTTCATTTTCCAAGGGAATTAGAGCCCTAGCAATGAATGAGGAATTGCCCAGAATCTGGACAGATAGGGAAAAGGTATATTGTGCACACTGAGACAAGTGTTAGTATTTTCTCTTTATTCCCTAGTGGGCTCAGCATAACCAACCAGCTTCCACAGAGCTGCCTACTCAGGCGTTTCTCACAACACCAATTACTCCACAGCTGCCTAGATATTGAATAATGTATGTCTTCTCCCAAAGAGCAAAAACAGAGCTAAGCAGGAAGGAGAGGGACCAGAGTCCAAGAAACACAAGTACCAAGTGTATACTGTGCACCTAATGCCACTGGTTAAAAAGACTCATCTATGAAGAGGAAGATCACTGGATTTGGAGTCTGTGGGTCTCTCAGCTCTGTTTTCTGATCTTAGGCAGAGGTGTGGTCTCACTGAACTCTGACCTTTGGCAGGAAGTGTGACCTCACTGAACCTTTACAGTCTCTTCTGTGAAATAGTGGAGTATGGATAGGGTGGCTAATGCTTTCCTGAGCCTTTCAAAACTCTGACATGCAATGCCCATTCCCCAAATGAGAAAAATGGTCACAGAGAGATGAGATTATTTGCCTTTATTGAAGCAACTGGAAAGTGCTACCCTAAGTTACTGCAGAGTAATTCTCTTCATTGTGTCAGAAAGTTTCCTCTTCATAGAGTTCATTTATGTAATATACTATATGAGTTGCTTATTAGATTGTCTTATACAATGCAGGCTGGCTACCCAACAAAAGCTGACTGCATGTTAAATGGACCAAGAACGTAGGAGCTGTTCACTGCCCAAGGCTGGATGTCTCAGCAGTCCCAATCTGGTGCAGTAGGCCTGGAAAATCACTGATTTCCATTCAGTCCATGTTGGAAAACTGAGGAACCTGGATACTCATTTCAGGGTAGGATGATTGCTATAAAAACAGCAAAGTCACAGATGTCCTCAACAGGGAGTGGAGTTCTGCTTCCCTGCGGATCTCTTCATCTGTCTACTCTAAGGGAAGTCTTCTCTTTTCAGTTAATCTCTTCAGAAAAATATCCCCCACAGACCCATCCAGTGGCATTTCTTAGTTGGCCCTAGATCAAATCAAGTTGACAACCAAGGTTAGCCATCACACGGGTTTTTACCATTCAAGTTTAGCCAGTTAGAGGTGGCTCAGGGGTTAAGCCTCTGCCTTGCAGGCAGAAGGTCCTGAGTTCAGATCCTAGACCCCACGTATAGACGCCAGGCAAAAGCGGGGGCAGCCTGCATTTCTGATGCTGGTAGGTCGGAGCCTGTGAATCCCCGGGCAAAGTAAACAGGAGGAGGTGGAGGCGGCCCATGGTGGTTCCCGAATTTGCCTGTGGTTCTACACACACATACATACGCGCGCACACGCATACACGCACAATTGAAATAAAATAAAATAAAGAGGCTGCACATCACCAACACCTTCTGAATCTTCCAGAGGTACCACTAGGCTGAGAAGTGTTGCTTGACTGAATGCACTTGCTTCTAACAAGGGAGGATTCTTTTTATGACAATGTATGGGCTAAGTTTATGTTGTCAACCACAAAATATTTCAAAACCTGATTTCCCATTTCTGAGGGTGTTCATGATTCAGCCTTATTTATAGCAATAAAATTCAGTGGTCTTCCTCATAGTTTACTTTGTATATCAAAATTTCATTTCATATCTAATCATCATGCTGTTTTTGAAGTTGTCACCTGACACTGACATTTTGTTAATGTAATTTATATTACATGTCCTTTTGTTTTTTCAAATTAGGATTCTATTCTTTGGGGCATTAATTTATACAAATCGAGATCTGCTAATTCATTCTAACATGTGTCTCTTTCTTCCCTTTTTTCATGACAGATTTGGATTTGGTAAATGGAAATAACCAAGGACTTAACTATCTCATTTCTCTGCTATAAGAATCATGGAGGGAAAAGTCAATGAGAAGACCACAGAAAGGATTCACTCTGCTATCAGGGGTTTTCCTGTGTTATATCAGCAAAAATCTTTCCATTGTAAAACAATTTCAAAACCTAGTCAAGTCAAAGTAAATTCTAACCACTAATAATCCTACCCTTTAACTCCTAGTGAACATTATCCCAAATATCTTTCTATAGCACTGTACTTTAAAATTCATAATCAAAGTTAATAGTGTAGGACATATGGATTGGATATTCCTCATCTGAAGTGCATATTCATAAGTAGGATTTTTCACATTTTGGAATAGTTATATACACATAATGTGATACCTTGAGGATGGTCCCAAGTGCAAACATAAAATCCATCTATGTTTTTTATGTATCTTTTCTACACAACTCAAAAGTAACATATAAATTTTTAATTTTGTACACAAAATTACAAGTACGAATTTCTATTTATGATGCTATATCAAGTGCTAAAATCATTAGAATTTTATAGTTTGTATATTCAGATTAAATATGCTCAATCTTTTGTAAATCTTTGTATTGATTCTTGGTTATAAAGTGAATATAACTTTATGAAGTTTTATTAACATATGTGTGCATTGTAAAAATCATGTATGGGATGAAAAAATGATGAAGAACTGAGCGTTAAAAACACAATACCCCAATGCGTCAGCCTGAAGTAGCCAACCAGCATGGCAGAATTACTGTTTACATTCTGCAGGCTGTCCTTCTTAGCCTTTCTCCGTGGAGCAAAATGTGTATACATTACACTTTTTGTTCAAACATAAACAACTTTGAAGTTTTTAATGATTATTTTTTCTGTAACCTTATCATGTGGGCATTCACACAGGTCAGTAAATATAGCCATACATTATGGTTTGCAATAACTGTATAATATTTTATTTTATACATGTGTCATAATTTGTTTAGTCATTTCTCCATTGTTCATCATTTAGGTCATTTTTAACCTTTTCTTTTTATGAACAGTATGGTAGTGAATAACCATATGGCTGAGCACTTGAGCATTTTCAGTTATTTCTTTAAATAAACCTAACCCCTAACATTTCAAGGCAATTGTGCAAAGACTCAGGAAAGCTCACAGAATGTGCAATCTACAAGTCAGTTGTATCCTGCTGAAAGCGAGTTCAACATCTTTCATATTGTTCCTGCTGATACTCATTGCTCAAAGGTCAATCAGACTTGTTCCAGCACCAAGATTCCAACCGTATTTCCATCATACTTTTCTAAGTTCTCCAGAATCTAAGGACTGACATTTGCATTCTAACTCCAGGTCTTTCCATACTTTCTTTCAAAGGTTATCCTGAATATTTACAGCCAGTTTCTGTACCAAAATACTACAAGTCCTGGTTTTCCTCTGTCCCCGCAGAATTTTCTGGAGGCTCCTGAGAAAGGATTATATTCACCATGAATAATTTTCTTAACTCCACTGGGGAATCTTTTCCTTTGCTAGATACAACACTCAGCATTCTCTTTTCTTTCCCACACTTAACTTTTGTTACTTCAAATTTGTTACTTGAATATTTCATTGTCTTCTCATATTTCCCTCAAACAAGAAGTTACTTCTTCCAAATTAATGCAGTGCCCTCTAAAATAATTTTACTTGAATAACTTCTTATCAGCTTTTTATATATGTGTGCTATATTTGTAATAAACCTATGATATTATCTCAACTTTCAATATTTTGTTGAATTGTGCCTGAAACTTAAGATACATTCATGGAAATCCCAATACTACTTTGGTATTTAAATTACCTCTCCTGACCAAAGATGGTATACAGGTGTCGCTTGCATGTCTTGATTTGAGTTCTGAAATTATAAATATCATATGCAAACAAAAATGATAAAATAAAGTAGCACCTAATATTTAGCATAGTATTCTGTTTTTATGATGATTGTTTGTTTACATTACAATAATCCCTTATATCCCACTTGCGATTGTGGATATCTTTTCTATTTCATTTGTTTTTGCCTTTGTTTACTGTGGGTACGCATGCACACGTGCACATGGCATACATGTGCCATGGCATATATGTGTTGATCAGAAGGTAATTTACAAGAATCAGTTCTCTCTGCTTATCATGCTGGTCCTATGAATCTAACTCTAGTAGTGAGGCTTGAGGACAAGTGTTCTACCCTCTGAGCCATCTCAACAACATATAAATTTCCTTTTTTTAAAATTTTCTCCCACATTTTATTTTTTCCCTAATCATTACAAGCTCAATAAGTACCTCCGTTTTCTCCCTCCCTTCTTCATTCCCCAGTTGTCCCCATTACACTCTTTCCCTTTCCCTCTCCTTCCTTTCACCCCCTCCCTGCCTCACTCTCTCCAGGTGCCTCCCCAGTCCTCCCTATCACCCCCTGGAGCACACTTTTATGCGAACTCCAAACCGCCCTCTGAGTCCTCCACCTTAGTGAGGGTTTGGGACTCAGTGGCACAGCCTGGAACCTCTTCTTGGGCTCCCCGTTAGCATGGGAACTCTATTATGACTGGTTAATCCCTTGGCTCTAAAGATCTTACTGCCTGGAGCCTTCTCCACTGCAATCCATGCTAGACTTCAGGGTGTCGTTGACATGTCAGCCATTGTGCAGGTCAGGCAAAGTCCAATTCTGGCTGCTGCAGCCCTAACTTGTGTGAAGTATCTTGAATTGGTCCTTCCCATCTTTAGGCTCTTACAATAACAACCTCTAAATTTCTTTAAAGCAAATAAAACAAGTGTTGAATTTTGTTTCTCTCATCTTCTTTTCCCCTGCCTCCAGCAAAATTGAAATGCAACAAATCCCTACATATTAGGTTTACTATGTAGTCCTTGAGGGTGTATGTCTCTTGAATATATACAAAGTATATAGACAGCACCCACAATGAACTGTATATATGTTTGCATTATTTTGTTTCAAAAATAAGAATTAGGCACTATCAGGGAATAAATAAACATTCTTATTCTGAAGACCAATATGCATGAATGTTCCAGTCAAGTCTTTCTTCCTAGATAGTTCACACTAGGATTTACCCTTCAAGAGCTAGAGAGTCTCCAAGTTTTCTCTAGCTGTTATTCATATTTAACAGGAATTGCATTTGGACTCAGAGCTGGAGCACTGTCTTCTAGCTAGCAAGTGCAAAATTGCCCGAAGAATCATAAGCTTCATTGTAACAATTCTTGGGTTAAAGAAGGCTACACAATTTCACACTTCCTCCAAATTCTTTTATTTTTTTCCCTTAGTCTCTTACATTTGGAGAAAAAGAAAGAAAGACCTTATCTAGAACTTAGTTTTAAAATTTTGCGTAAATTGAACAAAGTGCAGAGAATAAATAAGTGACTGTGGGCTGCTTGGTCCTAAACAGGACCAAATAACTTCATATCAGCTTCATATATTTACATTATGTATATATACATATATATAATATTTTAATAAACCTATCTTTAAATATTTATTTATACATATTTTATATTTTTTATAATAAATCTATGATAGTCTCAACTTCCAATATTGTGTTGAATTGTGTCTGAAACTTAAGATATATTCATATCTTTAATATTCAAATTACCTCTCCTGACCAAAAATGTGCATACAAATGTCATTTGCATGTCTTGATTTGGGTTCTGAAATTATACATATAAAAAAATGAAAGAAAAGGTTTGAATTGACTGTCAAATTCATAAGGACCAACATGGAGTCTGTCTTCCTTTTGTTCAGAAACTGTTTCTAACTTGGATTGGGTTTTAATGAAAACTAACCCAAGTTATTTGGTTTAATCTTAAAGGATTCATACAGTTGATCTCTCAATTATGTTTCTAGTCAATCTCAACCGTCTTTGTTCTAAGTTGATGTGCTCAGATCCCTGAGCTTGCCACATACCTTCCAGTTCTGGTGCGTTTGCACACACAGCTTCCTCAGTGTGATGAACCTTCCCTCCCTCTACTGCTTGCTTCTACTCCTCTTCACCCACTGGCATCATCACTGGAAAAAGTGTTAGGCAACTTCTGATGCCAGAGAACGTATTTCTGAAGAAAGGACTGAGAGAGAACAGATAGGCCATTGATTGGTGAAAAGAGCAGATAAACATATCACAGACTGACCACTGACTTATCACTTACTATACATGTCTCCTGCTACATCTTTAATCTATTCACTGAATTTGACAATAAGTATTACCTTTTGCCTGGATATTGTCACTTCCTCTGAATAGATCTGTCTTCACTATGCTTTCACTACACTTTTCACTATGCTCTTCTCCTTGCCATAAAAATATTACACTGACTTATAATTATACACTTTTGTATTCCATATGTTAGGCTGGACCACAGATTCATAAAGAGGAGGCATTGCAAATATTAGTAAAGCATTCCTAATCCAAACAGTTAAAAATATGCTCACAAATCCAAGCCTTTTTGAGCATTGACATGATGGCAAAAGGAATTCCACACTTGTCCTCATATGATAGGTTGCAGTCAAGGTGAAAGTTCACCAAAAGTATCATATATATAATTGCTGTTGGGTTATATGTGTAAGGAATATTTGAAACACAAATGAACTTCGTGTTTGACTTTGTTCCTACCTCTGCAATATGTATATGTGAAATAGCTCAAGCATCAGAAAAATATCTTACATCTGAGAGATTTTCAGCTCTAAGTATTTAAGATAAGGGACATGGGGTCAATATTCATCTGTGTAGTCCTTAGAGTGCTGCCTTGCATGAGGAAATGCAATGGAAGCATGCAATGAGATCTGACATCAACCTCAGCGTCCAACTCACCTACTTGTTTAGATCTTGAACTCCAGCTGCTCAGGTGTCTGCGAAGCATGTATCAACTTTACCTGAACAGATGACATACATGCAAACAGCATGTATAATGTATACACAAGCTCCACAGTGAAACCCAATCAGATGTCTGGCTGTCAGTAATGACTTATATTTCACATCACATCTCCAGAGAGGTGTCTTTATTTGCCAGCAGCCTTGTTTGCTTGAGTCGTGCTCGTCTTTGGGGTGGGCCTGATGTAGGACAGCCAGCATGGAGCTCTTTTCACCCAAAGAGGCTGTCGAATTACTGATGACTTCAGATGCTGAGAGGCTTTGATCAGGATTTCTACACTGGGATGCATGTAACCACTAACACCACATCCAGACTGCTTTTCATTAACATACAAGTTCACCAAAGCTGCTCTGGATTTTATTTTATTTTTGAAAGTCATTTAGCTAGTAATCACTTGCATGAAAAGATATGGTTCATTTAGCTCTGTTTCTTGTCCAGCTTTCTAAATGAAGTCATGTTTGTACTGTGGGAGTGACTGTTGATGTATTTCATGTCATCTCAATACTACTGCAATGGACCATGCTATCCCCACCTGTTTTGCATCCATTAGGAAACCCATATGGGGTTGAAGCTGACAAAGTTTGATTGGGTGCTAGGGTTGGAGTTGATGAGGTAAAAACTAAACAAGATCAACCTAGACTCCTAGTAGCCAGTGTTTCACAAGCTGGTATTTGTTAGAAGATATTTTAATATGACAAATGCTGGAAATTGTAATAACTTTTAATAAAATATAGTGAGCAATCCATCAAGAATGAATCTGGTTCTTTCTTCATATGGACCGTGATGATTCTGTGCAGAGGCTAAAATAATAATAGTAGTATCAGTAATAGCAGCAACAGCAACGACAGTAATAATGAAATCCTAGAGTCATCTAAAATGAGCTAATTATCCTGCTCCAAGTCACCTGCTTAAACAAAGAGACTAAGCATGTTGTTGAGAGCAGACTATATTTATAATTATACCAAATGACAATTCCCCAAAATATGTGCCTATATCCTAACTCTAGAATCTGAAAATATGAATGTATTAAATGATGCTTTCAGGTATAATTAAATGAGTAATTTTGAGATAAGGACATCTTACTAGATTATTAAAGTAAACCCTAAACCCAATGATATGTACCCTAATAGAGATATCTGACTGGACAGAAAAGGATGAGAGAAGGCAACAAAAAAGACAGGACTGGAAAGGATATGCCTACAGGCTAAAGAATTCTGGTAGTCAGCAAAAGAACACATGTTCCCTCAGAGCTCAGCAGGAAGTGTAACACCGCATCCGAGTTTGGACTTCTGGACTTCAGCACAAAATCTGCTATTGTATAGCCATTTTGGCATGTAATTTATTTGAAGAGCCACTGGAGTCTATTCTGAATCTTCTTTACAAATGATAAATGAATAGTAACTTTGATCCTCCCCACCTCCAAACAGTTCCTTAGAAGAAATTTCACATAAAATATAGCAGCACAATGCTTAGCTCATTGTAGATGCTCAACAAAACTAGGCCAAGAGTACTAGACAGGATATTTAGGCATCGGAGGCAGAGCCTCAATGTGATCTTGCTTAGATCTGATTGAGAAGGTTTCTGTAATGCAGAAGTGTTGTGCACATTTGAGCCCCTGAAGAAACTAAACCAGGGACATCAACACTCAGGCTGTCCTAGTGCAGATGGCACTATGTAGTTGCTAAAACAAGTTTTCTGTTTAGAGCAAGGCCCTAGAATTCCCTACATCTTCAGTTAGCCATTTTACAAAAGTGGCCCCACCCTCTTCTCTTTGGCACTCACTGGAAATCTAGGAGGGATTGTGACTGGTCACGTCTGGATTGAAACCCCACAAGTGCTGGAACCAGTGAGGCAGGAGATGCCTCAGTAGCCAGCCTCTGCGTACTGGAGAGCGGGAGCTGTGAATAGTTAGGCTTAGCTTGCACCAGAAGAGAGGTCAGGTCCTAACAGATCCAGTCACAAAGTGTTTCATTCAACCTCTTCCCTTCATCCTTTCCAGTTTGACGAAATAATTTGATGGAAATATGCAGAGCTGGAGACATGCAAGTTTTTCCACTTTGAAATGTCCTTAAAATACAATGTCCAACTGGACAATCCAGAGTGAGTTTGACTCTAATTCATCAAATTCTTCTCCAGAAAACTTCCTTTTTCAGTTTTTGTATTGAGAAGGGAAGACAGAGAGTAAAATTATGTTTAGTTTTGCTTTCCTGAGCTGAGCTTAGAGAATTTATATCCAAACTCTGGCTTTTTTGCTATCTCTGGAGCTAGTTTCCTCATCTGTAAAATAAGGGCTGGGATTACCTTGTCTTTTCTAGTAGAAAATCCCTTAAGGATATCCAAAGGTATTGATGAAGTTTCCACTTTCATGTGTCAAAGGAAGGTGTGCATGTGCCCTGGTCATGAAATGTCTGCAGTATGGGCTGATTTTAATTCAGGAGCTGTAAACTAAATAAATCTTTCCCTTATAAAATATCCACACTCATGTGTGTTATGACAGTCTACCTTGGTCTGACCAGAACAAACTGATTTAAATCACTTTCTCAAAGCCTTTTGTCTATTAGCACTTGGGATAATATAACCCAGATAGCTCCAAGCATCTTTCTCATTAATCATGTAAATCCCAGTATGCATAGACTTTTAAGAAACCGGGCAGGATAAAGTACCTGATCTGGGAAACATGGGCCAGACAGACCTACTTCTAACTTCTGCGGCTTTTCACCTCCAGAGAAAATCAAATGAGCGGTGTGGCCTCCCTGCACTCACAAAAACTCAAGACAGCAAAAAAAATTCTTTTTTTTGTTTTTTTGTTTTGTTTTATTTTGTTTTTTAAAAAATTCTTATAAAATGGAAACAGGTACTTTCTTTGACTTCTTTTACATCCTCCCCAATTATTTGTCTTTCTAAAGTATTCAAACATTTTTTCTGGTGCTACAATAAATGCCACAGATTGGATAATTTATGAATAATAAAGATTTATTCAATTTATGGTTTTGGAGTTGGGAGGGTCAAGGTCTAAGGGCCACACGTGGTAAGGGTTTCTTGCTGTGGACACTTTCTGTAGGGTCCTGAGACAACACATAATACATAGTAACAGGAGCACACACGAGTTGCAGAGCTAAACTGAATTTCATAACAGACACATTGTTTTTATATAACCCAGAAATCCATTATTCCACTAATAATGTATCCATTCAGAAGAGCAAGGTCTTCATGACAAAATCACCTCTTAAAGAGCCTACCTACTACCTATTTAAGAGTGAATAAAGGAGTGCCTGAATGGGTGAATGAGTAGAAAATAGACCTATTTCTCCTTATTGCCCTCTGTCTTGTGCTTAGACAGCATGGTTTCAGTCATCCTAGTCCTATGCCCTAACAAGCAAATGAAGGTCTATTTGCCTATGACAAGATCAAATTCTGAAATGTGTTAAGTCTCAGAGAATAACACATTTTGAGTCCTATGACTTCTTCACTTAAGAAGCAAAATCTATCATACATTCTTCTATGTGCCTCGAACACATAATGAATTGCATGCCACAGGCACTGCGAAAACAAAGCAAGGGGTTTTTCACAGTCTAATTTTTACATAAGTAGATAGAGATGTTACATGCATAAAGTTTAGGCTATTTTAGCAATTAGATGGACATTGAAACATTGTGTTTAGATTTGAAACAAGGTTGAAATGCAAAAATCTATGAAATGCTTAAAGGTTTTGGGTTTCAAAGAGATATACTAAACAAACAAAAATTCAACAACAATTTTTAAAATAGTGAAATACCCAAAATGAAACATTTAATAAATCAAATAAAAAGCTGAATGGAAAACTTCACAAATAAAGTGACTCAAGAGAGAACAGAACATGAAGGCAAGGTGAAGGAATTCAGATGATGACGACAACAAAGATAAACTAATAAGGAATGATGATGAATGGGGTATTATGAAAAGACCAAATCTGCAAACCTTACGCATAGAAATGGGAGATTTGGAGCCAGAGAGATACTTCAGGGATTAAGACTCTCCTGAAAGCAAAAGGGCCTGAGATCAGATCCCAGATCTCTAGTAAAAATGCCAGGGGCAAATTGCAGAGGCCTGTATTTCCAGGAGGCTCTGGAAGGCGGGACTTTGGCAATCCCAGGAAGAAATAAGAAGATAGAAGCAATACAGGATGACACCAGAAACTACCCTTTGGACCTCCATAGGAACACAGTATACTCTGATACACATACATGCAAAATAAATAAATGAATGAATGAATAAGCATTTTTTAAACTTTTTAAAATTTTTATTACATGTTTGACTAGTTATACAAGCTCAATAGGTACGCCTTACGCCCCTTCTTTTCCCTCCCTCCTCTCTTCCAGTGTCCCTCATTCTACTCCCCCCATTTCCAGTCTCCCCCCCAATCCCTCTTCCTTCCCTCTTCCTCTCTTGGTGATTCTTACTTTCTCCTCCCATCCTCCAGAGTTATCAGTTTATGTGAGTCATCTACACTAGTGAGGGTTCAGGACTCATTGTCGTAGCTTGGGGCCCCTTCTTGGGCTGTGCACTAGGATGGGAACTCTATTATGACTGCTCAACCCCTTGCCTTTAAGGATCCTTCTGCCTGAAGCCTTCTCCCCGGTGATCCATGCTTGATTTTGGGAGGTTGCTGACATTTCAGCCATTGTGCAGTAAAGGCAAGGTTCAGTCACATTGTGGTTACATCCTGACTTCTGCAGCCATGACATGTGTGGAGTATTTTACATATTGTTTGTCCTCCCCATCTTTAGGCTCATACAATCTTGCCACCCCCACTTTCTTAAGGTTCTTTAAGTTGGGGAGAGATTTGGCTGGTCTGGTTCCACATGAATATTGTAGGGTCTTCGGTGTTCTGAATTACGGTTTATTATTGTTTTCAGTTTTGTTGTTCTTGCACTGCCCTCAGCTGCATCCTGATAGGTTGTTGAGGTCATCTCCTAACCAAAGATAAAACAGTATTTAAACGCAGATCTTAATATAAGAAGAGATTCAAAGGTAGATGGAAGAATAGGAGTAGGACACAGCAGTGAGAGGGGTCAGTCTCCCGTATGCCTATTTGGTTACATCTATCTGCCAGTGTCTATATCCTCCCTGATTGGGGAGATCAAACCTGCTTAGTCCCAAATAGACAGGAAGGGAAATGCACCAAATATCTCACTACTTACATGCAATGTGTGACAATGGCCTATTTTCTCTATTGAAATGTGTTACCTTGTCTGCTTCCTTTTGAGGTCTTATTTCCCTTTCTTTTTTTTTTTAATTTATTTCCACTCATACAAACTAATAGGTACACCAGGTCCATTTCCTCCCTCCACCCCTCCTGGACCCCCTTGCTTTCTTCTCCCTTTTCCCCTTCCTTCCCCTCTCCCTATCTCCCAGTGCCTCCTCCCCCCATCCCTGCAGCATCCTTTAATATGTATGTCAAACTTTCCTCTGGTTCCTCCTCTCTGATGAGGTGTAAGGACTCAGTGGTATTTCCTAGAATTCTTTCTTGTGTTCGCCTTAAGTATAGGAACACTATTGTGCCTGTTACTCCCTAGCTTCTAAGGATCCTAGTGCCTGTGATCCATGCTAGACTGTTGAGGAGTCAATATTGTATTGGTCATTGCGCAGGTCATGCAAAGTCCTATTATGATTGCTTCGGCCCTAACTTGTGTGGAATATCTTGCATATCATGACTCCTCCCACCTTTGTGCTCTTATAATCTTGCCGCCCCCTCTTCCGCAAATTTCCCTGAACGTACAGGATGGGGAGAGATTAGACAGGCCTAGTTCCAGGTGGTTGATATAGAGTCTCTGATATTTGGAATTATGGTTTGTTGATTTTTTTTTCAGTTTTGCTGTTCCTACAATGCTTTTGGCTCCATCCTGATGTGTATTGGATGTCACCCCATGGCCAGAGATAAAAAGCTGTTAAATTAGAGTCTTATTATAAGAGTATATTCAAAGGTGGATGGAATAAAAGTAGGAGACCATAATGAGGGGTAGGATCAGTCTCCCATTTGCAAAATGATTAATTTCTATCTGCCAGACTATATGCCTTTCCCTTCTGGTGAGATCATACCCCATCAGTTGCAAATGATCAGGAAGGAAAGTCTGTGAACTTAACCAGATGTCTCATTACTTACTTGCAATCCTGATGGTGGCCTATTTTCTCTGCTGTAGCATGATCCCCTCTCTCCTTCTTTCTGGTGGGCCCCTACTTCCCCTTCCCTCCTGTTCATAATCTTTACAATTACTGTAAATATTACAGAGATTTATCTTTGAGTGTGTCTCTAAGTGGGTTTGGTACTAGGATCCACCTATTAGGGAGTACATATAGTGCTTAATTTTCTGTGTCTGGGATACTTCACTCAATATAATTGTTTCTAATTCCATCCATTTCCCGGCAAATTTCATTATTTCATCATTTTTAATGGCTGAGTAGTATTCCATTGTATAAATGTACCTCTTTTTCCTTATCCACTCCTCAACTGTTGGACATTTGGGCTAATTCCATGACTTTCCTATTGTAAACAGTGCTGCTATGAACATGATCAGTGCTTGTGCTATCGAGGTGAATTTTTGCTGTATGGGGGATTACTCCCAAAAGTGGAATAGCAAGGTCTTATGGCATTTCAGTCTTTAACTTCTTTGAGAATCGCCAGACAGGCTTGCCAGAGTGGTTGTATGAGCCTGCATTCCCACCAGCAATGTAGGAGAGATCCTGTCTGTTGCAGTCCGCCTGCATGGTTGCTGATAAATGACCAGAACATAGCTTAAGGGAACAAGGAGTTTATTTTCTTACGATAGTCCGATTACAGTTCATAGTCCAGCTTGACAGGAGAGCACACACCAACACCAGGGCCGAGGGAACTGGCCACCATAACGGCTGAGAGATGGACAATCCTTACTTGCCAGACCAGCATGTCTGGCCAAGTATACAGAAGGATGCCAACTCTCTCAACCAGCTCTCTGTGATTTATCCAGGGCCTAATCCCACCCACCATGGGCTGGGTCTTCCCCAGCAGCCAGACAATCTCCTTCAGGTTTACTCTGGGCTTAACTATGACATTCCACCCCTTGTCAACTTGATGCAAAAACAATAGCACTTTTAAATTGTAACCTTTCCTTGTCCCCACAGATGTTAAAATATAAATACATTCCATGGACAAATTTAAAATGTTCTCTTATTAAAACTTCAGTTTCAATATTTTAAAAGTTCAAAGTTTCTTAACCTTAAAACTCTGAAATAAGAATAAATTAAATACTTTAAAACAGATAAAACATTAAAACAGAAGGACAAAGAACAAAGTCCAGCAAATCACCGCATCCTGTACTTCAATGTCCATCTTCTGCTGCTCATCACATAGTCAAGGCGGCTCAAAGATTCTGGGCATTTCCAGTCCCTGTTTGCAGCTCGAAGTTGTAAGAGCAGAGTTCCTCTGAATCAGGCTGAATCTCTACTCGCAGTTGTCCTCAGCAGCAGTCCCACAGTTCTGGCATCTCAAACACAACTCTGGGTTCTCCTCTGCAGCTTTAGGCTTCATCATCTCTTGCAGGAACTCTACGTCTGCCACTTGGTGCCAAGCTTTTGCTGCTCTCCATGAACCCTTCAGTAGTACACGAAAACCAGTATCACCTGAGAGACGCTGCCAGATTCCGAAGCGAGGTTGAAACGCAGCTTAGTCCACTGGAGCCATAGCTGCACCAACTTCAACGTGCTGATGCTGGAAAAGCTTCTCTTCTAGGCAACCAAACTTGCAAAGGGCAAGAAACAGCTTTAACTTGGGCTTCCGGCCCCTGAAGGAATCTGAGCTTCCAAACCACGAACTTGCCATATGGTAGTTTCCACGTCCTCCACCGTGTCAGTGCAAGTCACTAGGTTTTCCTCCACTGATACTCATTTGTCCAACAGCCTGCCCTATGCACATCCAAACCTCCAAGATTGCCAACACAGCTCTCTGTCAAGCAAACCAGTCCATCGTCCTTATATTCAGTTTTACCAAAGTCCTTGTTTCTCTCATCACAAACTGGACCCAAACAATGTCTCTCAGCAACTGGCCCACTAAACTCTGAAGAACAGTATTTATAAATCCACAAAGTGAAAATTCTCAAGCATTTTCAACTTTGTCCAGCGAAACCATTCAAAAGACACAAAATCCACATAGTCAGATTTATCAGCAACACCCCACTTCCTGGGTACCAAATTCTGTTGCAGTCTGCCTGCATGGTTGCTGATAAATGACCAGAACACAGCTTAAGGGAACAAGGAGTTTATTTTCTTACGATAGTCCGGTTACAGTTCATAGTCCAGCACACACCAACACCAGGGCCGAGGGAACTGGCCACCATAACAGCTGAGAGATGAACAATCCTTACTTGCCAGACCAGCATGTCTGGCCAAGTATACAGAAGGATGCCAACTCTCTCAACCAGCTCTCTGTGATTTATCCAGGGCCTAAACCCACCCACCATGGGCTGGGTCTTCCCCAGCAGCCAGACAATCTCCTTCAGGTTTGCTCTGGGCTTAACTCAACCATCAACTCTCTACACCTGTGCCCAGAGCTCAAACCCTCAAGAGTCAAGTTGACACCTGTGCTTAACTATGACACTGTCTCTCCACATCCTCTCCAGCATTTTGGTGTTGTGGATTTTTGCCATCCTGACCCAGGTAAGATGATATCTCAGGGAGATTTTGATTTGCATTTCCCTGATGGCTAAGGATGTAGAGCATTTTTTAAAGATATTTGTTAGACATTTTAATTTCATCCCTGGTAAAAGGCCCATTTTTTAATTGGGCCATTTGTTTCCTTGGTGTTTAGTTTTCTAAATTCTTTGTGCACTCTGGATAATAGAGCTCTATCAGATATGTGGTTAGTGAAGATTTTCTCCCATTCTGTGGGTTGCCTTTGTGCTCCAGTTACAATCTCTTTATCTGAACAGAAGCTCTTTAATTTCATAAGATCCCATCTGTTGAGTGTTGGTTGTACTGACTGTGCTATTGGATCTCCGTTTAGGAACTGTTGGCCTAGCCCAATCAGCTTAAGGGAGTTCCCTACCCTTTCAACTATGGTTTTTATAGTCTCTGGCCTTATATTGAGGGCCTTGATCCATTTGAAGTTAATTCTTGTACATGGTGACAAGTACGGGTCCAGTTTTAATCTTCTACATGTGGATATCTTTGGTGGATGGATGAAAAGTTCGATAGAGATCTGTAATGTCCATTTCAGTAAGAGTTTGGTTAATTTCCAATGTATCTCTGTTAACTTTTTAATCTGTTGATCTATCCCATGTTGAGAGGATGGTGTTGAAATACTTAAGACTTATCATTTGGGGGTTGATTTCTCGCTTTACACACTGCAGGATTTGCTTAATGAATGTGGAGGGGCCCAAATTAGATGCATATATGTTCAGTATTGTGAAGTTTTCCTGGTAAATTGTACCTGTAACTAAAATGTAGTAACCATCTGTGTCTCTTATGATTTTTTTTTATTTGAAGTCCACTTTGTCCAAAAACATAATGGCTACCCTTGCCTGTTTCCTGGTTCCATTAGCTTGCAGAATTTTTGACTAGCCTTTTATTTTTAGGATGTGTGTCTTTTATTTCACATATCTTTTGTGGTGACATGAATTTCCTGAAGGCAGCAGATTGATGGGTTGTGATTTTTAATCCAGCTTTGTAATCTGTGTCTCTTGATTGGTGAGTTAATTCCATTGACATTTAATGTTATGATGGAGAAATTATTTTTAATTCTGGACATTTTTATGTTTAGTGTCTTTTGTAAGTGCATTATTTGGCTTTTAGGTTTTGTTGGTATTATACTTCTCTTCTGTCCTCCTGGGTATGCTTGTTTTTTTCTTCAGTCTTGAGTATCATTTCTAGCATTTTTTGAAAGCCTGGTTTACAGACATGTATCCCTTCAAGTTGTTTTTGTGCTGGAAAACTTTTCTTTCTCCCTTGATCATGATAGATACTTTTGCCCGGTATATCAGCCTGGGTTAACATTTTTGCTCATTCAATAATTGAAGTATGTCTCTCCAAGCTCTTCTTGCTTTTACTGTTTCTGTTGAGAAGTCATTTGTTATTTTAATAGGTTTACCTTTAAAAGTGACTTGTTTTATTTCCCCCCCTTAAAGCTCTCAGCACCATTTCTTTCTCTTGAATGTGGAGTGTTTTGACTATTATTTGTCATGGTGAGTTTCTATTTTGGTCATATCTGTTTGGGGTAAAGAATGTCTCTTGTATTTGGATGGACCTCTCTTTTTTTAGATGAGGGAAGTTTTCATTTATGATAATTTGAAAAATTTCCTCAGGTGTGGTATTTTGGGATTCTTGTTCTTGTATTTCATGAATGTGCGTGTTAGGCTTCTTCAGGGTGTCACATAACTCTTAAATATTTCTCTCAAGTATCTTTTTGGCTTTAACACCCTCTTCCATTGAGCTGGTTAATTCTGCCACTTTGTCTTCAAGATCCAAAATTCTATTTTCTGCCTCGATAGTTCTATTGGTAAGACTCTCTGTTGAGTTCTGGGTTGAGGATAACTTGTCTTTTATTTCAATTTTAAACTCTGCCTGAGACTGTTTTAACTGCTGTATGTCTATTTTTGTTTCTTGAACTGTTTTTCTCAACTCCTCCAGGTGTTTGTTGTGTTCCTGTTCAAAGTGGTTGATGCAGATATTTAACTCCTCCCAGATTTCCTCTTTCATAGTATTGATCATGGTAATGATCATGCTTTGAAAGTCGCTATTGGGCCTGGCTTTCTTGGCTATTTTCTGTGAATTTGTTCTGGTTGGAATCTCTAGCCATAGGGTTAATTCTTTCAGTGGGAGATTTGTTTTCTTGGGTTTTGTTTCTCATGGATCTACCCTTTGACTTGGGTAGTTTTGTTGTTTTGTCTCTTGAGTCCTTACAGCTTCTATGTGTCTCTGAACTGATTTAGTTGGTATAACTGCTCTCTGGCAGTTATTACTAGTAGTTGCCTTGGAGTTGGGTGTGTTTGTCTGTTGTTATTGTTATTTCCAAGATGAGGCTATTAGACTGTTAGTACATCATTTAAATCAGTTTTAGTAGACAGAGGGTGTCTTACCTGGTCTGAGAGTGAGTGTGTGTTCATAGCAGGTGGAAGAGGAGGAGGGGCTGAGGATGATAGGCGGGCTTCACCTGGGATCTGGAGCGTGGCCAGTAGTCCACCCAAGCCCTGTTCAGCTGGTGGCGCTGTTTAGGCTGGATGGTGGGAGGGGCTGGCAGGAGCAGGTGACCTGGGTTCTGGTGGGGAGTACTTGGGAAGCAGGGTGCCTGACCTCTACCATGCAAGCCAGCGAGCGTTCAGGGCCAGCGGAAAAGGGGAAGCTTATTTCCCCTTCTCTCCTATTTATAATCCTTTGTGAATAGAGTGGGAATTACAGAGATTTATCTTTGAGTATGTCACTAAGTGAGTTTGGTATTAGGGAATACATATGGCATCTAACTTTCTGTGTCTTGGATACTGCACTCAATATAATTTCTTCTATTTCCATCCATTTCCCAGCAAATTTCATTAATTCATCTTTTTTGATGGCTAAGTATTATTCTATTGTATAAATGTACTGCATTTTTTATATTCATTTGTCAACTGTTGGACATTTGGGTTGGTTCTATGACTTTGCTATTGTAAATAGTGCTGTATTTAACATAGTTGTACCCGTGTCACTGTAGTGAATTTGGGGGTATTATTCCCAGTAGTGGTATAGCAGGGTCACATGGAATTTCAATACTTAACTTTTTAGAAATTGCCATCCTCTATGAGAGTTCCCCTCTCTCCACATCCTCTCCAGCATTTGGTGTTGTTTGTATTGTGGATTTTTGCCATCCTGACTGGGGTGAAATGATATCTCAGGTTAGTTTTGATTTGCATTTTTCTGATGGCTAGGGATATGGAGCATTTTTAAAGATTTGTAATATAGATTAAGGTTTGGCATCGTGATACCTCCAGCAGTGCTTTTGTTACTCAGGATTGTTTTTGCTATCCTGGACCTTTTGTGCTTCTATATGAATTTTGAGAATTGTTTGGTCAATTTCTGTAAAGAATTGCTTTGGGATTGGTATAGCATTGATTCTGTATATTGCTTTTGGTAGGATGGTCATTTTTATGATGTTGATTCTGCTGTTCCATGAGCATGGGAGGTCTTTCAATTTTCTAGTATCTTCTGTAATTTCTTTCTTTAGGGTTTTACAGTTTTCATTATAAAGGTTTTTCAGTTCTTTGGTCAGACTTTCGTCAAGATGTTTCATTTTCTTTCTCAGGGGTTGTAGTAAATGGGATTGAATATATTTTTTTTAAAAAGAAAGAAATTGAAGAAATTCATGCTAAAGACACGAAAAATATTTTCAATAAGATTACAGCAGAAAATTTCTCAAATTCAGGGAAAGAAATTCATGTACATTCAGGTATTTAGAATACAAAACAGACAAGACCAGAAAAGAACCTTTCTATGTCAAAACACCAAATGTACAGATCAAAAACACATATTGGTAGTTGCAAGAAAGAAACAGTTAACATATAAAGGCCCACCAGAATAATATAGATTTCTCAACTGAAACTTTAAAAAAACTACAAAGTCTTTTTTTTTATTCAATTGTGCATGTATGTGTGTGCATGTGTGTGTTTGTGTGTGTGTGTGTGTGTGTGTGTGTGCGTGTGCGTGTGTAGAACCACGGGCGAATTTGGGAACCACTATGGACGCCTCCACCTCCTCCTTGTTTCCTCTGCCCCGGATTCACAAGCTCCACCCTACCAGGACCTGAAACGCAGGCCGCCCCCGCTTTCGCCCGGTGTCTATACGTGGGATCTGGGATCCGAACTCAGGACCTTCCGCCTGCAAGCCAGAGGCTTAACCTCTTAGCCACTTCTCCAGGCCCTAAAAACCACAAAGTCTTGAGATGACACATTTAAAAACTCCCAGAGACAACTGCCAGCTATATCAAGTAAAACTCTCCATCTTAATTGAATGAGAAAGAAAATGTTCTCACAATAAAAACAAGCTTGAGAATTCACTAAACCGTCAAATAATACTACAAAAAATACTACAGGTGACACAGAAAGTTAGACACCACATGTACTCCCTAACAAGTGGATCCTAGTTCCAAATCCACTTAATGACATATTCAAAGGTAAATTTCTGTAATACCTACTATGATCACAATGAATTGTTAACAGGAGGGAACAAGAAGGAGGGCCTAAAAAAAGAAGATAGGGTATCATGGTTCAGTAGAGAAAATAGGCCAAGGTAAAGTATTGCATGTAAGTAGCAAGACATCTCACTTCCCTTCCTGGTCATTTGTGACTGAACAGATTCATTCTCACCAATCAGGGAGGATATAGGGACTGGCAGATAGACAGTAACCATCCAGCAAATGGGGCACTGACTCCTCCCCTCCCACTACTGTGTCCTACTCCTATTCTTCCATCTACCTTTGAGTCTCCTCTTATGTTAAGATCTTCATTTAAACAGTCTTTAATCTTTGGTTAAGAGGTAACCTTCCTTACCAATCAGGATGCAGCCAAGAACAGTGCAGAAAAAGCAAAACTGAAAACAATAACAAACCATAATTCAGAACACCAAAGACCATACATTAATTACCTGGGATCAGGCCAGCCAAATCTCTTCGCATCTTAAAGCTCAGGGAACCTTGAGGAAGAGGGGGTAGTAAGATTGTAAGAGCCTAAAGATAGGGGAGGATCAACGATATGCAAGATACTCCATAAAGTTAGGGCTGAAACAGCCAGAATTAGACTTTGCCAGAGCTGCACAATGGCTGACATGTCAACGACATCCCAAAGTCTAGCATGGATCACAGGGGAGAAGGCTCAAGGCAGTAGGATCCTTAGAGGATTATCAGTCATAATAGAATTCCCATACTAATGAGAAGGCCAAGAAGGGGCTCCAGGCTATGCCACTGAGTCTCGAACCCTCACTAGGGTGGAGGATTCAGAGGGAAGTTTGGCATTCACTCAAAAGGATGCTCCAGGGAATGGGAGAGAGAAAGGGGAAGGCACTGGGAAAGGGGGAGGGAAGGAGGGAAATGAAAGGAAGGGGGGAAGAGGGGAAAGTGCAAGAGGAAATACTGGAGAAGGGAAAAGGGAGAGAGAGGATGGGAGTACCTACTGAGCTTATATGATTAGGAAAAAAAATAAAATGTAGGAGAAAAAAATGTAAAGCAAAAAAAAAAAAATGATAGGTGTCATAGTCCATGCCAAATGACCTGTTTTCCCACAGTTCTCCAAGCTCAAAGTTGCAAGTGTGTTCTGTTCTCAAGCTGTT
Organism: Typhlomys cinereus; assembly: GCA_023101885.1. Taxonomy (NCBI): domain Eukaryota; kingdom Metazoa; phylum Chordata; class Mammalia; order Rodentia; family Platacanthomyidae; genus Typhlomys; species Typhlomys cinereus. Next base: position 9,822,391 of record JALPQD010000019.1, read on the forward strand.
TCTATAATCTATGGTATGACTCCTATATGTTTATAATAAGAAAATGCTTTCTTAATACTAAGGAAAAATTTTCCCTTATATTTCATCCTCTAAAATATCCGAATATTTATATGAGCTGAAGTGTTTTCCTGCTTTTACAATGTCAACAGAATGATACCATTTAAAAAGAAAAGTCACGGCACTTCTCACAAATGACAGGATATAGTTTGAAGACATATAGACCTTCATCCTAGCTATTGTGGAATTAGTCTGTTGCAGTCAGCCTGCACAGTTGCTGATAAATCACCATCAAATGGCTTAAGGGAACAAAGGGTTTATTTCCTTACAAAGGTTTGGTTACGGTTCATAGTCCAGATTGACAGGAGAGCAGGCACCAACACCAGGGCTGAAGGAACTGGCCACACTATCACCACATACCAGTTGAGAGAGGGATGATCCTTACTTGCCAGACCAGAATGTCTGGCCAAGTGTACACAAGGATGCCAACTCTCTCAACTATCTTTCTGTATTTTATTCCAGGGCCTAATCCCACCCACCATTGGCTGAGGCTTCCTCATCAGCTAGACAAACTCTTGCAGATTTGCTCTGCACTTAACTCAACCAATAATTCTCTACAAATGTGCCCAAAGTTCAAACCCTCCACTATCAACCTGTGCCTAACAATGACCTAGTCCTTCAAGAATCCATCTCACTCTTTAGGCAGTGAATTTCTGGGCAGTAACTTACACTTTATCTTCTCTGTGCATGTAATGCCAGGCGCATTGTTTCTCAATAATGAAATCAATGCTGTCCTCTTTTTTAATTTATTATTATTATTATTATTATTATTATTATTATTTATTCAACTGTGTGCATGTGCGTGTGTATGTGCGCGTGCATGTGTGTGTCTGTGTGTGTGTGTGTCTGTGTGTGTGTAGAACCACGGACGAATTCGCAAGCCACCATGGACACCTCCACCTCCTTCTGCCCCGGGATTCACAGGCTCCGCCCTACCAGGACCAGAAACGCAGGCTGCCCCCACTTCTGCCTGGCGTCTATACGTGGGATCTGGGATCCGAACTCAGGACCTTCTGCCTGCAAGGCAGAGGCTTAACCCCTGAGCCACCTCTCCAGCCAATGCTGCCCTCTTACGTGCTTGGGTCAGTCCCAAGGCAAGTGCTATCCAACTGAGGACTAGGGACCCTTCTTTCAGCTGGGTCCAGGGTCACATCTTCCCCTTGGCTGGTGCCTCTTAAAGAGAAGGTTTCCATTCAGTTCCCTCTAGTATATCTGGGTTTACCCCAAGGCCCATGTGTAAGCAGCCACCATCTCCCACCTAATCTCACCCAGCTCCCACTCTACCTTAATAACCCAAGCAAGCCCTGTTCTCCCCCCACCCACCCCCACACTAATCATTAAAAAACCCTCTAAGAATTTAATAGAGGCAACAGAAACAACAAGCCAGGAACCAGCGGACCCATACCATACAACTGAGGAACCCTCCAAAATCTTACCATATGACAGAAGAGAATCTTTGCATCTAACTCTAAGTAACCCACTTCCTTTTAACCTTAACTGATAGTCATCACAGTGTAAGATTTCTATATAGTTTACACAAAGTCCCATATAGCTATCCTTCAGGGTTTTAACTATTTATCCTCACACATCCCTAAGGATCTAAAAGCTGCCTTATCCCACTTATCTCTAACTGCTGCCTACTAAATACACCCTATTTTATCATCTTAAACTACTCTGATACTTAACCAAACCTCGTCTAACAAATTTTAATATCCAAATCTTAAACCTCTCAGTTAAAATTAGATCAAAACTCTGTTACCCTTTTTGCTACAGCAGGGCTTACACACTCCTTCAGCATTATAGTAACCTTACCTAACAGCACCAAACAACTCTAGACTGACCTATTTAATAGTCACAACAGCTGTCAACATATAATAGTTCTGTCTGACTCAAAAGAAACACACAATAAAGAAAAACACTAGACCAAAAATAAAACGCCTAAGTCACACCATAAATCCATGAGATATAACAAAAAAATCTACAAAAAGTGTTGAACCCATAATGATGGATTCCAACCAGCATAACTTTGTGGATATTAGTCAAGAAATCAACAATTAAGATAATGATTTTCAAAGTCTAATTATCAATATGAACAAAGCAATTAAAAAGGAACTCCAAGAGGAGTTAAATAATCATATAAGCAAATATGAGCAGGAAAATAATAGGCACCTGAATGAGATGAAAAAGGCAGCCGAAGAAAAAAAACTAATCATAAAGCAGTTCAAAAAATCTCATGTGGAGATTAAACTTGAAATTAAAAACAATCCAAAATTAAATAGAGAATCTCACCAACAGAACTAACAAAAGAGAAAATAGAATATCAGAATTCAAAGATAATACAGTAGAACAAATTTATTCAATTAAAGAGGTTGAAGATGCTGAAAAAATACTTGAGAGGAATATTCAAGAGCTATGGAATACCTTGAAGAAGTTAAATCTATGCATTTATGGAATCCCAAGACAAGAAACTCAAAATGCCCCACCAAAAGAGATTATTTACATTATCATAAATTAAAACTTTTCACATCTAAGGAAAGAGATCCCCATTCAAGTACAAGAGGCATATCACACATCATAAGATATGACCAAAATACAAACTCACCATGGCAAATAACAGTCAAAACACCAGAGATACAAGACAAAGAGAATATTTTGAGAGCTTTGACAAAGAAAAATCGAGTCACATTTAAAGGTAGGCCTATTAGTGTAACAGCTGATATTTCAATGGAAACAGTAAACCTGGAAGAGTTTGGAGAGATGTACTTCAAGTAATGAATGAGTCAACACAGGATGATATACCTATCAAAACTATTAGTCATGATTGAAGCTGAAAGAAAACTTTTCCATCATAAGGAAAAACTGAAGACTTGTGTGACCACGAAATCAGGTCTACAGATGCTAGAAAAAATGCCAAAAGAGATACATATTTGAGGGAATAATAATACCAACACAACTACTAAGCAAAGAAATACACATATAAAAATTACAAAACTTGGGGCTGGAGAGGTAGGTCAGGGGTTAAGCCTCTGCCTTGCAAGTAGAAGGTCCTGAATTCAGATCCTAGACCCCACATATAGATGCTGGGCGGAAGCCAGGACGGCCTGCACTTCTGGTCCAAGTAGGGTGGAGCCTGTGAATCCCGGGGCAAAAGAATAAGGAGGAAGTGGAGGCGATCCATGGTGGTTCCCGAATTCGTCTATGGTTCTACACACACACATACATATATATACATACATACACACACATACATACACACATGCATACACACACAATTGAATAAATAATAAAAAAATAAAAATTTTTTTAAAAAATCACAAAACTCAAAAAATGAGAGGAATCAACAAACATTTCTCAATCACAACCCTAAATGTCAATGGACTTAACTCTCCTATCAAGAGATATAGACTACAAACATGGATTAAAAATCACAAGCCATCAATCTGCTGCCTTCAGGAAACACATCTCACCAGAGTGAAAGGCTGGTCAAAGATACTCCAAGATTAATTCCAGTGTCTGACAAAATAGAATTCAAACTAAAACAAATCATAAAAGATACAGAAGGATATTATATATTAGTCAAAGAAACAATCCATCAAGAATACTTCACAATTATGAACATATATAGGCTCATCTACTTTCATTAAGCAAACACTACAACATCTAAAACAACAAATCAACACAAAAAAAGATAATAGTAGGGAACTTCAACACTCCATTCTTACCTAAGGATAAGTCAACAGGACAAGGCTGACCAGAGACCCACTGGAGCTGTATCAAACCATAACACATATAGACATGACTGACCTCCACCAAACTATCCTAATACCAAATGATACACACTTTTCTTAGTAGCCCATGGAACTTTCTCCAAAATAGACCACATTTTGGGCCACAAAATAAGCCTCCACATACACAGGAAAATTGAAATTATATCCTGTACTGTATCAGACTACCATGGTATAAAGCTAGACATCCACAACAAGGCAATTGAGGAAAATACACAAATTCTTAGAAATTAAATACTGTGATACTGAAGGAGGAATGGGTTCAGGCAGAAGTCAATATGGAAATTCAAAATTTTCTAAAAGTGAATGATAATGAAAACATAACATATTAAAATCTCTGGGACATGATAAAGGCTGTCCTAAGAGGAAAGTTTATTTTTTTAAACAAGTTTATCCATTTAAAGAGTTTTATTAAAATTTTTTTTATTTTTTTTCCACTCATGCAAACTTAATAGGTACCCCAGTCCCCTCCCTCCCTCAACCCCTGCTCAGACGCCTTTGTTCCCTCTCCCCTTTTCTTCTTCCTTTCACCCCCCTTCCTTTCTCCCAGTTCCCCCCCACCACCCCAATCCCTGGAGCATCCTTTAGTGTGAATGTCAAACTTCTCTCTGGGTCCTCTACTCTAATGAGGTGTAAGGACTCAGTAGCATTGCCTAGAGCCCTTTCTTGTGCTCCCCTTCAGTATGGGAACACTACTGTGATTGTTAATCCCTTGCTTCTAAGGATCCTAATGCCTCTGATCCATGCTAGACTTTGGGGGATCATTGATATGTCGGTCATTGCTCAAGTCATGCAAAGTCCTATTGTGGTTACTTCGGCCCTAACTTGTGTGGAGTATCTTGCATATCGTTGCTTCTCCCCATCTTTAGGCTCTTACAGTCTTACCGTCCCCTCTTTTGCAAATTTTCCTGAGCTTTAGGATGGGGAGAGTTTTGGCTGGTCTGGTTCCAAGTGATTAATGTAGGGTCTCTGATGTTCTGAATTATGGTTGGTTGTTATTTTCAGTTTTGCTGTTCCTGCACTGCCCTTGGCTCCATCCTGATAGGTATTGGATGTCACCTCCTAGCCAGAGATAAAAGGCTGTTAAAATAGAGTCTTACTATAAGAGTAGATTCAAAGGTAGATGGAATAAGAGTAGGAGACCACGGTGGGGGGGGTGTCAGTCTCCCATTTTCAGGATGGTTACTATCTATCTGCCAGACTCTATGCCCTCCGTGACTGGTGAGATCAAACCCCCTCAGTTGTGAGTGATCAAGAAGGAAAGTGAGTGAGCTTAACCAGATTTCTCACTACTTACTTGCAGTACTTGATGGTGATCTATTTTTTCTGCTGTAGCATGATCTCCTCTCTCCTTGTTTGGGGGGGCCCTCCTTCCCCTTCCCTCCTGTTTATAATCTTTGCAATTACTGTAGGTATTACAGAGATTTATCTTTGAATATGTCAGTAAGTGGGTTTGATATTAGGATCAACCTATTAGGGAGCACATACAGCACTTAATTTTCTGTGTCTGGCATTAAGGATGCTCTGGGGATGGGAGGGGGAGGCATTGGGGGATGGGGAAGGAGGAGGGAGGTGAGGGGGCACAGGGCAGTGGGACGTTGGAGGGAGGGAGGGGATCAGTGTACCTGTCAAGTTTGTATGAGTGGAAATAAAGAAAAATTCTGGGTCTGGGATACTTCACTCAATATAATTTTTTCTAGTTCCATCCATTTCCTGGCAAATTTCATTAATTCAGCTTTTTTGATGGCCGAGTAGTATTCCATTGTATAAATGTACCACATTATCCTTATCCACTCGTCAACTGTTGGGCATTTGGGTTGATTCTATGACTTTGCTATTGTAAATAGTACTGCTATGAATATGGTCGTGCTTGTGCCATTGAGGTGAATTTTTGCTTTATGGGGGATTATTCCCAAAAGTGGAATAGCAGGGTCATATGGCATTTCAATCTTTAACTTCTTTAAGAATCTCCAAACTGATCACCAGAGTGGTTGTATGAGCCTGCATTCCCACCAGCAATGTAGGAGAGTTCCCTTCTCTCCACATCCCCTCCAGCATTTGGTGTTTGTATTGTAGATTTTTGCCATCCTCACCGGGGTGAGATAATATCTCAGGGAGGTTTTGATTTGCATTGCGTTTCCCTGATGGCTAAGGATGTGGACCATTTTTTAAGATATTTGTTAGACTTTCAATCTTGTCCCTGGAAAAGTTCCTTTTGAGTTCCAAGGCCCATTTTTTAATTGGGCTATTTATTTCCCTGGTGTTTAGTTTTCTAAGTTCTTTGTGCACTCTGGATAATAAAGCTCTATCAGATATGTGGTTAGTGAAGATTTTTCTTCCATTCTGTGGGCTGCCTTTTTGCTCAGTTTACAATCTCTTTATCTGAACAGAAGCTCTTTAATTTCATAAGATCCCATTTGTTGAGTGTTAGTTGCAGTGACTGTGCTATTGGATTTCTGTTTAGGAACTGTTGGCATAGTCCAATCAGCTTGAGAGAGTTCCCTACCCTTTCAACTAGGGTTTTTATAGTCTCTGACCTAATATTGAGGTCTTTGATCCATTTGGAGTTAACTTTTGTACATGGTGCTAAGAGGAAAGTTTATAATATTCAATATCTATACCAAAAAGATGGAAACATCACAAGTAAATAACTTAATGAAGCTTAAAGTTTTAGAAAAACACGAACCATCAAATCCCAAAAGCAGCAGATGAGCAGAGATTAGTAAAATCAGAGGAGAAATATCTGAAATTGAGATAAAGAAAATGATATAAAGATTCAAATAAACTAAGAACTGATTCTTGGAAAAATCAATAACATTGACAGATCCTTAGCCAAATTAACCAACCCAAAAGAGAGAAAACACAAATTAATAAAATCAGAGATGAAAATAAGGTTACAAGTCTATTCTACACTATATATTATAACTATTATACTACAACTCAAGGAAATTCAGAGACTTATAAAGTGTTATTTAAAAAACATACTCCACAAAATTTGACAATCAGAGAGAAATGGATGAGTTTCCGAGTTGGTTCCTGGGTGGGTGGTGTGCACCTGGGCCTGAAAGCTCCTGCTACAGAAGCCCCTGGCTTTCTTCATGCCTGCGGCCTGGACAAGTTTGTTCCCGGCCAGGAGGTGAGTATGTGGACCTAAAGGCTTCTTCTCCAGGAGCTGGGCCCCTGGTTCTCTGTGCTGCCCCTGAGGCCTGAGTGAGTGAGCTTATCCCTGAGCAGGTGGTGTGTGTCTGGGCCTGAAGGCGCCCACTCTGGCACCTGAGCCCCTGGGTTGCCTGTGTGGCAGCCTACACACACACACACACACACACACACACACACACACACACACACATCACATCACATCACACACACACACACACACACACACACACACACACACACACATCACACACATATGGAAAATAAATCCAAATATAAAATTTCATTCATCACCAAACTTCAAGGAATAAAGAGAGAAAAAAAACTCTAAAAAACAAACCAACAAACAAAAAACTACAATCAGTAGCTACTCCTCCTAAAAATGCCAACAATTTGCAGGAAAAATAGAAGGAACACAAGAATCCAAGAAAATATGTCTCTCCTCAAGATAATGGAATCCAAGGCCTCAGATCCCACAGAGAATGGCACATTAGAAGATATCCAAGAGAACAATAACCAAGACAAGGAATTTCAAAGATTAATTATAAATATGTTCAAACACCTGGATAAGACATAGATAAATTCCTAAACATATTTCAAGAAGAACACAACAAACTCAGGAAAGAATTCTAAGAACATGCAAACAAGACACAAATAGAATGAAAATAGAGAGCCTGATAACATACCCAGAAACATTGAAAAAAAACTCAAAGTGATCTAACATAGAAACACTGAAAAAAAAAAAAACAGACTGAAACAACACTGGAACAAAAAAATCTAAACAGTGTAATAAAAAATTTTAATACAGAGTCTCAAAAATAGACTGATCATATAGAAGACAGAGTCTCAGAACTGGAAGAAAAAAATAGAAGAGGTTCATAAATCAATGAGAGAAACTGATAAGCTGAAAAACACACTCAAATGGAACATGCAGGAATTCTGGGACACCAACCAAAGGCCCGACATACAGATTATGAGTATCCAAGAAACAGATACACAAAAGGAAGATCCAACATGTATAAACAATGAGATAATAGAGGAAAATTTCCTTGACCTAAAAAAAAGAGAAACCCTTCATGATTTAAGAGGCATATAGAACACAAAATATTCAAGACAAATAAAGAAAAACCCTGTGACATATGATAGGCCACAAACCAAATATACACATTAAAATGAAGATCATAAGCACCGAAGACAAAAGGAACAAGTCACATATAGAGGTAAACCCATCAGAATAACAATTGACTTCTTAACACAAATGGTAAAAGCCAGAAGGGCCTGGAGAGACACGATACAATTTCTGAATGAACACAAATGCCAACCCAGATTATTATATCCAGCAAAACTGTCCATCATAATAGAAGGTGAAAGAAAAATATTCCATGACAAAAACAAACTAAACGACTATATGGACATTAAGCCAAGGCTACAGAGAATACTGCAAGATGAAAGAGAAGGATAAACACATCAAAGAAGCCAAAGGGAATAAATAATATCAGCACAAGAGCTGAATAAAGAACTAAAACAGGCAAACAACACAAGATCAATAAAATGTTAGGAACATTAAACATCTTTGAATAATAACTTTAAATGTCAATGGGCTCAAATCCTCAATTAAGAGACATAGTCTTATAACTTGCATCAAATATCGTGACCCATCAATTCTCTATCTCACCTTGAAAGATAATGTCATAGTAAGGCATAGGTGTCAACTTGACAGTTCAGGGTTTGAGCTCTGGGCACTTTTGTGGAGAATTAGTGGTTGAGTTGAACCGGAGCAAGCCTGCAGGAGATTGTCTAATGATGAGGAGGGCCCAGCCTATGTTGGGTGGGATTAGGCCCTGGAATAAAATACAGAGAGCCAGTTGAGAGAGTTGGCATCCTTGTGTATTCTTGGCTAGACATGCTGGTCTGACAAGTAAGGATCATCCCTCTCTCAGCCATTATGTGGTGATGGTGTGGCCAGTTCCCTTGGCCCTGGTGTTGGTACGTGCTCTCCCATCAAGCTGGACTATGACCTGTAACCAGTAATTATAAGAGACAATAAAACCTTTGTTTCCTTAAGCTATTTGATGGTGATTTGTCAACAACCATGCAGGCGAACTGTAACAGATAAACTTTTTCTCAGGGCAAAGGGATGGTCAAAAATACTGCAAGCAAATAGAAAGAGGAAACAAACAGGAGTTTCAATCTTAATATAAACTAAAATAGACTCCAAACTAAAGCAAACCATATGACATACAAATGGATACTACATCTTAGAAGATGGAAAGTTCCAGAAAGAAGATCTTACAAACTTAAACATATATTCACCAAACATCAAATTCATCAAACAAACACTACAGGAGGCAAAACAACTAATCAACTCAAACACAGTAGTATTAAGAGACTTCAATACCCCACTCACACTGTTGGACAGGTCAATGGGCCAAATGCTAAACAGAGACACATTGGAATTAAATTAAACCATAAATCAAATGGACCTTACAGATATCTACAGAACATTTCATCAAAACATTAAAGAATATACACTTTACTCAGCGGCTCATGGGACATTACCAAAGACAGACCACTTACTAGGACACAAATCAAACTTCATATATGCAGATAGTTGAAATCATTCACTGCATACTATCTGTCCATCATGGAACAAAGGTAGATATCTATAACAAAGGAAAAAATAGAAACAACACAAACTCATGGAAGCTAAATAACACATTTTTGAATGAGGAATGGATAAAAATGAAAAAAAAAAGCAGGAAATTAAAAACTTCCTTGAAGCTAATGAAAATGAAGATACAAGCTACCAAAATCTATGGGACACATTGAAAGCAGTTCTAAGAGGAAAGTTTATAGCACAAATGATTATATTACAGAAAAAGAAAGATACCAAATAAATGGCTTAATGTCCACACCTGAAAGACTTAGGAAAAAAAAGAGCAAACCAATCCCAAAAGTTGCACATGGGAAGAAATATCTAAGATCTGAGCAGAAATTAATGAATTGGAACTGAAAAAGATAATACAAAAAAATCAATGAAACAAAGAGCTGGCTTTTTGAAAAGATAAACAAGATTGACAAGCCCTTAGCTCCACTAACCAAAAGAAGAAAGAACACTCAAATCCACAGAATTAGAAATAAAAATGGGAAAATTACAACAGACACTGGAGAAATCCAGATACTCACGAGGACATACTTTCAAAATTTATATTCTCTTACATTGGACAATCTAAAGGAAATGGATGAATTCCTAAATGCATACAACCTACCAAAATTGACTCAAGATGAAATAGAAACATTAAACAGGCCAATAACAAGAGAGAAAAATGAAACAGTAATTACAAATCTTTCAACTAAAAGAAGCCCAGGACCAGATGGATTCAGTGCGGAATTCTACTAGACCTTTAGAAGAGAACTAACACCACTAGTCCTCAAATTATTCTATAAAATAGAGAAAGAAGGAACACTCTCAAACTCTTTCTACAAAGCCAATATAACTCTGCTTCCAAAGCCAAAGACATATTAAAGAAAGAAAATTATAGACTAATCTCACTTAGTGAACACAGATGCAAAATCCTGAATAAAATACTAGCAAACTGAATCCAAAAACATATTAAAGGATCGTGGACCATAATCAAATTGGATTCATACCATGAATGCAAATAAATAAACGTAAATCAATAAACATGATTCACCATATTAATAGACTCAAAAACAAAAATCATATGATCCTCTCAGATGCAGGAAAGGTCTTTAACAAAGTTCAGCAACATCCATTCATTCTAAAAGTATTGGAGAAAACGGGAAGAAAGGGGAATCTATCTCAAATTGATAATGCCTATATATGACAAGCCTGAAGGAAAATATTGAAGCATTCCAACTTAGATCAGGAATGAGACAAAGATGTCCACTGTTAGCACTCCTGCTCAATATTGTGCTTGAAGTCCTAGTTAGAGCAATAAGGCAAGAGAAGGCAATAAAAGGGATACAGATATGTAAAGAAGTCAAAGTATTCCTATTTGCAGATGATATGATTCTATACTTGAGAGATCACATGACTCTACCAATAAACTACTTGAATTAATAAACAATTTCAGTAAAGTGGCAGGCTACAAAATCAACATACAGAAATCATTACCCTTCCTATAACAAACTGAGAAAGAAATGTGAAAATCAATCCCTTGGAATAAATTTAACCAAGGAAGTAAAAGACCTGTGTAATAGAAACTATAAAACACTGCTGAAAGAAATTAAAGAGGATACTAGAAGGTGGAAAGACCTTCCTTGCTCATGGATTGGTAGTATCAATATGAAAATAACCATCCTAACCAAGGCAATATACAGATTCAATGCAATTTCAATCAAAATCCCAGGGCAATTCTTCACAGAACTGGAAAAAACTAAAAATTCATATGGAGGAACAAAAGCCACGATTAGCCAAAACAATTTCAGGCAATAAAAGATTGCTGGAGATATTACCATACCAGATTTCAAACTATACTACAGAGTTACAGTAATAAAAACAACTGCAATTGGCAGAAAAAACAGATACACCAACCAATGGAATAGAGCAGAGAACCCAGATATAAATTCTCACACATGCAACCACTTGATTTTTGAGAAAGGTACCAAACATATACTCTGGGAAAAGACAGCATCTTCAAGAAGTGGTGTTGGAAAAATTGGACATCTACATGTAGAAGAATAAAAATTGACTGTTGCCTCTCTCCTTATACTTCAACTCTAAATGGATCAGAGATCTCGATATCAAACCTGAAACTCTGAAATTGTTAGAAGAAAGAGTAGGAGGTACACTTGAATTGATAGGCCTAGGTAAAGATTTTTAAACAGAACAGCAAATGCCTAGGAGCTAAGACAAATAATCAACAAACGGGACTTCATGAAATTAAAAAGCTTCTGCTATGCAAAAGAAACTGTTCTCCAGAGTATACAAAGGGCTCAAAAAATGAACCATCAAGACAACAAACGTTTCAATCAAAAAATGGGCCCTGGAACTAATCAGGCATTTCACTCAAAAAGAAATTGACATGTCAAATAAATACCTTAAAAGATGCTTCAACTTCCCTGATTATCAGAGAAATTCAAGTTAAAACTATCCTGTGATATTATCTTACCAGAGTCAAGAACACCAATGAAGTCAAAGTATTCCTATTTGCAGATGATATGATTCTATACTTGAGAGATCACATGACTCTACCAATGACAGAGAATGCTGGTGAGGTTTTGGAGAGAAAGGGACACTTATTCACGCTGATGGGAGTATAAACTGATACAACCTCTTTGGAGATAAGTGCAGACATTCCTCAGAAAGTTAAAAATGAAACTGCCATATGACCCAGCTATACCATTACTAGGAATATTCCTAAAAGACTCTAAATTTTATAACAAATACACTTGTTCGTCTATGTTCATTGAGACTCTATTCACAATAGCAAAAAATGGAATCAGCCAACACACCCATCAACAAAGGAATGGATAATGAAAATGTGGTATATCTACACAATGGAATATTACTCAGCCATCAGAAAGGATAAGATTATGGAATTTTCTGGTAAATGGATAGAACTAGAAAATTTAATATTGAGTGAGGTATCTCAGACACAGAGTTAAGCACCACATGTTCTCTCTTATACATGCAGATGCTAACACTGATTTCATTGTCAATGTATTTGGATTGGAATTACTGTAAGAGCCAGAAAAATCTCAAGAGACCAATGAGTAGGAAGGGGAGGAAGGAATGGTCAGGATGAAACCTTTTAAAGGGTAGATTTAGGATATCATGACAAGTAAGGTGAGGAAGACAATAATTGGGAAAATTACATAGTGGGAAATGAAGGAATGGAAGATAAGAGGGACAGAAGGACTTACAGAAAAACCTTAAGATTTTGGGACGTAACCCTAAGGGAACCTCCTATGCTATGTAAAAAAAAAGTCTTTTATAGAAAGGAACAAGAAAGGACAGTCCCTATGCATAAGAGCACAGAGTGGGGCTGGAGAGGTGGCTCAGGGGTTAAGCCTCTGCCTTGCAGGCGGAGGGTCCTGAGTTCAGATCCTAGACCCCACGTATAGATGCCAGGCGGAAGCAAGGGCGGCCTGCGTTTCCGGTCCTGGTAGGGCGGAGCCTGTGAATCCCGGGGCAGAGTAAACAAGAAGGAGGTGGAGGTGGTCCATGGTGGTTCCCAAATTCATCCGTGGTTCTACACACACACACATACATACATACATACACACACATGCAAACACTCATACACGCATAATTGAATAAATAAATAATAAAAAATTTTTTAAAAAAGAGCACAGAATGAAGAAAATGGGGATGAGAGTGGGGGGAAGCTTTGAGCTGATCCACTTAGAACCTAGTGACAAAATTATACTAGAAGTAACAGGAATGTGACACTTCCTGGTAAAGTGTTGGTCAGAGAGGTCTCAAAGGCCTCCATACATTATAGCTTTTGTCATTGCTTTTGACTGCTCTCCAAAAAAATGTTAGTAAGACCTATTACTGAAGATGCAACAATATGGATCACAGAACATCACCAAATACAACAACTAGAACTGGTCTGAGAACTTTCTCCTTGCTAGATAGCTTACACAGCACAAAGAATACTGTAGAAGCTACTGGGGGAGAGAAATAATCACAGGCCCTATAAACACATGAGATCTTTAAGTTACAATGGGAATCACTATGGTGAAAGGTGACCACTGGTATAATAGTGGTATGAGTATCAAGAAGACAACCAACAGCTTTCTGGTTAGACTCAAGACTTGCTTGTTAGAATGCAACACATTCCTGTTACTGTTAACTAGAACAATAACCTCAAAAAGGGAAGGCAATAAATCAATAGGGAAAAACAGACAATGACTCTATAAATAGTAAGACAGTACATCAAACTGCTCAATAAGTAGCTACTATATACTCTAGATTTGAAGAGCACTTAGCACTCAGCCTAGAAATCTTCTCCTACAAGAGTGGTAGAGAACTCAACACCTTGACAGGATGCAAGGGCAATAGGCAAAGGGCAATAGAAAAGCATTGAAGTGGACAGCAATGGCCAGCCGTAATGCATAGTACCAGCAGCTCAGCAAGGCACACCCAGAATCAGACCAACCCAATATCCCCATCCTAAGGCTTTGGGAACCTCACAGAAAGGGCAGTGAGAATGTAAGAACCTAAAGATGATAAGCTTTACCTTTAGATAAGACATCCCACTCAAGGCAAGGCTGCTGTATCTAGGAGCTTACTACAGTAGACTTGTCCTTACCAGAGCTGCATAAAGACTGACATACCAACATGCCCCCATAGAATATCAAGGAACTTAAGAGAGATAAGAATAAACAGTGGAATCCTTGGGGACTAAAGCTGGATGAGTGAAGGGAAATGTCCCTATCAGTGGGGTGACCCAGAGAGAGGCAACTAGATAAGCCACATAGGCCTGATCCCCCCTAAGTGTAGACAAGCCAGAGGCAACCCTGAGATCCATAGAAGCAGACAGGCAAGAGGGCAGGACTGATGGAGGGATGAGAGGGAAAGATGATGGAGGGAAGCAGGGATATGTACTCAATATGCTTGTAAAACTAAAAAAAATTAAATGAAATAAGAAATGGATGTATTTCTAAGTACAAACAACTTACCAATATTGCACTGATCCCAAAACCATATAAATATAAAATAAAAAAGAAAGTTATAGACCAATCTTATTGATGAACACAAATGCCTTTAAAGATCCTTAACAAAATTTTAGCAAACCGAATTCAAAGACATATCAAAACGACCATTCACTATGACCAAGTAAGATTTATTCCAGACACACAAAGTTGGTTCAACATACAGAAATCAATAAATGTGTGATGAAATACTCTTGACCAACACACATCAGCCAAAACAGGGTTGATGTACCCAGAAAGTCACAGCAATATGAACTTCTACCACAGACCTACACAATGGTCAACACACCAATATTTCTTCCAGGGACTATATAAGATCTGAGAAGAAACAGCTCCTCTCACTGAGTGTCCCAGAGACAGGTTCTGGACAAGGGGAGAGGAACCTTTCCACATAAGACCTTGCCCATAAAAAAGCCACATAAAGTTCAAAAGAAATCTAGCTCTCTTACCAACACGGACACCCCAAAAGGAGTCCTGTGATACATACAAGCAGAAGAACAGGAGGTGAGGTGGGACAGAATAGGATGGATGAAGAAAGGCCAAAGGTGGGAAAAGGGTATTGTGGGGAAGGAGGGAAGTGGATGTGGAGGAAATCTGGGCAAATGCCGTTTGTTTGTAAATAAATAAATGAATAAAAAATGAAATGAATGTCACTAGTAAAATTTCTTTCATGTGTTACTAAATCCCTGTGTTAATCCCTGAATAGATCTTATGAAACATTTATTATTTTTCATTCTGAATGTGGTCATTCCCTTCCTCCTCTTTTTGCTCTCCAATAGAACACATAGCCATAGGAGATACATAGCACATAAAATGCTGACTGATATAATTTACTTTCTACAGTGCAACCTGTTACTAACTTCTATTCTTATCCTCTAGTGTTGCTGAAATCTGAGATATCCATCTCACGAAAGGCCTGGTTCATAAGGACACAAGATCTGATCATTTGGGGAATTAAATAAACAAGGACACCATGCATATGCCAAGGAAATTAAATTCTAGAGTTGAACTCTGCTTCTTCATGAGCAACTTATCTGTGGAGACTGCACTGGAATGTTTAGGAAGGAAAACAAAATGTCAAGGCTCTCTACTTTGTTGAGCTTATTAGAGTTGCAAGAAAGCACCAGGATAAGCAGACCAGAGGATTCCTTCTGCTCCACTCTTGGCACCAAAATACAGCCAGAAAAGCAAACTGTGCCACAGTTTCTACATAGGAACTCCATGGCAGAACTTCTCTTTTGTTCTTAGGGCCTTATGGAGGTGTTTCATATCCATAATAATGACAATAATCTAAACACTTTATTAAATTACTTAATTATCCCATTACTTTACTCGTTACAGATAAAGAAATGAAGGCCTGGGTAAGCTAAATGATTTCTTCCAAGATAAAACAACTGGATCATAATAAAGCTATTTGCACTTAGGTGGTCTGGGTGAACTGATGAACTGAAAAATTGACAGTGGGAAGCAAATTTTACATGACACAGAAAAGGGAAGAGTGGGTAGGAGAGGAGAAGAGATCATAGGAAAGGGGAAGAGAGAGAACTCTGGATAATATTTTTCCTTTATTTATATTCGTTTCTTTTTAAGGGTTTATATATGAATTCATGTCATTTTTAAGTCTTATTATCCAACCCCAACCCCCTTTCTCCCATTACAAACTTTTTTCCCCACCAGTCTCCCTCCTGCTCCCATGACCTCTTGTGTGTGTGGCTTACTAGATCCCTTCTGTGTTATTATTAATGACACATGTCTGGGCACATGCTGGAACAAGGACATATCTTTGGAGTGAACATTTTCCTTTCTCCCTCATCTACCATTAACTTTCATCAGTCTTTGAGGAAGGCATGGTGTCTCTTGAGATCTTTCCCTTTTCATGGCATAATGTTGATATGCTAAATCCTGTACAGGTCTCATGGAAGTAGACACAGCTGTAGTGGGCTCATAGATGCTTCTTCCTGTCACATCTGGAAGATATCATCAGACTGAACCCCTCCCTGTCTCCAGGCTCTTACATTCTCACCGCCCTATTTCAAGATGTTCCCTGAGCCCTGGGTTGACACTGGGAATATCTTTGAATGTCTTGTTAGGGCCAAACAGGTTGCAGTGATTTATTCTTGTATTTTGGTCAAGTGTGATAGTCTGTATCAAATGCTTTCCACTGAAAAAAGAAGATTCTAGATAGAGTACTTAGAGTTCCTCTAATCTATAGAAATAATGATATATGTTTAGAAGACAGATCAATATTTAATCTTCATACCTAAGCCTTAACTATTACAACTGGGTACAGTTATGGCTTGTTTTATTTTCCCAACAGTTTGGATAGCAAATTTCTTGTACTATGGAAGCTGTTCGGCAAGGCGGAAGCTTCCAGATCAGTTCACACTTGTTTTATCCATGTCCTGTAGTCAATGTATGTAGTGACTTCAGCAATAGAATCTTGGTGGGCAACCAAGAGCAATAGCAGAAACTTTTTTATTGTTTTGGGGGAGAGCTTTGAGAACTCTGATCAGCTGTTCATTCAGATATATAGCACTGAGCATTTTGTCTACGATTCCTGATTGCTTCCCAGGTCAGTTTCCCTTGTACCTTATCTTCATCTATTTGTGTCCTTCTAAATTTATCTGTTCATAATTTTTTAAATTGCATAAATATTTATATCTATATATGATTTTTGCTTTTTATTTATATTTCTAATTTTCAGTATGAACATATAAACTATTTCTGCCTTGCTGTATCTTACAACCTTGGTTCTATTTGTTACTCCAGTCACCCCTTTCTGTATCCTATCCTCTTATCTTCCTATCTTATCTGAGTAAAAATGAACAATGAGTGGAGAGACATTGGAGTTCAATATGGACTTCAAAGGTTACTTGATGGCCTTGGTGTCCATAGACATGTATTCCAATGTCTGTGCAAAGTACAACAACCGTGATTCTACAGTTACAAAAATAATACCAGTCTGCTTGCTAATTCTCACTACCCAAAATAAAGGGATAATAAGAACCTCAGTCTATCTAATCAGTAAGAGTAAAAAGCTAGTAGGGTAAAGAGGAAGCACCCCCTGAATCCTTCTTTCCTGTCCCCTCAATCCCACAACTTGACTTATCCTGACACTGGTAGGCATTGATAGGCCTTCAGGGCAAAGGTGCAATTCCATTTAGAATTGATGATTCTCTGTTCTGAAATCCTCCCAGCTGCTGATTCATACTTCATGACTTTTTTATTGTGATTTCCTGATATCCTTTGGCATAATGTGGACTTTGCCACAATTTCAAATGGTCCAGCAAGAGTCAGACCACTGCACTAATCAGTTAAAATTCCTCTACTGGTAGCTGATCCTCCTTTTGAAGCTACAGAAGAACAGAACAGGTTTTTCAAAGTACTTATTATCAGAACATGGAGCAGGTGCAGAAGAGGAGCCAAACACCTATTGACCAAAGTGACAGATGGATGAATTATGAAATTCTGTCAACTAAATATGGCCAGGACTTCAGAGTCAGCATCTATTACAGTGGTTATATTGCCTGGAATTTGGGGTCAGGACAACCTGAGTTCAAAGATTTTATTTCATTCCTTCCCCTGGTGTAAGAGATGATCATAATCCCTACACTCACAAATTTATCATGAGGATTAAAGTGAATTAGAAGCTTTAACTCACCACTTGTTTTGTTATGATTTCCAGAAAACGTGAACAATTATCACATTCTTTTTTATAGAGAAAATTAAGGTTCAAATCAAAATTGAGCAGGAAGTACAGATATACCCCATACACAATTCCCTACCACACAGCCTACTCTGCTGTTTACATCGAGCAATAGTGGGGACATATTTGATGAGACTACGTTGACATCAATTCCTGAGTCCTTAGCTTACATTAGAACTCCCTGATGGCGCCGCGCACTGCACAGGCTCACACAAAGGAAAAGTTATACCACCCACCATAGTGGCATCACTACCCTAAAATCCTCTGTGCGCTGTCTGTCCATCCCTGCTTCCTCCCATCTATGTCAATCATTGATCTCACTACTGATTTCTCATTTTATGAAGTATCATAGACTTGGAATAATACTCCTAACAGTTTTTCAAATTAGCTCCCTGGAAGTATTCATTTGAGGCTGCTCCATTTCTTTTAACAACTGGAATTTTGTTTTAGGCTTGAATAATAATCCCTTGTCAGGACGTACCACAGTTTATATATTCACCTTCTGAGGGATATAGTGACCTCTAAATGTTGACAATTGTGAATAAAGCTGCTATAAATATGCACATAGATTTCTTGTGAACATAAATTTCTAACTTGTGTGATTGTTGGAGTATATGGTGAAAATGTCTGGTTTATATATATATATATAAAAACAACAACTAGCAAACCAAAAAAGCAGTGAGCAAAGTCTCCAGGCCCATTCTGTCTGTCAACTAGGAGGATGAAAGTCTCCACAGCTGTCCTCTCCATTCTCTTCCTTACTGCTGTCTTTGGGTCCCAGGCTGGGGTCATACATGACACAAAGATAAGAGAACTGTGGCAGACAGACCAGGGAGTTGAACCTCCAATATACCATCCAGGTTTTCATCATCCTGAGGACTGTTGCAACTCCTACACATCGCGAAAAATCCAGTGTTCAAATATTAAAGATTATTTTCAAACGAGTGGTGGCTGTTACTGGTCAGGAATCATCTTTGTCACCAAGAGGGGACAATTTTTAATAGAACATTTATTCTTCGGTTCTGGTTTAAAGAAATATATCTAATAAAAAGTAAAAAAGAAAAAAAAAACTAGCAAACAATCTTCCAAAGCAAAGGTGCCATCTTATATCCTTAACAATGGCAATACTGGTTACTCTAGTCCTCAATCAGCATTTGGTGTTGTCAGTATTCTAGCTTTGGTCATTCTAATAGGCATAGAGAAGCATCTCATCACTTTAATTTGCAACTCCCTAATGACATATGATGAGTCATTTAATCGTGTTTTTTTCTTAATTACCACATGAAAGAATGGAATTATCTAATATAAAAATGATTAGTTCTATCATAATGCTTGTCTTCTCAATAAACTCTAGACCTGTTTTGGAAAGTATCATCATTGGCTTAGAAATTGAATGTCTTGTTTTCTGGGTCTAATAAGTCAATTTGATGGTAAGCAACATGATATCTAGAGTATTAGTGATTTATTTTAGACTTAAAGACACTTGTGGGGCTGGAGAGGTGGCTCAGGGGTTAAGCCTCTGCCTTGCAGGCCGAAGGTCCTGAGTTCGGATCCTAGACTCCACGTATAGACGACGGGCGGAAGCAGGGGTGGCCTGCGTTTCTGGTCCTAGTAGGGCGGAGCCTGTGAATCCCGGGGCAGAGTAAACAAGGAGGAGGTGGAGGCGTCCATGGTGGTTCCCGAATTCGCCCGTAGTTCTACACGTGCACACACATGAGACACTTGTGGCCTGAGAGTGAAAAAATATAAAAAATTATCTGTGCAGATGATAACAAAGGAAAAGAGAAGTGCTCACACAGGAAAATGCAAAAGGATCTATCTATATGGATAGCCAAAAGGATAATGTTGGAAGGGTCCATTCTTCAGAACTTATAACCATCATGTACATACATATCTACTATAAGAACACTAAAATATATAAAATAAATGCTGACATATATAAAAAGAAACTGAGATCAATGCAATGGTCATTGGGACTTAGTGAAACACTTTAAGTAAAAGATATAACAGCTAGACAGGAAAAGAATAAATAAATAACCTACTTGAAAACCACTACAGATCAAATAGAAGTAATGAAAATATAAAAATCAAATATTTATTTTCTTTATTTTTCCATTTCATGTGTATAGTTAATGGGGTACAACCGTTCTCCTATAAAATACATGAAAAATTCCCCACATTTTCAGAAATAAAATGAAATTAAAAACTATTGCATGTGATTATACTTCAATAAACTGAACTACCTAACAGAAATATACAAATTCTTATTAAGCACATAAATAAAAAAAATGATTCAAAAATAGATAGAAAGTCTGGAAAGACAAATAACAACTAAGGATATTATAGTAGAAGTCAAAAGCCTCCAAACAGAGAAAAACCTAGGATTATATGATATCACAAATGAATGTTATTAAATATTTAAATAACTAATACAAATCTCCAAACACTGTTCTTAAGCAAATGAAGGAAAGAGCAATTTTAATTATTTCATGAGATCATCATTGCTCTGATATCAAAGTTTGGCAAAGGCACCATAAGCAAAGAAAACCAAATGACAAGCATATATGCAAAAATTCCCAACTCTATAAGAATATGCCAAATCCAACAGCTCACTGAAAGCGTTATTAAATACAAACAAGTGAGATTTACTCCCAAGTTAAAAATGATAATAAACATAAAATAAATCTAATACACTACATCAACAAAATAAGAGTCTCATGCTCTACCGACTGAGCTAGCCGGGCACCGTTTACATCAACAAAATAAAAAAATTAAAACTTTGTGATTATTTAAGAAGATATTGAAAAGCTTGATAAATTAATTATTCCGTTAGGATTAAAAACTCTCAAGAAAATAAGAAGCTTACCTCAACAAAGTACAAATGTCATATACAAAAATCCTACTGCTAACCAGATTTATTTTAGATTTAAAGACACTCATGACCTAAGACTGAAAGAATATAAAAATCATATGAGTTTTTTATAATTTTCAGTAGATTTTTTCACTTCCCTGGATAAATATTTTAAGGATTTTGTTACTTTGAGTGCTACTGTAAGTAGATTCATTTTTTTTAATTTCCTTATTTTATAGCTCACTGCTAGTGTATAAAATGCCCCTTATTTGTATTTTGAAAAATTTATGAATTAGTTGTTTCATTCCAACAGATTTTTTGTGGCATCTTTATGTATGTAATCATATCATTTATAAGTAAAGATATTCTTACTCTTTCCTAGTTTCACTTTATGTCTTTTTCTTGTCTAATTACTCTGGCTAGAATTTTCAAGTAGTATGTCAATAGAAGTAGTAAAACATTAATGAAGAGAAACAAATATGGCAATATAGATGAGGGGATATTCCTAGTTCATGAATTCAAATAATTATTATCTTTAAAGAATCCATACTATCCAAAGTGATCTTCAGAGTCAACACATTTGCTATCAAATTAAAAAGGTATTCTTTGCAGTAGTAAAATATGGAATCATAAAATCCATATGAACCACAAAATCCTAAATACCCAAAGCAATCTTAATTGAAAAGGAAAAAAGTTACATGCACCAAAGCTCCTGACTTCAAATACATTACAAATGCTTTATTAATCACAACAACATGATAATGGCATGAAAACAGATATGTGGACAAATAGAACACAATCGAAAGTTGAAAAATGAGTTCATCTTTGCAAAGGAAATAATTAATTGAATGAAGAGATAGCCTACAGAAAAGGAGGAAGCTATACATCTAACAGAGGATCAGTATTTAGAATACGCAAAGAGCACAATAAATTAAATAAATGCCCCCATTAAAAAATACTACAAAAATACTAACCTAATCAATCAATATGCTGAAGAAATAAATATACAGGTTTCAAAAGGTGCAGGATGCAGTACAAATGGTCAATCAACATATGAAAAAATATTTACATCATTGGCCATCAAAGAAACATAAATGAAACCTATATTGAATTTTTAAGCTTACCATAGATTACTAATATCAACCAATGACTGAGAATGTCTTAAGCCACGTAAGAACCTAGTACTCCTCCTTAGCTAAACTGACAGCATAAGAGAACTTTCTAAATATGTTTATACACAAAGGCTACTTTCAGCTTTAGTCTGAGAGCCTTTCTTTATACCATATAATACTACAAATAAGTGATTGTTGAAGGCTCAGTATTAAATGACTTATGCCTTCCCCCTCAAGGTTTTAGGGAAGATGGTGTAAGCATGTAAGAGCCAGAAGATAGGGAGAAATGCTGCAAAATACCATTTTCTAGTCAGGATAGGTCCATGACAAGCATACAGTCACAGAAGCTGGGTTTACTGGCACTGGGCCTACGTAAGACAGCTACAGCTACCAGACAGCTATGGATTAGAGAGGTATTACTGCAACCTACTGGCAACTAACAGATTCTGAGAAGGAGAGGCACATTATCCACTTGTACACCCTCTGATGAGCCACCAGCCTCGAAAGGATAGTTGCAAACCCATAATCACATACAGCACCCTGGTCAAACTCAGTGGGACACCAAATAATCCAAATGTATTATATACACTGAAATAGTCAAAGAACAAAATTTATTTATAAAAGTGATAAAATTATAACTCACAAAATTGTTAAATTTGGGGGTTAAATTCTTTCAATATTTTCTATATCTCTGAAAAAACATTACTATGAATGACTTAAAACACTGAGAAAGATAGGCACTGCTGGTAGAATGTAAAAACTAGTCCAGTCACTATGGAAAGTCAGTATACTGATTTCTAAAAAAAAACTAAAAATAAACCCTCCATATGATTTAACCATACACCGCTATTTAGCGTTTACTTGAAAGATTCCAAATCAGCATAGTATAGTTACACTTACACATCAATATTGATTGCAGCGCTTTTCACTGTAGCTGTTATGGGACCAATCTAGATGTCCATGTACAGGAAAATGGATAAAGAAAATATTATTTTATATGCAGAATGTAATTATTCTCAGCCAAGAAACAGAATTAAGTTTTGTCATTTGTAGAAAAAAATAATCACATCAAGAGAACTAACTAACTCAGTATCAGAAAGACAATCATGATTTCTCTCATTTATGATTCTTAGTCACATACACTCATTTATGTGCATTAAAAAATGAAAATGGAAGTATAACTGTGTAGGAAACAAAGGGGACAGATGAACAGGAAGGGGAGGGTGGAGGACAGAATATGGAAGAACTTTAAGGAAGAGTATGTTCAACATATACTATTTATCTGTGTTACAGTTAGCCTGCATGTTGCTGATAAAAATCAACATCAAATAACCTAAGGGAACAAGGGGTTTATTTTCCTATGATTCTTAGTTACAGTTGTTTGTCTCTCTTAGCAGGAGAGCTCACTCCAACACCAAGGGGCCAAGGGAACTGGCCTTACCATCTTCACATAACAGCTGAAAGGGATGATCCTTACTTGCCAAATCAGCATGTCTGGCCAAGTATACACAAGGATGCACCTTTCTCAAACAGCTCTCTCCATTTTATTCACCTGCCCTGGGATTAGTCCCACTCACCATGGGCTAGTCCTTTCTTATCCACTAGACAATCTCTTGCAGTCTTGCCCTGTGCTTAACTCGACTATTAATTCTCTGCAAATGTGTCCAGAGCTCAAACTCAACTGACAAGTTGACATCTGTACCTAACTATGACAATCTGTATAAAGAACTTAAATATTTAATTTATATATAAATTAATATAATTAACATAATTGTTTTAATTTCATTGAACATATTTAAACTAAATAATGTAGATAGCATAAATGCATACAGAGAAAAAATGAGAGATAAAGGTAACTATGAGGAGATAGATATACTAATAAGCTTGAATGCAATGATTATTTCAGTTTTATATATATATATATATTATTAGAGAGTGAATCTATGTCCTGTGTTAAAATCTGTTACAATAGCTGAAAAGATCTATAATCTGTGAATCATACATTAAAAGTTGCTTAAAATGATGACATAGAATTAAATATTTGATCTGTATTGAGTTTGATAATGAACTTGGCTTTTTATGGCAGTAAAACATCTGTCAAACAGGAAAACTAAATGCTGTAAGGAAAATGTTGGTCTGAAAGTATCATTACCAAACACATTTGCTAGTATTTTATAGCAACTTATTGGTTGGATTCTCTCAAGGCCCTCAAGAGGAAATTAATGAATGTGGTATCATGATTTTAGAGAAAGAAATTTTTAGTCATTCAGGGGCCAGACTGCCATTTAAAAGTTAAGAGAATTAACCAATAAAAGAGAACTATATAGAAAGGCAGAACTGAGGAAGAGAGCAGTGGACTCTGGCTCCCAGAACTCCCTAAGGCCACCACCTTCCCACAATCTACTTCCCACCACCTTTTGATCCGACATCTGCTCCACATTTGATTTATTGTTCAGTTGACATAAAACCCAACAATGGTATAATTAGAGGTTCAAATGAAAGTGCCTGGAGGAAAGGCAATTATTTGCTGAGAGATGAATTGCGATAAGGAGTCAGTATAATTTCCCTGTTGTGCTGAGAGCCTTCAGTTCAAACTTGTTAATACTAAAATAGAAAGGAAGATTGTCTGTAATGACTAGGGGATATTCCTCAGAAGACACTCTTTTCTCTGCTGGAGACTAGGCTTCTCCAGGTCCTGCCCAACTTCTTTCTTTACCCACCATCCAGTGGGACAGCAGCAAGTCAGCCTCCTGAGGAATCTCTTCCCTTCCTCCTGGGACAGCACGCGGCCTGATGGTAACATCACCACCTTTCCAGCTGCAGACTTGCAAACTAGATCTAGCTCCAGGCTTTGGAAGGTGGAGTGTTCTGCACACAAGCTCAGACATGGACTTGGAGAAAGGCAAGGATAGCAACGAGTAGGAAAAAGGAATTGATGTCTACTGAGCATGTACTCCATGAGTCACATGAACTCATTTCATCTGCTCAGCAAGATTTCAACCAAGACAACAACCAGGAGACTGAAAGGCCAAAATTCAAGCTCAGGTCTGTTTGGTACAGAACCCTCCATTTTTTACTTTTTGTGGTTACTTTGTTGTTGTTTTTCCGCTGACTCAGTCTGCCTCCCTGAAACAGAAGCACACCCACAAGCTTTTAGGAGAGCAAGTCACATGCTGTTCATATCCAGGCCATTGGATTCTTCCTTGCACCTGATCCTGGTTAGAGAAATGCATGGTTCTCTAACTCTGACTCCTTAGCCTGACTTATATTGACTTTATGGACTGTTCTGTGCTAGGTCAAGATGACCCCACGCCAGGTGTGTTCACTGCAGAATGAAACAGGCTTCTAACATCCAGACAGGTCAGAATGTTTTGCAGCTAGATTGTTGCTCTACTTCTGAAGCGCTCTCTCTCTCTCTCTCTCTCTCTCTCTCTCTCTCTCTCTCTCTCTCTTTCTCTCCTGCATATCAGTAAATCTCAAAAGTACATTACGTAGTAGAAAAATGTAAGAAGGCTAATACCAGTATTATCATCTTTATGTCACACTTTTTTTTTTTTATTCAATTGTGCATTTGTGCGTGTGTATATGTATGTGTGTGTAGAACCACAGGCGAATTCGGGAACCACCATGGACACCTCCACCTCCTCCTTGTTTACTCTGCCCCAGGATTCACAGGCTCCGCCCTACCAGGACCAGAAACACAGGCCACCCCCGCTTCCGCCCGGCATCCATACATGGGGTCTAGGATCTGAACTCAGGACTTTCTGCCTGCAAGAGAGAGGCTTAACCCCTGAGCCACCTCTCCAGGTCCCTTTATGTCACATTCCTTAAAGGACAAGATACAGAAATAATAAATAGGTAAGTAGTTTGCATGAGTATGCCATTTAGAGGAGTACAGTCTAGATGAAGCACAGATTTTTTTTTGAGAGTGATGAAACTATTCTGTATGATGTCATCATGGATTAAGCATTTGTTAAAATACAGTGAACTTTATAGAAAAAAAGATCAAGCCTTAATGCATGCTAACTCAAAAAAATAATTTCTGAGGTTAGGCAACTGTAAGATAGAATACAGAATTACTCCAGGAATAAGAGGACTGTAGGACTGAGATGAATCAGTGGTTGAAGGCCTTGCCTCTTGCATAATCAGGTTTCTCCAGAAGACAGAGAAATTTATATATATATATATCTGCCTGTAGTTGCTGAGTTCTTGAGTTGAATATCTCAGAAGATCGAAGAATCCCTGGAAAGTCTTGAGCCTTAATCATGCTGGAGGACTGAAGAGGCTGGGCTCCAATGTCCTGATAAACAGCAATCAGGCCACAGATGCTATGCTTCAAAGTCAGTGAGCTCCTTCGGCAGCAGCTGAAGATGCTGGGTACTGATGTCAGCATCAGCGATGAAAGTAGCAAGGCCCAGGATACTGGGCTCAAGGTGAGATAGCAGTGAGGCCAAAAAGACAGAGCTCTGCAGCAGCAGCAGTGGCAGCAGTGGAGAAGGCAGCAGCACACCAGCAGTGGACTCACACAGACCACACAGAGCAAGACAGAGCCCGTCCCTCTCCCTTGTACTTCCTTTCATAGTCCACTAGATAGCGCCACCCACCATGGGCTGTTCCATATCAATTAAACAGTCATCTGCAGACTTGGTCAATGGCTTGCTCTCACTACAAGTTCTTCACAGTCGTGCCCCCAAACAACCTGCAACTGTCAAGCTGACATCCAAACAAAAGAACCTGAGTTTGAATCCCCAGATTCCATGTCAAAATGCAGACCAGAAGTGTCAATAGCCTGCAATTCCTCCATCCCTAGAAGGCAGAGCCTAGGAAAACCCAAGCAAAACAATAAAGAGGCAGAGCAATCCAGGATGATTCCTGAAGTCACCTTTGGACCACTACAGACACACATGTTCAAGTGCCCGCTTCTATACACACACATACATGCAGACATGCAAAAAAGAACACAGAAACACTGTCATCACATCATCATACTTCTTCCCATGGATACAGGTTAATGGCTCTGATTGGTATTAATATGCATGTAGCATAACTTGAACAATTAAGTAATCGGAGAGTGGATTGAAGGAGTTTATTCTCTGTTGAAGTGAGATGAGCAGAGGGATAATCTTGTAACGGTTCATGGAACAATAGATTTGCTCACATAGCAAAAACATTACTATGAACTCAGGTTTAGATTAAATAATACAAATGTATCATAAATATACCATTTCAGAGAGAGAGAGAGAGAGAGGAGAGACACAGAGAGAGGGTTTTCAAATGGTTATGGAGGCTGAAGGTAGATGCCATCTGAAAACTGGTTATGGAGTCACGGTTCAATTCTAGTCTAGAGGCCTCAGAACCTGGAGGATGATGAAGCCCTCAGTCTACAACCAAAGGGAATTGAGAGCCCAAGGGTCATTGAGCCAATGTTTAGAGTCTGGAGGTCAAACTACCTGGAGCTCTGATACTGAAGAACAGTAGCAAAAGATAGCTAGATACATTGTCATCTTAATATCTAAAAATAGATATTTATTATACAGATATGGAAACTGAAGTCTGAGAAAAGCAATAAATTCCCACAGATTTCACAGCTAGTAAGGAGCAGAGCTGATAAACTAAGTCATCATGGCCATTGAGTCCTTTTTTAATTTATTTATTTATTTTTAGCTATATTAACAATGAATCTATGTATTTTGATTACCCACTGCCTACCTGTACTGCCCATCACATCCCACCCCACCGAGTCTTCTTTCCAGCCAGTTTTCCCTCCTTTTCCCACTTCACCTGCATGAATGATCCCCTGGGACCCACTGAAACACTTAGACTAATTAATGTCTGGGCACCTGCCAGGGCATGGCCATTGATTTCAATGCTTCCTCTATTACTTGACAACAGCACATAGTTGTCTCTGGATGGTCACCACATTTGGATAAAAGTTTCCAGAGAACTTTTAGCTATATATGAGTATATCCCCCCCACACACATGTTCACACTCATGTACACACACACACATACACACATCACACACACCCCTAAGTGTTTTCCAGCCCTAGCCTCAGCCAGCCTTTCAAACCACTCCAATAGCCTCAGACCTCAGGGTTTACATTGCCTCCCTTTTCCAGGGCCTCCACTCATCTCTTGACATGCTATCTCACCGTTTTGCAGCCAGACTCAGACAACAACACCCCAAAGCCTTCATATATATCCTGGTTGTCTTTAGCTAGTATTCAACTTGCAATGCCACGGTGCTAGGAAGACATGATAGACAAAAAAGGAAGAGACCTTGAGCTATTAGTCAGCAGTAACGAAGGATAAGCTCAGGAGCTTTGCTCTGCCAAAAGGGCTTGGGTGACAGTCCTTCTCCCTCAGTGTGATGCACACAGTGCTTGGATGCTTTTGGTATGTGTGATGTAGTTTCAATGTGTCTTCCCAAGTTTGTGTGCTGAAAACTTAGTCACAAGTGGAAGAAGTGGTTAGGTCATGAATACTCTGTGCCCATGAATGGGTTCATGTCATTACCCCAAGAGCAGCTGTTCTTTCAGTCTTTCTTTCCTAACTGTCTACCTGTTGCCACAGATTATGAAGCAAGAAAGCCTTTGCTATATGTAAGCTTCACAACCTTAGACTTCCTAGACTCTAGAACTGAAGAATTAAGAAAAAATAGAAAATAAATAAACTGAGGGTGGAAACAGCTCTATTCTTACAAACTACACAGCATCAGGTGTTCTTTTAAAACAGCATTGCATTATCAACTTTATAATTAAGAATTAATTTTTGGGTACACCTATGAAAAATTATTTAGTGAAGGGAAGCCCTAAGAAAGTCAGTGGGATTACCTAATTAAATGGGAAAGACCCAGCCCATACTGTGCTAGACAATTTCCTGAGCAAGTGGATAAGGTGGAGAAAGCTGGTTCAGTATTCTGGCAGACTGCTAAACAAGAAAGCATATCCCTCTGTCAGCTCTTCCCATGGATATGGTTGGCTAGTCTTCTTGGCTCCTGATATTAATATAACTCTCCTGCCATGTAGATGAATTGTAAACCAAGAATAAACCCTTGTTTTAAGTTGTTTGGGTTCTACATTCATTAAACAATAAGAAAAAGAAAATAACACAAACACAAACTGAATTAAGGCAAAGAAGGCATAGCAATTTTAGATTTAGAAATTTCTTGTAAAGCATCTGGACACACAGAACTCTTTCTTCTTCGTCTGCTCCATAAGCTGGGTACACTTATGCATAAACGAAAGATCTTGGACGCATCCTTCATGTGCGCAGTCAGCAGCTCCTGGAAGCTTCCTATGCTATAAGCCTGCCTGGTTTATACTGTTGCTACATGAAAATGAGGATTACCCAAGGCAAGCAGCTTAAGTCTTCTCAGGCCTGAGTGGGAAGCCTGTTGGTGTCATAGTCTCCTCACCTGTACCCAGTTTAATTTTGTGATTTTAGTTACTATAGAGGAACACACGTCAAAGATACTAACATCTGAGGGAATCTTCAAAAATGAACAATTTACAAATTTTAAATAGTTTTACCATTTTTAGCAGTCTTTAAATTTCTTGCCATAAGACCAGGGAGACACCATTTTTAGCAGTCTTTAAATTTCTTGCCATAAGACCAGGGAGATGACTCAGAGGTTAGAGCTTTTACTTCTAAAGCAAAAAGACCTCAGTGTGGATCCCCGCATGGTGGTGGCCTGTAATTCAGGCCTTGGAGGGCAGAGCCTAGAAAAGCCCAGAGCAAAGCAGCAAGTTAGAAGACCAATCTAGGAATATTTCCTGATGCACCCTTGGCCTCCAAAGATACACACACACTTTATTGCTCTTTTGTATACTCACAACATAACACACAAGAAGAAAAAGAAAACAGAAGTCACTTCAATAATCTCTTGCAGTGTTACTTCGTTCCCGCTACTCCCCTGGGGATACAAATTGTCACTTCATGCAGCAAACCCCAACTGCAGGCACTATCCTCTTAATAGACAGCTGAGTAGGAAACTGGGCAATAGTTGCACTACAAAGCTTGTGCTGGGGTGCCCTTATTTGATTTAACTAAATGCTGAAAAGTCACTGTGCCAACCATGGGATACACCACAGGAGAAGTGTTAAAACTTTTCCTTCAAGTCAGAGGCAGAAGTTTCCAACATAGCAAGGAAAGAATAAACAAGGGGTGGGTTGAGGTCTACAGACAGAACAAATCCTTTTTCTGTGAAATTATGAAGAAGGAAAAGAAGCTCCCGCTAGTTTTGCTGTTACACCTCAAACTGGAAAAGTGACAGTTTGAGTACTGGGGAAAGCATAGTGTTCACAGGGCTCTTTGCAATCTGTACTTTTACTTACCTAACATGGGGTCTTAGACTGCATCTTGCAGACCAAAGAGGAATATACTATGGTGTGATTCATAGAAAGTCAGTTCTCATAGCTTCAACTGCAGCATACTGTTACAGATCCTGTTATATTTGTCCTGCTTCTAAACACCTAGGAACATTACATATTTATATATAATATATATATCCTCCCAACTAATGATTCTGTAGGTTGTGAATGGTATCCTCTACAAATATGGGAATTACTGTCTTCATATAGCAGCTCCAATCGCCCTAGAAAGTACTTTGTAAGAAAGCAAAAGTTTTCCTTCTTTCAACCAATTCCACAGAGCTCAGTGCTCAAGCAGATAAAAAATAGAAATCCACCAGGATGTGCTAACTCTGGACTTCACCTAGAACTGCTCCCATACCTCCAAGCACTGTAACTGCCAAGTTTGGGTACAGTCTATAAAGACCACTCTTGGCCTTAGAGATATCAGATAAAGAAGTGATAAGAGAGAGAGAGAAAGTCACAGAGACAGAGAAACCCACACAACATCAGCAGACAGACCACACAGGAAGAGATCATAAGGTGGGGAGTCAAGTACTACTACTTTTCTTAATGCTGTGATAAAACACTTGTAAGAAGCAGCTTAAAAAACAAAGGATTTACAAGAAAGGACTCTCTGGGAATTGGGGCGGGAGGCACTGGGGGATGGGGAGGGAAGGGGGTGGGGAGGGGGAGTAGGGGGTGGGGGGGAGGAAGAGGGAGGGAGGGAACTAGTGTACCTATTAAGTTTGTATGAGCTGAAATAATAATAAAAATGTATTAATAAAAAAACAAAGGATTTATTTATTTATTCAGCCCACTGCAACACTAGGAAGATGCAGCTGCTTGCCTAAATCTCAGTGGATCAGGAAGCAGATACCTGGATCAGAAGTCAGGCAGGCCTAGCTAAAAAACCTTCAAGGCTCTCTCCCATTCAGCCACTACCTCCTGAAATTTCCACAGTCTATCCTACTATCAGTTAGGGATTAAGGAAATGTATGCCACATTAAGGAACATCCAGTCACCCAACACAAGCTACTTATTTTCTGCTTTTCTATTCTTATTCTGATAAGACCAAAGGCGAAAATTAGCATTAGGTTGTTTTTAACATCTTCTTTAGCCACTGCTATATCTTCTTTTTAACAGAAGCTTGACCAATAATAATATCAAATTAGGGTTTAAGAATAAGTTTTCTTTCTTTTCAATAAGTTTATTTGTATCATTAGCCTTCTGTGAATGTAAGGAACTCTGTCCTGAGTATGAAGAACCAGGAATTCTAACAATCATAGTTCTCTGTGGTAGCAATGTGGCATTTAAATTTAAAATTTGCATTGGATTTTAATTACAAAGTGCATAATTTTTTATTTTAAATTCTATTTATTCATATATTTTATGTGTATGTAGGGGGGTACTCTGTGTCCCTATGGAGGCCCAAGAGTAACTTCAGGAATCATCCTGCATTGTTTTTGCCTCCTTTTTGCTTCACTCTGGGATTTCCCAGAGTCTTCTTACCAGGACCAGAAGTGCAGGCTACTACCATTTCTGCCTGGCATTTTTTTTTAATTTATTCAACTGTGTACATATGCGTGTGTATGTGCACGCACGCATGTGTGTCTGTGTGTGTGTGTGTGTCTGTGTATGTCGCGAACCACCACGGACGCCTCCACCTCCTTCTGCCCCGGGATTCACAGGCTCCGCCCTACCAGGACCAGAAGCGCAGGCCGCCCCCGCTTCCGCCTGGCGTCTATACGTGGGATCTGGGATCCGAACTCAGGACCTTCCGCCTGCAAGGCGGAGGCTTAACCCCTGAGCCACCTCTCCAGCCCCTCTGCCTGGCATTTTTATGTAGGACTCAGGATTCAAATTCAGGACCTTCTGCTTGAGAAGCGAGTCTTAACCCCCAAGCCATCTCTCCAGCCTTTAAGTGCACAGTTTTATGAAAGAAACAGTGCAAGTGCTTAAATAACTGATGTTGAAAAGCATTAGCATAAGGGAAGGAACACTGATGAGGGTAATCAGAATAGATTCTTAGAACCTATTTCAAGTCTTAAAACTTCTCTGTTTTTTCCCAAAATTCAGTGCCAGTCAGATAAGAGTCTCCCTCAGGAATCAAAAGCCCGCTGAGTGAGAAAAGTGAAACTCAGAATAAAGGTAAGAAGAACAACAGGTCACCTCACAACTCCACATTTTCCTCCACCCATTGTTCCTTCCAGACCTTGCTAGTCACTGGACTAATAATTCTAATGGCTTTACCCACAGCTCACATAAAGGTGATTTCAGAGGCTCAGCAACTGTTTTGAAAAGTACAGGATGCTTGTTAGAGTCCACTGTTCAAAAACACTAGAGGTAACATCACAGGAAGAAAAGTGGGAAATGTTGCGCTGGTCTTTGTAAACATCTGCATCTAGAAAACAACTGCTGTCAGGCATGAGGAGATAGCTCAGGGACTTAAAGGCTTTGACTTCCAAGCAAGAGGATCTGAATGTGGATCCCCAGATCCTATATAAAAATCTCATGGGTGTGGTCGGGGGAAAGGGAACAATGACCTATAATTCCAGCCCTGGAAAGCAGATCCTGGAAAACCCCAGAGCAAAGCAAGATTGAGGTAGAGCAATCCAGGATGCTTCCCAATGCCATACTTGGGCCCTTACAAACAAAGCACACATATATACATATACACATATATGAAAAGCACACACATGCAAAATGAAAGAAAAAAAAAAGAATAGTCATTGTAACGGTTACTTTTAACTACCGCTGTGAGAGAGCACCCAAAGTCAAGCAATTAAGGGAGAAAGGAAGATTTATTCAGCTTAGGGTTCCAGAGGGGGAGATACAGTCTTCCAAAGCAGAGGTGATATGGCTGGTTGGCCAGCCAAAGATAGAGGAGGCTAAATCACTGCAGACATCTTGGAGGCTGAGAACTGTAAGACTGCTTGCTGCAAAGGCAGTCTTCTCCTGGAGGTAAGGTGGACTAATCCACCTCAAGGCCCACCCCTTGTGACTGCCTACCTCCAGCAAGGCTCCACCTCTCAAGATGCCATGACCTCGCCAAACACATGAGACTGTGGGGGACACATTTCAAACCATGACACTCCACCTCTGGCCCCCACCAGCTCATTGCCATTTCATTATGTAAGCCACTACTCAGTACAACTTTAAAAATCTTCATAGACTACATCAGTTGTCCCAACATAGTCCAAAAGTCCAAAGCCTAAAGCCTCCTATAAAAATCAAAAGACAAGTTACATACTTCCAACATACAATGGCACAGAATAAACATTTCCATTCCAAAAGGAAGGAATGGGGGCATATTCAGGAAAGATCAGTCCATAACAAGACCAAAAACCAGCAGGACAAACTCCAAATCTTGTAGCTCCAACCAAGTCCAATAGATGAGCCTCAGGTGAACCTCTCCTTGAAATCACCTCGGTTCCAAAGGGCTTGGTTCCACCCCTCCAATGCAGCTGCCCATAGAACACATCACTCTCTTGGGCTGACTCCTCCCAGAGTATACAGCTCTCCTTGAAAGATGTACCACGTTGTTTCTGGCATCTCTAACATCTTTATTTCTCAATGGCAAACCAGGCTTTAACTCCACAGCACAAACTGCCCTTCTTGGGCCTCTAAACTGCAGACTTTCTGCCACATGCTGCCTGGCTTCCATCATTTTTTGAAATCTTGGAGGAGGACTCCACCATCTTCTCCCTCTTGCATCCTTGATGCCTCTAAAACCAAAACCACGTGGACGACTTTGCCAAGACTGGCCCCCTTGAATCACAGCTGATTCTGCTTCTCTATGCTGACCATGGGAAAAAGCTCTTTGACACCTGGACAGTTGCTTTATGGAAAAAGTGGATCCTTGCTTTGGAACGTCACCCTTTAGCTCATTTCTTCTAAAAGCATTTGCATTCTTATGGGTGGGAGCCTTCTCTGAGGATCTTGCCCTCAAGCTAAGGCCTCTCTTATTATTCAAATTAAGAGCAGGCTTTGATTTACAAATGGAATAATCTCTTTAACAGCCTTCTTCCCCCCCCCCCCCCCCCCCCCCGATTTTCTGGATATAGCAACCCTCTCTCAGCTAAAGTGTATTGGTCAGGAGTACCTCACCCCACCTTTAGACTGTTATACTCTTGCTACCCTCTTCTGGAGGTTCCCTGAATCTTGGTGTGGGATATAATTCTTTTTTTTTCATTTAATAGCTAAATGTCTTTATTGATTTTTTTTATTTCTTCCTCCCTCCATCCCTCCCTGGACCCCGTTGCTCCCTCCCCCTTTCCCCCCCCCCCCATTTGTCCCAGTGCCTCCTCCCCCCTATTCCTGGAGCATCCTTTAGTGTGTATGTCAAATTTCCCTCTGGGTCTTCCTCTCTGATGAGGTGTAAGGACTCAACAGCATTACCTAGAGCTCTTTTTTGTGTTCCCCTTTAGTATAGGAACACTATTGTGGCTTTAACAGCCATTTTTTTCTCTGCGTCTTCCTACTTCAACTCTTTAAGTTCAGCATTGTATTTTTCATCATTAGATCTTACAGTTTTTGCTTCTTCCTGCCTGATTCTTTGCTCTTTTTCATAACTCTAAAGACAACTAAAAAGTAGCCATATCACATTGTCAAGACTACATTGCTTTGAAATTTCCTCCACCAAGCACTCCAGTTCAACTTCAGGCAAGCTTTCAGGATGAGGGCAAAACTTCACTAACTCTCTGCCAACACATGGCTCCATGTGTCAATCGTCCAGTTGCAAACACAGTCTCTGTTCCCCTCTGGACCATCATAACAAGCTGGGCTTCTACTGCCTGCACTTCTCACAGCATTGCTCTCTTCAGAGCTCTCATAAAAAAAGCCCATTTGGCCCCATAACCAAGATGCAAAGACTTCCCAGTACAAAGTCCCAAAGTTCTCCATATTTCTCCCAACAAACAGTTCCAAAGGCACATTAGGCACATCACAGTTTGCCATACTGCTGGATACTAACTTCTCTCAGTTTCACAAACAACTTCACGTTGTAGTACCAGCTATTCTTTTTTCTTTTCTTTTCTTTTCTTTTCTTTTCTTTTCTTTTCTTTTTTTTTTTTGTTCCATGTTCTTTTTTTTTTTCCACTCATATAAACTTAACAGGTACACCGGTCCCCTCCCTCCCTCCAACCTCCCACCACCCTGTGCCCCCTCCTCTCCCCCTTCTCTCCCCATTCCCCAGTGCCTCTCCCTCCCATCCCTGGAGCATCCTTTAATGTGCATGCCAAACTCTCCTCTGGGTCTTCCTCTCCAATGAAGTGCAAGGACCCAGTGGCATTTCCCAGAACCCTTTTCTGTGTTCCCCTTAAGCATAGGAACACTATTGTGGCTGTCAACCTCTTGCCTCCAAGGATTCTAGTGCCTTTAGAAAATGCTAGACTTTGTGGGGTCAATAGTGTGTTGGATATTGCGCAGGGCATGCAAAGTCCAATTATGATTGCTTCGGCCCTAACTTGTGTGGAGTATCTTGCATATCATTGCTCCTCCCATCCTTGTGCTCTTATAATCTTAGCGCCCCCTCTTCCACAAATCCAGTTGTTCTTAATATCACAGCAATACCCCACTACTCGGTACCAATTTTTGTAGCAGTTACTCTTAACTATTGCTGTGAGAGAGCACCCAAAGTCAATGAACTTAAGGGAGAAAGAGATGTATTTAGTTCTGGAGGGAGAAATACAGTATTCCAAGGCAGAGGCAACATGGCTGGCTGGCCAGCCGAAACTGGAGGAGGCTATGTCACTGCAGACATATTGGAGGCTGAGAACTGCAAAGGCAGTCTTCTCCTAGAGGTAGGGTAGACTAATCCACCTCAAGGCCCACCCCCTGTGACTGCCTACCTCCAGCAAGGCTCCACCTCTTAAGGTGCTATGACCTTGCCAAACACAAGAGACTATGGGGGACACATTTCAAACCATGACAGTCATTTTCAAAATCAGAGCTTCACTACAGCCAGAGGAGATGATAAACGGAAAAAAGAAACAATGATCATTAGTAAATCAAGAAGTGACAACACCTTTACTGTGTGTTGTCTTCAATCTCCTTTGTACTCCAAGAACAAAATCCAACAACATAGATACATAGCTACGATGTCCAGCCAGTTTGGAGTATTGCATTGTTGTTATAGGAACTATAAACTGAACAATGATGAGGCTGGAATAGAAAATGTCATGAACAAAAACTTGTATAAGTAAAGCTGGCAGATAAGAACCCAAAAGCTTATGGGATGAGGAGCTTCAGACAACTGTGACACCGGGAATGTGCCCAGGGAGGTCAGCCATCCGTTCTTCGAATGCAAAAGAAATAATTTAAGTAGAAACCCAAGTTTCAATGTGAAACCTTCCATTCTGCCACTGATAGGTTAATTTTTACAGTTAAACACATTGACCTAACAGTAGCCACCTGGAAGTCTAAATACCTAGAAAATCAACTCAGAGGCTCTATGTCCTTAAAGCCCTGGGGAAATGAGAGACAAAGGCAACATTTCTGCTTGGATCCCTTTGCCCCATCAGGTCAAGAAAGGAAAGCAGGACCTTTGGAAAGCCCTGCTTACCTCTCCTCCTCCCCATTTTCAGCCATGCCAGATACTGAAACAGCCTCTTTCACCCTGGAATGAGTGCGTTCCTGGCTTGTTATATTCTTCCTTCTTAGAGCTGTGGGCCCCACAGCATGGGTCCTGGGCCACTCTCTGTCTTTTGGCCCCAATACAGAATAGCTGACAATCTAGTCAATGAATAAAGAAAATATGCAAGTCACTTGGGGGAATACTGATTAGTAGAGTGGATTAAGGATGAAAAGTCATAGATGTTAATTCTTTTTCCAATGTGATTTATAAACATTTTTCTCTGTATAGTATCTTTTCATTCTTAATATCTTCTGGCACTGAAAAAATATTAACTCTGATAAAGCAAAAAAATTACAGTTTTGTATTTTGCTGTTCTTATTGTTCCCCCTGCCTTTGGTGTCATAATCAAGAACCCATTGCCAAAACCAGTGTCAAGACCTTCTCTTAGGTTCTTTCCCAAGAGGTACTGATCTTACATATAGGTCTTGATCTGTATTGAAATAAATTTTCTCT
Source organism: Typhlomys cinereus (assembly GCA_023101885.1). NCBI lineage: Eukaryota > Metazoa > Chordata > Mammalia > Rodentia > Platacanthomyidae > Typhlomys > Typhlomys cinereus. The sequence continues at coordinate 9,860,185 of JALPQD010000019.1, forward strand.
CTGATGTGGTATATGGAACTTCTTCATTCTTAGTCATGGGAATATCTGAGGCTGGGGAAACAGTGCAGCATTAAAGTGCTTGGCAAAGTAGACACCTGCAATGCCAGTCTGGAAAGACAGAGCCTGAGAATGCCCAGAGTAACCTGCCTAGCCAAGCTAATCCCATCAGTGAGCTTGGGTTTAAAAACCAGCCTCCAAACAGCAAGGCGGAAAACTACCAGAGATGTTTCCCGATGTCACCCTCTCTCCTCCATGCACATGCGCACTCATGTACGTGCACACATACAAATATGTGTGCCCCACATGCAAACACACATAAACACACGCATGTACCCCCTATACGCATCCACATGAATATGGAAAAGAGAAAGGAATATTTAGCTTCTCCAGCACTCTTTATTGACAAATATTCTATCCTTTATCATGCAGTCTTGCATTCTAATTGAAAATCAATTTGCATATAAGAACCCTAATTTTTTGAAACACCAAGGTCTCAAATAATAGACAAAAACCAACAGAAAAGCTGTGATCAGGCTAAACTGATTCTGATGGAGGCTCAGTAACCCTGTTTGGCCCAGACATGTTTACTTTTTAGATAAACTAAATAAAAACGCGTGTGAGCAGGTTCCAAAGTCAGGTTACAAGAAGGTATGAATTTCTATGCAGCATGCAATGTACTTTGAAGGAAGGTCAGTCAAGTATAAATAACTTTAATCTGGAGAAAGGAGGCAGACAGGAGCTCTGCCCTCAGTCGTGTCCTGGCTCTGGCATTGGCAAGCCAGCTGCACCCACGGTCATGTTCCTGTTCTGGGTGTGATGCTCATGATACTGGCTTTAACCTCTGCATTAAAGCTGCTTTGCACATTTGAGGTCCTGAGCTAAGAGGCCAGAGCTCAGAAGACCTTGATGACAGTACAAGCCTGGGACATGAACCACTCGCAGCTGCTCAATACTTGCTCTGCCAAGAACACTACTAAAATTTTGATTCTCATGTCTTCACTGAACATTCCTGACAATTTTGCTATTATCTTCATTTTACAAATGACCAGAGACATGAAATTGACTTGTCCAAGGATCATAGCAGAAGAGGCTGAGGCCGAGAACGAAACCCAGACAACCAGTGAACTTTGCTGCCTCTCTTCCACCAGCTGCTGAGAACCACATGAACAGTGATGTCTCAGAATAACACACGTAGAACTCACATTCAAAAAGCAGGAGCTAGAGGCTGAGGTGGTCAAGTGCTATACTAGATCCTGACCTAAAGTCTAACTCCAGAAATGGGAAGGAAGGAAAAAAAAGAAGAGAGGACGAGAGGGAAGGAAGAAGGGAGGGAGGGAGAGAAACTAAGGGGGAGGAAAGAAAGAAGAAAGAAAGAAAGAAAGAAAGAAAGAAAGAAGAAAAAGAAAAAAAAAAGAAAGAAAGAAAGAAAGAGAGAGAAGAGAAAGAGAGAGAGAAAGAAGAGAAAAAAAAAAAGAAGGAAAAGAAAGAAAACAGAAAGAAAGAAAGAGAGAGAAAGAAAGAGAGAAAGGAAGGGAAGGAGGGAGGCTAGGAGGGAGGAGGAGGAGGAGGGAGGGGGAAAGAAAGGAAAAGAAAAAGAAAGAAAGAAAAAAGAAAGAAAGAAAGAAAGAAAGAAAGAAAGAAAGAAAGAAAGAAAGAAAGGAGAAAAGAGGGAAGAAGAGGGAAAAAGGAGAAGGGAGAGGGAAAAAGAAAAAGAACTGTGAGGGGAGATGAAAACTTTCTCTCTCACTTGTGCATAGAATCTATAGCAATATCTTCATATACTACTAGTACTACATTCCCTTGGATATGAGAAGAGCAAACACCTTCACAGATGCCAGGAGCTATGGCTAACAACCAGTTGCACAGGGCTTATACCCCCAACTTCAACTCACCTGATTCCATGTTTGACTACTGCCAGGGAGGCTCCATGCAGTCACAGTGAATGCAGTGACACTGAGACCTAACCTAGGCAGGCCCAAAGGCAGCAGGAAGTACAACTGGGCCCACACTAGGCCCAAACAGATTCCTTAGATCCCTGCCCTTAAAAAAAAAAAAAAAAAAAAAAACAACAAAGATGACATAATTGCAAGATAATTAGGATAAAATGAAAACCTTGATTAAACCCCAACCATAAGGCCTCTGAGTGCCAACTACAATAATCACTCCTCTAAGAACACAAGACTGCTTCCTTAGTAGAAGGTAAGGAAGAAGACTTCTCCCATTTCTCTTCTCTCCCTGTTTCCTAGAAGCTTCATTCAGCCATGATCTAGTCCTACCCCCTTGAAAGTTCTAAATTATGGAATTACTTCCAGCACAGGATTCAAAGAAACTTACCTAATCTCATGGCCTAGAGCCACACAAAGCTAGGAGGTGAGTGGGAGGTCAAAGCCATTTGCCACCATTGAACTAATAACACCTTGGTGATAAGAACTGCAGTTTCTCAGTGTATATGGAGTCTCCCATGACCATAAAACAAAGACTGGCTTCTCTCTTTCTTCATGAAAATGGCATGGTGGGAAAGACTGCAAATCCAGGTGAGATACTCTGAGAGATTGAATTGAACTTGGCTTTTCTATCGCTCCAGCCTCAACTTTCCCCTCAGCAAGAGGAAGACCATTGCCACCGGTCTTCCTGTATCCAGGTAAAAAAGAAATTACTTGGAAGCTGTTATTCACGGCATGAAAGCTGACTGTCACTGCTTTTCATTAAACAAAGATGAATAGAACATTCACTGGCCCCGATATAGACATCAATGTAGTAGATGCTCAGACGTAAAAAGTCTGAGCTGGGGCTGGGTGAATGATTCAGGGATTAAAGCCTTTGTCTCTCAAGCAAAAGGACTTGAGTCTGTATCCCGGGTCTCATGTAAAAATGTGAGGCAGAAATGAAAGCAGCCTGTACTTTTGTCTGAGAGCAAATAATGAGATAAAGGAATCCATGATAATTCCCAGTGCACCTTTGAGCCTCCACAGACATATATACTCAAGTGCCATCTTATACAAACACACACACACAACACACGCGCACACACACACACAAAACACACGCGCACACACACACAACACACGCACAAACACACACAATACACGCGCGCGCACACACACACAACACACGCACACACACACACACAACACGTGCACACACACACAACACACGCGTGCACACACACACACACACACAAAGAAATCATTAGCTTTGGAGGCTGATTTCACTTTCGATTCAGGCCACTCTCCTCACTCACCATATCTGTCCCTGACCACCTGCTTCTCCCTGCTGTGTCTTCAGGAAAACACAGACAGGGCCTTGCTGATGTACTATATTTCTCTACTTCAGGAGACAGCATGAGTTTTTCCCAGTGGATGAGTTTCATTCTTTTAACATGATGAATTGGAGGTGAGCATTCACCATTTTTTCAGACATGTTATGTCCTTTCCTCCACTTTCTGTGATAACGGTGTCTGTCTTCCAGCTGAACTAACAGCAGCAAGGTCTAAGATTACCATCTATCCACTCCACATTGCCCATCCTGAATTCCTCCTTTCTTTTCATGAAATCATCTAATTATGTCTAAATAGAAGACTGGGAAGAAGGATGAGGAGAAGGAAGAGGAGAAGATAGAGGAAAAGGGGGGAAGAAGAAGGAAGCATGGGGCTGGAGAGGTGGCTCAGGGGTTAAGCCTCTGCCTTGCAGGCAGAAGATCCTGAGTTCGGATCCTAGACCCCGCGTATAGACGCCGGGCGGAAGCGGGGGCGGCCTGCGTTTCTGGTCCTGGTAGGGCGGAGCCTGTGAATCCCAGGGCAGAGTAAACAAGGAGGAGGTGGAGGCGTCCAAGGTGGTTCCCGAATTCACCTGTGGTTCTACACACACACACACACACACACACACACACACACACACACACACACACAATTGAATAAATGAAAAAAAAAAAAGGAGAAAGGAGAAAGGAGAAATACAAGAAGGAAAAAACTGATAGAGAAAAGAACGGGTCATATTCATTGTCTACTCTGCATCCACTTGATGCTTTAATTTCTCAATTAATCCTCCCAGGACTTGACAGCCTGTGTAATACAGTCTTCATATTCCTAATGAGGAAATGGATTCTCAAAGAAGCTGGGTTTCCACTGTGAATAGTACCTGAGCCGAAATCTGTAATTAGACATATGATTTTGAAGACTGTCGTCATCATTGTCTGACTTTGGACATGACTGCAGACAGCAGTAGTACGCGAGAGGCACAGCGCCTGCTATCCAGCAGGTTCACAACACATTCTTTTTTCCTTTCCCTGGAAGATACTGGTTTTGGCATTGTTTTTAAGATGCTAGACCTAGGGTTTCAGGGCCAAATTCTTTCCAACATCTTTCTGGGAGCTCAGAACTCGAGAGGAGATGGAAGGTGAGGTTTACAGCCCCCAGGTTTAGTAAGAGGTGGTTCCCACTTTTCCCTTCAGGACAGAGTGCCCTTTGTTTACTGTGTTGCTGAATCCTACCTGATAATTAGCATTGGCAGCTTCATATTGAGCTTTTGTTTTCATAATTCACTTAGCTGGGATGACATAATAAAAGGAATATTGATTTAATCCCAACACCTCTTGGCTAAAAGCCCACATCAACCAATAAAGAAGAATTGCTAATTGCAGGGTGTGCTTACTCAGCCAGTGCATCTGAGTAGACCTTGCAGATAGCAGTAGAGGAGACTGCTCAGGAAATACGTTGTCTCGGGGATTCTATCCTCCAGTGAGGCGTTAGCCTCTCTATGAAATAGGGAAGAAGAACAAGCAGGGCCACTAGGGTGGAGTCCAGGAAGGAAACTCCTTCCCAGGCCTGTTGACAGATTTGGTATCATACGAATTGTTCTTTGCTTAGACACAGCTTTGATATTTATTGGTTCAAATTGCTTGGCTGACTCTGTCTTGCATAAGTCTTTATGGTTCACTTTAACTTTGGCATTCTGGAAAGCCACAGTGACGGTAGTAATGACTAGGTTTTACCTCAGATCAAAATGGAAAGGGAGTAGGGAGAGGGGGTCTTTGATAATTATAGAGGGGTAATGTATATTTTTGTGTAATCTGAAAAGGCGATTTATGAGGCTGATAAGAGTGAAAACTGTGAGTGGAGCCACCATGGATTAACTAACCCAGAGCTTTCTCTACAGGAAATGGAGGCGGAGAGGGTATTTGCTAGATGAGTGCTTTTTCCTAAACCATCTTTTGTTCACTTATTTTCTCAAATGACTGAGATAAGGCATAATGATATTGGTCCTTCTTTGATTACTTTTTATAAGGATTCCTGGTCCCATGGGGTGGAGAGCCAGTGGAGGGATTTGTATAATTGAGCCCAGAAAGGAGAGTGGGATGGGGGAATGGAACCTTCCACTCTCCAGTCCTAATCTATCTCTAGATCCTAAGTATAGTCCTGCTGGGTTAGCTAAGCTTGGCCAGAGCAGGCACTCTTGGTTCCACATGAACTTTTTGGAAATCTGAGCTAGAGAAAAACTAGAGTGATAGAAATAGAGTTTAGGGGGACAATCTGTGGATGTGGAGAAGACCGAGGTATGGATAGAAATATAAACAGTAAAAACTGTGCTCACGAGGTCTCAGGAAAATGAGGACTCTATCAAGAGCCGAACTAGAGGTTGTATGTGTTGTATCTTGGCAAAGAATTTCACACCATTCTCTCTCCCTGCCCTGAAATTTAATTAGACTTAATTCAAAAGAAATGGACTAAAATTTTAAGACAGCATAACATCAAGACCTGTGGCATTGTTATTGATTACTATTCTTAAAACTACAGTGACAGAGAGCAGAAAGATTGGAAAACTCTTCAGTTTGATGAAGAAAGGAGTCAGCTGAGTTTAAAGATGTGGACAAGTTGATATGGACTTCTTCCACACAAGGTTCATATGCTGGCTTATAATCTCCGAAGAAAACAGAATGGGAAGGGCACTGAGGTCTTTACTAAGATGGAGAGAAGATTATGAGGTAATAACTTCACTCATTTCATTGCTCTTTTTTTTCTATGTAATCTTCATATCCTCCTCTCCAGGATCCTTCAGATAATCACTACACCAAAGAACACAAACTTCTAGTGATGAGAAGGTATTGACCAGAAACGTGCATAGTCTTTCTCTTCATACAGTTCCAGTCAGCAAATAACATATCATGGGGTCTCCACCATTATGATCTCTCTGGATCATAATGACATACGTCAAGTGTCTTAAGATCTAGGCCCTTCAACCACTGTTTATTCTGACTTTGGCTCAGAAACAATCTCTCAATGATTGCTCCTCTAATACTAGGAACAAAGTTTAAATGAAGAGAGAGGGGCTGGAGAGGTGGCTCAGGGGTTAAGCCTCTGCCTTGCAGGCGGAAGGTCCTGAGTTCGGATCCTAGACCCCACGTATAGACACCAGGCAGAAGCGGGGGCGGCCTGCGTTTCTGGTCCTGGTAGGGCAGAGCCTGTGAATCCCGGGGCGGAGTAAACGAGGAGGAGGTGGAGGCGTCCATGGTGGTTCCTGAATTCGTCCGTGGTTCTACACACACACATATACATACTCACACATACATAAACGCGCATACCACACACACACAATTGAATAAATAATAAAAAATTTAAAAAAATTTAAATGACGAGAGAAATATTTTCTCCAAAAGCGTCATTAAAAGTCCCAAGTGGTGACATTTTGGAAAGTCAGGTATGTATTCAATAATTGCTGCTCATTGTCTTTAACCACATTGATGTAGAAATCAGTCTCTGCTCTACCAGTTTTAATTGGCTCTAGTGAAATATCCTCACCATCTCCAGAAATCCCAGAAACACCAAGGTATACTGAAGTACCAAAATACCTAGATTGGTACCTGGTACCTCTTCCTGATACAACGCTTAAAATTTGGCATCTTCTAACCTTTTCTTTGCATGCATGCATACGTGTGTGCGTGTGTGTGTGTGTGTGTGTGTGTGTGTGTGTTGTGCATGTAGGTAGGTATACATGTGTGTGAGCATGTGTACAAAAGGTACTTAAGTGTGTGTACCTGTGGAGGCCCAGAAATCATCCTGGATTGCTCTATCTTCCTATTCATTGTTTTGCACTGAGGTTTCCCAGGCTCCTTCTTCAGGGCTAGAATTACAGGCAGCCTCCATATCTGCCCAGTATTTTTATGTGGACTCTGGAGATCTAAACTCAGATGCTTTTGTTTACAATCAAAGACTTTAACCCTGAGCCATCTATCTCTCTATCCCTTCCCCCATTCTCCCAATTTTCACAGCACCCATTAAAAAAAAAAAAAAAAATTATCTTCCTCTGTAGATGAGGAAAGTAAGGCACAGGAATATAAAAATAACTTGATTAGGATAGACAAGTGGTGGGACTAGGATTTATGTGTGGGTCCCTTGGAGACAAGGGATTGACAGCCACAATAGTGTTCCTATGCTTAAAGGGAACACAGGAAATGGTTCTGGGAAATGCCCCTGGGTCCTTGCACCTCATCAGAGAGGAGGACCCAGAGGAGAGTTTGGCATGCTCATTAAAGGATGCTCCCGGGATGGGAGGGGGAGGCACTGGGGGATGAGGGGAAGGGGGGTGGAGGGCACAGGGGGATGGGGGGTTGGAGGGGGGACTGTTAAGTTTGTATGAGTGGAAATAAAAAAAAGGATTTATGTGTGGGTCAATGCTGGTTCAAGTTAACAGACACCAACCTCCTGTCACCTAAGGTTTCTTAGGTTTCTTTGATAGGCTTTTGTCAGAGTGGGATGCTGTGGAATAATTAAGTTGGAATTTAGAAGAAATGGGGGGAAAAGTCTTGAAAATTATGGTAAACTCAATTCATTTGTGTTTTATCATGCAGGTACAAGTAGCCTTATAAGTTACCTGGCTGGAGAAAGAAGTGGTGAAACAGGAAGTTGTGGTTTCTTCATGGGTCAGCAGGGGTCTGAGGCCTGCTTCTCCATCCAGTTTTGCAGGTCCTGGGAAACTGTTGATATGGCACTGGACAGACAGAGATGTATCAGATCTAAAGCACTGCCCTGGGGCAAAAGTAAAAAAAAAAAAACAGCTAAGCACTTAAGCCTACTTTTAAAATTACAGTGTTTTCTATCATCTGTAAGTGAAATATTATAGGCATGTAAACATTCTCTAGAAGAAAGAACAAAAGGTCTCATATTCTAGGAGCAAAAAGAATTTTTTTAGTTATATATTCATTATTATAATGTGAATAAAAATGAAAAATGCCACAGCAACAATCTCTGTACCTTGAGGCTCTTCATTATGAACGTCTTTCACATGATACCTGAACTGTTGTATCTACTTCATGATGTTAGATTCACAGGCTAAATTAATACAGTCAGAACATATGCTACCCATTATCCCCTGCGGCCGTAAGACAAAGGACTTGTCCTCAGGAAGGGAAGCATGGTGTTGTTGGTTGATGAAAATCGCTATGCCAAGGCCCAGAATGGCAGCAGGGTGTTATTGAGAGCTGCACAGGCAGGCTAGGCAAGCCCCAGCAGCAGCCTTGCATAGCACAGTGCAGTTTTCCTAAGGGTCTTACAAAGGAAAGATTGAAGCAGATGATATGATCGACCCTGGCAGAAATGGGATGTTGGATTGGAAAGGGACAAAAGCACAGAGCAAAAGAGCCTGAAGGCTGCTGCGTGGATCCAGGGAAGGGGAACAAAGGCTTGGGCTAAGAAGGGCACAAAAGGGAGGAAATTCACTGATGTGAGCATGGTCTCCTTAGTTCACACTTAGTTCACTTTCAGACACATTATCCAGTTGATTTCTGAGTTAATGCCATAAAGAAAGGTCTATTATCCTTCATTTGCTAATAAGGAAGTTCAAGTTAATAAGGGTTAAGAGATAGGCCAAGGGCTGGGTTTCAAATCCACATCACTTTATGCCAGTTTTAGGTCCTTGTAATTGAATGCTGAGGTCACTACTGTGTACAAAAAAAAGAAAAAGGAAAACAGAACACACTTCCCACTGTAAAAAAATCTTCCACAATTTAGTGTAAGTTTAATAGAGGTTACAGAAATATATCTTACTTACTAAGAAGTTACCAGGACAAAAAAAATACCTAGTGTTACTTTGTTAACTGAGATTACTAATATCTCCCCAATCCTTCTCCAGATTTCTATATGGGTGGGTGGTTGAGATCTGAATACTGGTTCTTATTTTTGCATGGAAAATATTTCACTAGTTGAACCATATACTCAGCCCTGTAGTTCTTTTTTGAAATGAGATTTACAAATAGTGATATTACTAATATTAATGAGAAAATTTTGGCATTGGATGTCACTCTTAGGTATAGATGTGTCACTCTTTCAGTCTTTTTGTATATTTTAAGTTGTTTATAACACCAGAGAGAAAGTGAAATAGGAAATCAGGGTTAAGATTGTATAGTAGTGAAAACTGGCGAACTGAGGGGTCTGGGTCTATCCTTCTTGGTTGTGATTGAAAACTTTGTGTTGCCAGGTCTTCCTGTTTCTATGTGAAGTGTTCTGATATTGTTACCGATCAGGGGATAATTTCTGCCAGATATTCAAGCCTATATGCAAATAATTCCATAGGTGGACCCTATCAGGTGCCACTCCTGCCATAGAATAAACTGATTGAGAACGTGAACTTTTTTTTTTTTTAATTTTATTATTCAACTGTGCGCATGTGCGTGTGTATGTGCGCGCGCGCGCGCGCGCGCGCGTGTGTGTGTGTGTGTGTGTGTGTGTGTGTGTAGAACCACGGACAAATTGGCGAACCACCATGGACCGCCTTCACCTCCTTCTGCCCAGGGATTCACAGGCTCCGCCCTACCAGGACCAGAAGCTCAGGCCGTCCCCGCTTCCGCCTGGCGTCTACACGTGGGATCCGAACTCAGGACCTTCCGCCTGCAAGGCGGAGGTTTAACCCCTGAGCCACCTCTCCAGCCCAAGAGAACGTGAACTTTCTGATCACCCAGTCTTCCATCCCCACCCCCTCTTTGGGCAGGCATCTCATCTCACAGAGCTGCTTTGTCTTCAACCACAAAAACAGAAAACAATAAAGCCTGTGGGAATGGATTGAAGGAAGCTTAATTGTGACCTTACCAGCTCAGCATAGCACCTGACACCGAATCAGTACTTGAGAAACCACAGCTATCATTGTAACCAGTTTTCTGGAACGTACTAGAGAAGGAATTAAAGCAACTTCAAACTCTTTTGCTCAGAGTGGACCCTATGTTGGTCTTTCTGTGTAAACAAGGTCATTGTTGCTTTTCTCCAGATTCTCCTGCTGCTTGGAGGATCTTAAAGAAAACTTACTTCCTAGAAAGCAAGTTCAGGGCCCAGAAAGTGTGCAGCAATTGGCCAATGGAATGGGGATCCCAGGAGCAAAGCAACACTGTATGCACAATCATTTTCAGCAGGCTTTCCCAATGTTTTCTGGACATCTAGCTGAGTGACCATCAAGCAACAGGTTATCCAAGGCTATCTCTTCCCTACGTAGAATTTATATCATTTTATTGAAATGTATTTCTAATGCTTTCAATTTTATTACTTTCTTTTGATCTGTCTTATGAGTCTGATTTCACGATTTTGATAAAACTACTTTCGTACATAGTGCAAATGTATTAGACTGCTCCTCATGAAATTTTAATGAAATCATATTATATCATGAAACCAACATTATCTACTCCCTGTTTGAGTCACTGATCACTCTTTTTGTTTTATTTTTTCATTTTCCATATGTATGTGTGTGTTGTGTGCAGATGTGTGTATGTATGCACATTCATATTTTTATATGTAGATATATGAATGTATGCATGTAGGCCTGAGATTGATGTTAAAAAAGTCATCCTCAATCACTCTTCCATTTTACTTCATTTTCTCAACGAAATAGATAAAAGATATATATCTCATTTCTATTTTCAGTGTAGGTTGACTTATCAAAAATGATGCCAAAAGGTTTTTATAGTTCATTTTAGATTTTTTTAATATTTGCTTATGTATAAAGTAAGATACCATTAAGATAGAACCCATGCTCAAACACAGGTTTATGTTACAGTTTAGTTTATATTTATGTAAATGTGAAAGTAATTTTACATTGTATTTTAAGAATAGTATACATAAAATAAAGTTTCGTGGTGTAGAATTTTCCACTCCCAGTATCCCACTGACACCAGAAAGTCTCAGATTTTGGAGCATTTGGAGTTTCAGACTAGGACTAATTCAAGTGTGATGAAACATAGCAGGTGATGCATGGTAACTGCACATCTTAAGGTGAGCACGAGTTTGCATGTCCAAGACATTTCAGTGACCACTGTTGCTGGTATATTTAATCTAAGGTGCGGGAGTTTCTGGTTAATTTTATTTTTTTCTCTAAAAAGTTTAGAAATTAGAATTTTTATGCCAAATATTCTTGTTTACAAATCAGCAACTCTTTTAGATTAAAATTAACATAAAATAATGTGTAAATCAAAATAAACACTGTACGGTGTAAGGCATTCGTGCGTGACTTCTGGCTTATTTTGTAACAATTCATCTATAGTGAAATACCACTGCATTGTTGAAATACCATTGCATTCCATGTTAAGAATCTAGATACCTATCTCACTTAAAACTTTTCTGTTAGTTAAGTTCTTTATTACTTTCAAGACCTCAGAGTCCTTCTTTCTTTTTTGCGATTTCTGTTAGTTAAGTCTTTACTACTTTGAAAACCTTGGAGTCTCTATTTGTGAAAATGCATTAGACAAAGTTTCTGATTATAAAAGCTAAAAGGAAAGTGGCATTTTTCCTGTGTTTTAGGCAGAATGTACAATACTGAGGATTTTCAGAGACAAGATGGTAGTTCCCGCCAAAACAGTCAGGACACACTTTTTTTTTTTACCTTATCAGGCCACTTCTAGGAATGTCTGTTAATCATGTGCATGTGTGAAATTAAGTATATGTGAAATCACTTATTTTGGCATTGTTTATATTGGCAGAAGATCAAAAACGACTGACTGTCTATCAACAGGGACTGCATTAAACATTTATAAGAGAAATAAGATGAGTCAGGTTGGATCCTTGTTGGGTATTTGTATCACAATGAAAGAAGGGGAAATAATATAAAACAAGCATGTTCTTTATCAGGCAATGTCCCAGTAAAAAGACAAAAACAAGTTCTTTGACTACAACATTTATCTGTAAGATGAAGAATTCTGTCATGGCCAATTTCAAGTTACTAAAATGAGATGAACTTGGATTTGAGAAGAGATTAATCTCTACTGACTCTAACGCATGTATTATGTATGACTCTAATTACCTTATAAAATTTCCATATTATATGGAAAAAGATAAAATGCAGAATAGTGATGTGCGTACTGTGATACCATTTATTTAGTTAAAATAGGAGGATAAAGAATATACACTTGAGTATCCAGGCTTCTTGTGATGATACATCTTCACTGTCAACTGGAGAATATTCAGAATTATCTAGCAAACAGCTCTGTATAAATCTGTAAGGCTGCTTCCAGAGAGATGTTTAACTGATGAGAGACACTTACCTTGAAGGTAGACAACACATTTCCTAGGTATGGGATGCTGGATTGAGTAAAAGGGTAACAGAGAAAACCGCAGAACCAGCAGTACCGCTGCTCTGCTTCCTGATCTGCTTGGATCCAAGTGAGCAACTTGAGTTCTTGTTTTTGTGCCTTTACCCTCAAACTGTGAGCCAAAAGAAATCTTTCCTTCTTTAATTAGTTTTAGAAAATCAATGCAAGAAATGGGATCATTTCCAGGATGGGCCTGTGGTTCTTAGCCTTTCAGAACTAATATCTGAAAGGAATGTGGACAAGATTGAAGATCTGAGGGGAAACCCTTGAGAGCTGCAAAGAGAGACTCAGAAGACCATTCTGGTGGACGCCGAGAAGACCAAGGTGTAGATAGAAACGTAGACACTAAAACTGTTCATGAGTCTTCTGAGAGAAACAAAGACTATTTCAAGAACTGAGCCAGAGTGTCCACTCTCACCACTTCTATTCAATATTGTACTTGAAGTCTTAGCTGAAGCCATAAGACAAGAAAGGGACATAAAAGGGATTCAAATCGGCAAGGAAGAAGTCAAACTATCCCTATTTGCAGATGACATGGTCTTATACCTGGGGGATCCCAAAAACTCCACCAAGAAGCTCCTGGAACTAATTGAGAAGTTCAGCAGGGTGGCAGGATACAAAATAAATGTGCAAAAATCAGAGGCCTTCCTATATGCTCAGAATGAAAGAAGTGAAAAAGCCCTGATAGAAACAATCCCATTTACTGTAGCCCCTAAAAAAATGAAATACCTTGATATAAACCTAACCAAGGAGGTAAAAGACCTTTACAATGAAAACTTTAAAACCCTAAAGAAAGAAATTGCTGAAGACATCAGAAGGTGGAAAGACCTCCCATGCTCCTGGATTGGCAGAATCAACATCGTAAAAATGACCATCCTACAAAGGCAATATACAAATTCAATGCTATACCAATTAAAATCCCAAAGCAATTCTTTAAAGAAGTTGACCAAACAATCTCAAAATTCATATGGAGGCACAAAAGACCCAGGATAGCAAAGACAATCCTGAGTAACAAAAACACTGCTGGAGGTATCACCATACCGAACCTTAGTCAATACTACAAATCCATAGTTATAAAAACAGCCTGGTACTGGCTCCAAAATAGACACACAGATCAATGGATAAGGGTTGAGGACCCAGATATAAGCCCATACAACTATAGCCATTTGATCTTCGACAAAGGGGCCCAAAGAATCCAATGGAAAAAGAACAGCATCTTCAACAAATGGTACTGGCAAAACTGGATCTCCACATGCAGAAGATTAAAGCTGGACCCGTACTTGTCACCATGTACAAGACTTAATTCCAAATGGATCAAGGACCTTGATATCAGGCCAGAGACTATAAAAATCATAACTGAAGGGATAGGGAACTCCCTCGAGCTGATTGGGCTAGGCCAAGATTTCCTAAACAGACATCCAATGGCACAGTCACTGCTACCAACTCTCAACAGTTGGGATCTTGTGAAATTAAAGAGCTTCTGCTCAGATAAAGAGATTGTAACTTGAGCTCAAAGGCAACCCACAGAATGGGAGAAAATCTTCACTAACCACAGATCTGATAGAGCTCTACTGTCCAGAGTGCACAAAGAACTTAGAAAATTAAACACCAAGGAAACCAATGGCCCAATTAAAAAATGGGCCCTGGAACTTAAAAGAAATTTTACCAGAGATGAAATTAAAATGTCTAACAAATATCTTAAAAAATGCTCCACTTCTTTAGCCATCAGGGAAATGCAAATCAAAACTTCCCTGAGATATCATCTCACCCTGGTCAGGATGGCAAAAATCCACAATACAAACAACAACAATGTGCTGGAGAGGATGTGGAGAGAGGGGAACTCTGCCTACATTGCTGGTGGGAATGCAGGCTCATACAGCCACTCTGGCGAGCCGTCTGGAGATTCTTAAAGAAATTAAAGATTGAAATGCCATATGACCCTGCTATTCCACTTTTGGGAATAACCCCCCATGCAGCAGAGGTTCGCCTCGATAGCACAAGCACGACCATGTTCATAGCAGCACTGTTTACAATAGAAAGTCATGGAATCAACCTAAATGTCCAACAGTTGATGAGTGGATAAGGAAACTGTGGTACATCTATACAATGGAGTACTACTCAGCCATCAAAAATGATGAATTACTGGAATTTGCTGGGAAATGCATGTCATTAGAAACAATTATATTAAGTGAAGTATCCCAAACCCAAAAAGTTAAACGCCGTATGTACTCACTAATAGGTGGCTCCTAGTACCAAACTCACCCAGCCCACATTGAGACACTCAAGGGCAAACCTATGTAATACGGTAATTGCAAGGATTGTGAACAGGAGGGATGGGGTTGGAGGGCCACACCAGACACAAGTAGAGAGGGGACCATGTTACAGCAGAGAAAATCGGCCTCCAAGGAATGCAAGTAAGTAATGTGACACCTGGTTAATTTCACAGATGTTAGTTCCTGATCATGTACAACTGAGGGGGTATGATCTCACCAGAAGGGGAGGGCATATAGTCTGGCAAATGAAAAGTGATCATTTTGCAAATGGGTGACTGATCCCTCCCTCACCGAGGTTTCCTGCTTTTTATTACATCTACCCTTGAATGTGCTATTATAACAAGACTCCAGTTTAACAGTTTTTTGTCTCTGACCAGGGGGTGACATACAGTGCCCATCAGGATGGAGTGAAGGGCATTGCAGGAGCAGCAAAACTGCAAAAGAAAATCAACAAACCACAATCCAGAACTTCAGAGACTCTATATCATCCACATAGAACTAAGCCAGCCTAATCTCCCCCCATCCTGAAGCTCAGGGATATATGCGGAAGAGGGGGCGGTAAGATTGTAAGAGCAAAAGGATGGGGGGAGCAATGATTTGAAGAGTCTCCACACTAGTTAGGGCTGAAGCAATCATAATAGGACTTTGCATGCCCTGCGCCATGTCCATCACACTATTGACCTCACAAAATCTAACATCGGCTAAAGGCACCAAGATCCTTGGAGGCAAGGGATTAATGGCCACATGTAGTGTTCCTATGCTTAAGGGGAACACGAGAAAGGGTTCAGGGAAATGCCACTGGGTCCTTATATGTCATCGGAAAGGAGGACCAAGAAGAGAGTTAGGCATACACAATAAAGGACTCTCTGGGAATTGTGAGGGAGGCACTGGGAGATGGGGAGGAAGAGAGGGGGAACAGGGGGTTCGGGGGGAGGAGGAAGGGGGAGGGAACTGGTCTACCTATTAAGTTTGTATGAGCAGAAATAATAATAAAAAATGTTTAAAAGAAAAAAAAGAACTGAGCCAGAGGTCATTCATGCTTCATTCTGGCAAAGAATGTGACAAACTTCTCTCCCTATCCTGAAAATTTGAGGCTTAATTTAAAAGAAATGGACTAAAGTTTTGAGACAGTGTAACATCCACACTGTGACATAGTTATTGTTCACAGCTATTAGATTTACAGTGGCAGAGAGCAGAAAGATTGGAAAAGTCTTCAATTTGGTGAGAAAAAGGAATCCAACAGAGTTTAAAGTTGCAGGTAAGATGATATGGACAAAGCATCTGTAATTGTTAAAAATATTAGACCCATTAAGGAGAAATCACAGACTTTGCATTGAGAAAACAAACAAGGTTTTCTAAGAGCAAAACTCTGCCTATCGATAACTCCTCCTGGTTTAAAAGAAAAATAGCATTCATTTGAAAGGAGAGAGCTTGGATTAAACATCCAACTGTATGAATTCCCTGATCCTAAATGTCCAAGTATCATTTTTCCTAGAAGCCATTGCACCTGTGAAAAGAGAGTAGGCTGCATCTTGAGCTGGCAGAAAAACTTGGCACCCATTCACATGATGCATTTCAGGAAAAATGTAAGAGTTAAGTAGACCCAGAGCCTTGATCAAGGTTCCAGAGATTCTTTGCACTGAGGACCAGAGAGGCCACTGCATGAAACCTTGAAGATAAAGCCGGTTACAATGCAGACCCCAGAATAATGGTTGTGACATAAACGTAAGATTCTTCCTAAGGAAAGCTCCAGCCACTGTCTGAGAGGCTGCATGTGGTGCTGGCAACTGAGATTGAAGGGCAGGGCTGTCCAACTCTGCTGAGGCCTAGATGGTATCATCACAATTCCCAGATGCTAAGTATGGCGCTGCAGTGTTCAGTGTTTGCCTTGCTGGATTTTTGCATTTCTTCAGTCAGGTTTTAACTTGCCATTTCCTCATTCCTTCCTTTAGAATGTAATGTTTGCTCAGTGAAACTGTATATTAAAAGTAAACTTTTTTTTTAAATTTTGCAACTGGTCAGCTAAAAGTTTGCCTTCAGTCTCATTGGAGACTTTGAACTTAGACTTCTGAACAACATTGGAACTGTTGCTACTAAAAGCCTTATGAGATAATTGAGTCCTTGAGGAATGGGTATGGGATTCTGTGGTTTAAAAGTGATATGTTTGTGTATAAAACTGACAACTTGACTGAATTTAGGGTCACCTATAAGACACACCTCTAGCATGCATGTCTGTGAAAGCAGTTACAGTGGATTTTAACAGAAGAGTGAGACTCACTTTGATTATGGGTAATATTATGCCAGGAAATGAAGTCCTGGATGAATAAAACAGAAATAGGAAAAAGCCAGCAGAGCACTGTCATTTCCCTTTCCACTGAGATGTGAAAAACAACCCTACGTTCCACGCTGTACCTTCTTCGCCATGTGTCTTCAGACCATGAGCCACCACTGCACAGAGTGGGACCCAGGAAGTTCTTTGACTTTGACGCATCTATGAGGAAGATAAAACTCAATAGGCCACACTTGAAAAAAATTCATGAAAATAGGAGGGAGACTGGTAGGGAAGAAAAATGTGTTGTAATGGGAAAGGGAATGGGAACTGAGGTATGACAATATCATAAATTCACTGTATTCATGTATGAAACTCCAAAATAAAAAATGAAAAAAAAATGAGCTCAAATAAATTTCTCTCCCATAAGTTGATTCCTTTTTTATGTGGATACAAGCATGTGTGTGTGTGTACAAAGAGCATTTGAGTGTATGTGCCTGTAAAGAGACCTAAAGGTGACATCTGGAATCATCCCAGATTGCTCTACCTCTTAATTGTTTTGCGTGGAGTTTTCTTCACCTCTAGGGTTGGAATTACAAGCCACTGCCATATCTGCTTGGTATTATCTGGTCTGGGGTCTGAACTCAGATCCTTTTGCTTACAAGGCAAAGGCTTTCACCCCTAAGCCATCTCCTCAACCACTAAAGTTGTTAGTTTTTTTTTTAAGGTGTTTGCTCTAGCAATGAAAAAAATTACCAGTATTCTTTTGGTGGCACATATTTTTCTTGCAAAATACACACCTATGCATAGATATGTATGCATAGACACAGTGAAAGTCATTAATGTCATAGTTGATAGCAAGAACTGATACAGTAGATAGAAACCAAATAGTAGATAGAAACTCTACTTTTATTCTGTTTATGTACGCCCTATCAATTATAGATGATAAAATGTCTTCCACATCTAGAAGATTAAGTGAAAACATTATGGACCACCTGGGAGATTCACTGGATATGTGTGCTCTGACTTCTGGAAAGATTCCGATCTCATGTTTTTGGCATAGAGCAACAAAGATATGTTCTTGATAAGTTTCTCAAGCAAGTCTCAAGTTTAGGCAACTTGAGTTGTCAGTCCCGCAAGGACTGGAAGCCAGGTCCCAAAGAAAGAAGGATTGTCCCAGAGGAAGTAGCGAACCACGGGTAAAATCAGTTCTAGCTTCAGGCTTCACACCCTGCACCCTGGACACTTCCCTGTTTCTCAGCATCAGGATCTGGGATCCGCCCGAGAAGCAACACTGACCCCGCAGAGTGGACGTGTCCTGCCAAGCCATAGAGAGGGGAATTCTGTCCAACACGCGCTTGCAGGAGCTCTTTCCCATTGTGCCTTGTTTCCTGATCTCTAGACACAAACTTACTTAAATGACAAGGTACTTCGTTCTCAGGCAGAGAGGCAGCCGGGACAACCCCTCCAGTGAGCAGAACAAGAGATTCCTTCCGGTTAGCACCGCATGCTCTGTGTCATGTTTCCTCCCCATATTCGTTGCCTGCTGCTCTCCCACAAGCACTAGAGGGCTAGGTGTGGAAGGAGCAAACTGGAAAAGGAGCAAGGACCATCACCTGCCCTCCCCCGCCGCCCTTCTCAGGGCTTTGCGATTGACACCTGATCTGTTTGGCTGCCATTCAGCCCCTCTGTGTCACTATTCCTGCCTTTCACATGTAATTAACTATGTTTTCAAAAGTGGCGAAATCATGCCTCCACATAAAACAACAAACTTAGTTCCGAGACAAATTGAATCAAGTTCTTGAGGCACTTTTTTCACTTTAATTAACACAAGGATTGGCATGTAGCATAGGTGCAAATCTCTGTGCATTCTGTGACCACAGACAGGGATGCAATAGAATGCACACCCCGAATTATGTCTTTAAGTGTTCATTGGAGACACTTGTAATCATGTTTTATTACTGGTCTCCTCCCCAGCATAATGAACTTTGATGAAATAATGAAGCAACTCTGGCGCCTGAGCAGTCAGGCTGGCGGCCTTACCAGCTAAGACCTCCCCTGAGTACAACAGCCAAGTGGGGCGCCAACCTCCAGTGGCAGTGGGGTGGAAAAGCTGGCACCCAGCCATCTGCTCCCCACTGCCTGACTGTTAGGCCTGACCCTCTCAGTCACAGAGATGCCACAGCCAACTGGAATGGGGAATAGGCCAGGAAGTCTTGGGGGATCTGGAAACATATAAGAGGCAGACAAAAATGGGAGAGATGTCTCCTGCCACCCAGTTCTGTTCAGATGGGAAAACTGAGGACCCTTAGACTCTATCCTGGAGATCAGTTTGTCCTATTGGCAATGCTGTATTGCTCAAATTATTTTGAAGATGTTGAGCTAGATGTTGTGTTAAGCAGTCAGAGATGGCAGGAAGCTCAAAATCCTTGCCAGGTGAAGGCTGGAATTGCTCCTTGTAAATCTGAGTGTGGGGTGTGGATCAGAAGCATTGGAATCACTCTGCATCAGTTTTTTTTTTTAGTACACTTTCCAATATAGGAAATACTGCTATGTCCTCTAAGAAAAGTTCAGCACATGCATAGATTCTGGTTCCCATTATTAGATATGATGATGACTTTCTGCAAAAGACAGGGTAATAATATCTCTGCTGTGAGCCACTGAAGCTCAGGTGCTGTGCCCTTCAAGGTGTTGCTAAGATTCCCATTCTGAAGTTGAGACAACTGAGGTCACAGAACCACTAGTCATTCCAATTCCATTTCTTCGTAAGCAGTCCTTCCTTATGGCATGTGTATAGGAGATGACATCAGGGAAATCTTGGTTATGGATTATTATGTTTGCCATCTAGTTTGTCTTAGAGATCTTGAGTTGAATCAAAACTCTTTCTAAAAATGTAGAATTCAGTGATGCTTCAGAAATATTTCTGAATATTTCAATAGAATCTTTTATACTCACTCACTCTGAATACCTCCATCCCATGCAAACCTTGAGCTGCTCTCTATTTTTTTAATTTTTTAAATTTTTTTATTATTTATTCAATTGTGCGTGTATGCGTGTGTTTGCGTACACACACGTGTGTGTGTGTGTGTGTGTGTGTGTGTGTGTGTGTGTGTGTAGAACCACGGACGAATTTGGGAACCACCATGGATGCCTCCACCTCCTCCTTGTTTACTCTGCCCCGGGATTCACAGGCTCCGCCCTACCAGGACCAGAAACGCAGGCCGCCCCCGCTTCCGCCTGGTGTCTATACATGGGGTCTAGGATCCAAACTCAGGACCTTAAGCCTGCAAGGCAAAGGCTTAACCCCTGAGCCACCTCTCCAGCCCCTGCTCTCTATTTTTATAGGTTTGTTTCTTCAGAACATCCCAATTAAATGAAATTGTCTCTCCTGTGTGGCCTTTCAGACAAACTAATGCTCTGTGACCTGCCCACCCGTTGATGTATCTGTAATCTCCATATCTGTTTCTTTTTATGATACAGATACACATTTGTCTAGCCATTATGTCTGAGTTAATTTCATCAATCCTTGGAAGAAGACTACTAATATTTGAAGGAATTTCATGATGACCCTAATCTATGTGATAGTTAATCTGGGTGTCAACTTGACACATCTGACATTAACTAAAATCAGCTGAGACCACCCGAAGAGTTTATCTGGATCAATACATTTACAATACAAAGACCAGCCCTAGATCCGATTGGAACCTCCCTAGATCTCATTGGAATTTCCCAGTAGTGGATCAGGTAAAAGGAACCATAGAACAGGAGACTAGAATAGAAGAGAGACTCTCCAGAAATCCTCCAGTCTTCAACCACACCCATTAGCCTACTGGATGTCTGCAGTGACTTAGCCTACCAGCTTCAACCACCAGACATGTTGTCTCTGCCATGAAAAACTGTATCTTCCCTCTGGAATGGTAAGTTAAATAAATCTCCTGTTTTCCCTTAAGTTGCTTAACTTTGGGTGCTCTCTCACAGCAATTTTTAAGAGTAACCATTACAATTTATGCAAGCTTCAAATTTTTCACCTAGTAGTAGGGATGTTAAGCATCATTTTCTTTTGATAAAACAAATGTTTGCCTTAGTCTATTTCCTGACAGTATAAAAATATTCAAATCTGGATAATTTATAAAGGAAAAAAAGTTTGTTTTGGTTGACATTTCAGGAAGCAAGAGACCCAAGAACAAAAATGCTAATAATGTGCCTGTGGCCGAGGACCTTTTGCTCTGTTGTAACATGGCAGAAATTGGAAGGTAAGCAGACAAAGAAGAGAACCATAAAACGAAAGGTGCGGCTTTGTTTTATAGCAACCTCATATATGGCGATTAATCTAGTTCAGAGAAAATTAGTCTAGTCGTCTAAGAAATTCACGAATGTCCTCTTGGTGTATGTGTAGAGGAGTGTACCTGTGTGCCAGTCTGTGTACAAGAGGGCACTTGAGCGTATGTATGTGTCTTTAGCCACCCAATGGTGACCCTGAGAATAATCCTGTATTATTCTACCTTCTTATTGCTTTGCTCTGGTGTTTCTTAGGCTTATACTTTCCAGGGCCAAAATTGAAGACCATCACCATACCCACCCCACATTTTTAGATGAAATCTGGGGATCAGAATTTGGGTCCTTTTGCTTGTGAAGTAAAGGCTTGAATCCCTGTGCCATCTGCCCAGCTCCAGCCTCTTCAGGATCAAATCACATGTTAATGATCCTACCTCTCTATATCACCACAAAGGAAATAAATTTTCAGCATGAGTTTTGGAGGGCACAAATTACATCGAATCAGAGCAAACCTGCTAAGCACTGAGGTGGAAGAGAGAAGCTCTACAGCCACTAGAGTCCTCTGTTGCTTTGCTCTGCAACTATGGACTCCCTCATCTAATTAGACTGGCATGGTTGCTAAATCTTTCCCAGGAATATGCAGCTTCCATGTGGAATGAAACTTGGCAGGAAGAGAATTCTCAGGCTGCGTAAGGACATGGCGTCGGGTTCACGTATGCTGTGCTTGCATACAGCATTGCATAGATGTCTCCCTGTTTGCTGAAAAGCAATATCGTTGACAGCATTTGCTCTTACCCTACAGTTTAGCATAAAGTCTAGAGATAGATATACAACTTTCTCCTCCATGACTTCCCCCTCCCCCCACACTTACCAAAAAGAAACTGTGCTCTACAAGGTGAACTGACAACTGAGGAATAGTCAAGCTGTCTTAGCTCTAAGCTAAACAGTGCTTTCCAAATTAATTGAGTGCTTGCACATGGCAGATAGTGTGACCAAGTGAATTTTGGCATTGGGTGGATGCCTGGTTCCAGCCAGCAAAGTGTAAGTGGCTGGGACAGTGTGGTTCACTGCCAGCCTTCGTGTCCCACACTTTGCATGCTGAGCTCCAAAGCCTGGCTCTACAGAAACTTTCTACGGCAAATACATCTGTCAGCTGATCATACTTAATAGAGGCCCCAAAGCAGCCTGGGATGCATGTCAAGAACTAAAAATCTGTATTTTGCAGGTACAGGTGCAATTTATCTTGCATATCTTTGCTCACTGGCTGGCTGCAGAACGGAATTGTTAAACATTCATTTGATAATAACAACCAATTCCTTTTGTGGTTTCGAATTTTGAGATTTGCTGATCTCTGTCATACACATTTCACATATGTTAAACAGCCTCAGTGTGTGTCATCGTTTGAATGTGTGCTGTCTCATACGCTCATGTGTTTGAATCTTAAGTAAGTCTTAATGTTAGGAAGGTTAGCAACCTAAGGAGATGGAGCCTCGCTGATGGAAGGTACATTGCAAGGGGCAGACCTTGAGGTTTAGTTACCCAATCCTGCTTCCTCTCAGTTTGCTCTGGTTCTGTCTCCCTTCCCATAGACGACATCAGCGACCCGAAATGGCCTCTTCCTTCTAACTCCAGCCATGCCTTTTGCTATGCAATTCTCACCATAATGGACAATCTCCCCCACTGAAATCATAAGCAAAATAAATCTCCCTTTCTCTCCTTAAGTAGTATCTGAGTATCATCTTATAGCACTAAACAAAAAGCAACTACAACACTGAGTATTTGAACACAAACCCAAATTTCTTTGCATAAGCCATGAGGCACAACATGATATGGACTCGTCACCTTCCCAGCCCCGCTTCCCCAACAGGCCTGCTCAAACCACAGTGTCTACCCCGCTCTGTCCCAGATCACATGTGTCCCCTCAACCTTATGTAACTTCTCCGTCCACCACAACTCACACATACCAGTCAGCCTCCACATCCAGGGAATCTGGATCTTCACATCTTGTTGACTGTGGATGAAAAATATTTTACAATGATCCCATAAACAGTATAGCATGTCAACTATATGTATAATATTTCTATTGTGTTAGATATTCACGGTCATATAGAGGCTGGGGTGTAACTATGTGGCAGGGTGCTTGCCTGTTGTGTGTGATGCCCTGGGTCCCACCTCTAGTATTCCAAAAATAAAGGACTTTTATTCTAGAGATGATTTATATAGGAAGATTGTGTAAGTCATATGCAAATAGGGTGTCATTTTATGTAAAAGACTGGAGCATCCTCTGTTTTGGGCATTGATCAAAGGTCCTGGGATCAATTCCCTGAACATACTTAGGGATGGAGACACGATGTACCATGAACTTTTCTTCTTGGATCTAATATTATTTTCAGTTTTGTAAAATTTTCATACATGCATTTCACTGTACTTGACTCATGTTTGTCCTGTTTTATTTCCTTTCTCTATTCTTCTCCTAAAAGACTCCCTTCTGCTAGCTTTTATATCATAAAAATGCATACATACACAAATGCTGTTCAATATAGGTTCTACATGACAGAAAGCATGTGATATCTGTCTTTCTTTCTCTCACGATTTCTCTTCTCCCCTTTAGATCCTTCCGCCCCCAACATAGTCTTTCTCTGATTTTCATATACTGTGTATACAAATGATTTTTTAAATCCAAATTCCTAATGTGAGGGAAAATATTAGCTATTTGTCTTCTGAGCCAGGTTTATTTTGCTTGGCATGATGAGCCAGTGAATATTCCACACAACTTTATTCTTTCAACTGCAAAATACATGTATGCATGCATATATACATATATGTATCATTTATTCATTTGTCGGTGGGCATCTAGGCAGGTTCCTTTCCACATATAAGTTGTTGGAGCAATGCTACAATTAATATGAACGAGCTGTGATCTGCTCAGATTTCTCCATCTGAAATGGAGTGGTGCCACAGGATTATACAGTTCTGTGTTTAGTTTTATTTTGTTTGTATTTTTTTGTTCTGTGTGTGTGTGTGTGTGTGTGTGTGCACGCGTGTGTGCATATAGGCATCAAGGTATATGCTACATGTAGGTGTTGCATGTACTAGAGGGCACTTGAGTGTCTGAGTGCCTATGAAGGCCAAAGAATGACAGGGAAACACCCTGGATTGCTCTATCTCCTTATTGCTTTGTTCTGGGGTTTCCAGTCTCCACTTTTCGGGGTTAGAATTGGAGGATGCAGCCATATGTTTTTACATGGGATCTGGGGATTTGAACTCAGGTCCTTTGCTTGTGAGGCAAAAGTTTTCACCTCCGAACTGTCTCCCTAGCCTCTGCTTTCAGTTTTTCAAAGGAAGTTCATTTTGGCTTGTTGCAGCAGCAACAAAGATGCTTCCTCATCCTCTGCCTATATGATTTTGTCTGTCACAGTCCTGGCTCCCAAATTAAGGCTCTTTCCCACTGTAGTCACTCTCTATCTAGATACTGTTTCACTATCTTCACCTCAAAAGTCATTTGATACACAATTACGACTTATGGCTTGGCCATTTTCCAACATAATTCTGAAAACAGAGACTTACTCTCATAAACTCAATGCCCAGGAAAGTTTATCAGATTTTCACTTTTTTTTCCATTTTTTAATACATTTTTTTATTATTTCCACTCATACAAACTTAATAGGTAGACCAGTTCAGATTTTCACTTTTTGAGGGATACATTTACCCCAGTTTTGTTCATGGAAGCAAATAGAGAACTTATTTGCTCATAATATCAGAACTAAAAACAGAAATGAGATTTTGACCCTGAGTTTGAGACTTTATTAATTTTTTTTTTTTTTAGTTTGGAGCTTGTTACAACTATCCAAAGCAAACCTGTGTCTTGGGCTCTGCATTTCTGCTTCATAGAGAGCTTCTCTTAACCGGTAGTCACATTGCCAAAGGCTATATAAACTAATTCTTACTATAAGCTGATCGACTAGCTATTAGAAAATTTTTCATTTTAATTATTTTTAATTATATTCAATTATTATTTTATAGGGATGTGTGTATGTGTGTGTGTGTGTGTGTGTGTGTGTGTGTGTACCAGAAGGTACATGTGTCTATGTGGAGGACCAAAGATGACTTCAGGAATCATGCTAGATTGCCTCTACCTCCTTCTTGCCTTGCTCTGAAATTTCCCAGATTCTGCCCACTGGGGCTGGAAGTGCAGGCCACCACCTTTTCTGCATGGCATTTTTACATGGGATCTGGGATCTGAACTCTGGACTTTCTGCTTACAAGACAGAGTTTTAACCCCTAAGCCACTTCTCCAGCCCAGAAATATACAGGTTTTAACAAAGAAGTAAGAGCAAAAATCTAGGCCTTAGCATAAGTAAATGGGACACTGGTTTGACACCAGGAAATAGCTTTCAAACTGAAGGTCAACATTACCCATTTCACAGGAAGTTTCTTTACACTGTTGCCAGTCCTGGTAGTGTCCTGCAAGTCTGGGCTGCTCATTCATCCAGGGCTGGTAAATTTAGATTTACCAACGAACAATGCAATATAGGTGTCACATGGACAGTAAGAAAGTATTAGAACCCTTCAGTCTCAGACAGAAGGGTCATGAGTTCAAGAAAAGCCTAAGACACATTAGAAAGACACCCCTACCCCGTCTCAAAAAGATGGGGAGGCAGAGATAATCATTATGCAGCTTTTATTGTATATTCCTATTTGGGTCACACTTTGATAAACCAGTATGCCTTAGCAATAACACACATGTATTACATGATAACATTCTTAGCTAACGACATGACTTGTTCTGTGCAGATACTTGTCACAGTACAGTGAAGCAACCATGGTTCAGATGAGATTGGGTATATTTAGGTGTGGTCATAGGCCAGTCATGATTCATTGCCCATACTCAGCCATAGTCTAAAAATATATTGCTTACTCTTACTTTGTTTTTATTTATGTTAAATTTATAAGTAAACAATCACAGGTAGAATCTATAGAAAAAAGTATAGCATACACAGAGTTCATATTGTCTGTGATTCAGACACCCCCTGTTGCCTTGGAGTAAGTTCCTGGTTGGGGAGGGGGGCTATTACATTTGTAACTTTGATTTGTTTTCATTTTTAAAATAGATTCGTGTTCTCAAAAAGTAGTTTTGCCTTCTTAAAACAAAACAGCAGATGAGATTGGGTATGTCTTCTTGAAATAAAACAGCAAGACAGAAAATTATTTGGAAACTAGCTTCCAGTCTTTGTTAGGAGTCCTAACCACTTGTGGCCAGAGATGACTCTATATTTTATGCAAAAGTAGACATAAAGTTCCTAGGGGAAGGATTGTCCCAAACCAGGAACCATCCCAGGACCCATAGAGACTGGGATGAGAAGCCAACACCACTGGCATCTCTCAAAATCCCTAAGATCTCTCACATAAGCCCACAAGCTCAGCCAGAGAGAGAACAAAGCTTGAACTGACTTTCCCTCAGCTATCAGCAACTGAGATCTGAGACCTGCTCCCGGCATGCCTGGCACCTAGGAACAATTCCAGATTTGCTGCTATGAGACTTTACTGAAGCAGGAGATTAGTGGACAGGTTTTGCCTGCTGTTCTTACACAATAGCAGTAGGTAACTGACTTGAGACTTGGTGTCAGATTTATTCATAATCTGTCCATGAAGCACACATAGAGTTCATCTCCTGTTGTCTTAGAATCCATCCCTGGGGTTCCAACATCAAGCCAACACATGGCTTTAGCTAAGAGTGACAGAGCAGAGGAGTGGAAACGTGATACTAGGAAAGCCACTTTAGAAAGATATGGAAATGTACTCATGGATACAAATATGCATATTGTGTGTGTATGTGTGAGGGAAGAGAGAGAGAGGACCATACTGTGAATAAGTCACAGAGTACCTAGCACTTTGCTTTATGTATGGAGGAACTGAGCCCAAAGAAAGGAAAAGATTTACCTGAATTCTGACCTTTGTGCATCCTGGTCCCTAGTCATAGAAAGAAACAGAATTGTTTCTGGAATAATCCATGTTTCACTTCTGATTTCCTAGTTACAACTGTTTTAATCTCTGCCATTAGAACTTAGTTCATCCCTTGGGGTTAGCATTGTTAGTCTGGCTGCTGAGACGACAACATATTCCTGACCTAGAGAAACTGGACATAGGCACAGTAGGGGGAGGGAGGGAAGAGACTGGGAAAACCCAGGAAGCAAAGAAGCCAGCAGTTCTCAAGAGAGAGAAATTACGGGTGACAGACTGGAACATACGGGGGTGGGGGAGCAGTTGTTGCTGAGTGCCAGACAAATGTGGCATTGGGCAATGTAGGACCAAGGTTGCCAGTCCTTAGAAGCTACGCGTGTGTGTGCATGTGCGCGTGCGAGTGCACTTGAGTGTGTGTACCTGTTGAAGATCGGGGTGATTTTGAGAATCATCTTGATTGTTCTGCCTCTTTATCACTCTGCTCTGGGGTTTCCCAGGCTTTGCCTTCTAGGGCTAAAACTGCAGGGCAGGCCACTGTCACAATCCAACCACGTAGGATCTGGAGATTTGAATTCAAATTCTTTTAATTATGAGGAAAAAGTTTTAATCACTGAACCATTTTCCCCAGCTCTACATTTTAATAAAAAATACTTTATTTTTTTCTTTGTGAGAAATTTTTTTTTCTTTGTGTTTTTCTCAGTGCTGTGAAATCTGCTATCAGCGTAGGTCCATCACCCTTAGCTGCCAATCGTGACCATTTCATTGTTGGAACGAGTTCCAGAGAGGGGAATCATGGCTCTGATCTGCTATGTCCCTGTTCTGTTTTTGCTTTTTTCCCCCTTTGTACCACATAGTGTATGCATGTGTGTGCACATCCATGTGGGTGGGTGTAATCTGCTGAAGAGCCACAACCATTCATTCATGTAGACAGTGACCTTTGGCCCTATGATCTGTATTGTTGCAGCAACACCTGGCTAGAAATGCCACTAATGCCTGCACCCCAAATCACACCCACATAATTCTCTACTGCTGTGTCAAGCTCATTGGACCTCATCTCTGAAAAACAGGAGCTTCAGCCATGTTGCCCCTTTTCGTTTGAA
Source organism: Typhlomys cinereus (assembly GCA_023101885.1). Lineage (NCBI taxonomy): Eukaryota > Metazoa > Chordata > Mammalia > Rodentia > Platacanthomyidae > Typhlomys > Typhlomys cinereus. Next base: position 9,888,621 of record JALPQD010000019.1, read on the forward strand.
ATGCTTCACTTTCTAATGCACGGGCCGGCTTCTTTTTTCTGTTTTTGGTTCCCTTGAACATCCCAAGCACATAAGCTTGGGATCCTTCCCAAATTCCAGAGAGACTGAAATTCCCCTGAAGCCGAAGGCTTTAGGAAAATATTTAGAAAAATCCAGGCCATAGCTATCCCATGGTCTTGAAGCACAATGTCATTACTTTCTCTAAAGCAGAAGAGTACAAATTGAAGAAAAAAGAGACTCTAATGCCTGTCTCTTGATACCTTTGCACCTTCACATGACTCCTTTAGCATAAGCTACTCACAAAATTCTATATATTAGAAAATCTGAGTGCACTGACAACCTGAGGCCCTCAAGGACAGGATAGCTGTCCTTGGGTTGGGCCCATGAATCCAAACTTTGCTTCTATTGCCACATCTCCCTTTAAAGAATCCCTATGTTCAAACTTACTTAGATAACCCAGGATAAAGATGCATGTAAATTTAGCCTTCCCTTAGCACCTATAGGAAAAGATGCAAGAATTACTGTAAATAACAAAATCCCATATTCCCATCCCTCATATAAACTAGAACTGTATTTACATGTAGTTGACACTTCCTCCCTTATAATTTAAATCATCTCTTTATAATTGATAGCACCTAATATAAGAGAAAGGCTATGTAAATACTTGTAACATTGTATTGCTTATGAAATGTGCCTTTTTATTGTTTGAGGGAGAAAATTATTCAGTACAGATTCAAACTTACAATAATTATTTCCAACTCACATTTGCTTGCATGTGCATATGTAGAAGCTGAAGTTAGAGCAAACTGCAGAACTGCTCAGCAACCTGTGGGAAGTGTCATGTGTGAGTTTGAAACTCTTCTTTGCACTGAAAGATGATACACTACCAAAGGAATATATAAAAAGCATTACAGTCTTCTCTTGTCTCTGTCTCTCTGCCTATCTGTCTGTCTGTCTGTCTCTCTCTTTCTCTTTCTCTCTCTTTCTCTCTGTGAATCCTATCTCACATTCCTCACTTTTTTCCAGTGTTCTCCCAAAGCAGCTCTGTGTTGTCATTTTTCCCTGCCTTTGTAACAGACTTCCTTTCTCTACGTTTCTCATAGTCCATTGGCCTTTTTTTCATGTTGTGACACTGTCATGAAGTCATTAAAAAATGTCATTTGCAAAATGATCTTCATTTTCTGTTATGTTATTCTATAACTTGCTTGACTGTCCCAAGGAACTGGATAACCTACAGATAATCCTGCTTTTATTGTGCATCATAGAAATTTGTTTTAGCTATTTTCACTAATGTTAATAGTGTATTGAAATATTCTGAGCCAAGGGGGTACTGATGACTTAGGACACCCCTGATGATCATGTTCTGATGTCACAGAAGGAACTTAAGTTTAGGATCCCACCCACCTATCTAGCTTGAGATCAAGAAAGATGTTGACACTTAGGACTCCATGACTGGTCTCACCAGAACTTAGAAACCCACAGTAATATACCCTGTGGGATGAAGGAGTGTCTCAGATGTCTTCCCAAAGTTCTTAGTGCTTGCTTTGCTAGTGTCTACCTGATCTTCAGGTCTTCGAAGGCAGAGCCTGGGAAACTTCAGAACAAATCAATGAGGAGGAAGAGACACTCAAGTTTTGTGTTTTTCCTCCTTTTTCCTTTCTTTTTTCTTTTTCCTTTTTTTTAAATGAAATTGATACATGTGCTCATGGAAGAATCAATCTTCTGAATTAGTTAAGCCTGCTAAATACGCACGTGCGTGTATGTGTGTAAGAAGGTATCTGAGTGTGTGTGCCTGTGGAAGTCCAAGGATGGTGACATTGGGAATCATCCTAGATTGCTCTTCCTCCTCATTGATTTGTTCTGAAGTTTCCCAGGCTCTGCCTACGAAGACCTGAATTATAGGCCAATGCCATAGCTGCTTAGCTTTGTTTATGTGGGATTTTGAGATCACAGTCAGTTCCTTTATGCTTGCTAAGCAAAGGTTTTAATCTTTGAGCCATCTCCTGGCCTTTTCTTTACTTTTCTTCTTCTTCTTTTTCTTTCTTTTCCCTTTTACTTTCCTTTTCTCTAAATTCTTTTTATTTTAACCTCCTAAGGAGTATAGGCTGTCCTGGTACACAGGATCACAGTGGCTCCACCTCCTGAGAGATAAAATTGCTCTGCATGAGCTAAGGACATATCTCTACCTATCTCCTTTTAGTTTACTTTTGACCAAAACAACCCTTCCCAAATAGCTCTTTTTTATTTATTTCTTTTCCTTGACTCTAACCTTTCCCTTCTAGGAAAGTCTCCCTTCATTACTCCCTGTCCCCCACAATCTAATACTAGTTACTGATCCCACCATAATTTTTTGCTTCTTTCTCTTTATTGTCTCTACCCATATCCACATAGCTAGTAGGTTATTACTCTCTAAAACAAATTGGTACTCAAGAAATGGCTGTGTTTTAGTAAATTACCACATAGTTTCATAGATGATTTCTGAATAGTGGCTAGTGTTATGAACAGCTCTTGGGGACATCCTCAGATAAACACCTGTGCTCTAGTTATCAGTCTGAAAAAGGAAAACATCATCTCAAACCATCTATAGCCTAGTTTTTTCTTTCCTCTTTCCTCTGAAAGAATATTTATCTAAATTAAAAACAAAAACAATAGTAACAAAAAGAAAAGAAAAAAAAGGTTAACCAAAATCTAACCCAAACGGGAAGATCCTAGAACGAAACACAAGTGATATGAAAAGCCAAGAAAACTTTTCTCCTCCAAAAATTACTAATCCTATTGTAACCACCAATAGGAGGAACCTCAATTAACCTCTAATAAAGAAATATAAAGAGAAATTATAATTATGTTCAAAAAGTTAAAGAAGACATGAATAAACATCTGAATGAATTCCAAAAGAGCATAAACAACTGAATGAAATAAGGAAGTCAATTCAGGATATAAAAATAGATTCAATAAAGACATAGAAATACTCACAAAAGGACAGAGTAAAATGAGGATCTAAATGAAAAATTCAAAAAAATCAAATGGAAGTTTCATGTAAAGTCCTACTGATAGAAGAGATTGTGTAGAGGTCAAAAGACCAGGGCTTGCAGCCAAGAGAGAAGAATTGGATCATTTAATCAAGGTACATCAACTTTTCCTTCAAATGAATAAACACAACATGCAAGATCCATGAGACACCATGGAAAAATTGAATATATGAATTGGAATATATGAATTGGAAAATAAAGCCAAAGGCACAGAAAATATTTTCACTGATATCATAGCAAATTTTTCAAACTAAGGAACCACATAATCATCCACATATAAAAGGCACACAAAACACCAAATGTACAGGACCAGGAAAAAACCTACCTACATCATATCATAATTAATACTGAATATGTTAAAAAAAGAAATAATATTAAAAACCCATAAGTCAAAAATGCCAAATTACATATAATGTGATATGATAGAAGCTTATGATGGAAGCAGCTAGATTTTTTTCCATGGAAATCTTAAAAGCCAGAATGGAATGGAAAGATATATTATGAGCTCTAAAAGAGCAAAACAGACAACCTGAGCTAATATGCCCAGAAAAGCTATCTGTCATAATTGAAGCAGAAAGAAAAATTTTCTATGATTAAAAGCATGCCAAAATGATTCATGACTACCAATAGGCTGATAGGATACTAGGATACTGAAGAGAAAGATAAATACATCCACAAGACTACAGAGCAAAAATATAAACAATGCTAGCACAGTCATTCAACAAAAAAAGAATTGTAAAACAACAGTGACTACACAATTACATTGAACAAAAGAACAAGAATCAAAACACATTTCAACATTAGTTTTGAATACTTATGGTTTCAATTCTCCTATCAAAAGACTAAAACTAGCATTTTGGATTAGCAAATAAGATATTTCCTTTTGCTGCCTCAAAGAAATACATGTAAACATCAAAGATAGATGCTATGTTAAGGTAAAATAATAGCAAAAAGAATTACAACCAGATAGAAGCAAGAAATAAGCAGGTGTTGCTATTCTATTCTTTGACAAAATAGATCCCAAACCAAGTCTAGTCATGTTATTAAGGGATTCATCAAGAGGATATTACAATTATGAACATTTGTGTATTGAGCACAAATGAACCAGATTTTATAAAACAAGTTCTATTATACAAATGCCATATATTAACCCTAACACAGTAATAGTGGTGACTTTAATACTCAATTTAACTTATCATCTAGACAAAATGAGAGAAACATTTGAATTAAATGACATCATAAATCAAATAAGACTAATGAACAGTTTATCCAAACACTAAAGAAGATGCATTCTTCTTAACAGCCCATGAAGCCTTTTCCATTTTGGGACACAAAGCAAGTCACAATAAACACAGTAAAATTGAGATAACTCCTTGTACCTTATCTTTACACAATGTAATTTTGTGGCAAATGAAACTATAAAAAATATACCCAGTCATGGAATTTAACCACACAATGTTTAAGATAAATGGTTAATCAAAGGAAAAAAATGAATTAATAAATTCCAAGAATCAGATGAAAGTGAAAACACAACATACATATATTGAATACAATGAAGTTTCTAAGAGGAAAGTTTATAGTTTTAAGTGCCTGAATTAAAAAAAAATGATTAAGGCATTGGAAAGCCAAAAACAAAACAAACTTCTCAACACTAGATGGGAAGAAATATCTAATAACAGGTCAGAAGTTGATGTAAAGAAAAAAAAATTTACAAAAAAAACAATGAAGTAAAGAGTTAGTTCTTTGAGAAGATAAGCAAAATTGGCAATTTTTACCCAAATTAGCTATGAAAAAGAAAGAGAAGATGCAAATTAATAAAATTAGAGATGAGAAATGATACATTATACCAGATAACAAAGAAATTTAGAAAGTCATGAAGGCATATCTTAAAAGAGTATTTCACTACATCTGAAAATATATAATAAATAAATCTCTAGATGAACACAGGATACCAAAGCTAAACCAAGATGAGGTGAATAATTTTAACAAATGCATAACATAATTGAATAGCACTTTTTAAAAGTCTCCCAAATAGTAAAAGCCTAGTTCCAGGTAGATTGACAAAATTCTTCCTGTCATTTAATGAAGAACTAATAACAATAATACTCAAATTGTTTTATAAAATAGACATGAAATAAATGTTTCCAAACATCTTCTATTGTGGAAATATTTCTCTGATACCAAAACAGATAAAGACAAAACAAAACAGAAACACAGACCAGTCTTCCTGATGAATATAGATGCGAATTTCTCAAAATATTGCTTGTAAACCAAACATGATCTTTTTGATCATGTCAAAAAGATAGTTCAGGAGACTGGAGAGATAGCTCAGGGGTTAAGACTCTGCTTTGCAAGCAGAAAGTATTGAGTTCTGATCCTAGGTCCTACATAAAAACACCAGGTAGAAACGGTGGCAGCTGTACTTCTGGCACTGGTGGGCAGAGCGTGGAAAATCTCAGAGTGAAGCAAAAAGGAGGTAGAAACAATGTACGATGATTCCTGAAAAGTCATCCTTGGTACTCCACAGGGACATACAGTGCCTTCTGACACACACACACACACACACACACACACACACACACACACACGCAAAATAAATAAATAAATAAATAAATAGTTTTAAAAATCCTCTTTTATAAAAAAAAGATAGTTCATTGCTACCAAGTTGTCTTCATTCTGATAATGCAGAGATGGTTGAACATGTATAAATCAATAAATGCAGTACATCACATAAATGGATTCAAAGACAGAAATCACATGACCATTTCAATAGAAACAGAAAAGTTTTCTGGCAAAAATCTAACATCTATTCATGATGAAAATTATGGAAAGTCTAGGAATGAATGGGGCATACCTCAACATAATCAAGTCTATATATCACAAGCATATAGATAAAATAATACCTAATAGAGAAAAATTTCAAAGCTTTTCCACTAAGATCAGGAACAAGAGTGACAGCTTTATTTTTATTAAATAAATGCTTAAGTCTAGGTAAAGCAATAAGACAAAACAAGCAAATAAAAGGCATACAAACAAGTAAAGAAAAGTTAATAAGTCCCTGTTTGCAAATGACATGATTCAATACTTAAGAAATCCTAACATCACAAAACTTTTAAAACTAATAAAATAACTAGTAAACAAAATATGAAGATTCAAAATTAATAAAACAAAACTTGGGAGCTTCTCTATATACCAATGACAAACACGTTTGAAAGGAAATCAAGGAAACAATCACAATAGTTACCCAAGCACAAAAATAAGACACCTGGGAATAAACTTAAACAAGGAAATGAAAACACTCTGTAATGAAAATTTTAAGACGTTGAAGAAATTTTGAGGAAGACACTAGGAGATTGAAAATCTTCCTGTGCTCATGGATCAGATGGATTTGTAGTATGAAGATGACCATCCTTCAAAAATTGCATCCTTCAATGCAATTCAAATCAAAATTCACAGACTACCCTTCACATAGAAAAACAATATTGAAATTTATGTGGTAGCACAGCAGGAATGAGGAGACAGCTCAGTGGATACAGGTGCTTGCTTCTAAGTCTAACAGCTTGAGTGTGATCTCCAGAACTTACAAAGTTGAATGATGAAACTGATACTTTCAAATTGTACTCGACCTCCACAGGAGCACCATGTCTCTATCTCATTCTCTGTCTCTGTCTCTGTCTCTGTCTCTGTCTCTGTCTCTGTCTCTCTCTCTCTCTCTCTCTCTCTCTCTCTCTCTCTCTCTCACACACACACACACACACACACACACACAACATACACATCCCAATGGAATAATGTTGAAGATATCATCACATCTGATTATGAGTTAATACTGAAAAGCTATAATAATAAAAAAATGATGCTAGAACAAAATAGATATGAAGATTGGTGGAATGGGATATGGTATTTAGATGTACTTTCACACAACTACAACTATCCGAGTTTTAACAAAGATGCCCAAAACACATTAGAAAAAGACAGCATCTTCAATAAATTCATTGAGGAAACAATACAAACATATGGAAGAATGAAACTAAATCTTTATTTCTTACCCCCAATTCCAGATTTATGAAGTCCCTTAACATAAGACCTGATACTTTGAAACTGCTAAAGGAAAAAAACCAGGGAGAACAACTAAGTATATACACATAATATTATGATTTTCTATACAAAAATCCTGTAGAGTAGGAAATAAAAACACCAATCATCAAATGAGAGCTTATGAAACTTAAAAGATTCTGTAATGCAAAGGAACTGTCAATCAAGTGAAGAGACAAGTCACAGAACAAAAGAAAATCTTAGACTGCTGTTCATCTGATAGAGGATTAGTACCTATAATATACAAGTCTATATACAATATATAAAAATAAACTTGAATATACAAAAATAAACTTGAAGAACTAAACTTCAAGACAGCAAAATTAAACTTTTTTTAAAAGAAAATAGGCTAAGAAACTAAATAGTAGTTCTCAAAAGATCAACTATAAATGGTTAGGACATGCTTTAGAAAGACTCCACTTGCAAGCAGAAGGATCTGAGTTTGGATCCCGTCAGGCAGAAATGGCAGCAACCTACATTTCTGACCCTAGTGGGTGAAGAAGCCCAGTAAAGCCCAGGTCGAAGCAAAAGGAGATAGAAGTAATCCAGAATGACTCTGGAAGTCACCTTTGGTCTTCCACAGGGACACATAGTGCAAAAAAAGGAGAAAGTATTCAACATCCTTTACTTGTCAGGAAAATGACTGTGTAAGCTACTGTAAGAGTCCATATCGCCCTGTTTAGAATGGCCATTGTCAATAAAATAAAAAACAGGAATAAAATAATAATGCTGACAGGAATATGAGAAAGGGGGAATTATTGCTCTGCAGGGGGAATGTCAAGTAGCACAGCCACTTTGGAAATCAGTCTGAAGTTTTCCCAAAAAAGTAGAAATAAACCTACCACACGACCTAACTATTCCATTCCTGGGTACCCAAAGGACTCTGTATCCTACCATAGCGCATAGTCATGTTCACTGTTACTTTGTTCAAAATAGCTAGGAAATGGAATCAGAAAAGATATCTAGCAAGTGATGAAGGAATAATGAAAGAATGGTACATATGCACAACAGAACTTTATATACAAATTGATAGGTAGAGTAACCTAGGCATAGAAAGTCAAATGCCTCGTGGTTTTTCAGATATGCTGATTTATAAATTTTATAAATTCATATATTTAGCATGGAATATCTGTTGAAAACAGGAAGCAACAAAGTATCCATGACAGAGGGTGAAGGGGAGACTATGCCTTGAGATGATGAAGAAGGCTGAAAATACAGATAATATCATGGTTTGAATGTGAATTCTTTCCCGTAGGCTCATGTATTTGAGCACTGGATTCCCAGACGGTGGCACTGAGAACCTTATATTCCCTCAGGAGATGGAGTCTTGCTAGAAGAAGCGCATCACTGGAATGGGCCCTGAGGTTTGATAACCCAGCTTGCTTGCTCTCTCTCTCTCTCTCTCTCTCTCTCTCTCTCTCTCTCTCTCTGTCTTTCTCTCTCTCTCTCCACTGCAAGGAGGTAGCAGCCAGCCTTGTGCCTTCTGTTGTCACCATGCAACATATTTTATTTCAACAAAGGAGAACTGCAGTAGCGTATACTAGGGGTGACAAGACTTAAACAGGGAGAGCAGCAGGGGTGCAGTGAGAGGGTTAACTATCAATACTTATGTATGCAGAAGTCACATGGAAGTACACTCCTTCATAAACTAATTTTTAAAAATAGCTTTAAAGAGAGTTAGAATTGAGATACTATACATAAGTGGATAGTGCTATTTCCAGAAGCTGTGAGTTATTAAACATAAATACCTAGGAGATTTTGGATAGAAAGTCCCTGAAGGTTTCCAAAACTATAAAGTTTATGATCATTTCTTTTGTTTTCCTACCAAAAGTGGATGGCAAAATCCTACTGCTGAAAATATATGCCTTGGTTGAAGATCACAGAGAAAACATGCTGGAAAGAAAAACTAGAAGCTTCCTTCCTGCTAACTAGCCCTCATAGTGACAAAAGTTACTATGTAGGAGAAAAATTCAGCAATGACCTTTTCCATCTTTAAACTCAATATACTACAGTGACGACTTGCCCTGCAAGAGGTACTTACTAGCGCAATAAACACAGTTCATATATAGGTAACTGACTGATTTCTTTCCCTTGTTAATCTTTCTGTTTTAATGCGTATGCATGTTTGCATATGTGTGCATGCATGCACATATGTATGGAGATGCACAGTCACATAAGTGTGTGTACATGTGGGGACCCAAAGTCGCTATTAGACATCATTTTTGATCATTCTTCTACCTTATTCTTTTGAGGTTGGATTTCTAATCAAATCTAGAACTCACCAACAGAGCTAGTCTTGCTATTTATATTGTTCTAGGCATTTGTGTGTGAATAGTTTTCTTGGAGACACACCATCCGTTTACCTCAGATAGGAGTTCCATGACAAACCAAAGTAATGATTACACCAAAGTCCAAATTGACAAATGAACAAGTTTATTGGTGTTACTTACAGGAGCTGAGGATCACTTACAGGAAGAAAAATGACTCAATGACAGCTGCGTCACCAGAAAGTCTCCCCTGCATGGGTGAAACTCAGAAAAACTACATCCCTGGAGTTCTCTGGTGTACAACTTGCTAGGAGAGTCTCTTCCCATATTCTGGGCTGCTCTGGAGTCTCTCTCCAGCTGCTAAACTATTCTCTCTCTCTCTCTCTCTCTCTCTCTCTCTCTCTCTCTCGCTCGCTCGCTCTCCTTGGCTGACCTGTTCAGTAGTCTTGTCTAGACTGTATGCTTTCACACTCTGGAACTGCTCTGGGGCCTCCTTTGGACTGCACTGCTTGGTCATTCAACGGTTTCTTCTAGGTTCTTCCCTGCTCTGGGGTATCCTCCAGACTAAACTGCTGGCCTGGTCGACAAGAGCGTCTCTTCCCTTCCTTGATGTTTTCTACCTTTCCACATCTTGGAGGGAAACTCCACCCCCAGCATGTTACCTTCAGGAATTTCCTGAGCCTAATGGGCTGTTTGTTTGAAGGGCCTTTCTCTAGAATGGACTATTTCAACCTTCTAGACTACAGCAAAATCTAAGATGGCTGCCCGGAGGAAAAAAATGCTATACAGTGGCATTCCCCATTTCCATCATCCAGGGATGGAATTTCATTGTCACACCCTGCCAGGAAATTTTATTTAGGATTTGAGATACAAACTCTGGTCCTTTCGCTTGTTTGTCAAGTACATTGACCATAAGCTGCCTCCCAATCCCTAACCCTCTGATCTGACATTGTCCAAGGCCACTCTACAGAGGGAATTCATTTGTGGTGCTTGTGCCCTGAGTAAAGGCCCATGTCTTAGCAGATCATAAGCTCTAGGGATGAACTTATTATTCTTGTTTTACTAAAAGATATGTTATCAAACTGCCTCCTAAATATTTTTGCTGCTATCTACAAACTCGTTTAATCCTCAGCCTTGATCTAGAGGTGATCTTCCCCCAAACGTGTCAGATCCCCTTATTATTCCAATCACCTCTTCCAAAAGTTAACATTGCAGAGAATGAGGCAACAGGAGGCTCAACCCATCACTTTGTGACATAATATCCACCTATTGCAGGACCCCCCAAAAAACCAAAGACTCAGAAACACATGCCATTTCTCGTTGAGTCCTTAAAACCTCTTGCTACAAGACCAGGGTCTCTGAAGAAGAGGTCTGCATCTATTTTCTTCTTCATCCCTAATGCTGACAATATTCAGCCCATACTAAGGATCCAATACATAGTATTTATTAATCAAAATCTGTTTCCCATTTCTATACTTAATACTCACCTGATTTCTGGTAGAGAAGTAACCAGGTATAAGAAACATGTAAAACCTAGGACTGTTAACTGAAAGGCAGTAGATGATTACACATTTCTTAGTGTAATCAAGAGTATGCCTGTTGGATGACGTGAATTTAGCATGTAAATACTTGGTGTAAGGTAAGAATTTCATTCCTTGGTTTTGCATGCATGTACATATTCATTTATATACTATAAACACAGTATAACTCTGTAGGACTTTGTAAAACAGAAATATGAAATAGAAAGAGGTGTATTGTTGCAACTACCACCAACAACAGAGGACTCTTGGCATTTCATAAATATTCTACAGATGAACAAATGTCATTGGAGCCTACAACAGTCATGAGAGATATTACTAGCAATATTATTGTTGTTAGTCCTTTTCAGAGAAGGATTGTGGAAATACTTTTTCTTGGCTTCTTTGTTAAAGTATGTGCATGCCTAAATGTTTGTATTCATGCACAAGAGTACCTAGTGTGGGACTGAGGTATAGCTCAGTTGGAAAAGGGCTTGTTTAGCATGTACAAAGCCCCTAGGTTACATGCCCAGGACTGCATAAATCAAGTATCGTAATCCCAACAGTCAGGTGGATGAAAAAAGATCAAAAGTTCAAGGTCATTTTTGGATACATAGCAAATTCAAAGTCACCTGGGGATAAATGTCAATAAATTATTGAGATAATAATAAATTATCTTAATAAACAAATAAATAAACACAAGGGCAAAAATGTGAAGAGTAGCTTGAATAGTGCTAACAGAAATCTGAGGAGTCCCTCAAGTCAAGATTCTTTCCAGGTCATCAGTGTTTACACTTGGGTAATAATAAATATGCAAGTAATTAACTGAACAAATACAATGAATCTGTGTGTAGTGACATGAAAACTGGTGCTGAATCCTATTAAAGCACATTTAATTAAAAGTGCATTAAACCTTCAAGCTTCTGAACACACCCAGCTCTTCTTCAAAGCTGCCCCTCCATTAAAGTCTTCCCTACTATTAACTCTGAGTCAGCTTGTGACCCTTCGGGCATGACCCGGTGAAGTGAAGTGGCTCTTAAATACTAGCATCAGTATATCACAAGCACTAATGGATTTAAATCAGGGAGATTAATTCTGTTCCTTTGGCTTCTTGTTTCAGAAACAACTGTCACCTTGAGCTTAATTGCTGCAGATTTGTTGAAGGCATTGGAAGATTAGAGCCTCCTGAAGCTGGTTGGTAGCAAACTGTCAATTATTTGGTCTACTGTGTAGTGGGAATATGAGGCTGATTAAGATCTAGACAACCCAGTGTCCCTTGTTTATGATTATTTTCTATCTTTGTTACCAATGGAGATTCAATAGACTGAGGAGACAGAGTGAAGACACTGGAACTCTGTCTTTAGAAGTCAACTTTTCTACTCTAAGCATCCCACCAGCTGAGTTTCAGCACTTTTATTTTCCCTTCTTCTCTGCCTAATTCATTCCTTCAAATGTCGAGTGAAGTGAGAAGATGACAGTGACCAAGGGCTCCAAGAAAGTAACTGCATAAACAATCCTACTTCTGTGAAGCACTAGCCCATTTACAGAATGTTGGCTCATGTCGTGTCCTCATTGGCACTTCCTGTATTCCATTCTCTCATACAGGCATCATTTCCAATTCCTTTTTCCAAAGGAGACTGTAATACACAAGAAGGAGCAACCAAGTTGCTCATCACTACAGAAAATATTTGAATGTTCAATCTCTTGTCACAATTTTATGCTTTTCTAGGTAATTCTTAATCCATTGCTTTTCCGTGAACAGCTGGAGAAACTAATTTTCTGCCACGACAGTGCAAGTAAAAGCATGTCTTGGAGTAGTATAGAGAGGCAAGAAAGATGCAACAGTAGGCACTGACTGATTGGTTCATAAAGATCCAGTGAGGCTCTTCTTTCTCAAGGTCCATGGCTGTGTGCCTAAAGACAGCAGCGAAGACTGGAAGGTGTATGTTGTAATGGACAGTGTCTATTCTATCTCAGTAACTGTTGACAAAACTAAGCCAACCCTTTTTTGAATTTGTTCTGTTCTTTCTTATACTCTCGGTATCATAAGAAACTCAATAGCCCTGTGACTCGAAGTTGATATTAGATGGTACTTTCAACTTGCAATGTGTTTACTTTGATTTAAACACACTGCAAATACAGTCATCTCTACCAGAGATGGCATCCAATTAGCATATTTACCATTAGAACAAAAGTCTTGAAATAAGAGACTTCTTAAATCATTTTATAATAATAATAATAATTATAACAACATTTGTGATGAATTTCCCTAGTAGCCAACCTAGAGACAAAGTCTGAAGTGCAAATGGTTTACTTAGGGGGATGAGGTCTGAGGAGGTATGGTTGAGGAGGGATAAAGATATAGCCAGGGAAAAAGCGGGTGCAGTTTGCATTGTTGAGCAGGTGATGGAAGTGCAGCATGCTCTCAGGGAACTATACAGACCTTGGTTCAGCTATGCTCCCTAAATAGCATAGAAAGTAGGATGTTTGTCCCAGCCTCTGGCCTGACTGTTTGGAGGCTGCACTGGGACTTCCTGATGCACTGAAGCCAGAGAAGCCTTTGGAAGAGGGTCAAGGTACTTTTAAAAAGAAACCGTTTGTGATTGCTGAGTGTTCAGAGGGATGAGGTGGGTCATTGATGGCATCTTCTGTAACTCTATGAAATTATGTTGACAGACTTGATGGAGTTTTGCATCTAACTAGGAAAACAAGTCCTCAGAAGTAAGCCACTGCATATATGGCTACTGTTTCAACAAGGATGACAACACTATCCAATGGAGAAGAGACATTCTTTTCAACAAATGGCATTAAGAAAACTGTATCTCTATAAATAGGCACACACAAAAGAAAGAAGTTAGGCCCTCATCTAAAACAGACAAAGGAAAAACATGCATTGAAGACAAAAGTAAACCCTATACTGTTAGAAAAAAAGTGGGTAACATTTTAGTTGATAATGATTCTTGGATATCATGCAAAAAGAATAGGAAATAAAAGTAAAAATAGACTGAACTACATCCGATGCTGCATTGTTCAGAAAGGAATATAATGAATAAAGTAAAATGTAGACAGGGGAAAATATTTGCAAATAATATATCTGATAAGGGATTGATATACAGAATTGTTTTTAAAACTTCTTCACGATACAACAAATCAAAACAAATTAAAGTGATAATATTTTAATGTCCAGTTTTTAAATATACACAAATAGCTAACAATCACATGAACACAAGCTCAGCATCATTAATCATTAGAAAAATATGAGTCAAAATCAGAGTGAGATACTACCTCACATCCAATAGGATGGCTGATATAAAATATAAGCAACTGCAAGTGTTGTAAGAGAGAGAGCAATAACCTCTGTACATTGACAGTGGTAGTGTGAAATGGTATGATCACTGCTGAGAATGGTATAGCAGCTAAGTCCAAAACATAATCAATATATAATCTAGAAATTCCACTTTGGAATATATATTCGCCTCATCTACTCCAAAAATAGTACCTGAAAGTATTTTCAAAGATGTGTTTGACATCTATATTCAAAATAGAATTATCATGATAGCCAAATGTACAAACAAAACATGTTCACAGATGCAAAGTTAGATATATACATACAATGATAATGAGACATCTGGTTAAGCTCACATACTGTCCTTCCTGGTCACTTGCAACTGATGGGGTATGATCTTACCAGAAAGGGAGGGCATACAGTCTGGCAGATAGAAGGTAACCATTTTGCAGTGGGAGACTGACCCACCCCTCACCGCAGTCTCCTACTCTTATTCCATCTACCTTTGAATCTACTCTTATAATAAGACTCTATGTTAACAACTTTTTATCTCTGGCCAGAGGGTGATATTCAATACTCATTAGGATGGAGCCAAGAACATTGCAGGAGCAGCAAAACTGAAAAAAAAAATCAACAAACCATAATTCAGAACATCAGAGACTCTATATCAACCACCTGGAATCAGGCCTGCCTAATCTCTCCCCATCCTGAAGCTCAGGGAAATTTGCGGAAGAGGGGGCGGTAAGATTATAAGAGCACAAGGATGGGAAGAGTCATGATATGCAAGATACTCCACACACTTTAGGGCTGAAGCAATTATAATAGGACTCTGCATGATCTGCGCAATGACCAACATATCATTGACCCCTCAAATTCTAGCATGAACTAAAGGCACTAGAATCCTTAGAAACAAGGGATTAACAGTCACAATAGTGTTCCTATACTTAAGGGGAACACAAGAAAGAGTTCTAGGAAATGCCACTGAGTCCTTACACCTCATCAGAGAGGAGGACCCAAAGGAAAGTTTGATATACACATTAAAGGATGCTTCACAAATAAGGGGAGGGGGCACTGGGAGAAAGGGAAGGAGGGGGAAAAGGAAAGGTAAAAAGGGGGAGGGAGCAGGGAGGTCCAGGAAGGGGTGGAGGGAGGGAGGGGACGGGGTACCTATTACATTTGTATGAGCGGAAAAATAAATAAATAAATAAATAAATAAATAAATAAATAAATAAATAAATAAAAAGATTCAACACGAGAAAAACAAAGGAAACTGCAAATGATGTCTAATAGAACTGACAAAAAAAGAAAAGAAAATCACAGAGAAACTTCAATAAAATAGATATAACTCAAAAAAGATATATGCATACAATGAAACATTATTCAAACATAAAAACGAAAATGACTTTGACAATGATATAGTAAATATTAAGAAGATTATGTTAAATAAAAAATATGGAAAGCACAAAGGCCTAAGCCTGCTCCCTTGAGTATGATGCATTGGCGCATGTCTGAGATAGACAATTGCAGGCAAAGACCTCTACCATTAGTGAGAGTTGAACCACTTGGGGAATTTGTCTTTGTTCTATTTGGGACTCGTTTTTGATGCCAAGTTGTTATTTCTGCAATTCTTTCCCTGAGCATCATGAGGCTATTGAAGTATATTAACCTAAGGATCACAAGATTATGTGCATTAGAGATATCATGTCTATACCCATAAAGTAACCAGGTAAGAGACACTATGTCAGTTCCTGTACAGCAACTAGGTGTCACATCTGCTATTTCTTGCTAGCCTAGAAAAGCTTTATAATGTATATGTTTAACATAATTCTGTAAAGAATGTAGCTGTGCTCTTTCCTGTTTTTTCCCTGGTTGAAATACTTGTGCTTACTGCAAATTATGATTTGAATGAAGAACATCCTTGCCCCCTCTGACTTTTCGTTCCTACAGCTCCCACTCCTGCTTCCCATGTATCGCTGGGATTTGTACTGGCTCATGGACCCACGCAAAAAACAAAAACAAAAAAAAACTCACAAAAATACAAATACTGTGAAATTTCAATATGTGATACTAAATTCAGCAACAGATTGTATAAAAATAGTTTCCAGAGACTGAGGGGAGGAGGGACTAAGATACTGCTATTTAATGGGTGGACTCTAGAGTTTGCAAGTTGACAAATTCTTAATAATACTTTCAAAACAATGTGGATAGTCTTTTTTTCTCCCACATTATTTTTCCTATCATATAAGCTCAACGGTACCCATGTTCTCTCCTTCCTCCCTCCCCTCCCCTGTCATCCCCCATTGCACTCTCCTCCCTTTCCCCATTCCTTTCACCCCCACTTCCCTTCCCCTCTCCTGGTGCCTTCCCATCCTCTGGAGCATCAGTTTATATGGGTGCTGACCCTCCTTATGAGTCCTCCACCCTAGTGAGTGTTCAGGACTCAGGGGAATAACCCTGTGCCAAACTTTGAGGGGTCACTAACATATCAGACATTGTGCAGGTCAGGCAAAGTCCAATCTTGGCTGCTGCAGCCATAACTTGTATGGAGTTTCTTGCATATCGTTGGTCCTCCCCATCTTTAGGCTCTTACAATCTTGTCGCCCCCTCTTCCTGAAGGTTCCCTGAGCTTTAGGATGAGGAGAGATTTGGCTGGTCTAGTTCCAGGTGAATAATGTAGGGTCTCTGGTGTACTGAATTATAGTTTGTTGTTGTTTTCAGTTTTACTAGTTCCTGCACTGCCCTTAATATAAGAGGAGACTCAAAAGTAGATGGAAGAATAGAAGTAGGACACAGCAGTATGTGTGGGGGGGCGTGTCAGTGTCCCATTTTCTGGTTGGTTACCATCTATCTGCCAGTCCCTATATCCTCCCTGATTGGTGAGATCAAAGCTCTTCAATCCCAAGTGACCAGGAAATGAAGTGACAGTGAGCTGCACCAGATGTCTCGATACTTAACATGCAATACATGACCATGCCTATTTTCTCTACTGAAGCATGTTCCCCATCTCTTTTCTTTAAGGTCCTCATTCCTCTTTCTTCTTGTTTATAATTCTTTATGATTGCAATGGGTATTACAGAGATTTACCTTTGAATATGTCATTAATGGGTTTGGAATTAGGATCCACTTACACATGGAGTCTAACTTTCTGTGTCTGGAATACGTCACTCAGTATAATTTCTTCTAAATCCATCCATTTCCTGAAAATTTTCATTAATTCATATTTTTGATGACCGAGTAGTTTTCCATTGTATAAATCTACCACATTTTTATTATCCATTCATCAACTAAAACGATGTGGATAATCTTAACACTACTCATATATACTATTCTAAAATGTTTTAAGTAAGAACTGAGTATAGTAAAATTCCTAAAAAGTTACATATTTCCAACATACAATGAGTCAGAGAAAACATTCAGGACATAGCGAGGATTGGGGCAAGGGAAGACCTAAATTGAGCAAAGAAATCACCAAACTCTACAACTCCATATGCAATAACTGAGGTTCATAATGGCACCACCTGTGTTCTGACAAACTTCGTACTCCCACCCCACCAACTCTGTTTCTGTAGTGCATGTGGACCATCTTTTGGGTTGGTTCCACTTGTTGCATGCAGCTTCTCTCAGCAAACGTAACACATTACTGCATTTGAAATATCATCTAGCCTTCATTGCATCTTAACTTTCACCTTTATGACTTCATGCCCAGCCCACTAGAGAGGTCCGTGTAGAAAATGCATTCTATTGTATATGGGTTCAGTTGCTCTGTGACCCTTGTGCAACCATCAGTAACATTTGCACTTTTCTATTTTGCTTGCCTGAAAACTAGCACTACACAGAAATTTCATATTCAACTCCCAGATTAAGATGTAAGCTGTGCCACAACTACAATGGCCATACCTTCTAGACTGAATTTTGGAATACATTTCCCTACGTGGCTATGACCAAGGAGAATGCTCTGAAGGCTGAATTTGTGAGGTCAGTCACTTTTCAAATGAAAATCCTTTTTAGATGTGAATCTGCAATGTAACACCCAGGAATTCTCCATGGGTAAGAGCTTGCCTTCATTACAATTTTTTTACTATTTCAGTACAAGTTATTAGTTTCTCCTCAATGATACCAATTTTTTAGCAATTACAGACACTTTGTCTTTCCCCCATGTTCAAATGTCTTTCCTTACCAATTTGCACATTTTGATTCATAATTTTAACTGGGTTCACACTCTTTTCCTTACCAATTACACATTTTCACATATTTCTGATCTGATTTCTTCTTTTCCTACTTCATTATAAATATGCTTAAATACTGTGAATAATATCAATGCCAATACCTGAATGTTATGCTGCCTTAAAAATTTGCTCTGCAAGAGAGGAGATTAGCAAAATCAGGGGAGAAATATCCAAAATTGAGATAAGGAAAACAATACAGAGAATCAACCAGTCAAAAAGTTGGTTCTTTAAAAAAAATCAATAAGATCGATACACCCCCTAGCTAAATTAACCGAAAACATGATAGAGAAAACCCAAATTAACAAAATTAGAAATGAAAATGGAGTTATCACTACTGATATTCAAGAACTTCAGAGAATTATAAGGTCATATTTCAAAAACTTATACTCTGTGAAATTTGATAACACAAAAGAAATGAATGAATTCCTAAGTAAGCATGACTTACCTAAATTGAATCAGGAAGTTTTGAATTATTTAAATAGTCCTATAACATGTGAGGAAATAGATGAAGTAATCTCAAATCTTCCCACAAAAAAATGTCCTGGACCACATGGATTCAGCACAGAGTTCTTCCAGACATTTAAGGAACAGCTAACACCATTACGCCTTAAACTGCTCAATCAAATAGCAAAGGAAGGAACACCACCAAATTCTTTCTGTGAAGCTAATATCATCTTAATCCCAAAACCTAATAAAGATACACCTAAAAAAGAAAACTATAGGCCAATCTCTCTGATGAACACAGATTCAAAGATTCTCAACAAAGTCTTAGCAAATCAGATTAAAAAACATATCAAAAAAATAATTCATAGGGATCAAATAGGCTTTATCCCAGGCACACAAGTTTGGTTCAACATACGCAAATCAATAAATGTAATTCACTGTATAAACCAGTCCAAAATCCAAGACCATATAATACTCTCAATAGATGCAGACAAAGCTTTTGACAAGATCCAACAGCCATTTATGATCAAAATCCTAGAGACATTTGGAATGGAAGGAACCTTTATCAACATAATAAAAGCTATATACAACAAGCCAACAGCAAGGATTATACTCAATGGGGAAAAACTTGAAGTATTCCTGCTTCGATCAGGAACTAGACAAGGCCGTCCACTCTCACCACTTCGATTCAATATTGTACTTGAAGTCTTAGCTGAGGCCATCAGAAAAAAAAAAGGGAGATAAAAGGGATTCAAATTGGCAAGGAAGAAGTCAAGTTATCTCTATTTGCGGATGACATGATCATATACCTGAGTGATCCCAAAAACTCCACTAGGAAACTCCTGGAACTAATACAGAAGTTCAGCAGGGTGGCAGGATACAAAATAAATGCACAAAAATCAGTGGCCTTCCTCTATGCCCAGGATGAAAGAAGTGAAAAAGCCTTGAGAGAAACAATCCCATTTCCTATAGCCCCTAAAAAAATGAAATACCTCAGTATAAACCTAACTAAGGAAGTAAGAGACCATAACAATGAAAACTTTAAAATCCTAAAGAAAGAAATTACAGAAGACACCAGAAGGTAGAAAGACCTCCCATGTTCCTGGATTGGCAGAATCAACATAATAAAAATGACCATCCTACCAAAGGCAAGATACAGATTCAATGTTATACCAATCAAAATCCCAAAACAATTCTTTGAAGAAATTGACCAAACAATCTCAAAATTCATATGGAGGCACAAAAGGCCCAAGATAGAAAAACACTGCTAGAGGTATCACCATACCAAACCTTAATCTATATACAAATCTATAGTAATAAAAACAGCCTGGTACTGGCTCCAAAATAGACACACAGATCAATGGATAAGGGTTGAAGACCCAGATATAAGCCCACACAATTACAGCCATTTGATCTTTGACGAAGGGGCCCAAAAAATCCAATGGAAAAAGAACAGCATCTTCAATAAATGGTGCTGGCAAAACTGGATCTCCACATGCAGAAGATTAAAGCTGGACCTGTACTTGTCACCATGTATAAGAATTAATTCCAAATGGATCAAGGACTTCAATATAAGGCCAGAGACTGTAAAAACCTTAGTTTGAAAGGGTAGGGAACTCCCTTGAGCTGATTGGACTAGGCCAACAGTTACTAAATGGAAATCCAATAGCACAGTTACTACAACCAACACTCAACAAATGGGATCTTATGAAATTAAAGAGCTTCTGTTCAGATAAAGAGATTGTAACCTAAGCAAAAAGGTAACTTACAGAATGGGAGAAAATCTTCACTAACTACATATCTGATAGAGGTCTATTATACAGAGTGCACAAAGAACTTAGAAAACTAAACACAAGAAAACAAATGGCCCAATTAAAAAATGGGCCTTGGAACTCAAAAGAAACTTTTCCAGGGATGAAATTGAAATGTCTAACAAATATCTTTAAAAATGCTCTACATCCTTAGCCATCAGGGAACTGCAAATCAAAACCTCCCTGAGATATCATCTTACCACGGTCAGGATGGCAAAAATCCACAATCCAAACAACACCAAATGCTGGAGAGGATGCAGAGAGAGGGGAAACTCCTACATTGCTGGTGGGAATGCAGTCTTATACAATCACTCTGCTGATCAGCTTGGAGAGTCTTAAAAAATTAAAGATTGAAATGCCATATGGCCCTGCTCTTTCACTTTTGGGAATAATCCCCCATAAAGCAAAAATTCACCTCAATAGCACAAGCACGACCATGTTCATAGCAGTACTATTTACAACAGCAAAGTCATGGAATCAACCCAAATGCTCAACAGTTGACGAGTGGATAAGCAAAATGTGGTACATTTATACAATACAATACTACTTCAGCCATCAAAAAAGATGAATTAATGAAATTTGCCAGGAAATGGGTGAACTAGAAAAAATTATATTGAGTGAAGTATCTCAGACACAGAAAATTGAGCACTGTATGTACTCCCTAATAGGTGGATCCTTGTACCAAACCCACTTAGTGACATATTCAAAGATAAGTCTCTGTAATACCTATAGTAATTGCAAAGATTATAAGCAGGAGGGAAGGGGAAGGAGGGCCCCCCAAAAAACAAAGAGAGAGGAGATCATGCTACAGCAGAGAAAATAGGTCACCATCAAATACTGCAAGTAAGTATTGAGACATCTGGTTAAGCTCAAAGACTTTCCTTCCTGATCACCTGTGACTGAAGAGGTTTGATCTCACCAGTCAGGGAAGGCGTAGAGTCTGGCAGATAGATGGTAACCATCTGCAAATGGATGACTGACCCCCCTCACTGCAGTCTCCTCTTATTCCATCTACCTTTGAATCTACTCTTATAGTAAGACTCTATTTTAATAGCCTTTTATCTCTGGCTAGGAGGTGACCTCCAATACCCATCAGAATGGAGCCAAGGGCAATGCAGGAACAGCAAAACTTGAAACAACAACCAACCATAATTCAGAACATCAGAGACCCTACATTATTCACTTGGAACCAAACCATCCAAATCTCTCCCATCCTAAAGCTCAGGGAAACTTGCAGATGAGGGGGAGGTAAGATTGTAAGAGCCTAAAGATGGGAAGGAGCAACGATAGTCAAGATACTCCACACAAATTTGGGACACAATAGCCATAATCGGACTTTGCATGACCTGCACAATGACTGACATGTCAATGACCCCCAAAATCTAGCATGGATCAGAGGCACTAGGATCCTTAGAGGCAAGTGATTAACAGTCACAATAGTGTTCCCATACTAAAGGGGAGCACAAGAAAGGGTTCTGGGCAATGTCATCGATTCTTCATACCTCATTAGATGTTCCAGGGAATGGGAGTGGGGAAGAGGGAAGCACTGGGAGAAAGGGAGTAATGGGAGTGAAAGGAAGAGAAAAAGGGGGGAGGAAGCAAGGGGTTCTGGGTAGGAGTGAAGGGAGGGAGGGGACCAGGGTACCTATTGTTTGTATGAATGGAAAAAAATGCTCTGCCAAGAAAACTAATGCATTACCTTTTTAATTTACCCTCATTGGAGTTTTCAGGACATTAGCAGAATGCAGTCAGATTCTTTGCATAATATCTTATGAATGTTCTGAGATTCAGTTCCCAATAGAGTTCTATTCACTTTTGAAATCTCATGAACAGTTTTGCCTATTTATATTTCTTTCAGAATTTTTTCTTTCACAGTCCCACCAGAATAACATAAGAACACTCCCTTACAGCATTCCAGTGCCCACAGTGCCAAGATTTTCAAAATTGCTTATGCAAACTAGTTCCACATTATAAAACATCCTATTAAGTAGCTACAACAGCAACCACCCTTCTGTACCAATTTTCTATATTAATGGTTTTTCATATCACTAGGACTAAATACCTAAAGTTAAACATTTTACAGTTAGTTCACAGTTTGAGGGGTACAGTCTTTCATCGTGGACAAGGCAAGGCAGCTGGTGGCCCCATGGTGGCATGGTCTTAAAGTATCTGTTTGCTTACATCGGAGTGTATTAGGAAGTTGCAGCAGGGCAGAAGGTGTGGCTGGGATGTTAACATCAAAGCACAATCCCTAGAGACTCACTTCTTCCCAACTGACACTGCCTATGAAAGATGACATAGTCCCCTAAAATAGCACCTCTAGTTGGAGAACAAGTGTTCAAACACATGAACATGTAGGGAACACTTCATACTTAAACCATAATACAAGGAGGATAGAGGTGGTCTAAGAAAAGAGCTATACCACAGATAGGGTCCATACACCTTCTTACTTGCTAAACAAATGTTCTTTTTTGACCTTACTGTCCTCTTTTTGGTCAATATTATAGTTGTTTTGAGGTTCAACCATACTTAGATGTTCCTCAATTTACAATGGTGTCATGTTCATGGAAGGTCATTATGAGTTAAAACATCTTTGGAAACTGGAACTATTTGGAAGTTGGGAATGCAGAAACTACATACCTAATCTGCTGAATCATACGTTAGCATAAACTGTCTTAAATGATCTCAGAACATTGGTATTAGCATATGATTGGGCAAAATTGCCTAAAACAGAGCCTAATTTATAGTAAAGTGCTGAGTATTACATATATTTGCTTGAAATCTGCCTTGAAAATAAAAGCTTGAATGTTTTTTGGATCACTTTTCCATCACTTGTGAAGTAAAAGACATTTGAAAATCACTAAATAGAATCCTTGTAAATTCTAACTTTATCCATGGCATGGTTTGTGTAATGCCAGTTTCTGGGACTGAATGAGCTGGTTCTGGGGTCATCCAGGGCACAATGTGAAACCTGGCAAACCACTTAACCTTTCTGACTGCTGAGTTTCTTCAACAGCTCAATACAGGAGGGAGAAAAAGGGTACTGTTTAAACTCCTTCTATCTTTATGAATTGTGATCAGGAACTTTCAGGAAGACACTTAACAAAATCAAAGGAGAGTAAAGAGAGAAGAGAATGAGTCAGCCCGTTCAACCAGTCGAACTGGAGGCTGTCTTTGATTTACACTGCAGCCTTTTCAAATGTCCTTTCAGCAAGACAGCCTAGGCTTTAATAATCACAGACCAATACTTATGAAGTACTGTCAACTGGAGTTAGAACATTCATTTATTCATTTTTCATTAAATATATATTCAGTGATTACCTTCTATGTTTCAGTCACCAACTATAGTATATTTAATAAAACTTCCCCACTTCCTGTCCTCACTCCAAAGCCCAGTTCCAGTGCAGTGGTTCTCAAAATGGAGTGTCAAGCCACAATGTCAGTGTTATAAATGCAATTCCTCAAGTCCTATCCCATACTTACTAAAGCAGAATCTCTCTCTTGGGTAGAATCTGATAACCTGAATTTTAATAAGCCTTTCAAAGTCTATCATCATGAACTGCATCCTTGCACTTTGTAGATAGAGGCAAGAAGGTCAGTAGTTCAAGGTCATTCTCAGCTGCATAGCAAATTCAAGGCTAACTTAGGATATATAAAACCCAGTCTCAAAAAGAGAAAAAAAGAAACAAACAAAAGAAGAAAGATAACTTCCTAATGATTGTGAAGTACACTCTACTGGTCTACTGGGGTATTCAGGCATTAGGCATCACAATACACTATTTATTAAGTGATCAAGACACAATTGCCTTTGAGAAATCTGTCTAGAAAGACCATAAGAAATTGACAAGGGATATTTGTGTTTTTAAAAAAAGTCATGAGATGCCCTAAAAATAAAAGGCTGGTCAACAATTCTACAAGCTAATGGAAGCAGAAAACAGGCAGGGGTAGCCATTATGCTATCAGACAAAGTGGACTTCAAACCAAAGAAAATTATAAGAGACACGGATGGATACTACATTTTAGTCATGGGTACAATTCACCAAGAAGACTTCATAATACTGAACATATATGCACCCAATACGGGCCCCTCCACATTCATTAAGAAAACCCTACAGCGTCTAAAGCAAGAAATCAACCCCCAAACGATAATTCTTGGGGACTTCAACACCGTCCTCTCAACATGGGATAGATCAACAGGTCAAAAGCTTAACAGAGACACTTTGGACCTTAATCAAACCCTGAAAGAAATGGACCTTACAGATCTCTATCGAACTTTTCACCCACGCACCAAAGAATACACATTTTTCTCAGTAGCACACGGAACTTTCTCCAAAATAGATCACATATTGGGCCACAAAATGAATCTACACATATACGAAAAAGTTGAAATTCTAACCTGTGCTCTGTCAGACCACCATGGCCTAAAGCTGGACATCCACAACACAACAAACAAGAGAAAATACACTAACTCCTGAAAACTTAACAATATGATGCTGAATGAGAACTGGATTCAGGAAGAAATTAAAAAGGAAATTCAAGATTTCCTGAAAGTGAATGATAATGAAAATACAACTTACCAAAATCTCTGGGACACAATGAAAGCTGTTCTGAGGTAAGTTCATAGCTCTTAATGCCTACATCAAAAAAATGGAAACATCAGAAATAAACAACTTAACAATGCAGCTTAAAGCTTTAGAGAAACTAGAGCAATCTGATCCCAAAAGTAGTAGAAGAGAGGAGATTAGCAAAATAAGGGGGGAAATATCTGAAATCGAGACTAAGAAAACAATAGAAAAAATCAACCAGTCAAAAAGCTGGTTCTTTGAAAAAATCAATAAGATTGATACACCCCTAGCTAAATTAACCAAAAGCAAGAGAGAGAAAACCCAAATTAACAAAATTAGAAATGAAGATGGAGTAATCACTACTGATACCCAAGAAATCCAGAGAATTATAACATCATATTTCAAAAACTTATACTCTGTGAAGTTTGACAACACAAAAGAGATAGATGAATTTCTAAGTAAACACAACTTACCTAAATTGAATCAGGAAGTTGTGAATTACTTAAATAGTCCTATAACATATAAGGAAATTGAAGAAGTAATCTTAAATCTTCCTACCAAAAAATGTCCTGGACCAGATGGATTCAGCACAGAGTTCTACCAGACATTTAAGGAGCTAATAACACAAATACTCCTTAAACTGTTCCATCAAATAGCAAAGGAAGGAACACTACCAAATTCCTTCTATGAAGTTAATATCATTTTAATCCCAAAACCTAATAAAGACTCACTTAAAAAAGAAAACTATAGGCGATGTCTCTGATGAACACAGACGCAAAGATTCTCAACAAAGTCTTAGCAAATCGGATTCAAAAACACATTAAAAAAATCATTCACGGGGACCAAGTAGGCTTCATCCCCAGCACACAAGATTGGTTCAACATACGCAAATCAATAAATGTAATTCATCATGTAAACCAGTCCAAAGTCCAAGACCACATGATACTCTCAATAGATGCAGAAAAAGCCTTTGACAAGATCCAACAGCCTTTTATGATCAAAACACTACACACAGTAGGAATGGAAGGAACCTTTATCAATATAATAAAAGTTGTATACAACAAGCTCACAGCAAAGATTATGCTCAATGGGGAACAACTGGAAGCATTCCCACTTCGATCAGGAACTAGACAAGGCTGTCCACTCTCACCACTTCTATTCAATATTGTACTTGAAGTCTTAGCTGAAGCCATAAGACAAGAAAGGTACATAAGAGGGATTCAAATTGGCAAGGAAGAAGTCAAACTATCCCTATTTGCAGATGACATGATCTTATACCTGAGGGATCCCAAAAACTCCACCAGAAAGCTCCTGGAACTAATACAGAAGTTCAGCAGGGTGGCAGGATACAAAATAAATGTGCAAAAATCAGAGGCCTTCCTATATGCCCAGAATGAAAGAAGTGAAAAAGCCTTGAGAGAAACAATACCATTTACTATAGCCCCTAAAAAAATGAAATACCTTGGTATAAACCTAACCAAGGAGGTAAAAGACCTTTACAATGAAAACTTTAAAACTCTAAAGAAAGAAATAGCAGAAGACACCAGAAGGTGGAAAGACCTCCCTTGTTCCTGGATTGGCAGAATCAACATTGTAAAAATGACCATCCTACCAAAGGCAATATACAAATTCAATTTTATACCAATTAAAATCCCAAAGCAATTCTTCAAAGAAGTTGACCAAACAATCTCAAAGTTCACATGGAGGCACAAAAGATCCAGGATAGCAAAGACAATCTTGAGTTACAAAAACACTGCTGGAGGTATTACCATACCAAACCTAAGTCTATATTACAAATCCATAGTTATAAAGACAGCCTTGTACTGGCTCCAAAATACACACAGATCAATGGATAAGGATTGAAGACCCAGATATAAGCCCACAAAATTACAGCCATTTGATCTTTGACAAAGGGGCCCAAAGAATCCAATGGAAAAAGAACAGCATCTTCAACAAATGGTGCTGGAAAACTGGATCTCCACATGCAGAAGATTAAAGCTGGACCCATACTTGTCACCATGTATAAGGCTTAATTCCAAATGGATCAAGGACCTTGATATCAGGCTAGAGACTATAAAAACCATAGTTGAAAGGATAGGGAACTCCCTCGAGCTGATTGAGCTGGGCAAACATTTCCTAAACAGACATCCAATGGCACAGTCACTGTTACCAACTCTTAACAGTTGGGATCTTGTGAAATTAAAGAGCTTCTGTTCAGATAAAGAGATTGTAACAGGAGCTCAAAGGCAACCACAGAATGGGAGAAAATCTTCACTAACCACACATCTGATAGAGCTCTGCTGTCCAGAGTGCACAAAGAACTTAGAAAACTAAACACCAAGGAAACCAATGGCCCAATTAAAAAATGGGCCCTGGAACTTAAAAGAAACTTTACCAGAGATGAAATTAAAATGTCTAACAAATATCTTAAAAAATGCTCCACTTCCTTAGCCATCAGGGAAATGCAAATCAAAACTTCCCTGAGATATTATCTCACCCCGGTCAGGATGGCAAAAATCCACAATACAAACAACAACAAATGCTGGAGAGGATATGGAGAGAGGGGAACTCTCCTACATTGCTGGTGGGAATGCAGGCTCATACACCCACTCTGGCAAGCCGTCTGGAGACTCTTAAAGAAACTAAAGATTGAAATGCCATATGACCCTGCGATTCCACTTTTGGGAATAACCCCCCATACAGCAGAGGTTCACCTTGATAGCACAAGCACGACCATGTTCATAGCAGCACTGTTTACAATAGCAAAGTCATGGAATCAACCCAAATGTCCAACAGTTGATGAGTGGATAAGGAAACTGTGGTACATCTATACAATGGAGTACTACTCAGCCATCAAAAATGATGAAGTACTGGAATTTGCCGGGAAATGGATGTCATTAGAAACAATTATATTAAGTGAAGTATCCCAGACCCAGAAAATTAAGCACCATATGTACTCCCTAATAGGTGGCTCCTAGTACCAAACCCACCCAGCCCATCTAGAGACACTCAAAGAAAAATCTCTGTAATTCCTACAGTAATTGCAAGGATTATGAACAGGAGGGATGGGGTAGGGGGGCCACACCCACCAGGATGGAGTGAAGGGCATTGCAGGAGCAGCAAAACTGCAAAAGAAAATCAACAAACCACAATCCAGAACTTCAGAGACTCTATATCAACCACCTAGACCTAGGCCAGCCTAATCTCTCCCTATCCTGAAGCTCAGGGAAATTTGCGGAAGAGGGGACAGTAAGAGTGTAAGAGCAATGATTTGCAAGATACTCTATACAAGTTAGGGCCGAAGCAATCATAATTGGACTTTGCATGCCCTGCGCAATGTCCAACACACTGTTGACCTCACAAAGTCTAGCATCTGCTAAAGGCACCAAGATCCTTGGAGGCAAGGGATTGGCAGCCACAGCAGTGTCCCTATACTTAAGGGGAACACAGGAAAGGGTTCAGGGCGATGCCACTGGGTCCTTGTACGTCATCGGAGAGGAAGGCTCAGAGGAGAGTCAGGCATGCATAAGAAAGGACTCTGGGAATTGGGGCGGGAGGCACTGGGGGATGGGGAGGGAGGGGTGAGGGGAGGGGAAGCAGGGGGCTCGGGGGGAGGAGGAGGGAGGGAGGGAACTGGTGTACCTGTTAAGTTTGTATGAGCTGACATAATAATAAAAAAATGTAAAAAAAAAAGTCATGAGATTAAAGGGGGGATATAACTCAGTTGGCAGAGTGATGGTATAATATGCAATGTCCTGAGCAATATGGTCACACTCACACTTGTAATTCAGCCCAAGGTTGTGGAAGCAAGACAATCGGAAGTTAAAGGTCATCTTAGTTAAGACTGCAAGCAAAAGAATCTGAATTCCCATCCCCAGATTTCACATAAAATGATGGATGGGCTTGGTGATCCACCTGTAGTTCCAACCTAGGAAGATTGTGAATCCCCAGAGCAAGTTAGGTTAGCTATGTCAGTGAGCAAGCTGTGGGTTTAGTTAGAGACCCAGCCTCAAGAAATAAGGTGGAGAAGTGATTGAGGTATACTCCTAATATCTACCTGTGTGTGAATGTGCACGCGCACTCCCCTACACGGGCGCACACACCCATGAAAAGAAAAAGTTAAAGGTTCTCGGTTACATAGCAAGTTTGACGCTATCCTTGTTTGCATACTGATCCTGTCTCAAAAAAAAAAAAAAAAACAGATAAATGTGCAAAAGGAATTGGATTTTGGCTTATACATCATTTAAGGTGTTTTTTTCTGCTTTCATTTACTTCAGGATAGAAATACAACTGTTAACCTTTATCTATCTCAGCATGTGATACAGTTACAAGGCAAATGACCATAAAGAGGCTCAGCCCTTGGTCGTAGAATACCTTGCCATCTAATAGGTGGACCAGATAATTAGGAGACAATTACACTGTCTCAGTGAACAGTTTATCAGGGAGGGTGACAAAGCAAGGGAAATGAGGGAAAATTGGAAGAGTTGTACTAGCTTTGCAGAGGGTAAGCACTCGGGCTGCTTTAGAAACTGCAAATGGCTTTTGAAACTTGTACTTTTAAAATTGGTGTAGTGTCAGTGTGTTTGGGACAATGGCCAGGAGTGGTAGGAACACTCAGGAGTTGAGACGCCTCCTTTTCATTGGGACAACCAGGGAAGTGGACATTCTAGGATAGGTACAGATGACATGTGATGATAGAGGAGGAAGAAAGGAGGTAGTATACATAGGTTTGGGTGGGGAAAGTCAGTCTGAGGTTCATACTTAACCCTGTGAAAAAGTGCTGCTTGGGAAAGGATCTTGACAAATGTTGGCTGCATGCAATTGTAACCTTTCTCCTCTAGGCAGTTCCCATGATTGAAAAAGAAACATCCATCCAGCTTCAGGCTTGAAAATGCAGTTTTCAATTTACCTACTAGTAATATGTCCTGCTACTCTGGTTTATTCAAACTGCAAACAGCAAAGCTAACCCACTTTCCAAGAGAAAACTCCAATTCAGTGTGCAAAAATTTCTGAGAGATGCACCTGACTAATAATAGCTGTGGAACTTTCTTTTTTATCCCATTTTCCAGCATTCCAAGGATCCGAGATCTTATGCTGTTACCATTTTAGATGTTACCAAGGTGCTCAGAATTGATGGGAATCAATTCTAGAAAAGCAATGCATGGAGGAAGACAAGAACAGCAGTGTTTTCCTCCTTGGGATTCCTGTTTGACTTGGGTGCAGTAGAGTACAGGTAAATAAAGCAATTGCCAATCATAATCCTTTTTGATGACCAATATATTTGGGAAATGTAGATGATTTAACTTACACAAATTCTTGTCCAGTTTTAGGTCACATTTGTGATTGGTAGTGAGAGGTTACTGGTACCTCACATATCTTAACACAGATTTTTGGAGAGTGACTCAGATATCCAAAAGGAGGAACACTTCTTCCATGGCATGCAGAGCTGACCTCATTTGCCTGATGTTTATTGGAACTTTTGACCTATTTTTTTTTCAGATGCAACTGCCTCTACTCATCTGCCTGGAGGCTGGTATTTGTTCTGTATACATAAGAATGAAAAGGTATTGAGGGTTAACTAATCATATCTCATTTTATATAAACTGAACTTAGAAAAGAAGACTCTTATTCCAAATCATGTTAATTGACTGGATCATGTCCATTTCCTCTGCCCCCAAAAATCATATGTCAAAGTCAAAAAGACAGTATATTGGAATATGACCTTGCTTTCAGATAAGTTTTTATGAAAGCAATCTAGTTAACCTGAGGACATTAAAGTAGACTCTAATTCAATAGGACTCCTGTTTTTCATGAAAGGAGAAAGCCGGAAGCAGACTGTAGTATAGGAAAGATGTCCAGTAAACACAGTAGTAAGGCACACCCAAGATTGACAAACCACTAGAAATTAAGGAATGCAATGAAGCATTTCTTATACTCCTAAGGACTCAACCTTATAGATGCTTTCATCTTGAATTTGCAGGATTATGACAGCAAGAATTCTGTTATTCAAGTCATTTACAGTATGGTATTTTTTTACAGAAACCATTCACGTTGACCCTGGCTTGCCCTGTCCTTATTTTAGTTTGACAACTTCTGCAAAAATCTTAACACTGAATATTGTCACAATTCAGTTATTGGAAGTTAGGATTTCAATATGTGAATTTTACAAGAGAAACACAAATTAATCCATAACCATCATGTAGCCAATTTTTAAAATTTTTTCCTTTACATTTTATTTCCCATAACATCAAGATAATACAGCGAGGAGAAAAGTTTTTAATAATCTGATGCAAAGCTGACTGTTTAAAGTATGCTTGCCACCCACCCTGATTCAACATGCAGGTATCAATTCTTATCACATATACTGATTCCAAAATGTCACAGTCCTGATAGCTTCATGAGTACTACATCACACTGTAACTTAAAAGTTTCATAAACTGTACACGATCATGGTGTAATACCATCATTCAGAGTTCCCCAAGGTCAGAACATTTACATGATATAAAACACTAAAATCTGTTTTTAAAAGTCAAATCACAAAAGCTCAGGCTTTGTTTGAAATGTGTTTATAAAGACTGCTGTTAAGCTGAAGGCATGCAGATGTCATGACCGCTTAGATGGATGTGGAACTCCTTCAGTAGGTCCAATGTTGTACATTTTCACGCATCCCAAGTATCTCCATATTTGTTTACTTTGACTTGGGCAATATTATTAATACCAGTGGTAGTGGGCTCATTCATAGAAGCATTGAATGGAATTGGCTCGTAGCGAGGTAGCCCCTCCTTTTCTAAGTTGTCTGCTGCTGGAGACGTCCCAAAAGACTCGCTACTCATACTTGAGTCATACTTTGACTTTTGAGCATGATGCCCAGATGACAAAGATCGACGAGCTTGTCCTGATCGTAAAGCTTCCCCTAGAGGGAAGTTTTCAAGATTCTTGAACTTTTCTTGGCAAGTTTTCACATTTAGGAATTGAACCATACTTGGGATGACTTGAAAGGATTCCTTTGCAATCAATCCTTGAGGATCAACATACTTGTGGCAGCCAGAGGTACAGATCTGAACCAGAAGCTTTCAGCATTACCTTCTGGGAAGACCTTTCTTCCTCTTGGAATGCAGTTAGCCCCTGTGTGGGGAACTGGTCTTGGAACTTCGGCACTCAGCTCTCAAAAATCAGCCCTTTCTCCGTCATCATTCCTCCCTTGAGCGGCTATGCAGCGAGCCGGGACGACCAGAGCGGAGACCCTGCAATGCACCCGCCAGGAGCCATGTGTTCCGCGGGGAGCAGGGTGGGAAAGGGTGGCCTGCGACAAGGTCGCCCAGAAGTCACCCAGAGAGGAGCTCTCATCCAGCGCGACTCAGAAGTACTATGTAGCCAATTTTTACAGTGGAGAACATGAGAGCCCATTTCGTACTAGCTTCAAGATAATGCTTCCCTCACCTATGAACGCCATGTTTATCTTGACAGAAGGCTCTTTGGGTCTAGAGTTCGTCTCTCACAACTTGTTTAAAGGTGTGGCATGATAATCTTTTTCTAAAAAATAAATGTGATATGATGACTTTTCAGCCTTTTCTTTTTTCTGTCTTTGGCATGCAAACCTTGGTATTATCAAACAACACCCAGTCAACCAAGAACCTCCTGCCACGGTTCTTGGCAGGTCACATGAACTCCAAACTTCTATCTTCAAAGCATTTTTTCCTACCTTTGATTTTTATTGGTTTGTCTCTTCAGTGCTTGTCTATAACTGCATGGTTTGCTGCACATCTTGTTGACTAATACAAAGTACATGTATCAGCAAAGGGAAGCATGCCATTAAATGAGCATTTAATAACTAGTATTCATTAAAACAATTATTTCAATAAATTAGGCTCAATTAAATATAATCATCTCCTAGTGATTTTTTTACAAGCAAAAAAAAAAAAAAAAAAACACTGTCTGGTGTAACAGTAAAGCAAGAGAAGAGAAAAAGATACAAGTAATAAAGGCCAAGGCAGTAGCCTACTAAGGAACAGAAATTGAGATACATGTTTGAAGGTATTTATCAGGTATTTAATGTCAAGTCAGCATTTATAAAGAACTGCCAACTCACACAATTGTGCAAGTAATAGAACCAAAAATTAAAAACTAGGCAGCCTCACCCCAGAACCTAGCTTGATGACCTCTTGCCTCAAACTCTTTGCATCTCAGGAGCTAGAAAGTGGAAATAACTATTCCCTAGATAAGGGAAATAAAAGTGATATTTGATTAATTTTCTGGTGCCATTGCCTTAAAATTATTAGTAATTATTTTTTAGCAAGAATTCCATTTTTTTGCATTTCATATTGTGTTTCCACTACTATAAGAAACATCCAAAAATAATGATCTTAACAATATTAGAGTTTCTTGACATAATTGCCCAGCATTAGGCAATTTAGACAGTAAGATGGTATTTTCATCTCCAACACATAGTTTCCATCTTTGTATCCAAGGAGAATGCATCATTCTCTCCACACTACCGCACCCATTAGCTGGTAGAAAAGGGAAAGACACCATGGAAGTATAAACTCTGTCTTCAAGGGCAGAACCTAGAAATGGTCCTTGTCACTTCTACTCTTTCTATTGATCAGTCAAAATTATGTGAATATACATCCACTAAGAGAGTAAGAATTTTTATATACATTTTATTATTATTTCCGCTCATACAAACTTAATAGGTACACCAGTTTCCTCCCTCCCTCCTCCTCCCCCCCGAGCCCCCTGCTCCCTCTCCCCTCACCCCTCCCTCCCCATCCCCCAGTGCCTCCCACCCCAATTCCCAGAGAGTCCTTTATTGTGTATGCAAGAGTAAGAATTTTTTAACCAACAAACATTTTCTGACAAGAGAGTGAACAGATATACCCTATACAGAAGAGCACACATAGAGTAAGACAGGATATAACAGAAAATTCCATTGTGGTGTTCCTACCAGAAACCACAGGCAATTAAACAGAATTCCCAGTCCCAGGTATGTGATACCTCCTAATTCATTGTTAGTCAGAGAGGCTTTCTAGACCCCCAAAATAGGAGGCCATTGCTCTTGGTTGTCCTCTGGTAACTGTCAATATGACCTTATTGTTAATTACACTAAACACACTGATCACAGAACACAAATTAAACAAGCTGAAACTGGACTGGAAGTTTCCTACTTGCTGGACAGCTTTCACAGCACCAGAAAGTACTGCGAAGCTTCTGGAGAAGAAAAGCAATCAATAGTTCCATCTGTGAAATCTGAAAACTACAAAGCAATCATCCTGGCAAAAAAAAAATGATCATCAGTGTAACAGTGGCACAAATGTTAAGGAGGTAGCCAACTGCTTCTGCTTGGATTTAAGGACCAGTTTTAAGAAAAGAACATATTCCTGGTACTACAGATGAAGTCAAGAACCTATGTAAGGGAAGGACACAGACTCTAGGGAATACAAACTATAAAGTTTAAGCTACAAGGACTTTTATTCAAACTGTCTTCACAACATTTATCATTATAGCCATAGGTTAAAGTAATACTCTGCACTCCATCTAGAAGCTTCCTTTTGCAATGGAAGAAGTTTATGCTTGTCACAGAAACTCAAGTGGCCAAAGTGTACAAAATAAGTAACTGAAGATTGCTCAGCCCTAAACATGACATTTAAACCATCCCCTAGCACAAGATGCAATAGATGAAATAGAATGCAGTAAGAATGTAAGGGTCTGAAGGAGGGTTAAGTGTGGATGTGACAGGGCTGCTGCATTCATGAACTCACTGAACATATGTACACTTCCACAATACTGGGGCATGAATTGTCATGTCAACATTTCACCATGGAAAAGAAAAGATCTTAAGATACTCTATACCTCCATGAGAAATCACTGAGGATTAATGATGAATGGTGGTGGAGGAAAGTTGCTTTCCTCAGTGGTATGCCCATTGATATATGATTCATGCAAGTGCTCAGGCACATGTCTTCGAATGCAACCCAGAAGAAACTCAGTGGGTCACATGTGCAAAAAGACATGAAAGTACTAGTAGGGAAGAAGAAAGAAGAGTTATAATGGAAAATGAGGAGGGGTGGGGATTAAGGTGTGAAAATATCATTCATTGTATTCATATATGCAACTCTTACACAATAAGAATTAAAAGAATAAAGAAAAAGGCTTGCTGGACACAGAACTAAACTATACCAAGAAGCCATGACACTTTCTATCCTTCGATAAACAACTTTTATCAGTCATGTTCATTTATTTAGACATTATCTATAGGTGTTTTCAATGCTGCTATGAAAAGTTGGCTCACAGCAACAATAAAGATGAGCAAACAACAAAATATTTATCGCCTATTTCAATAACAAAATATTTTTATCTAAAGTCCTTTCCATAAAAGATTCATGAACTCCTAAATTATAAATGACTAGATAGAGAGGAGTTCCACATGAAAACTCCAGAAAGTCTTCCATTTGAATTCAACAATTAAAAATTTTCCATGTGTGTTCAGAGATGAACTCCAGTGTGAAATGGAAACATCCCCAAATGATGGCATGTTGGCGACAGGAACTAACAGATTTATATGAATGATCTTTCATCCTCTAGAATGCTTTGAGGATGCAGGAGCAGAATCACTGAGTCAAGATGTCAATATGAGATGGATATCAGCCACATTTTATTTCCCTCCTATTTTGAACCTCAGTTTTGCCAGGTCTTTAAAATGTTATTACAGTCAGGCTGGATAGAGACATACAAATTGACCTCATGGGATAGGTTACAGTCAAAACATGGGAGCTTAAAAATTACTATTGTAGAGTTATCTTCAGTATATAGGTATTTAATGTATATAAAAATGTTTATGTTGAGGTATGGGTCCCATCCCCAAAATACCTATTTGGGTTTATGCAAGTATTCTAATATCTGAATCGCTTCTATCCCAAACCTTTTGTATAATCATCCAATTTGTCTATATGCAAGGCAAAGCACAGAAGGTCAGGCATCATGAATCTAGGCATCTCCCTCTGCTTCCTATTCCTATAATGAGGGGAATCATTAGCTACTTTCTAACACTGTAATATCATTTGGTTCTCACCCTGTGATCACAAGGGATGCTTCCTTGTGAACTCTCTCCAAGGTTTCCTCATTGCTCAGAGTGAATACCTCCAAGTGACTGGAAAAGAGTCTGCAGAGAACTATAGTCAGAGAGCATGTTACTTACTCCATTGCTCCCTGAGGCTCTGTGTCTGTCATGATCACACAGCAATGGAGCCAATTATCTGACTCACAGGCTACATTGCCCAGACATCAAGGGATTTTCAAATTAAAGGATAAGATACCAGTGTGTTTGAACAGAATGAAAGCACACGGTGGCCTTGTTTGTAATAGAGTAAAGCTAAGATTTTCTAGTGTTGAGACTATACAGCCTATTTGAACAACCCACAATCTAAGAGCTCAGAAGAATAAAAAGAGACACAGGCATCCTGTCAAACGGGTCTAGAATCATTTCTTCCTCTAGTACTAACTAGCTACAGGGTGTTCATCATCATAGATCCTGTTTTCTCTGAAGGAAGATTAAGGGAGCAATAGTGCTTACCTAATGCGAGCAATGCAAGAACTAAATTATAAAGAATTAAATGTTGCAAGAATGGAGAAATTGAGAAGTTCCTCAACTTTCTCCGTTCAAGTACCCTGGGCATCACAATAATGTTTTCAATAGTGCCTCTGGGCAAAAAGAAGTGACTCATGGTTCCATTGGTTAAGCAGTTAGCTCCAAAGGATTTAATGAATATTTGTGGCACAGTAATTCAGTATAATTTGAAAAGTGTAGTGTACATGAATACAAAATACAATAGTATTTTGTTTCTTTTTTTTAAATAGTCATAATTGCTGTCATTTCTTTGTATCCATAGGGCCTTGGTTCCAGAATGCCCATGACACCAAGTCCCTCCTATAAAATGTTAGCATGTAACCCATCCGCATCCTTCCTATACTTTAATCATCCCTAAAGATGTATAATATCTGAGCCAATGAAAGTAGTTGTTAACTGTACTGTTTAGGGAATAACAAAAACAAAGTAGTTCTACATGTTCAGAGCAGATGCAATTTTTATTCATATAAGTTTTATCCATAGCTGGCAAACAGGAATTTGTTGAACTGAAAGATACTGAGCACAGGGAACATGCTGAACTTATGGATTCTTCCACAACTTCTCAGACCCAGAAAAACTAAGTACCACTACTCTCATTTCCTATTTTGTATACAATTTTGTGCTGCATTTCTATTTTATTATAACAATCCCTGAAATAAAAGTTATGATGCCATTCAGAGGAACACAGTAAAATCTAGTGCTGAATCTTATAGCTACCTCAAGCTAGTAGTTTGCACAATATATAATGTAAATATATATACATATGTAAATTCTATAAAGCATAGGTGCATTTTGCTTGACATTTAAAATGTCTTGGAATGTCCTGAATGTACTGGAACCTACTGGGGAGTTCTGGTTTACAGTTTAGCACCTTCCAGTGAAATCATCAGAAAAAGTTTGGTCTTCGTTCCTCCATTCTACTTTCTTTTTTACTTTCTTCCTTCTTTTCTCTTCCTCTCATACTGTCTTCAGTTTCTTACCATTTTTACCATTCTTGTCTCTTATTCATTGTAGTGACTCTCAACTCCCAGAAGTTTTTCATTCTACTCATCCAACATCCAACATCAGATGGGTTTGTAACTGTTTGAAATGAATGACATTCTTGTTTACCATCATTTTGCATGATTCTCATTCTTTCCTTAGACTGTGTAAACGTCTTCCACAGCACACTGAACTGAATCTCATAACATATCTAAGTCAGAAACCCCAGTCACCCTTGTGAATTTTGATAAAAATCCATTTCATAAACTTGTTTCTTTGTTAGTTTCCTCCTCCTTGATTACAAAATGTGTCTATCTGATAATGATCTTAGAATCATCTGGTCGTGAATTAATAAAACTTTCACGTAAAGCAGTGTTTCTCAAAGTAAGGTTTTCAGATCACCAAGGATACTGGTCCACAAGTGCTAGCTCAAATCAACTGATACCTCCAGAAGTATTTCTGGTAGTAGTAGTAGTAGTAGTAGTAGTAGTAGTAGCAGTAGCAGTAGTGGTAGTAGTAGCAGTAGTAGTAGTAATTAAGGATTTTATTAGATATCTGAGATTTTCTATGCTTCAATATGAATTTTAAGATTGGCAAAGATTCTTTTCTATTTTGTAAGCTACATAATCACTTCATTAAACTTCCTTTGTACTACAGATGTGTTTTAATTTTATGATGTCATACTTGTTAATTGTTAACTTTATTTCTTGTGTAAATGAGATCCTATTCAGAAGGTCTTCTCTTCAGTCTGTGTACTGGAATATATTCTCTGTTACTTACTCCAGAAGTTGTTTACTCTAGAAAAGTTTACTCAACTCACACTGAGGATTTTGAATCATTTGGAATTGATTTTTGGGCACGGTAAAAGATAAGGATCAAGTTTCATTCTACATATAGTTTTCCAATTTTGCTACATTTACTGAAGATATTGTCTTTTCTTCAATATGTAGCTTGATGTCTTTATAAAAATTCAGGTGGCTATAGGTACATAAATATGTGTGGGACATTGTTTCTATTCCATTGATCAATGTAGCATTTTTGTGCCCAAACTATGTGTTTTTATTACTAGGACTACAACATAGCTTGAAATCAAATGTGATGATGCCTCCAATAGTATCCATATTTTTCAGGACTATTTTAGATGTCAAAGTTATTTTGAGTTTCCATATGAATTGTTAGGTAATTTTTTTTCAATTTTTGTGAATAAATTTGAAATTCTTTTTTTTTATTAAAAATTTAATTATACATTTTAAAATTTTTTACCAGTTCCCTCCTTCCCCCCTCCTCCCCCCGAACCCCCTCCTCCCCCTCCCCTTCCTCCAGTGCCTCCCCCCCAATTCCCAGAGAGTCCTTTATTGTGTACGCCTAACTCTCCACTGGGTCCTTCTCTCCGATGACATATAAGGACCCAGTGGCATTTCCATAAGCCCTTTCTCTTGTTCCCCTTAAGCATAAGATCACTACTATGGCTGTCAATCCCTTGCCTCCAGGGGTCTCGGTGCCCTTAACAGATGCTAGACTTTATGAGGGCAACAGTGCGCTGGACATTGCGCAGGGCATGCAAAGTCCCATTATGATTGCTTTGGCCCCAACTATTGTTGAGAATCTTGCAAATCGTTGCTCCTCCCATCCTTTTGCTCTTACAATCTTACCGCCCCCTCTTCCGCAAATGTCCCTGAGCTCCAGGATGGGGAGAGATTAGGCTGGCCTAGTTCTATGTGATTGATATAGAGTCTCTGAAGTTCTGGATTGTGGTTTGTTGATTTTCTTTTGAAGTTTTGCTGCTGCATTGATTGAATCTGTAGGCTGCTTTTGGTAGAATGGGAGTTTTCATAATTCTTATTCACACCAATCCATGAGCATGCACAGATATTTCCATCTTCTATTATTGTCTTTAAATTTTTTCTTTAGTATCTTAAATTTTTCCTTGCTTAATCTTTCACTAACTTGGTTAGGTTTATTCTGAGGCACTCTTTTTCATTTGTAGCTATTACATATGGGATTGTTTCACTGCTTTTTTTTCTTATTATATTTTCTTTGATACACAGAATGGCTACTGATTGTAGTGTGCTAATTTTGTAACTTATTATTCAACTAAAAATGTTTTATAGCTCTTGGAGCTTCCAGGCAGAGTTACTGAGTTCTCCTACATATCACACCATGTCATCTGCAAAGAAGAATATTTTGACTACTTTCCTTCCTACTTATATCCTTTTTACATGCTTTTCCTTGTGAATTACTACTATAGCTTAGACTTCAAGCAAGACATTGATTACTAGTGGTAACAGTGGAAATCTTTGTCTTGTTCCTGATTTTAGTGTAAATGCTGCAAGTTATTTTTAATTTAGCAGGATGTTGTCCATAAAGTAAAATATTGCCTTTATTACGTTGAGTTACTTTTCCTCCCTTGTTTCTCCAGAGATTATATCATAAAAGGATGTTGAGTTTTGTCAAGAGAATTTTCTGTATCTGTTAAGATAATCAAGCTTTTTCTATCACTGAGTATTTTTATGTGATGAATTATATTTATTGGTTTACTTATGTCAAATAATCCTTGGAACAAAACCGATCATTGTGAATGACTTTTTTTATTATTTATTATTTATTCAATTGTGCGTGTATGCATGTATGCACGTGTGTATGTATGTGTGTGTGTAGAACCACGGGACGAATTCGGGACCCGCCATGGACTGTCTCCACCTCCACCTCCTCCCCGTTTACTCTGCCCCGGGATTCATAGGCTCCGCCCTACCAGGACCAGAAATGCAGGCCACCCCCGCTTCCGCCTGGCAGTCTATACATGGGGTCTAGGATCCAAACTCAGGACCTTCCGCCTGCAAGGCAGAGACTTAACCCCTGAGCCACCTCTCCAGCCCCGACTTTTTTTTTAATTGTTCTTGAATTCGCTCTGCTTTTGCTGACAAGCTGTCCTATCAGCATTCATGAGGAAACCAGTCTATAATTTGCTTTTGTGTTTTATTTATTTATGAGCGAGAGGTATGCACGTAGTCTCATGGTGTGTGCATAGATGGAGTCAGAAGACAACTTTTGGAAGTCAATATTCTCCATCCACCAGTGTGGGCTTCCGGGAATTGAACTCAGGTCCTCTGGTTGCCAAGTTTGCAAGCAAGTGTGCAACATTCTGAACCCTCTTGCCAGCCCATAATTTTCTTTTAATTGTGTCTTTGAATTTTGTATCAGAATAATACTAGCTATATAGAAAAAGTTTGGAAATGTTCTTTTTCTATTATATAGACTAGTTTGAGAAGTATTTGTGTTGGTTCTTTGAAAACATTGTAGAATTGTGCACTAGTACAATAATACACTAGTATTATTTTTTAAGTTGGGAGATTTTTAATTGCTGTTTCAATCTTACCGCTAATCAAGATATTTAAATTATTTGCTTCATATGGTGAGAGAGAGAGACAGGGATAAATGGGATACAAAGAGGAAAGGAAGAAGTTAAGGTATTCATATTTGTAGATGATGTTTCTATACCTGAAGGACCCAAGTAGCTCCATCTGGAGGCTTCTAGAATTGATAAAAAGTTCCAGTAATGTGGTAGTATGTTAATAAAATTAATGTAAAACTCAGTAGCTTTCCTATATTTCAAGGACAAGCAAAATGAAAGGAAGTGAGAGAAACAATCCCATTTACCATAGCCTCAAAAAAAAAAAACAACTTGAAATAAGCCTAACCCAAAGAAGTGAAAGACCTATATAATAAAAACTTCAAAATTCTGAAAAAGGAAATCAAAGAGGACACAAGAAAGTAGGAAAAACATACTATACTCATGGATTGGTAGGATTAATATTGTAAAAATCACTCTGCCAAAGGCAATATACAGATATAGGCAACCCATCAAAATCCCAATGTAATTTCCCAAAATAAGTGAAGAACAATTTTAAAGTTCATATGGAAACACAACAATCCTAGGCAATAAAATATGGCCGAGGGCTGGAGAGGTGGCTCAAAGGTTAAGCCTCTGCCTTGCAGGCAGAAGGTCCTGAGTTTGGATTCTGAACCCACGTATAGACGCTGGGCGGAAGCGGGGGCGGCCTGCGTTTCTGGTCCTGGTAAGGCGGAGCTTGTGAATCCCGGGGCAGAGTAAATAAGGAGGTGAATGCGGTCCATGGTGGTTCCCAAATTCACCCGTGGTTCTACACACACACATACATACGCACACACACACACACATACATACGCACACACGCACAACTGAATAAATAATAAAAAAAAAATGGCTGGAGAAATCACCATACCTGACCTCAAGCAATATACTAGAGAACCACTCTTCAGGAAGGAATACATGTAAGTAATATAAATCAGAACAAAAATATGCAGAAAGGAGAGACTCTAGTCTTTAGGAGAGGGGAAGAATTTACCAAAGTTTAGCTGTATTTGATATTAAACTATCTTCTGATATCTATCATTATGCCTCTAAATAAGAGGATCTCTCAACACTCAACGTAGAAGCTCCCTTTTGTTTGATACAGGGAATTGCAATTTGCCAAAATGCTAACAATATATGATGGTGGACTGCTCAGCCCTGAACAAAACATCCAAGTCAGCCACCAACCCATTGCAAGGGGAGTATCATGGAAGAGGGGTCAATGAAAATATTTGATTTTGCCTGAAGGTGCAGAAGACTATGCCCTGTGGTGTTTCCTAGATATAATAGGACCACTGCGTTCATGAAATCACTACATGGAAATTCTGTTTCCATGAAACCTGACCAAAATTTGGCCTGTCAATATTGCACTATAAAAGGAAAAGGCCTCAAGAGGCACAATGTCTATTTCAGAGACTAATGAGGGTTAATTCTGGAACAATAAGGGGAGGGGAGTTACTTTCCCTTTAATGGTGATCCAGTGGAATGTAGTAGAACAGAGAGAGAGACAGAGAGATAGAGACAGAGACAGAGACAGAGACAGAGAGAGAGAACATGAGAACAGGAGGGAAACTAACAGGAAAGAAGAAAGTTTATAATGGGAGAAAGTAGGGTTTGGGATTTAGTAATAAGAGATGAAAATAACATGAATTCATTGTATTCATGTATAAATCCCAAAACAGAGATAAATAATTTTAAACTTGATTTGCTTCATTGTGGTTTAATTTGGTAGATCATGTGCATCTAGAAAACCATCCATTTAACTTTAGATTTTCTACCTTTGCGAATTACAAATTTTTAAGGTATATCCTTGTGATCTTTGGATTTCCTCACTATCTGTTCCAATGGTTCCCTTTATACCCCGCTTTTAATAATTTGGGTCGTCTCTCTCCTGATTTTGATTAATGTGGCTAAGGGTTGTCAATTTTTTTAATTTTTCCAAGTATCAACTCTTTGTTTCACTGATTAAAAAAATACAGTTTTTTTACAGGTCTAGTTCATTAATTTCTGTCCTGATCTTAGTTATTTCTCACTGCATACTGGTTTTGAAGTTGATTTTCTGCTGTTTGTTCAATGCCTTAAAGTGAAGCATTAGGTTATTTATTTGAGTTTTCTTATTTTACAGTGTAGGCACTTTTATTATTGCCCTCATTATATCCTACAAGTTTAGGTAAGCTGTATTCTTACCTTTCTTCTTTTTTAATTAAGATTTCATTTTTTGCAAATAAAATAAGTTGTCCTTGTCCCCTTCTGTCCTCCCTCTTCTTCTTCTACCCTACCCTCCCTCACCCAAGTCATCCCTATCCCTCCCATCCTCACGACTTTCTGCTTGTGTAGACCATAGGGTTCCCTTCAGGTTGTCTGAATTAGTAGGTTACCAGGCTTCTGTGGTAGCATAAGTGGTCTTTCATTGGTTAAACCCACTAGTGGGACATTCTCCTTCACCTGTGTAGCCCCTTCCCCTGTAATTCTCACTGCATGTAGTCATTTTTCTTGAGCTTCACTGGTTCGTGGGAGAATATGGATATGTCAATCATTATGTAGATCTGGCGGAAGTAGATGTCATTGCAATGAGCTCCTGAGCACAGCTATCCTGCTGTGACTGGAGTAACCTAGCCTGTGGTGTACCTTCTTACCTTTAGGCTCTTACAATCCTACTGCCCCTGCTTCCACAAGATTCCCTGAGCCTTAGAATGGAAAGAGATTTGGATGGCCTGATTAGGGCTGAGCATTTTGGAGTTGCCAATACTGTGCACTCTGATCAGTTATAGTTTTCTACTTCAGTATTCTTCCATTGCAACAGACTGCATCTTGGTTGAGTGTTGAGATCTTTTCTTATCTAAGGATATAATGAGACGTGTTTAGATGGTGGTTTATCATCAGGGATTTATGGTTAATACTATTTAATGTCTATTACCTACCTTTCCGCTGATATTTGGACAGGTATATAATACTGACGGTGTTCCCTGGCATTATGAAAGGAGTTATAAGCTAGTTAGCATGGAATTGGTTAACTGAAGGATAACCCCACTCCTTATTGTGTCTTCTCTGTCCTTTTCTTTTTTTTTTAAATTTTTTTATTATTGATTATTTATTCAATTGTGCGTGTATGTGTGTGTGCATGTGTGTATATGTATGTGTGTGTATGTAGAACCACGGACGAATTCGGGAATCACCATGGGCCGCCTCCCGCCTCCTCCTTGTTTACTCTGCCCCGGGATTCACAGGCTCTGCCCTACCAGGACCAGAAACGCAGGCCGCCCCTGCTTTCGCCCGGCCTCTATAAGTGGGGTCTAGGATCCGAACTCAGGACCTTCCGCCTGCAAGACAAGGCTTAACTCCTAAGCCACCTCTCCAGCCCCTTCTCTGTCCTTTTCATGTAAAACTTTACTTTCATAGATGGTTTATTTATCTCTTGGACCAAATTTTTTTATCTCCACTTTTTTGGGATCTTC
The DNA here is from genome assembly GCA_023101885.1 of Typhlomys cinereus. NCBI lineage: Eukaryota > Metazoa > Chordata > Mammalia > Rodentia > Platacanthomyidae > Typhlomys > Typhlomys cinereus. The sequence continues at coordinate 9,933,311 of JALPQD010000019.1, forward strand.
CTCCAATCCCTGATTTATGTTCTTTTGTTGTTTGTGAGTGTTATAAAAGTTTCTGTTTCATTATATCATTCTGAAAGTTTAATACTAAATTCCACATATAAGGAAGAATATGATGTGTCTTCCTGAATCCAGGATACTTCATTTGATATAATTTCTTCCAACTCCATCTATTTATCACCAAGTTTCATTAATTCATTTTTTTCTGACAGCTGACTAGTACTCCATTGTGTGTGTGTGTGTGTGTGTGTGTGTGTGTGTGTGTGTGTGTATCACATTTTCATTAACCACTGGTCTACTGTTGGACACCTAGGTTGATTCCATTTCTTTTGTGAATAGAGTTGCTATAAGCATGGTGGCACACATGACTCTGTGACAGGATGTAGTGTTCTTTGGAATTATTCCCAGGAGCTTCATAGCTGGGTCATATGGCATTTCAATTTTTAACTTTTTTTTTTTACCAAAAACAATATACAGATTCAATGAAATGCCAATCAAAATTCCAACCCAATTCTTCACAGAAATTAGTAAAATAATCTCAAAGTTCATATGGAAGCACAAAAGGCTCAAGATACCGAAAACAATCCTAAGTATTAAAACTACTGGAGGTATCACTATATCAGACCTTAAAATATATTACAAATACATAGTAATAAAAACATGATATTGACTTCAAAATCGAGATGTAAAAATGAATTAGAGTTGAGGACCCTAATATAAGCTTTTGACAAAGATGCCCAAAAAAACCATTGGAAAAAAGGATAGTATCTTCAAAAAGTGGTGCTGGCAAAATTAGGCATCTACATGTAGAAGAATAAAATTGAACGCTTATTTGTCATCCTACGTGAAAATTAACACCAAATGGATCAAAAAACCTCAATGTTAAAACAGACAATATAAAACTTCTAGAAGAAAAAATAGTGCATATATTTGAACTGATTGGCCTAGGCCAACATTTCCTTCATAGGACCCTTTCATTTTACTTCTATTATAGTAACTTTTTACATCTTGGAATGAGTACTGCACAGATAAAGGGGAACTACTGTATTCTATATAGAATTCTTGTCTCACCACGCTCCGCCGGTCGGGACACGAGGTCCAGCCAGGCCTCACCCCACGACCTAGGTAAGTCTCCGCCCGCGCCCGCCCATCAGGACCCAAGGCCAAATAATTCAGTTTAGTGAAATTGAGAGATCTTAAGAGTTAAAATGACAATGCCAAAGTCAAAGTGCAAATCCATGAGAAGCAACACTCAAGTAAGCAAATTTCCCACTGAAGAAATTAATCCCATAATGTTAGACTCCAACAAGAACAAACCCGCGGAAAAAGGCCAAGAAAGCCTCACCCAGGATAAAGACTTTCAAAATATGATCATTACCATGCTCAACACTATGAAAGAGGAAATCCGGGAGGAATTACATAATCGAATCAATCGCTTTGAGGAGGAACACAACAGACACATGGAGGAGATGAGAAAAACAGTGCAAGAAACAAAAAGTGGCATAGAGCAGTTAAAACAAACTCAAGCAGAGTTTAAAACTGAGCTAAAAGACAAGTTATTTTCAACCCAGAACGCCACAGAGAGTCTTATCAACAGAACTAAGGAAGCAGAAAACAGAATTTCAGACCTTGAAGATAAAGTGGGAGTACTAACCAGCTCAATGGAAGAGGTTGTTAAAGCCAAAAAGATACTTGAGAGAAATATCCAAGAGATTTGGGACACCCTGAAAAAGCCTAACATGCGTATTCATGGAATACCAGAGCAAGAATCTCAAAATACCACTCCTGAGGAAATTTTTCAAACGATCATCAAGGAAAACTTTCCTCATCTAAAAAAAGAGAGGCCCATCCATATACAAGAGGCATTCCACACCCCAAACAGATACGACCAAAATAGAAGCACCCCACGGCAAATAATAGTGAAAACACTCCACATTCAAGATAAAGAACTGGTGCTGAGAGCTTCAAGGGAGAAAAAACAAGTCACTTTTAAAGGTAAACCTATTAAAATAACAAATGACTTCTCAGTCGAAACAGTAAAAGCAATAAGAGCTTGGAGTGACATACTTCAAGTATTGAATGAGCAAAAATGTCAACCCAGGCTGATTTACCCTGCAAAACTATCAGTCATGATCGAGGGAGAAAGAAAAACTTTCCAGCACAAAGACAACTTTAAGGGATACATGGCCACCAAACCAGGCCTTCAAAAAATGCTAGAAATGATACTCAAGCATGAAGAAAAAAACAGGCATATCCAGAACAGAAGGCAAATATAACACCATTAAAAATGAAGCAATATACTTATAAAAGCTACTAAATATAATAAATGTCTGGAATTAACAACAGTTTCTCCATTATAACACTAAATGTTAATGGACTTAATTCACCGATCAAGAGACACAGATTACAAACTTGGATTAAAAATCACAATCCATCAATCTGCTCCCTGCAGGAAACCCATCTCACCACAAAAGATAGGCACGCTCTAAAAATAAAAGGCTGGTCAACAATTCTACAAGCAAATGGAAGCAGAAAACAGGCAGGGGTAGCCATTATGCTATCAGACAAAGTGGACTTCAAACCAAAGAAAATTATAAGAGACACGGATGGATACTACATTTTAGTCACAGGTACAATTCACCAGGAAGACTTCACAGTACTGAACATATATGCACCCAATACGGGCCCCTCCACATTCATTAAGAAAACCCTACGGCGTCTAAAGCAAGAAATCAACCCCCAAACGATAATTCTTGGGGACTTCAACACCGCCCTCTCAACATGGGATAGATCAACAGGTCAAAAGCTTAACAGAGACACTTTGGAACTTAATCAAACCCTGAAAGAAATGGACCTTACAGATCTCTATTGAACTTTTCACCCACGCACCAAAGAATACACATTTTTCTCAGCAGCACACGGAACTTTCTCCAAAATAGATCACATATTGGGCCACAAAATGAATCTACACATATACGAAGAAAGTTGAAATTCTAACCTGTGCCCTATCAGACCACCATGGCCTAAAGCTGGACATCCACAACACATCAAACAAGAGAAAATACACTAACTCCTGGAAACTTAACACTATGATGCTGAATGAGAACTGGATTCAGGAAGAAATTAAAAAGGAAATTCAAGATTTCCTGAAAGTGAATGATAACGAAAATACAACTTACCAAAATCTCTGGGACACAATGAAAGCTGTTCTAAGAGGTAAGTTCATAGCTCTTAATGCCCACGTCAAAAAAATGGAAACATTGGAAATAAACAACTTAACAATGCAGCTTAAAGCTTTAGAGAAACTAGAGCAATCTGATCCCAAAAGTAGTAGAAGAGAGATTAGCAAAATAAGGGGAAAAATGTCTGAAATCGAGATTAAGAAAACGATAGAAAAAATCAACCAGTCAAAAAGCTGGTTCTTTGAAAAAATCAATAAGATTGATACACCCCTAGCTAAATTAACCAAAAGCAAGAGAGAGAAAACCCAAATTAACAAATTAGAAATGAACATGGAGTTATCACTACTGATACCCAAGAAATCCAGAGAATTATAACATCATATTTCAAAAACTTATACTCTGTGAAGTTTGACAACACAAAAGAGATGGATGAATTTCTAAGTAAACACAACTTACCTAAATTGAATCAGGAAGTTGTGAATTATTTAAATAGTCCTATAACATATAAGGAAATTGAGGAAGTAATCTCGAATCTTCCCACCAAAAAATGTCCTAGACCAGATGGATATAGCACAGAGTTCTACCAGACGTTTAAGGAGTTAATAACACCAGTACACCTTAAACTGTTCCATCAAATAGCAAAGGAAGGAACACTACTAAATTCCTTCTATGAAGCTAATATCGTCTTAATCCCAAAACCTAATAAAGATTCACTTAAAAAAGAAAACTATAGGCTGATCTGTCCTGATGAACACAGACGCAAAGATTCTCAACAAAGTCTTAGCAAATCGGATTCAAAAACATATTAAAAGATCATTCACAGAGACCAAGTAGGCTTCATCTCCGGCACACAAGGTTGGTTCAACATACGCAAATCAATAAATGTAATTCATCATGTAAACCAGTCCAAAGTCCAAGACCACATGATACTCTCGATAGATGCAGAAAAAGCTTTTGACAATATCCAACAGTCCTTTTATGATCAAAACGCTAGAGACAGTAGGAATGGAAGGAACCTTTATCAATATAATAAAAGCTATATACAACAAGCCCACAGCAAGGATTATGCTCAATGGGGAACAATTGGAAGCATTCCCACTTCGATCAGGAACTAGACAAGGCTGTCCACTCTCACCACTTCTATTCAATATTGTACTTGAAGTCTTAGCTGAAGCCATAAGACAAGAAAGGGACATAAGAGGGATTCAAATAGGCAAGGAAGAAGTCAAGCTATCCCTATTTGCAGATGACATGATCCTATACCTGAGTGATCCAAAAAACTCCACCAGGAAGCTCCTGGAACTAAGTGAGAAGTTCAGCAGGGTGGCAGGATACAAAATAAATGTGCAAAAATCAGAGGCCTTCCTATATGCCCAGAATGAAAGAAGTGAAAAAGCCTTGAGAGAAACCATCCCATTTACTATAGCCCCTAAAAAAATGAAATACCTTGGTATAAACCTAACTAAGGAGGTAAAAGACCTTTACAGTGAAAACTTTAAAACCCTAAAGAAAGAAATAGCAGAAGACACCAGAAGGTGGAAAGACCTCCCTTGTTCCTGGATTGGCAGAATCAACATCGTAAAAATGACCATCCTACCAAAAGCAATATACAGATTCAATGCTATACCAATTAAAATCCCAAAGCAATTCTTCAAAGAAGTTGACCAAACAATCTCAAAGTTCATATGGAGGCATAAAAGACCCAGGATTGCAAAAACAATCCTGAGTAACAAAAACACAGCTGGAGGTATTGCCATACCAAACCTTAGTCTATACTACAAATCCATAGTTGTAAAGAAAGCCTGGTACTGGCTCCAAAATAGACACACAGATCAATGCATAAGGATTGAAGACCCAGATATAAGCCCACAAAGTTACAGCCATTTGGTCTTTGACAAAGGGGCCCAAAGAATCCAATGGAAAAAGAACAGCATCTTCAACAAATGGTGCTGGCAAAACTGGATCTCCACATGCAGAAGATTAAAGCTGGACCCATACTTGTCACCATGTACAAGACTTAATTCCAAATGGATCAAGGACCTTGATATCAGGCCAGAGACTATAAAAACCATAGTTCAAAGGATGGGGAACTCCCTCGAGCTGATTGGGCTAGGCCAACAGTTCCTAAACAGACATCCAATGGCACAGTCACTGCTACCAACTCTCAACAGTTGGGATCTTGTAAAATTAAAGAGCTTCTGTTCAGATAAAGAGATTATAACGCGAGCTCAAAGGCAACCCACAGAATGGGAGAAAATCTTCACTAACCACACATCTGATAGAACTCTGCTGTCCAGAGTGCACAAAGAACTTAGAAAACTAAACACCAAGGAAACCAATGGCCCAATTAAAAAATGGGCCCTGGAACTTAAAAGAAACTTTACCAGGGATGAAATTAAAATGTCTAACAAATATCTTAAAAAATGCTCCACTTCCTTAGCCAACAGGGAAATGCAAATCAAAACTTCCCTGAGATATCATCTCACCCCAGTCAGGATGGCAAAAATCCACAATACAAACAACAACAAATGCTGGAGAGGATGTGGAGAGAGGGGAACTCTCCTACATTGCTGGTGGGAATGCAGGCTCATACAGCCACTCTGGCGAGCTGTCTGGAGATTCTTAAAGAAATTAAAGATTGAAATGCCATATGACCCTGCTATTCCACTTTTGGGAATAACCCCCCATACAGCAGAGGTTCACCTCGATAGCACAAGCACGACCATGTTCATAGCAGCACTGTTTACAATAGCAAAGACATGGAATCAGCCCAAATGTCCAACAGTTGACGAGTGGATAAGGAAACTGTGGTACATCTATACAATGGAATACTACTCAGCCATCAAAAATGATGAATTACTGGAATTTGCCAGGGAAATGGATGTCATTAGAAACAATTATATTAAGTGAAGTATCTCAGACCCAGAAAATTAAGCGCTGTATGTACTCCCTAATAGGTGGCTCCTAGTACCAAACCCACCCAGCCCACCTAGAGACAGTAATTCCAAGGATTATGAACAGGAGGGATGGGGTAGGAGGGCCACACCAGAAAGAAGGAGAGAAGGGACCATGTTACAGCAGGGAAAATAGGCCTCCACCAAGGACCCAAATAAGTAATGAGACATCTGATTAAGTTCACAGACTTTTGTTCCTGATCATTTACTACTGAGGGGGTGTGATCTCACCAGAAGAGGAGGGCATATAATCTAGCAGATAAAAAGTAACCATTTTGCAAATGGGTGATAGACCCCTCCCTTACTGTGGTTTCCCACTTTTATTACATCTACCTTTGAATGTGCTTTTATCACAAGACTCTAACAGCTTTTTGTCTCTGGCCAGGGGGTAACATATAATGCCCACCAGGATGGAGTGAAGGGCATTGCAGGAGCAGCAAAAACTGCGAAAGAAAATCAACAAACCACAATCCAGAACTTCAGAGACTCTATATCAACCACCTAGAACTAGGCCAGCTTAGTCTCTCCCCATCTTGAAGCTCAGGGAAATTTGCGGAAGAGGGGGCGGTAAGAGTGTAAGAGCACAAGGATGGGAGGAGCAATGATATGTAAGATACTCTATACTAGTTAGGACTGAAGCAATCATAATTGGACTTTGCATACCCTGCGCATTGTCCAACACACTGTTGACCTCACAAAGTCTAGCATCTGCTAAAGGCACCAAGATCCTTGGAGGCAAAGGATTGGCAGCCACAGCAGTGTTCCTATACCTAAGGGGAACATGGGAAAGGGTTCAGGGAAAGGCCACTGGGTTCTTGTACATCATCGGAGAGGAGGGCCCAGAGGAAAATCAGACATGCACAAGAAAGGACTCTCTGGGAATTGGGGTGGGAGGCACTGGGGGATGGGGAGGGAGACGGGTGGGGAGGGGGAGCATGGGGTACGGGGGGAGGAGGAGGGAGGGAGGGAACTGGTGTACCTAATAAGTTTGTATGAGCTGCAATAGAAAAAAAAAAAGATTTCTTGTCTCCAGTGCCATCCCACTCAAGCATGCCATACCTAGACATAGATTTGTGTCCTACGTTGTATCATTTCCCTTCATTTCCCAAGATCAGTGCTCCTCCCTAGCTTTCAGAAAGCCTGCTCGAAGTTCTTTCAAGACTTTGTCAACCACTATTGACTGCTGGTGATTGGTTCGCACAGATCACACACTTGAAAATATCTGTCAAGGTAAATTGTGCTTTGGCCTATTAATATAACTACTAGGGATTTGCTATATATTTCTCATGCAGTCTTGACTCAAGTGCTCAAAGAAATTTTATAACTATTTCTCTGTTTCTTTTCCTGATGCTGCTTTGAAAAATTATCCTAAAAACAGGAGCATATGGGAGAAGAGCTTTACTCTTCCTCACAGTTTCTCTGTCATCGCATCATGATAGAGAAGTCAAGGCATAGAGCTTGAACAGCTCGCATGTCATCCATAATAAGCAAATGTCAGCAGCTGCATGCTGCTCCTCAGCTCCCTCTCTCCACTCCACAGTCCAAGATCCAATCCAAGTAATGGTGCTGCCCACAGTGGGTCCTTCCACCCAAGTTAATGTAATCTGCAGAATTCCTCATGGGCATGCCAAAGGTCCATTTCCTAGGTGGATTCTCAATTTTTTTCAATATGGACAATTAACATTAACCATCATAGTATCAACTAATGCAGTTATTAGTTACAGCAGGAGAAAGAAGCAAGCAGTCATTCTCTCAGTCAATACATATCTAATTATGCACAATCAAGTATATGGTTATTCCTTCGTGTCTATTGATCCCACATCCTGGTGAATAACAAAAGTTGGAAGTGTAGTGTTTTCAAATAATCTGTGTCCATCCTTTCATGTACTTTAAATCATCTCTAGATTAAGTAATATATAATTCAATTTACTGCATCATTAAGAAGATGCAAGAAAAAAGTTATATTTATTTTATAGAAATGCATAATTTTTCCAAATATTTTCAGGTCATGGATACAGACGTCGACTATAAAAATAATAACAAATAGAGATAAGTGTATATAACATAAAATTATCTTCCAACTAAATAGTTTTATGTAACCATGAAATGGACTTCAAGGATTATAATATATCAGTGATAGTTAACACGTGCAGGTAGAACATAAAAACAGTAGTTTCTGGAAGAAAAATGATGGGATTTGGAGAAGCTGCTACTTTTCACTCTAAATTACTTTGAAACCACTTCATTTTCATGTGTATATATTATTTGTTAAAATAATATGTATTTATGATTTTATAAGTACTGATGAAGCACCCTCTTCCAGTGAAGTTTAAATGTTTTGTCTATAATTAATCACCTCCTTGTCCATTCCATGAACAACTATTTATTCATGAGTGCTGCTCTCCAGTAGGCAATTAACCATTCATACCTAATCCAGAAGAAGATTTTTAGGCAGGCTCTGTGTCTGAGTCATCCCGAATGTTATGAACCTTGACCAGGCCAATAATAGATGCAACATATAGCATTTGAATGATTAATCCCTTCATTTCTTTTTAGGTTAGGGTGAAATCACCATCCTCAAGTTGCTTGCAGACTTATTCAAGAAATTTCAGCATTTCTGGACCATTGGTGCACATTGCCAAGAAGAATACAAAGCCAGTCAGTAGCATTGGTGTAAGGACCAGAGGCAGCACTACAAGTCAAACAAAATGATCATAAAAACAGTGATGTAGATAACAAGTCAACAGGTAAGATTAGAAGCTGCTTTTAGAAGCTCATGGAAAGGATGTGGGCTTTCTGCAAGCCTCCTCAACTCCAAACTTCAGTGTGACAGAAGCACAGAAACTACTTATTGTGTGCCAGACATGACAGCATTTCTAAAGTGGGCTGGTCTCAGATATGACATTCAATAGATTAGAAATATTTTAGACATTTAAGGATTTTAAATATTTTAAACTTATGATGAGCATTGGAGTATAAATAACACTATCACAGCTTGAAGAACGATGGTAAGACAACACCTGGCGCATGAGGCCCTTTGCCATTAGACTTCTCTCCTTTCTACAGCTTCAATATTTTCCCTCTCTCTCCTTCCCTGGACTCAGCTGTACTAAGTTACAAGAAAACTGTTTGTCTGTAGATCTCATATCTACAAATTTTGGATCACAAAAATTTAGGATAAGAATCATGTCCATATGAAAAATGTACAGCATGTCTTTGTCCTTTCCCTATATATCATAAAAAGCTACTAACCTGACATTTATGCTGTATTAGGTACTGTAGTTATTCTAGAGGTTATTTAAAGCATATAACAGGAAAAATATAGGTCTTGAAAAAATTCATCATTTTACAAAAAGGATTCGGACATTCTTGTGATTTAGAAGCCCTGAGGTATTTAAACCAATACCTCTCTGCTATAAAGGGGCAACTGTACTGAGAATTTTCACACTACACCCATAATAAATAGCATAATTTTAATTACTTAGAGTTGAGGAAATTGTTTACAGATTATAAAATAGGAGAAAACATAAGTTCTCTTCCCACTCTCTGGGTTTCTCCAAACTGGTATGAATGTCTAACCTGATTGCTCTGTCCAGACAGATATTGAGAGATGAAAGGATTCACAGGAAAGTTCCATGAATTTCCTTTGAATTTCATGCTGTGTTGGAAAAATCATCAGCATAAATAAGTAGTGAAAATAATATTTAAAGATTTTGTTTAATTCAGAAAATATTTATGAGCTACTTCAAAGCACACATTTGGAATTGAACAATCAGACAGATTTTGGCAGATAATTTTTTAATTTAAAAAAAGTCTCCAAAGTTTCTGATTGCGCTAAGAACATCCTCCCAAGACATTATCCACATACGTATTTTCACAAAATAAACAGGTATGAGCTCTTGGTCTACATGAACAATCATAACACCTTATTGTTTTGTTTTGTTTTGTCTTTCTGAAGACATGTCTCATATTCCTGTATTTCAAGTTGGAAATATTTCCTTCATGATGTAAAATTATATTGTTAAATATAAATGTAAAGGAAATAGATCTATGGATGTGACTTAGTGGTATACTGCTTTTCTAGCCTGCTCAAGACCCTGAGTTCAAGTCCCAGTACCATAAGACTACTCAAAAAAAAGTGATTAAAAACTATGCAGAATTTCATTAAGAAGTTACTAAAGGCTAACAAACCTCACAAATATAATTTTATGAGCTTTAACAGATGCATATCATTAACATCAAGACTATGGACATAACTGCCAGCTCCCAAACATCCCCATGTCCCTTCATAGTCTACCTCTTTCCTTCCTCCTATTTACCTACTACCACTGGTACGCTTTCAACCAATACAGATTTGGTTCCAATTTTTATTCATAATCTATTCTAAGAATGTCTCTGTTTCATTACTGTAATTGCTAAACATTCCAGAAAGCACGAAATAATAACATCTCTCTCTCTCTTTTCTCTCTCTCTCTCTGTGTGTGTGTGTGTGTGTGTGTGTGTGTGTGTGTGTGTGTGTGTGTGTGTATACAAGAGAATACTTGAGTGTATTTGCCTGTGGAGACTCAAGAGAATCATCCTGGATTGTTCTACCTCTTTCTTGCTTTTTTTCCCAGACCCTCATCTTCCAGGACCAGAATTACAGTCTGCCATTCCTGCCATGCATGTTTACATGAGATCTTGGAATCTGAACTCAAGCCCATTTAGCTTGTGAGGCCAAGGCTTTAAGCCTAATAAAATGTCTTTCAAGCCTGAGATTTTCCCTTTTGGAGTCACAGAAGAGCCAAGCCCTTCACCAACCCTGGGCAGTAAGGAAACCCAACCAGAGAAATTGCTTGGCTTTCTGCTATCAGGATGGAATCTCCAGAAATTAGATCACCTAATGGATTTAATCAACTTGTCTATGCCAGCTGAGCTTCTTAAAGTTATTTACAGAATTCTAGGTTTGATCACCTTTCAGGTCCTGGATCAATCAGGAATAAGAACAATTGCTTTACTTGGGAAAGCAGAACAATCAAACAGATAACCACACTCTCCTAGACATGGCCTTTCAATATTTAATAGCAATAATTTTTCCTTTCGCTCCAAACATTTGCTCAGAATTTAATGAGTCCTTAGCCTAAAAGTACTTTGGCAACTAACAGTTGAACAATTTGTTTTGTATTTGCACGATGCTCACATGGAAAATAAGCCCCTTGAGAAAGGTGCTTGAACAACTTTTTACAAGCAGTTTACAGTATTCCAAGATGAATCATAACCTGTCAGGAACTAATCATACCACAACAAGCCTTGAAAAGTATTCACACACCTCATATATGTATGGCTATACGCATTCAATGTTCCCCTGAAGCCCTTGAAACTCAGGAAGAAGTGAACCTTCATCAAATGCTCAAAGCTTCATTAGGACAGAACAGCTTTTAACTTAGATTTGTTAGTGTTAGCTATAATCATACCATGTTTAAATCCTTACCAGATTTTAAAAACACAAGCTTGTTTTCTCACACCTTCCTACCTTCTGGATTTCCACAAGCTTCCATAACCAGCTACCAGAGACACATCCCTAGCCACGCTCTTGGCAACGCCATCTGCTTCATAATGACATCCAACATTCTTTCAGAATCTTGTCCTTACCTTCAAAACAACTTTGTAGATATCTGGTAATAGGCCAGAAAAAGAATGCAGAGGGCAAGCTGTCATAGTTCATTTCTGATTATATTACAAATCCATAGTAACCGCAACACATTGCCAACTCAAGAAACAAACACATCAATGGGATAAAATAGAAGAGACAGATAAAAACCCATGGAAATGCAATTCACCTGATTTTGTAAAAAAAAAAAAAAAAAAAAAAAAGGCCAAAAACATTAGGGCCAGTGAGATGACTCTGAAAGTCAACATGCTTGCTGTGAGAATTTGATGAGCTCAACCCACAGGGGAAGGAAAGAACCTACTCTTGAAAGTTGGCCTCTGACCTCCACATGCTCATCATTGCTCTTAAACACCCACATATCATATCCCTACACACATACAATGACAGTAATAATCAAAATAAATATTTAAAATAGAGTGATGGACAAAAGACAGTAAAACCAAAACTGCAGGTGCCTCCAGCATGATGCCTTTAAGGTCATCTTATGTCTTTTTTTCCACCTTGGTTCTTACAACACAAATGTCCAGAACACTAGTATATATGGGATATGTTTCATATAGTCATCTCGTCTACACCACCCTAAGAATGGGTGGAGCCCCAGACAACAACTGCTGGGCCAAAACATCCTAAAGCACCCAAAGCCACCAGATAATCCAGTGACAGCAGCAAGGTCCAGGACCAAGTGAGACTTTCAACCCTGACTTAAGTTGTGGGAGACTGGTACACTTACTGGTGGTATGTGGCAAGATGTTACTGATAGAAAGAAATAAGATTTAAGTGAAAATGAAACAAAAGTGTACAGAGTGCAATGAATTTATAAAGCCTATGATAATTCCCCCATACATCTCGCTTTGATGAACGCAAAAGATTGTGCAAAAGCTACTATGTTAGAGTGACATCAACAGAAACAGTCTTACACAGATAAAAGAGATCCTTATACCTGCATTCAGCCTGCTGAAGATTCAGATAATTATGATTATAACTTCTCAATGAGGTATACAGATACCAACCATTTCCATAAAAGTCAGAGCTTCATCAGTGAAACCCTTAGTATAAGCATTGTGGCAGACATTCGGTCAATTATCACCACAGCCAGGATATAGGTCCTTTTTTCAAACTGAGGAAAGAAACAAAGGAAAAAAGAAGAAATTCCTAGAGAGCACAGATTCCTTTTACAGTGGACTTTATACGGTTTGAAAGAAGAAGTTGATGTATGGAAAATTCTAGCTGACATTGCTCAGGCAGAGAAACAAGACCACACACAAGTCAGGAGGAAGAAGGACCCAGCGGGTCAGGCTGTGGAATTTCTTTGAAGAAACCTCAGAGAGCCAGCAGGATGGTGGAGAAGGCCAGTCTTTTCCTGAGGACCAGGTCAGGCTGACAGCATGATGGAGATAGGGACCAGTGGTGGTTCTCTGGCTCAGGGAGTAGCAGAGCAACCATAGAGGTGCCACCAGAGACTCCATACTACAAAGTGAAAAGAAGGAATGAATTTTTTTACTGTTTAAAATGCTTTGTAAATTTAAAAAATTGGTTTAGAAAAAGATACCAAAAATGCACATTAAGGAAAAATAGCCTAGGGGCTGGAGAGGTGGCTCAGGGTTAAGCCTCTGCCTTGCAGGCGGAAGGTCCTGAGTTTGGATCCTAGACCCCACGTATATACACCAGGCGGAAGCTGACGAGGGGGAGCGCGGGGGGGGGGGGGCAGCCTGTGCTTCTGGTCCTGGAAGGGCAGAGCCTGTGAAACCAGGGGCAGAGTAAACAAGGAGGAGGTGGAGGCATCCATGGTGGTTCCCAAATTTGTCCATAGTTCTACACACACACACACAAACACATACACACACGAACACACCAAACATGCACAATTGAATAAATAATAAAAAAAAATAAGAAAAGGAAAAATAGTCTATTCATCAAGTGGTACTGGGAAAACTGGATACACACAAGAAGAATTTAAAGCTGGATCTCTATTTCTCACTCTGCATGCACATTAACTACAAATGTATGAAAGACCTGAATGTAAGACTGGAAACTCTAAAACCATTAGAGAGAAAAGTGGTGGGGCGGGAGAGGTGGCTCAGGGGTTAAGCCTCCGCCTTGCAGGCGGAAGGTCCTGAGTTCGGATCTCAGATCCCACGTATAGACGCAAGGCGGAAGCGGGGGCGGCCTGCGCTTCTGGTCCTGGTAGGGCGGAGCCTGTGAATCCCGGGGCAGAAGGAGATGGAGGAGTCCATGGTGGTTCGCGAATTTGTCCGTGGTTCTACACATACACAGACACACGCACACACAGACACACACGCGCACGCGCACATACACATGCACATGCACACAGTTGAATAAATAATAATAATAATAAAATAAAAAAATAAAAAAAGAGAAAAGTGGTGAAAACACTTGAAGATTTAAACATAGACCCATAGACTAGGGAGGCTCTCAGGAGAGATAATTATGTGCAGTGGAAACTTTGGTGGTTAGGGCTGGAAGGGTGAAGGGGAGTGTCCCTATCACTGGGGCAGCCCCAGGAGGCCACTTGGTATGCCACAGAGACCTGAACCCCCAAAAGAGTAAACACGCCAGAGGGAACCCCAGGACCCGCAGAAGAAGACAGACAGGAGGGCGGGAGAGAGTGGGATGGATTGATGAAGGGAGGAGAGGGAGGAGGGAAGGAGTGCTGAAGGAAGGAAGCAGAGATAAGTACTTGCAAAAGTAGGGGGGGAAATTTCAAAAATTTATTTAAAAAGAAAGAAAGAGAAAGAAGAAAAAGAAAAGAGGAAGGAAGGAGGGAGGGAGGGAGAAAGAGGAAAGAAAGAGAGAAAGAAAGAAAGAGAGAAAGAAAGAGAGAGAGAAGAAAGAAGAAAGAAAGAAAGAAAGAAAGAAAGAAAGAAAGAAAGAAAGAAAGAAAGAAAGAAAGAAAGAAAGAAAGAAAGAAAAAGAAAGAAAAAGAAAAAATTTAAGTACAGGCAAGAATTTTCTGAATAAAATTCTTGTTTCTCTGGAAATAATGCCAATCAACAGATGCAGCTTCATGAAGTACAATAGCTTCTTCACAGTAAATTAAGCATTTATTTAATCTAGAGAAAAGATGGACTACAGAATGGGAGAAAATCTTGGCTAGCTATACATTTGGCAAAGGATCAATATCTAGAATATAAAAAGAACTCAAAAAACTATTCACCAAACAATCCAATCAGTAAATGGGCTAATGAAATGAACTAGTTCTCATTGAATTGTCAATTTATTTATTGAATGTCAATTTATTGAATGTCAATTTATTGAATGTCAATTTATTGAATGTCATTTATTGAATGTCAATTTATTGAATGTCAATTTATTGAATGTCATTTATTGAATTGTCAATAAAATATAAAAGTGCTCAACTTCACTGTTTATCAGGGATATGCAAATAAAACTGCACCAAAATCCCATTTTTCCTCAGTCAGAATGGTAGTATTATGGTCAATCTGTAAACCTGAAGCAAGCCTTCAGGCATACCTATAAGAATACATCCTGGAGGCAGCCCATGGGACTCAGCTCATCCCACCAGCCAGCCAGAGCTGGAGCTGCACCAGCCGGGGAGGACCCCCTGGGCCACCCCAGCTCCCCAGGTTAAATAGTGCCCCGCAGCCCACCTCCTCCCTTTCCCCACCCGCCGCAGTCCAGCGGGACTCACAGCGACCTAAGTAAGCTCCACCTCCACCCACCCCAAAAACCCCAGGCAGCCCACGGGACCCAGCTCCTCCCACCAGCCAGCTGGAGCAGGAGCTTCTCTAAACCAAATAATTCAGTTCAGTGAAAAACGCACAGAAATTGAAAGAAGGTCTTAAAAGTAAAAACGACAATGCCCAAGTCAAAGTGCAAATCCATGAGAAACAACAGCCAAGAAAACAAATCTCCCACTGAAGGAATTAATACCATAATGATAGACTCCAACCAGAACAAACCCACAGAAAATAGCCAAGAAAGCCTGACCCAGGATAACGACTTTCAAAACATGATCATTACCATGTTCAATACTATGAAAGAGGAAATCCAGGAGGAATTAAATAATCGCATCAATCACTTTGAAGAGGAACACAACAGACACTTGGAGGAGTTGAGAAAAACAGTTCAAGAAACAAAAACAGGCATAGAGCAGTTAAAACAAACTCCAGCAGAGTTTAAAACTGAACAAAAAGGCAAGTTATCTTCAATCCAGAACTCAACAGAGTCTTTTATCAGCAGAACTAAGGAAGCAGAAAACAGAATATCAGACCTTGAAGACAAAGTAGGATTATTAACCAGCTCAATGGAAGAGATTGTTAAAGCCAAAAAGATACTTGAGAGAAATATTCAAGAGTTATGGGACACCCTGAAGAAGCCTAACATGCGTATTCATGGAATACCAGAACAAGAATCTCAAAATACCACCCCTGAGGAAATTTTTCAAATGATCATCAAGGAAAACTTTCCTCATCTAAAAAAAGAGAGGCCCATCCATATACAAGAGGCATTCCGCACCCCAAACAGATATGACCAAAACAGAAGCTAGCCACTGCAAATAATAGTTAAAACACTCCACAGTCAAGATAAAGAAATGGTCCTGAAAGCTTCAAGGGGAAAAAAACAAGTCACTTTTAAAGGTAAACCTATTAAAATAACAAATGACTTCTCAATCGAAACAGTAAAAGCAAGAAGAGCTTGAAGAGACATACTTCAAGTATTGAGTGAGCAAAAATATCAAGCCAGGCTGACATATCCTGCAAAACTATCCGTCATGATTGAGGGAGAAAGAAAAATTGTCTAGCCTTCAAAAAATGCTAGAAATGATACACAAGCTTGAAGAAAAAAACAGGCATATCCAGGAGAACAGAAGGGAAATATAATACCACTAAAAGCAAAACAATACACTTACAAAAGCCACTGAACATAATAAGTGTTCAGAATTAAAAATAGTTTCTCCATTATAACATTAAATGTTAATGGATATAACTCACTGATCAAGAGACACAGATTACAAACTTGGATTAAAAATCACGATCCATCAATCTGCTGCCTGCAGGAAACCCATCTTTCCACAAAAGATAGGCACATCCTAAAAATAAAAGGCTGGTCAAAAATTCTACAAGCAAATGGAACGAGAAAACAGGCATGGGTAGCCATTATGCTATCGCACAAAGTGGACTTCAAACCAAAAAAAATCATAAGAGACACATATGGATACTACATTTTAGTCACAGGTACAATTCACCAGGAAGACTTCACAATACTGAACATATATGCACCCAATATGGGCACCCCATACACACATTCATTAAGCAAATACTATAACGTCTAAAGCGAGAAATCAATCCCAAATGATAATTCTTGGGGATTTCAATACTGCCCTCTCAACATGGGATAGATCAACAGGTAAAAAACTTAACAGAGACACATTGGAGCTTAATCAAACCCTTACTGAAATGGACCTTACAGATCTCTATCAAACTTTTCATCCATGCACCAAAGAATACACATTTTTCTCAGCAGCACACGGAACATTCTCCAAAATAGATCACATATTGGGCCACAAAATAAATCTCCACATATACAGGAAAGTTGAAATTCTAGCCTGTACCTTATCAGATCACCACGGCCTAAAGCTTGACATCCACAACATAACAAGCAACAGAAAATACACTAACTCCTGGAAACTTAACACTATGATGCTAAAGGAGAACTGGATTCAGGAAGAAATTACAAAGGAAATTCAAGATTTCCTGATAGTAATGATAATGAAAATACAACTTACCAAAATCTCTGGGGCACAATGAAAGCTGTCCTAAGACGTAAGTTCATAGCTAATATTGCCTACACAAAAAAATGGAAATATCAGAAATAAATAACAATGCACCTTAAAGCTTTAATGACACTAGAGCAATCTGATTCCAAAAGCAGTAAAAGGGAAGAGATTAGCATAATCAGGGGATAAATATCTGAAATGGAGATTAGGAAAACGATACAGAAAATCAACCAGTCAAAAAGCTAGTTTTTTGAAAAAAATCAATGATTGATACACCCCTAGCTAAATTAACCAAAAGCAAGAGAGAGAAAACCCAAATTAACAAAATTAGTAATGAAAATGGATTTATGACTACTAATAATACTGCAGAAATACAGAGAATTATAAAGGCATATTTCAAAAACTTATACTCTGTGAAATTTGACAACACAAAAGAGATGGCTGAATTCCTAAGTAAACACAACTTATCTAAATTGAATCAGGAAGTTGTGAATTATTTAAATAGTCTTATAACATATGAGGAAATCAAGGAAGTAATCTCAAATCTTCCCACCGAAAAATGTCCTGGACCACATGGATTCAGCACAAAGTTCTACCAGACATTTAAGGAGCTAATAACACCAATACTCCTTAAACTGTTCCATCAAATAGCAAAGGAAGGAACACTACCAAATTCCTTCTATGAAGTTAATATCGTCTTAATCCCAAAACCTAATAAAGATACACTTAAAAAAGAAAACTATAGGCCAATCTCTCTGATGAACACAGATGAAAAGATTTTCAACAAAGTCTTAGCAAATCGGATTCAAAAACATATCAAAAAGATCATCCACGGGGATCAAGTAGGCTTTATCCCAGGAACACAAGGTTGGTTCAACATACATAAATCAATAAATGTAATTCACCATATAAACCAGTCCAAAATCCAAGGCCACATGATACTCCCGATAGATGCAGAAAAAGCTTTTGACAAGATCCAACAGCCCTTTATGATCAAAACCCTAGAGAAGGTTGGAAAGGAAGGAACCTTTATCAATATAATAAAAGCTGTATACAACAACCCTTCAGCAAGGATTATGCTCAATGGGGAAAAACTTGAAGCATTCCCACTTCGATCAGGAACTAGACAAGGCTGTCCACTCTCACCACTTCTATTCAATATAGTACTTGAAGTCTTAGCCGAAGCCATAAGACACAAAAGGGACATAAAAGGGATTCAAATCGGCAAGGAAGAAGTCAAGTTATCTCTATTTGCAGATGACATGATACTATACATGAGTGATCCCAAAAACTCCACCAGAAAGCTCCTCGAACTAATACAGAAGTTCAGCAGGGTGGCAGGATACAAAATAAATGTACAAAAATCAGTGGCCTTCCTATATGCCCAGAATGAATGAAGTGAAAAAGCCCTGAAAGAAACAATCCCATTTACGATAGCCCCTAAAAAAATGAAATACCTTGGTATAAACCTAACCAAGGAGGTAAAAGACCTCCTTTACAATGAAAACTTTAAAACCCTCAAGAAAGAAATTGCAGAAGACACCAGAAGGTGGAAAGACCTCCCTTGTTCCTGGATTGGCAGAATCAACATCATAAAAATGACCATCCTGCCAAAGGCAATATACAAATTCAATGCTATACCAATTAAAATCCCAAAGCAATTCTTTAAAGAAGTTGACCAAATAAATCTCAAAATTTATATGCAGGCACAAAAGACCCAGGATAGCAAAGACGATCCTGAGTAACAAAAACACTGCTGGAGGTATCATCATACCAAATCTTAGTCTATACTACAAATCCATAGTTGTAAAGACAGCCTGGTACTGGCTCCAAAATAGACACACAGATCAATGGATAAGGGTTGAAGATCTAGATATAAGCCCACACAATTACAGTCATTTGATCATTGACAAAGGGGCCCAAAGAATCCAATGGAAAAAGAACAGCATCTTCAACAAACCATGCTGGCAAAACTGGATGTCCACATGCAGAATATTAAAACTGGACCCATACTTGTCACCATGTAGAAGAATTAACTCCAAATGGATCAACGATCTCGATATAAGGCCAGAGACTATAAAAACCATAGTTGAAAGGGTAGGGAACTCCCTCAAGCTGATTGGGCTAGGCCAACAATTCCTAAACGGACATCCAATAGCACAATCACTACAACCAACACTCAACAGATGGGATCTTGTGAAATTAAAGAGGTTCTGTTCAGATAAAGAGATTGGAATTCGAGCACAAAGGCAACCCACAGAATGGGAGAAAATCTTCACTAACCACATATCTGATAGAGGCTCTATTATACAGAGTGCACAAAGAACTTAGAAAACTGAACACCAAGGAAACAAATGGGCCAATTAACAAATGGGCCTTGGAATTTAAAAGAAACTTTACCAAGGATGAAATTAAAATGTCTAACAAAAATGCTCCACATCCTTAGCCATCAGGGAAATGCAAATCTAAACTTCCCTGAGATATCATCTCACCCAGGTCAGGATGGCAAAAATCCACAATACAAACAACACCAAGTGCTGGAGAGGATGTGGAGAGAGGGGAACTCTCCTACATTGCTTGTGGGAATGCAGGCTCTGGCGAGCCGTATGATCCTGCTATACCACTTTTGGGAATAACCCCCCATACAGCAAAAATTCACCTCAATAGCACAAGCACGATCATGTTCATAGCAGCACTGTTTACAATAGCAAAGGTATGGAATCAACCCAAATATCCAACAGTTGATGAGTAGATAAGGAAAATGTGGTACATTTATACAATGGAATACTACTCAGCCATCAAAAATGATGAATTAATGCAATTTGCCAGGAAATGGATGGAATTAGAAACAATTATGTTGAGTGAAGTATCCCAGATATGGAAAATTAAGTGCTATATGTACTCCCTAATAGGTGGATCCTAGTACCAAACTCACTTAGAGACACTCAAAGACAAATCTCTGTAATACCTACAGTAATTGTAAAGATTATAAACATGAGGGATGGGGAAGGAGGGCCCCACCGGAAACAAAGAGAGGGGACCATGTTACAGCAGAGAAAATAGGCCACCATCAAGGACTGCAAGTAAGTAATGAGACATCTGGTTAAGTTCACAGACTTTCCTTCCTGATCATTTCCAACTGATGGGGTATGATCTTACCAGAAGGGGAGGGCATATAGGCTGCCAGATAGAAGGCAACCATTTTGCAAATGAGTGATTGACCTCTCTCTCACCACGGCCTCCTACTTTTATTCCATCTACCTTTGAATATACTCTTATAACAAGATTCTAATTTAACAGGTTTTAAATCTCTGGCCAGAGTGTGACATCCAGTACCCATCAGGATGGAGCCAAGGGCAGTGCAGAAAAAAAAAATCAGCAAACCATAATTCAGAATATCAGAGACTCTATATCAACCTGGAATTAGGCCAGCCTAATCTCTCCTCATCCTGAAGCTCAGGGAAATTTGTGGAAGAGGCGGCAGTAAGATTGTAAGAGCACAAGGATGGGAGGAGTCATGATATGCAAGACACTGCATACAAGTTAGGGCCAAAGCAATTGTAATAGGACTCTGCATGATCTGTGCAATGACCAACATATCATTGACCCCTCAAATTCTAGCATGGACTAAAGGCACTAGGATCCTTAGAAACAAGGATTAACAGTCACAATAGTGTTCCTATACTTAAGGGGAACACAAGAAAGAGTTCCTTACACCTCATCAGAGAGGAGGACCCAGAGGAAAGTTTGATATACACATTTAAGGATGTTTCAGAGATGGGGGGACGGAGCACTGGGAGAAAGGGAGGGAGGGAGGGAAGGAAAGGGCAAAAGGGGGAGGGAACAGGGAGGTCCAGGGAGGGGTGGAGGGAGGGAGGGGACAGGGGTTCTTATTACGTTTGTATGAGCAGAAAAATAAATTTTAAAAAAAAGAAATTAAATATACTATTAACAACAACAAAAAAAGAATTTATCATGTTTAAGTTAGCCTCTGGTATATTTATGGGGGATTATGTTGATTAAATTAATTGAGTTGGGGAAAAACAAACACTATGGATAGAATCATTCTCTAACTGGAATCCTGGAATGCATAAAAAAAGAGAAACTGAACTGAGCACAAGCATTCATCTCCCTCTGCTTCCTGACTGTGGTTGAGATATGGACAACCATCTCACTCAAGGCCCTGATATCTTGATTTTTCCCACAGTGATGAATGTTACCCTCAAAGTTGCTTTGTCAGAGTATTTTATCATAATAACAGGAAATGAAACTATGATAGGCTGTCATTAAGAAAACAATGAATGTATTGCAGATGTAGACAAAACACCCTTTATACACTGTTGGGAATGTAAACTAATTCAATCACCATGGAAGTACAGATGAATGTTTCTCAAAAAATTGAAAATAAATCTGTCTTATGACATGTGAAACACCTCACAGCAGTGTTTTTAAGCCTTTGAGCAGTCATAGATTTAGAATTAGAATTAGAATTTAGAATACCTATAATATGTTTTTAATTTATGAGGTTTTAATCATCTTTTTAATACTTGGAAATAAGTTGAAAACTGAATAAAACAGAATAAAACGGCATACAATGCATAATTCTAATTTACTAAAATAGTGAGCAAACAGGGTTTTTTTTCCTACAGATATCATGGTATTATACTTGAATAAGATATGTGCAACCATTCTAAAAATATTTATTTTGAAGATATGAAGCATGTATAGTAAGAAAATAGTTATTACAACAAGATTGACTTAGAAAGTCTTGACCAAACAGTTTTTGGTCACATGAAAGGCCACATCATTCTTTTATATTCAAATCATAAATTTTATTAGGCTAATAAACTGAGAAATTTGTTCAAATGTGATTAATGGAAACAAAGATCATCAATAGCAGCTTTTAAAGAAGCATTTCTTCATCTGAAGAAATTTTATTTATTTGTTTGTTTCTTATTTTTATTTTTCTCCCACATTACTTTTTTCCTAATCATACAAGCTCAGTAAGGTATCCCTGTCCTCTCTCTCCCCCTCCTCTCCCATATTTGGACTTTACATGCCCTGCGCAATGTCTAACACACTATTGACCTCACAAAGTCTAGCATTTGCTAAAAGCACTAGGATCCTGGGAGGCAAGGGATTGACAGCCACAGTAGTGTTCCTATGCTTAACGGGAATACAGGAAAGGGTTCTGGGAAATGCCACTGGGTCCTTGAACCTCATCAGAGAGGAGGACCCAGAAGAGAGTTTGGCATGCACATTAAAGGATGCTCCGGGGATGGGAGGGGAAGGGGCACAGAGGGATAGGGGGTTGGAGGGAGGGGGGACCAGTGTACCTGTTAAGTTTGTATGAGTGGAAAAAAAAATAGTGCATTGTGAAGAGTCTCTATACTTTTACCAGAGTTAATTGCTCGAACAGGTCGATGTTTCCAAGCAAATGACCTTTTTTATATAACATATATGTATAATAAATCCAGAATAACTTTAAAAAATAATTTTACGTGGAATTTTCCCTTTGAAATATCTATCTTTCAGTCTTCTTTAATATTTACATCTCATATTTAACACAACTCACGTGAAATTGTCAGTAATTAGAAAATACATTCCTTCTGAAGTCCACATGGAAAATAATAACTTTGTTTACATTTAGGTAAAACTCATCCAATTGAAGCATCGCTTTTCCTGCAAACAGCATACTTCAGTTTAGAAGCTCAATTTACTTCCTTCCTGATGTCTTCTATTAGAAAGCCATAAAGTCCTTCTTCTACTTTACCTCGCTGCCAAATTCCACTTGACATTAACAAGCAATAGTAATGTATGTAAGATTCCATTTTTCATTAGTTTTCTTTTCTCCATATTTATTAGGACATCATAATTTCTTTGACAGAAAACACATGCAAGTTTCTGAGAGTCACCAAGTTTACTTTCATTCATTTTACAGGCACTTCAGCAGGTGATGCACAGTGGCCATGTCACTCCTCCAGTCTGGCATTGTGTGGCTGAAAAATAAGTATATTTTTAAAAAATGCTATACTTTCGAAATCTGAAGTATGGCCAGCAGATTTTTGTAAATTCGTTGTTTTAGGTTGGTGGACAAATTAAAAGTAGTCTATAGGCAACTGCATGCAACCTATCCTGAATTTTTTTAAGTCCTGAAGATACTTTTTGGAATAGGAAGGAAAGGAGAGAGGGAAGGAGAGAGAGAGAGAGAGAAGGAGAGAAAGAGAGAAGGAGAGAAGGGAGAGGAGAGAAAAGAGGAAAGAGAGACAGAAAGACAGGAAAGAAAGAAAGAAAGAAAAAGAAAGACAGAAAGAAAGGAAAGCCAGAACAAAAGAAGAAAGAAAAGAAAGAAAGAAAGAAAGACGGAAGGAAGGAAGAAGGCAGGAAGGAAGAAGGAAGGAACAAAGAATCAAAGAACTAGCCAACACAAGAACCAACGAAACAACAGAAACAAGAAAGAAAAAGAAAGAACAAAGAAGAGAGAGAGAAGAAACAAAGAAGAAAAGAACAAAGAAAGAAAGAAAGACAGAAAGAAGAAATGAAAAAGAAAGCCCGAAGACAGAAAGACAAGAAAACAAAGACCGAAACCCGCCCACAGACAGAACCAATAAGAAAGAAAGAAGGAAAGAAAGAAAGAAGCCAAGGCACTTGAGCCCTCATCAACATATTCTCAGCTACACTTACATAAAAGCCTAGGTTTCGGGGATTGGTGGAAGTGAGGTTTTTGGACTAAGGAAGACTTCCTGACTTGAAGGAGGAGACAGGCCTGACATCAATGATGTCCCACAGATGGCCATTAACACAAGAGGAAGTCTCTTGCCTTGCTATAGGTTGCTACAATGAAGAGGAGTGTGCCAAGATGCAACTTGATAACTTCCTGATCCCAGGGTCTGCAGGGCAGAATTGATTTACATAGGCCTACAAGCAGGCAGGGCATTTGCCAAACTATTGGGTTACACATAGCACATAAATCTACTTCCTGGGATAACTAATGAAGGAAATTGGGAAGGAAGGAGACATCTATCGATTATCAATAGAAAGCTCACGGGAACTTGACAAATTAAGTAGTTAAAATGAAGGAATATTAAAAGAAGATTTAAGGAGGTGGTAGCTTTTTCTGTTACTTCATTAATGTGAAGCTAAGGAGGAAAGACAGGAAAACAGCAACGTCCGCAGGCATCCATCTTTACAACCCAAGGAAAACAGCCTTTCATCTGAGAATCCATCAAAGGCATGGTAGTCTCAGCATAGGCTTGAATGACATTGGATCAAAAAAATGAAATTATTTCCTCCTCAGTCCTATTTCAGTCTGGTACAACTGCCTCTTTAACACTTCCCTTACAATCGCAGAGAGAGACCTGGGCTTAACCAGGAGACCTTAGCACATGGCCTTCCACAGTTACCTGATCCAGTCAAAGCACCAAATTAATATTAATCTCTTTTGCTTGGATAGTTGGATTGTTTGTTTGGTGTGTGTGTGTGTGTGTGTGTGTGTGTGTACTAGAGTGTACTTGAGTGTACACAACTGGAAACCCAAGAGTGACACTAGGATTGCTCTACCTCCTTATTTCTTTGCTCTGAGTTTTCCCATATTCTGCCTCCTAAAGCCAAAATTGTAGGCCACCACCATTCCAACTGGCATTTTTATGTGTGATCTGGGGATTTGAACACAGGTTCTTCTTTTAAAAAAAAAAAAATTCTTTGTCTTATAATCTCCCCCAGCCTGTTTTTTATTTTATTAACACTATCTCACTTTGTACTGGAATTTGTTGTTAAAGACCAAAATTACTTCAAACATGGGGTCCTTCTCCCTTACCTCAGGCTCTAAATGTTTTTCTTGAAAAGTCATGACATTTCAGTCAATGACAGACCCATAAATGACAGTGGCCTCATAAGACAATTAAAAAAACAGGGAAGTTTCTGTGTGTGAGTTATGGGGCAGCCTAATGCAGTGTAGCGCATAGCTCATGTGTTTATAGCAAAGTTGTTACAAACAAACCCACTGTGCTGCCAGTGTCTAGGATAGCTACATTATTATGGACAGATTTTAATACCTAATAATGACAAGAAGCAGCTATGGTACTGGTTTAGGTGATTACTATTATTAGTCATGGTTATTTTATTTGGTGCATTGCTTCCAATTGTTTTGTGTGTGTGTGTGTGTGTGTGTGTGTGTGTGTGTGTGTGTGTGTGTGTGGTGTGCCTAAGAGGGCATTTGAGTGTGTTCAGCTATAGAAGAATTTCAAGGGTGACATTAGGAATCATCCTGGATTGCTCTATCTCCTTACTTCTTTGCTTTGGGGTTTCCTAAGCTCTATCTTTCAGGGCTAGAAGTGCAAACCATCACCATTTCTGCCTGGCTTTTTTACATAAGATTTGGGGACCCAAACGCAAGTCTTTTTGCTTGCAAAGCAAAGGTTTTAACCCCTGAGCTAATTATCTTCCAGACCTGTTTCCAAATATTAAACAAACGTGTCTGCTGCCAAATAATATATTTTGCTTAAAGAAATGGCAGCAGTGTCTCTGATGCTACATTTCCAGTATCTATCGATACCAAAAAGCTACATCTGGCCACTGATCTGGATTCTCCAGGCTTGTGTGATGCCACTCTGTATTTTCCACAGAAGATAATTGCCTCTATGCACTTGTCAGATCATACTGCCTTGTTAAATGATATGACTTTGTTTCCAGTTGCTGTACATGATCCATGAGTGACATAAGTTTCCCATTCCTGATAGCTTTTAGAAGTAATGTAAAATGAAGTGATTTAAAAATTACATTCAAGGGCTGGAGAGATGGCTCAGAGGTTAAGCCTCTGCCTTGAAAGCAGAAGGCCTTAAGTTCAGATCCCAGATCTCACGTAAAAATGCCAGGCAGAAATGGTGGTGGCCTGCATTTCCCACCTTATAAGGCAGAGCCTGGGAAACTCCCGAGCAAAAGCAAAGAGGAGTTGTACAATCCAGAGTGATTCCTGAAGTCACTGTTGGGCCTCCACAGGCACACACAGTGCCCTCTGATATACACAGATATACACATAGAGAAACAGACAGACAGAGACATGCACATGCAAATAGTAAAATCTTTAAAAAATAGAAAAATAAAAGAAAAATTACATGCAAGAAATATTATTGACATCTGAGCCTCCTCCAATTCCGAGCTCTTGAATTGCCTCTGAGAATGTTATTAAGCAATGACATGATCTATAACTTAAGGACCAGGCAGAAAGACTGTACCAGAATTCAATGCACCATTTTATTCAGTTCTTCCAAGTCGTCTGAAGACCCTGTTACAAATGAAGAAACAGGTACAGGAACAAGGATGCCCAGATATGAAAATGTAGAATCTGGATGGACTTCTCATAAGAGTAACTTGACTGCCTCTGGAGTTAACAGTATATGTTTACCAATCTCAGAACTCCTGAGGATCAAATAAGACAATTCAGAGAAAACTCTGAGCTCCAGGCCTTGACACAGAGTCAGTGCCTAACAACTTCTCTTGCCCTTTCCCAGTAGTAAGATAGGACTTGAGACATGCTCAGGTTCATTATAATCTATTTCTTCACCGTAAAGAGGAAGCTGGAGAGATGAGCATCTTTCCATGACCATGGGACAAGTTACTGAAGAATTGACACTTTAATCTCTAAAGTAATCCAGCAGTCTGCATCTAGCTAAATTAATCTTTACTATTCTCTGCAAGTCTTCACACTCTTAGTGTCTGGCTACACTTTCAATGTGAAGAGACCTCCATGCTGCAGAAGATGTCAATGATTCAACTTGTTTTATCTTTCAGTAGCTATTTGTGGAATATCACCACTATTACAGTTTGTCTGCTTTATTGCAGATAACTTCATGACCAAGAGTTTAGGGGAACACAAAGAGATTTAATTATTTCTTACAATTTTTGGTTAATTCGGCTTTGTAGGAGAGTTTAGACCAATATCAGGAGCTAAGAAAATCATTGACACCATATCCATGACAAGAATAAACCTCATTTGCCAGACTGTAAGACTGTCCAGATATGCCAAGGAATGTCAAAAACTGAACTGCTTCCCCTGTATTACCCACCTACACAGGGAATTGTCCCACCCATGATGAGCTGGGCCTTCCCAGCTTTCCTACAGGTTTGCTTATGGCTTGATAGAAGAAGTATAAATTCTTTGCAGATGTTCTCGGAACTCAGCCTTCAATTGTCATGTTAATACCTATATATCTAACTAGCATAATAATTTTAAACACCGCCATGCTCTGCTTTGATGGCGCTTCCAATTCAATAACTGATAAAAACAATATAAATAAGCAACTTTTGCTCATACTATTAGGGATGATCTCAAAGAGCTAGGGACAGGCTATTTAAGAGTCTGCTTGTTGATTCCCAACTACATTTCCTTTCCAACCAATATCTCTTGGTGATGAATGAATATACTTAGATTCCAATGATATTACTGTTAGCCTTCAAGCCATCAATCTTTCCTCACTAAACATGCCTCAGTCTAGTGCTCAGAACTCCCAACCAATTTTCAAACTGGTCTTTCCACTTAGGTCTATTTCTGAAGCAAGAACAGAGCTTCCTACTGTAGTGCCATTATCTGCAATAGCTTGAATACCTAGGATACCAGGTCCATCAATGCCGTCCTCATAGAAGGCTCACCATACACCATCCAATTTGAATATGAATTCCATAAGGTAGAGTGGAGACACAAAGGTTTTATTTATGATTCATTATGTTGGTACCAGCCATTGTTGTATTGTTCTTCTCGTTTGTTCAGTAAGCATGAGCTGAATTAACTTACTGCTAAAGAGCAGAATTATGAATTATAATCCACAAAAGGATAATTAACTTGTTTTTCTTTAATGAAAATTAAAAATTTTACTATACCAGATTTCATAGTAAAACTAAGAACAATGAACGAATAAGAGGTGGTCATCATGCTTAAATTGGAAAAAGGATAGAGGGAAAGGTGGCCATGCAAACATAGAACATTTGCCAACATGAAGGGGAACGTAGGGTAATAGTGACATCTGCTTGTATTCACTAAGGACTGTCCAGGTGCCAGGACTGAGCCACCATCTCTGCATCATCGTTTTGTTGAACTCTCATTGGGAGAGGGCTCAGGGTTAAAGTCTTTTCCCTAAAAACAAAAGGACCTGAATTTGGACCCTCAAATCTGATGAAAAATGCCACGATGTAAATATGACTGGAGCCTGCAATTCTGACCTTGGAAGGTGAAAACCTGAGAAAACCCAGTACAAAGTAATAAGGAGGCAGAGCAATCAAGGATGATTTTCTGAAGTCACCCAGGTCCACCATAAGTGTACACACACACACACACACACACACACACACACACACACACACACTCACACACACACATGGGTACTCACATTAAAAAAAAAAAGAAAGAAATCCCATTAGTTGAATGAGGACTGATAATCAGAACTAATATACTTCCTTCGACTTCCCTGGGATCACAGTTAGGATCTTTCATTCAGTAGAACATTCTTCAGTCCATCAGCAAGCAACTTGGAGCAAGGGTCACTGATGGCTACATCAATCCCTGTGCTACCAAGACCCAGCACTTCCTGTCTTTCATCCCAACCCTCCTTCCACCTCCACTTATCACCTTATGGTTTACAAATCTTTAATTTACGCTGGATATAACATATCTGCTAGATGTTTATTACTGTGACAAAATGCCTGAAAGAATCAATTTATACAACAAAAACATGTATGTATTTTGACTCAAAGTTTAATAGACTTCAATTCATAGCCACTTGGTCTATTGTTTTATGCTGCAGCAAACACCCGAGCAGTGCATTGTGGCAGGGAGCATGTGGTGAAGCCAAAACTCGAGGTGTGAAAAGCAGCAAAAGACAAGAAAGTCCAGGGTTCCAATTTCTCCCTTAAACATTTATCCAAAATGACTCAACTTTCTTTACCAGCTAAAGATTCCACTCTCTAATACCAGCCACCTAATTGAGGAAGGGACCTTCAATGCATAGGCCTTTAGGGGACATTTACATAAAGGATAGCAACACCCCTGCAATAAACAGAGAACAGGAAAATAGAAGAAGGTAGAAGGCCATGTGTGAAGGTCAGAGACAAACTTTCAGAAGTTCAGTCTCTCCTTCTACCACATTGGCCCTGGAGTTGAACAGGTTGTTAAGATTGCCAGTGTGGGGGTTTTCTTGGAAAGCACCCCCACCTCGAACTGATCAGGAATGTACAAAACCAGACCATAATTGTACAAAGGAGATTTATTGTTAAATAAGCAGGCAGCATGGCTATCTCAGAAACAGAGAGGCAGCACCGAGATCTAGTTCTGAGGTCTCTTATTGGGCATGGTCATGTGACCATGGGGCAAAGGCATGTACTGGGATGAGAAGGGGGCTTGTCTCAGGGTGAGCAAAAAAAGTCCTTGAGAGCTGCACACAAGCTGGGGGCTGTGGAGCTGCAGGCAGGGTGGGGGCTGGGGAGCTGTCCTTGGGAGGATGGAGCTGCCTTATCTAGGCAAGCTGGGAACTGTGACGTGTCCTTAGTCTGGACACGTACATTGGAGGGGGCGAAACTTGAGCCATTTTGTGTTCAGCATGCCTAACATCAACATGCCACCAAGTGCCCTTTACTCACTGAGCCATCTTGTTGTTACTAGTCTAACTTTTAAAGTTTCAGAAGCTCTCAGCACTTGACCAGGAGTATCCTTTTGCAATGGAAGATGTTGAATTCAGAGAACCATAGCTGGACAAAATAAAGAGAATAAGTGACTGTGGAAGACTCGGTTCTAAACAGTACATCAAAATCAGCCACCATCCCAATACTCAGGGAATTTTTTGAAAGAGGGGGTAGTAAGAGTTTAAAAGACTGAGATGGGGAGAGTAGACAGTAGCCTCTGATCATGACAAGGTTGCTGCACCCAGGAACTCATTGCGGCAATGCCCACTTCCACTAGACTTGCACAACAGTTGGCCAATCGACATGTTACCATGGATGAGAGAGGATCTGAAGAAACACTGTAACCTTCCTAAGATACTACTGAAGGTTAATGCCACACAAGAGAAGGGGAGCTGCTTATGCAACGATTAATCCACTGATAAATCATCCAAGCCCGGCAAACGCTCAGGCACTTGTCAATTCAGGCATCCCTAATGAAACCTAGTGGGACACACAGGAAAAAAATTCAAAAATGGGAAGGAGACTGGCTGGAAAAGAGAAAGTATTAAGTGGGACAAGAGGAAGATATGGGTTGTGAACAGCATTCACTAACAAAATATTGTATAATAAGGAAATTAATAAAGATCCAAATTTTCACTACAGTCAGAAAAAAGAGTTTCTGAGATTTCTTCTTCAATAAATTCCATCTATATGCTATAGAAAAGAGTTTTGTCATCTGAGCACACTCACGTGTAAGAAAGTCAGTAAAGGCAGCTATTCCATTGAACTCATTGCCAGAACAAACAATGCTGAATTCCCTGAGTAAGTAAAGGAAAAGTGAGTCAGCCCTTTAGTTTCAAGCCTGGACTTGAACTTCTGAGGTGCTAACAAACACTTAACCAGCCGGCAGGGGTGGAAGGCAGAAAAGTTCTGATTAGTGGCATTTGCCAATATCTATGGTGCAAATACATAAAGCATCTAGTGCGGGGCATGACAATGTTGTGCTGAACAACATACACAAGGACAGTTACATAAGATTGTACATAGTTCCTATTGCATAGCTTTTTTGCTGTATTTTTCTGTTTACAGCTACATATAATACTGAGTTACATTGCCCTACAACATTCAATAAAGTAGCATTCACAAGTCTGTAAGCAGGTACTACATGTTTGCCTAGGTTCACAGAAGGCTATGTCATTCTCATTTGTAATAGTACACTCTACAATGTACACACAATTCATTTCTCAAGGCTGTCCCTATCATTAGGAGACAAGTAATTGTACTCTTATTTTGTGTAAATTCAAGCTACTGACATGTCTGCAAATGGTTCCCAGAATTCCTGAGGATGAGACCATCAGCTGTCATAAGCAGACAGTTAGCAAGAGCCTGCCTAACTCTATATAAGCTCTCTTTGCTCTTATACATGTGCCATGGAACACAGAGGAGGACACACTAAGCATATATCCAAGGGCCATGCAATTCTTAAAGTATGGAAATCAATCAAGGCAGGAAGCCTGGTGTAGGTCATGCTTTATGCTCCTTATTTAGACACGAATGAGAGCTGTCTCCTAGCAAGTCGTATAGGTAGCAAGGACAGATGACAGATTTTTTTTCTGTCCTTAGGCTCCAGAAGTTGCTGGATTGTGTCAGAACTTTGAGGCAGAAGGTCTAGTTTCTAGGGCATGTCACGACGTGGGGCTGTTACTGGCATCTAATGGGCAGAAGTCAGGGATTCCACTAAGCCTATGACAGTATTTTGGACCCACAGGGAGAACTGCCATCAGCTTTGAAACATCAGTGTTGAGGTTGACAAACCCTATTCTGTGAAATGAATCAATAAATACAGCCTCCATGAATTTTGTGAGCCACAGAAAAGACTGATTTTCTTACTTACTGACGAGGGGAAGAAAGAAGACGCTGTTTATTATTCAACTCTCACTTCCACAGCAGGGAAAACTGTTTATACAAAACATCAAAGGTGGCTGCCACAGATATCGATTCCACATTGCAGGAGCCTTTGCCAAATCAAATTAGCTTATTTTCCTTGATATTAAGTTTGACAAGCAAAGAGACTGTGAAAACCAGAATTCCAACTGGGCGTACCCCTATAATTCAGTACATTTTTTTAAGCCATGCAATTCCAACAGTAGCCTCATTCTTTGTGTAAGTATTATATTACTGTCTGTATTTATCTTGTCTAGAAAGGCATCTCATTGAATCCTCAGTTTCTCCTAAAATTCTAATTTTCAGGATGTGACCAAAATAGCAAAGGCTATTGTACTGGTAGTAGCTGCAATGGTAAATACCCAGGAGAGAAGTCAACTATTAGAGCAATTTAGTGTGGGCAGTGGTGGGTCAGCATTTTTGTCAGTCAAAAGCAAAAGAAAGAAGGAAGGAAAATATCCTCAGGCCTGTTATTCTTCAGCAGTTTTGCTTCCCAATAGCTTTGAAAATCTGACGAAAGCTATGATCTCACCTCTGCAAATGTATTTTACATAGAACTCCACAATAAAGCTTAGTGGAGCCTTTGTCTGTAGGTCAGTGTGTAGTGGGAGGATACCAGTGTGACAATGGAGAGATTCAAAGGCATATCACCCATGCTACAACCTTGCATCTGTGACTGGTAGGATCACCGAAAATCAGAATTTCCCCTGCTGTAAAATGCAGTATAATATTGCCTTTGCCAAGTGCCCCTCTTAGTTATGATGACTCTTAATTAATGAGGAGAATAGATATAGCCTGAGGTAAGGGAGTCATCTTTTATTTAACTAGCACTATGAGATATCTACTACATTCAAATACATACCAGATACTGAGAATTTGAGGAAAAAAAGAAGTACAAAGTTCAAGCATCCTAAAAGCTCAGAGAACAGTTAAAATCCACAGTGAAAAAGATTTCTGGGTTGGGAAATGAAACACATATAAAAGCTACCAAAGCCAACTCTGCGTGTCACAGGAATAAGGCAAAGCGACTGAGAGCTGGTGAAATTTTCTGCTGCACGAAACATTTCCTCTTGAGATCAGATGCTTTCCCTATATGCCTAAAACAAAGAGGCTCCTACTTCTGATAACTAGGCATAGAATACATTCAGAGACTGAATTTTAAGTATAGTCCTGGTACATCACTTAATATGAATAACTATGCTGCACTGTGGTATCTGTGATGTGAGTTAGAACTGTCATCTCTACTTCCCTTGGAGCCCATGTGAGGTAGAAGGAGCCTCTTGAGATCAGCCAGGAGAGAGTTGCCTTTCTTCTTCACTGCTTCATCACTTGGAAGAGGACCATTCACTTAGAACAGAGCCTGACACACATTCAGTATTCACCAAACAACTACCAGAAGGGTGAATGGAATCCCCTAACTGGAAGATCATGCTTCAGCTATGTAGGAAAAGAAGAGCAGTTGGACTATGAGGGAAACTTCAGAGATGAAGCATGGGGAAGAGTTAGTGGGTGGAGAGGAATGACAAGGAATAGTTTACCCAGAGGTCTCTGGGAAATTCAAGGAACTGAGCATATCTACATTCCTGGTATATTGAGGGCACCAGAGAACAGAGCAAGGATAGTTGGTGAGGACAGAAAGATGTCAGGATTGTTCAGAATAGGTCAAGACCAAGATATTTGTCTTAGTAGTGATAACAGCTGAATATCTTCAGTCACAGTAGACAATGGTTCTTCCTTCTGCTTAACGTCAGGAGCATTAGAGAACACATTATAGACTGTGCATTTGTCATCAATCTTGCTCACATTCATCTTTCTCTTATTGAATTTCCATGGATGATATTTTTTCCTTCTCTTTCTGTGCTTTTAAAATATAGATTGTCACAAAGGAAATGAGAGAGCCAGGCAGAGAAACCTGAAATAGTATTCAGAAGACTGAGACAGGAAGACCACCTATTCAAGGCCAACTCAGACTACATATGGAGACCCTGCTTCTAGAAACAAAGAAAAAAAAACATTCTCTTCTACGAAAAACTCTCCCTTTCCCCCTGAGTAGAGTGGCATAAAATTCCTTTCTTGCAGCAAGATTTGTAGCAGGGGAAAAGTCTCCAACTGACATTTTGTAAGACCGACCTCCAAAATAGAACTAAGCTGAGCCTTGATGTGCTTTAGTAAGCTTTCTTATAAACCTTTAGCTTTCTGGAACATTGAGCTTCCCTCTTTCATTAGCCTATTTGAAGAGATTTTTGGATGTGGTAGTGATTCACTGCTTCAAGAGTGAACCAGTTGCTGATTCTGCAGAATAAGTTTTGCAAAACTCATCAAAAGACAGGGAAATCTGGGAGGTAGACAATTTGTGGAAAATGCAGTCGTCAAACATGCATTCTCATATTTTATACAAATCTTATGATGGGCCATTAGTCTAAAACTTTACACCAAGGCATAGCCGAATACACAGTAGTGGTCTGAAATGTATGTAGACACAGTTCCAAAGACTTGGGATTTGATTTCCGTTTGGAGTGCAGCCTAGAATTTTTGGATGCTTCCCCAAGGTCAGCCTGGTGGGTCTGAAAAGCCAGCAGGGGGAATCTCCTGAGAAGCATTTTCACAGCTCTCCGGGATACTTCCTCTCTAGGGATAAGAAGGCACTCTGAAGCTTTTTGGCCAGTCCACCCTTCCAGGGTGGAGAGTTGGCTGGAGATCAGAAATGGTGAGTAATGAGAGAAAGTGGGCAAGCTTCGAATAGCAGTATTTTTGGTATATCAGTAGACAGCCCAGTGGGTGGGTTACCATCTATGGAAGTTCACTCGTCCCCCCATCACTTTTGAAATCAAGGCAGATGACAAGAGGCAAGTCTCAGAACTGATGTGTTGAAGCCAAAACTCAGCTACCAGAATTGACCTGGCAATATCATATCTAGCAAGGACTCTGTCCTGTCAAGAAACCTCCAACCTCAGAACCCTTCTCCTGAATGCCCTTCTCAGAGGCATTCCAAAGAGGATGGTGAGGGATCTTACTGCAGGGAAGAATAACAGAAATATTACTTTACTCCATGATTTCCTGAAACTCAACTTTTGCAGCCAATGTTTTTAGCTCATCTGTAATTGAACAATTAGTTTATCTTTCTGATTATCTGTTCCATCTCTGGTACAGTGAAAAATAGACCAATCATTTCCACAAATTGCTCCCAATGATTAAAAATTGAAAGTACCATAGGGAAATTGTTTCAGCACAGTCTAACACATTAGTGAGCTCAGTCAAGATTTACCATAATAGTTAAATTCTATAGTGAGAATGCTTGGATGTTGTCTTGGATATGTTCCATTGCCAAGAAAAGAAAAAATAAAAATCAAACTGAAGGAAAATTCCCTTCTCTCTAGTGTGTGTTTTCATGAAAGCACTCTGATACACTTTCCATTTTTCAATAGTGGGGTTAAAGAATTCAGGCACTGCCTCAATATGTGAACTTGCAGTTTCTGTCCAATGAATCAATCCATGAGAGAAATATTAACTTGTTCAAGCAGACTGATTGTCAAAGTCACTCTGCATAAGGTGCTGGTACAATGTACAGTTACCACAAACGTCCAACATCAGGAAACTAAATAATGTTGTCTGGGCACTTGCTTTCTTGCTGCACACATTCAAAACCCTGAAGTTAATCTAAAGCATTCTTAGGTTGCCATTGTGGGAAGAAGTCAGAAATAGAATGACTGTGTTTCTGAGAATATGCAGGTGGGTCCTGAAGATAGCTACATTAATGTTCAACCCTTGGGGCACCAGAACAGGGCTAAGCCACCCAGTCAATTGCTCA
The DNA here is from genome assembly GCA_023101885.1 of Typhlomys cinereus. Classification (NCBI taxonomy): domain Eukaryota; kingdom Metazoa; phylum Chordata; class Mammalia; order Rodentia; family Platacanthomyidae; genus Typhlomys; species Typhlomys cinereus. The sequence goes on from JALPQD010000019.1 coordinate 9,969,252, forward strand.
GCAGCTCTGTGAGTTAGAACAAGGGAGATCAGGTTCCCTTCTGCACAGCAGGTAGAGACTGCTCATAGCAATTGGCCCAACCACCAATCACAGAGCATCAGACAGCTGTCTGGGCATAGACCCTTCTTTCATTTCTAATGGGGAACTTCCTTCCCCATAGGGATCTTTGCGGTGACTTCTGCTTATTTCCTACTGAAGGCACAAAAGCAAGTGTAACTTGAAGATAGATAAAGTTAGCTTGGCTTCTCATAATCGCTCTAAAAGCTTGGCTTGGTTTTCAATTTGAAGAAAGTTAACTATTTTTCTAAACCGCCTTACAGGTTGCCATCACAGTTAGGGCCTCTGGGAAACTTGCTTGCCTTTTTTTTTTTTTTTTTTTTTTTTTTTTTTCAGTAACCATTATGTTGAAAGTCAGGTTATTGATAATAGGAAAAATGCAGATCATTCTTGCTCTGGATCAAGAAAGGCGAGTGTGAGAAGAGAGTGATCAATTTCTTGACTGCCCTCGAGAGAGAGTCTTTTCTTCCTTACAGGGCAGAATCAGTGTGCTTTAGAAACCCACAGGCCACTTGGATTCAGCAGAGGCAACTTGAAATGCTTCACTACTAGACTCTTGTTTTCCAGTCTTGGGATAATACTGCTGACCAGGGAGAAATAAAGTGAAATCTAAACAGAAAGGTGAGGTTAGAAAAGAAGTGAGCATTTTACCACAAAGACTATTTACAAGCTATAAACCCTATTTTAAATTTTAAGGTATCTAAACCATTCAAGAACTGGGGATCATCAGTTCTTGAACAGGACATCCTGAAGACCTTGAACAAAGCTGTACCTGTCTCCCGACCTCCACCTTACCCTGCCTCTCCTGGTCTATAAAAATATGATCTTAATTATGAGTCGTCATTCTCATGGTGGGGGAAGGGAGACTGGAAAGCAGTCATTGAGAAATGGAGACTGGTCATAGGAAACAGAAATGTGCGTGTAATTTACAGCAGGAGGAGAGTAAGTCTGATTTTATTTAAAAAAAAAAAAAAAAAAGTACCAAGAACACATCAGGCAAAGACATGAGCCCAAAGCAGGCAAGGCCTCATTAGTTTCAGAAGCAAGACTCAGCATTGTCATTCACAAAAAAAAAAAAAAAGGCTTTCCTTTCTCAGATGTAAAACATTGCTGTAAGATAAAGGTTTTCACAGCTGTCTATTGAATTATATTTAGAAGAAAATATGGCTTAACCACTCATCCCTAGGAAGAAATGACTCACAACAATAACTTCACAAAGTTATTAGCACATCTACTGTCTGTTTTCCTTACATGCCTTACATTGTTATATTCTCTTTATGTGCCAGATACAAAGTTATTATAACAAGGTAAACGTGGTTATTATCCTCAGAAAACTGGAATGTCATAAATCACAAATGTACATTTTAATCAGGATCTGAATGAAGATTTATGTGGATCTGATGACTGTGCTTATATTCACTAGAAAATAAGTGGCATGATTTATTTATGTACTTAATTATTTATTTATTTATTTATTTATTTATTTATTTATTTATTTATTTATTTACTTAATGATTTGTTTGTTTACTTATCCTGTGCTGGGGATGGAATCCAGGGCAGTGCTCCTGCCAACAAATGCCCTGTCATTGAGCTACAATCAGGCCAACTTTTGCTTTCCTAAATCATTTTCAGTAAACTCTTTGCAGTTTCATCCCTCCTGGCTGCCCTGAAGAGAAGGAGACTTTTCTTTCCTACAAGGCAGAATCAATGAGCTTTAGAGACCTCTAGCGTAACATAGGAGGAAACCAAGGGTTAGAGAAGTAAAGAGTGATCCAAAGCAACAAAGGACTTAAGGCTGAGATATTCTTTTCTTTTGTTATTATTTGTTTTTCATGCTCCATTGTTTTTATTTACCTTATTTGATTTGGCTAAACATTAGTCAAGTAGTCCGTTTCGGAAACTATATTCCCATCTGCTACTTCTCTCTTACAGATGCACATGGCATGCTTATGGAAGGTCCGTGTCCATTGCCTTTTAATTGCTTCTCTTCAGAATTGTCTCCTAGAAACAGCTCTACACAATTCAGTTTCACAGAAATTTGTTATCTGTCACTCAGTTTTTATTTATACCAAAGTTCCTTTTCATATTCATGTGAAATTGTATGTCTTTCAGAATGATATAATAATGTGGTGAATGTTTTTTCACTTGTATTAATCAATGAATTTTTCTTTGAGATTGTCATACATGTATAGAATAAAACTTTCCATTTTTCTCTGTCCTCTTTCATCTACTTCCTTTCTTCCCCATTTTATCCCCCATATCCTTCCATTTTCAAGCCTTTTTGTTTTGTTTTATGTATGCTGAGTTCAACCAAGGTTTCCTTTGCAATTCTCAGGTTGGGATGCTTTTTACAGTTGGTGGGTTCCCCACTACTAGTTATATTTATCCACCTTCCAAACCTGCCTGGGTCCCTCTAGGGCCTCTGAGTTTTTATCAGTTCCTAACCGATCATTGGCTATGCAGTTCATTTGTAGGTGTGTTTACAACATCTGATGTGCCTTCGTGGCCTGACATTATTGAATTGCTTTTGAGGGATAGGATTTCCTGTCTTCTGACTCACCATTCTTTCTACCCTTCTTCTCCAGAAGTTTCTGACCCTTTGGAGGTAGAGCATATGCCATGTTGAGGATTGAAATTCTCATCTTCCATTAATTTTTGGCATTTTGTACAATCAAGTTTCTTTAAATCTCCCTCCAGTTATCCTGATGTGTGCTTAAGACTCCTAGGTTTTAGATTGCAAGCCGTATATATCTGAAAGGTGAATGCTACTATCCTCGTATAAGAAAGAGCAGGCGGGGCTGGAGAAGTGGCTCAGGGTTTAGGCCTCTGCCTTGCAGGCAGAAGGTCCTGAGTTCGGATCCTAGACCCCATGTATAGACGCCGGGCGGAAGCGGGGGCGGCCTGCGTTTCTGGTCCTGGTAGGCGGAGCCTGTGAATCCCGGGGCAGAGTAAATAGGAGATGGAGGTGGTCCATGGTAGTTCCGGAATTCGCCCGTGGTTACACATACACACACATACATACACACATGTGCACACACACACACACACACACAATTGAATACATAATAAATAATAATAAAAAAAGATTTAAAAAAAAAAAAGGAAGGGCTGGAGAGGTGGCTCAGGGGTTAAGCCTCCGCCTTGCAGGGTCCTGAGTTCGGATCCCAGATCCCACGTATAGACGCCAGGCGGAAGCGGGGGCGGCCTGCGTTTCCGGTCCTGGTAGGGCGGAGCCTGTGAATCCCGGGGCAGAAGGAGGTGGAGGCGTCCGTGGTGGTTCGCGAATTCGTCCGTGGTTCTACACATACACAGACACACACACATACAGACACGCGCACACACAGTACACACGCATATGCACACAGTTGAATAAATATAATAATAAAAAAGCTTTAAAAAAAAAAAAAAAAAAAGGAAGAACAGGCATTGCTTGTCTTTCTGGGTCTGAGTTACCTCAGTATAATTTCTTCTAGTTCTATCTATTTCTTTGTGAATTTCATAATTTTATCTTTCTTAATAGTTGAATGATATCTTCTCATGTATATGTGCTACATTTTCATTATCCACCCCTCAACTGATGTACATCTAGGCTGATTCTATTTCCTTATTAGTGTGAATAGAGCCATAGGTTTGAATATAGGTATACATGTAGAGATATAGATCCCTTTGGGAATATGATTAGGAGTGGTATAGCTGGGTCATGTGGTAGTTTTATTTCTTTTTCTTTTTTCTTTTTTTCTTTTTCTTTCTTTTTTCTTTTCTTCTTTTTTTAATTTTTTTTTTTTTGAGGATTCTCCACACTGATTTCCAACAGTGTACTTTCTCACCAACAGCAAAAAAAGGGTTTTCCTTTTCCCCACAGCCTTGCCACCAAGTTATCAGATTTTTCAATCTCCACTGTACTAACTAGAGGAAGAGGACATCTGCTAGTAGTTTTAATTTGCATTTCCATGATTGCTTAGATTGCAAATACTTTTTGATGCTCTTTAAACATTTGTGTTGCTTGTTTTGAGAGCTCACTGTTAAAATTAGCAGCCTGATTTTTAAATTTGCTTACTTAATATTTGACTTTTTTCACTTTTTTAAAACATTTTAAAGTTTTTATTATTTTTTTGGGTATGTGTATCACACAGCACTGTGGGTCCCTGTGGTGACTTCAGAAATCATTCTGAATTGCTTCTATTTCCTTTTTGCTTTGCTTTGGGATTTCCCAGAGTCTGCCCACCAGGACAGGAAGTACAAGCCACTGCCATTTCTACCTGGTGGTTTTACCTGGGATCTGGTATTCTCACTCAGGACCTTCTGCTTGTAAGGCAGAGTCTTAATTAACCCCTGATCCATATTTCCAGTCCTTTTTTTTTAATGTTCTGAATACTAATATGCCAGATGTATAGCTAGCAAAGATCTTTTCCCTTTCTTGGGCTGCTTTCTTGCTCAATTAACAGTTTCTTTTGCAAAACAGAGGACTTTTAATTCATGAGGTTCCATTTGTCAGTTGAAGGTCTCAATTCCTGTGCAAACGAAGTTCTATTCAGAAAGTCTTTACCTGATTCTATTTCTTGAAATATATCCTTTACTCTTTCCTACAAAAGTTTAAGAGTTTCAGGTTTAGCATTGAAGTCTTTGATCAATTTGGAGTTTATTTTTGTGCAGGGTGAGAGATGAAGTCTAACTTAATTCTTCTGCATGTGGTTATCCAGTCATCCCAGAACCATTTGCTGAAGATGGTGTCTTTGCTACAATTTTCTGGCATGTTTATCAAAAATCAAATGGCTAAAGGTACATGAATTTATGTGTAGGTCCTCAATTCTAACCCATTGATCTTGTGTGTCTATTTTTAATGTCAGTATAATGCTGGTTGCATGTTTATGGCTTTGTTGAATAATCTGAAACCAAGTACAGTGATATATACAGCAATGTCTCTATTTCTCAGGATTGTTTGGCTATCTGAGGTCTTTTATGCTTCCATATGATTCGAAATTGTTTTATAATTTTTGTAAAGAATTGCAGTGAAATTTTGATAGGGATTGCATGGAGTATATAAATTGCTTCTGGTAGGATGGTCATTTTACATTATTAATCTTACGTATTCATGAGAGCTCTTTCCATCTTCTGGTATCTTCTTCAATTCTTTCCTCAGCATTTTAAAATCTTCTTTGTAGAGGTCTTTTACTTACTTACTTTTTTCTTGTGGGTATGGTGAATGAGATTTTTATCTTTCATGTCTGTCTTGATTCGTTCATCCTCAGTATAACAGAATTCCTGATAGGAAGCCATTTATAAAGAAGTTTATTTAGCTCACAGTTCTAGTGTTTAGAAGACTAAGAGTGAGAAGGAGTACCTAGCCAGGATCTCAGGCTGCATAGCAACACTGTGCAAAAGCAAAAGGACAAGCGGATACAAAAAATAGAAAAAACAAGAGGAGACATTTTTAAAATGTGGTATTATAAACAAGAAAGTTTTATTCAACCTTAAATTTAAAAAAAGTAAGTATGTCATTTGATTCAACTGAGGACCTTCATGTTAAACAAAATAAGTCAGTTTCAGAAAGACAAAGATTGTATGTTTTCTCTCATGTGGTTCCTAGAATATGTATATATGACATGAAAGTAACAGAGAGACTATTTAGGGAAAGGGGATATCAGTAAGAAGGTAAAACAAAGAAATGTAGAGTGGATATTATTAATGCACATGATATATTTCAATAAAAATGTCTTTATGAAGCCCACCACTAATCACAGTAAATACATACAAAAAACAGAGGCTCGTCAGCGTGAGGAAGTGTGTTCTTTTCTAGACTGTCCATAAAGAATGTAGATAGCATGATTTTAGACTTCTTATTTTTAGACCTAAAGTTCTGAACTTCAGATGATTTGAGAATAAACTTGCTCTCTTGCTACTAAATGTGTGGCAACTGGTAATAGTAACATTAAATAAGTATTACATATGCTAATTCTCCACTTTTTCTTGTTTTAGTAATAGAAGTGATTATCAATTGCTGTTTTCAGGTTTCAAAAATCTTTGAAATTAAATTCAAGTCGTCCATCAAAAGAAATAAAGTAACTAGCAGTAACAAAAGTATCAGATGATACTCTTTTATCATTTACATTAAAAGCTAAATTGCACTCATTCTCTGCATAATTTGAGTGCTGGTTTTATAAGTATGAGCCATCATGCCTAAGAAGATGTTTTTTAATTTTATGCTATAACTTCATACCAGTGCTTTTTCCCCCTCTTATTTTCCCCCAAGTGCTGGATATGGGACTCAGGGTTTTGAGACTATGGAGTATTGTATATCATACAAGGCTAGTATTCTAAGCCCTCTTTCTACTTTTTAATTTGGAGGCAAGATCTTCAAGTTGCCTAAGGTAGTCTTGATTTTGTGATTATTCTGCACTAGACTCCTGGGTGATTAGAATTATAAGGCTAAGCCACCGTTCCTCATTTAAGAAATTTTTTCAGTTATTTCAATTACCCTAAGGGCTTTCTTAGAATGTAACAATTCCTGATCTTATTAATTAGTTTTATAGTCTTAGAGTTTAGAATAAAAAAATTCAGTTCATTTTACAAACTGAAAAAGCAATCATTCAGAACTAAAATACTTTCAGAAAAAGGACTGCATTAAGCCATTGCGAATTTGATTGACAGCATGCTTAGCCAAAAACAAACAGAAATGGTAGCCTTCCCTCAACCAAAATAGACTTGTTAGCCAGGAAAGCAGCTATTACTTCTCTTCTACATACAGAACACAAACAAACATATAAAAAATCAAGACTAAAAGTATGCAGGAAAATTTTCACATTAAAACCCAGTCTTGCAGAAGTCTTCTGGCCAGAGTGGCCAGATTTGTTAAGAGTAAAATAATGGATCCACCAGCCTTTCCAAGGTAGGCTCCATTTGAGTACAACAAATCTAAAAACAGACTGGAGCAGGAACAATATTGTGAGAATTGCCCACAGAGCAGGCTCCCAGAGACCAAAGCTGAGCTTAGAAAGATTTAAAAAGTTTCCAAGGAGACAGGCACAGCACAGAGACCTAGGCTAGCACTGAGATTTTATTTATTTTATAAAGTGAAACAGAGAACAAGAGCAAAAAAAAAAAAAAAAAAGAAACAAAACAAAGCCAATCATAAACAAACAAAAACTTCTCTCTTAGCTTACTAAGCAACTGAGCCGATGTAAATGAAGAAACCTATCTTGTCATTTTTCAAGGAGAGTGAATCAAGCCTTTCTAAGTACTGATAAAAGGACTAGTTAAATCTTCAAAACTGGCTCTCCAGATGGGACAGAATGAACCCACAGATCTGTAAACACTTTGTAGCTGAATCTAGTATGGGTTGGGCTTAAAGTGCACTTTCCTTTAATGCCTTTAAACTACTCAGAACCAGTTGTAATAAAAAAAATTTTTTCATTTTGATAGCCCCTAAGCAAGTGCTTCTGTAAGTAAAAAGTTGTCCTACAGGTAGCATGATGAATAAGAACCAGAGTGTGATAAAGTTCTGTTATTACCTGAATCATGAGGTGCTCTTTTTCGAAGTATCCTGATCTGGATCCAAAAGATACTTCCTAACCAAAACACTTCCAGATGTGTTTCCAAGAAATGACAATGTGTCTGGAAAACAATAGAGGGCACTCTTGCTGGAGATAATTTCAGACTGGAATCCAGGGGGAGAAAACAGGATGATTTCCTAGCACCTGTACTTACTTCACGTTTGGCTCTTTGTTTCTTTGTTGTTGAGCATATAGCAGTTTCCAGAGAAACATCACTTCCTCACTAACAATGTAGTTTTTATTTGGATTGATCACAGTCCCAAAAGAATCAAGCTAAGGGTTAGTTCTTAGTGGACAGAGTAATGGTTGAGCTTCTTGGAAACCCTCTATTACAGTCATTAAGAATAAAAAGCACCAACATAAGCTCAGTTCCCTAAACAATATCTGACGCTAATAAAAATTTATTCCTGAGTGGCTTATGTTCTGGTCAACCAAGCTTGTGCTTCCAAGTTATAATAAACTGTGATTAAGAAAACCACTGAAGAAGGTTACTTCCTCTTCTTTACTAAGGTCAATGGAGATGAGCACATGCTCTGTGTATTCGTTCATCAAGTTAGTGTCAGATTACCTGCTTTTAAGTGTTGAGAAAGGACTACTTGAGAATGGTGGGAGAATTTGAATCAAAGATTAGTTTCACGATATATAAACATCTCCTTAATAAGTCTTATCCACAAAAAAGGAAAAAAGGGATTTGCATCGTTTGGATTACTTGTCCTGATAAAGGAGATAACTTAAAATAATTTTCAATAGCTGTGAATAAAATGTTTGTTTCAAAATACACCCAGGGCGAGAAATTGAAAAGAATGAAAAATGAAATAAAACCGACCGATGAAATAATAAATATTGATGTTACATATGGATATTCTTTATACTAGTTTATATGTATTTGAAATTTTATAATATTTATATATATATTCAAAATTTTTCTTTATACATTTGAAATTTTCCATAATAAAAAGTTGAACAAGTAACTTACTGATATAAGGGGGGTTTTATCTGGGGCATTGCCCAACAAACATTCCAGTATATCTGCACAATGCTCAAAGCATTGAACATCAGCTCGTGGGACAGGCCCTGCCACAGGAAGGCCCCACCAAGGGAAGGCCCAGTAACCACACCATGCCAAAGAAAAAAAAATTACATGCAGAAGAAAAGAGAACCCACGTGAAGGAATATTTTTTGAGGCAAAAGATATATTTCAATTAAAAGACTTGAAGAAGATTGTACCCAAGGAGAAAGGCATTACTGTACTTCTATGTCAGTAAAAGAAATCCTTCAAAGTTTAGTTGATGATGGTATGGTTGACTGTGAAAAGATTGGAACTTTTAATTATTACTGGGCTTTTTCAAGTAAAGCTCTTCATGCAAGAAAATGTAAGCTGGTGGTTTTGGAATCTCAGGTATCTGAGGGAAACCAAAGGCATTCAAGCTTATAAATCACCATCAAGAAAGCTAACGTTGGCTGGCAGGAGACAGAAAAGTGAGCCACACTAGCAAAAAAAACGTTCTTCATTTTGAAACCAAAGGGAACAACTTAAAGCAGAAGTAGAAAATTACAAAGAATGTGACCCACAAGTTGTGGAGGAGATACAACAAGTAAATAAAGTAGTGTAGCAGTTCACCTGCATGGTTGCCGATAAATGACATCAAACAGCTTAAGGGAACAAGGGGTTTATTTTCTCTTATAATTACTGGTTACAGTTCTCAGCCCAGCTTGACGGAAGAGAATGCACCAACATCAGGGCCAAGATAACTAGCCTTACCATCTCTACACAACAGCTGAGAGAGGGACAATCCTTACCCGCCAGACCAGCATGTCTGACCAAGTCTACAGAAGGATGTCGACTCTGTCAACCACATGTCTGTATTTTATTCCAGGGCCTAGTCCCACCCACCATGGGCTGGGTCTTCCCCATCAGGGCCAGACAACCTCCTGCAGGTTTGCTCTGGGCCCACCTCAACCACTGATTCTCTACAAATGTGCCCAGAGCTCAAACCCTCAACTGTCAAGTTCACACCTGTGCCTAACTATGACAAGTACCCAATAAAATCCTAGGCCAAAAAGAAATTTAGGTTTGAAGAAAGTAAAATAGACAAAAAAAATTGGAATTCCAGAAGACTGACTCTATAGACTAAAGTATCTACAAGCTTATGAATATGTCAGTTGAATATTTTATAACTAATGATATTAGATTGTCATTTATCTTTTAGCTATTTATCATTTTATTAACTGTAAATAAAGTATAAAATGAAAGAAAAACATTAAACATCAGATAATGAATATATATATATGTGCTATACACTCTGTACCTTACACGTGTTAGCCCATTCAGTTCAAGTAGATGAAAAGTGGTTAACATTTTATTATATAAAGAAGGAAACTGAGACTGGCAAAATCTGGAGACTAGTCTCAGGTTCTACAGTTTAAGAGTAGTAAAACCAGTTCATGAGGACCAAGTAGGCTTCATCCCCGGCACACAAGGTTGGTTCAATATACACAAATCAATAAATGTAATTCATCATGTAAACCAGTCCAAAGTCCAAGACCACATGATACTCTCGATAGATGCAGAAAAAGCTTTTGACAAGATCCAACAGCCTTTTATGATCAAAACGCTAGAGACAGTAGGAATGGAAGGAACCTTTATCAATATAATAAAAGCTGTATACAACAAGCCCACAGCAAGGATTATGATCAATGGGGAACAATTGGAAGCATTTCCACTTCGATCAGGAACTAGACAAGGCTGTCCACTCTCACCACTTCTATTCAATATTGTACTTGAAGTCTTAGCTGAAGCCATAAGACAAGAAAGGGACATAAGAGGGATTCAAATCGGCAAGGAAGAAGTCAAGCTATCCCTATTTGCAGATGACATGATCTTATACCTGAGTGATCCAAAAAACTCCACCAGGAAGCTCCTGGAACTAATTGAGAAGTTCAGCAGGGTGGCAGGATACAAAACAAATGTGCAAAAATCAGAGGCCTTCCTATATGCCCAGAATGAAAGAAGTGAAAAAGCCTTGAGAGAAACAATCCCATTTACTATAGCCCCTAAAAAAAAATGAAATACCTTGGTATAAACCTAACTAAGGAGGTAAAAGACCTTTACAATGAAAATTTTAAAACCCTAAAGAAAGAAATAGCAGAAGACACCAGAAGGTGGAAAGACCTCCCATGTTCCTGGATTGGCAGAATCAACATCGTAAAAATGACCATCCTACCAAAGGCAATATACAGATTCAATGCTATACCAATCAAAATCCCAAAGCAATTCTTCAAAGAAGTTGACCAAACAATCTCAAAGTTCATATGGAGGCACAAAAGACCCAGGATAGCAAAGACAATCCTGAGTAAAAAAAACACTGCTGGAGGTATTACCATACCAAATCTAAGTCTATACTAAAAATCCATAGTTATAAAAACTGCCTGGTACTGGCTCCAAAATAGACACACAGATCAATGGATAAGGATTGAAGACCCAGATATAAGCCCACAAAAATACAGCCATTTGGTCTTTGACAAAGGGGCCCAAAGAATCCAATGGAAAAAGAACAGCATCTTCAACAAATGGTGCTGGCAAAACTGGATCTCCACATGCAGAAGATTAAAGCTGGACCCGTACTTGTCATCATGTACAAGACTTAATTCCAAATGGATCAAGGACCTTGATATCAGGCCAGAGACTATAAAAATCATAACTGAACGGATAGGGAACTCCCTTGATCTGATTGGGCTAGGCCAACAGTTCCTAAACAGACATCCAATGGCACAGTCACTGCTACCACCTCTCAACAGTTGGGATCTTGTGAAATTAAAGAGCTTCTGTTCAGATAAAGAGATTGTAACACGAGCTCAAAGGCAACCCACAGAATGGGAGAAAATCTTCACTAACCACACATCTGATAGAACTCTGCTGTCCAGAGTGCACAAAGAACTTAGAAAACTAAACACCAAGGAAACCAATGGCCCAATTAAAAAATGGGCCCTGGAACTTCAAAGAAACTTTACCAGGGATGAAATTAAAATGTCTAACAAATATCTTAAAAAATGCTCCACTTCCTTAGCCATCAGGGAAATGCAAATCAAAACTTCCCTGAGATATCATCTCACCCCAGTCAGGATGGCAAAAATCCATAATACAAACAACAACAAATGCTGGAGAGGATGTGGAGAGAAGGGAACTCTCCGACATTGCTGGTGGGAATGCAGGCTCATACAGCCACTCTGGCGAGCCGTCTGGAGATTCTTAAAGAAATTAAAGATTGAAATGTCATACGACCCTGCTATTCCACTTTTGGGAATAACCCCCCATACAGCAGAGGTTCACCTCGATAGCACAAGCACAACCATGTTCATAGCAGCACTGTTTACAATAGCAAAGTCATGGAATCAACCCAAATGTCAACAGTTGACGAGTGGATAAGGAAACTGTGGTACATCTACACAATGGAGTACTACTCAGCCATCAAAAATGATGAATTATTGGAATTTGCCAGGAAATGGATGTCATTAGAAACAATTATATTAAGTGAAGTACCCCAGACCCAGAAAATTAAGCACCGTATGTACTCCCTAATAGGTGGCTCCTAGTACCAAACCCACCCAGCCCACCTAGAGACAGTAATTGCAAGGATTATGAACAGGAGGGATGGGGTTGGAGGGCCACACCAGAAACAAGGAGAGAAAGGACCATGTTACAGCAGAGAAAATAGGCCTCCATCAAGGACTCAAATAAGTAATGAGACATATGATTAACTTCACAGACTTTCGTTCCTGATCATTTACTACTGAGGGGGTATGATCTCACCAGAAGAGGAGGGCATATAGTCTGACAGATAAAAAGTAACCGTTGTGCAAATTGGTGATAGACCCCTCCCTCACTGTGGTTTTCCACTTGTATTACATCTACCTTTGAATGTGCTTTTATCACAAGACTCTAGTTTAACAGCTTTTTGTCTCTGGCCAGGGGGTAACATACAATGCCCACCAGGATGGAGTGAAGGGCATTGCAGGAGCAGCAAAACTGCAAAAGAAAACCAACAAAGCACAATCCAGAATTTCAGAGACTCTATATCAACCACCTAGAAATCGGCCAGCTTAATCTCTCCCCATCCTGAAGCTCAGGGACATTTGCAGAAGAGGGGGCGGTAAGAGTGTAAGAGCAAAAGGATGGGAGGAGCAATGATATGTAAGATACTCCATACAAGTTAGGACTGAAGCAATCATAATTGGACTTTACATGCCCTGCGCATTGTCCAACACACTATTGACCCCGCAAAGTCCAGCATCTGCTAAAGGCACCAAGATGTTTGGAGGCAAGGGATTGGCAGCCACAGCAGTGTTCCTATACCTAAAGGGAACACGGGAAAGTGTTTAGGGAAAGGCCACTGGGTCCTTGTACGTCATCGGAGAGGAGGGCCCAGAGGAAAATCAGACATGCACAAGAAAGGACTCTCTGGGAATTGGGGCGAGAGGCACTGGGGGATGGGAAGGGAGGGGGGTGGGGAGAGAGAGCAGGGGGTACGGGGGGAGGAGGAGGGAGGGAGGGAACTGGTGTACCCATTAAAGTCTGTATGAGCTGAAATAATAATAAAAAATGTAATAAATTTAAAAAAAAGAGTAGTAAAACCAGGATCTCAGTTCAGGTTCATCTAATCCAAAAGCTATTTTTTGCTTTGTTTTGGTTTCAAATAATATGTATAACTGGATATATTTCTGGATAATTCATAGGCAAATGAGTACACACAGCAATCAAAAGATGGAGAAATGCAGCAGATGTGAAGAACTCTAGGGTAATGATCCCCTACCTCTTACTTTCCAAATTTATCCTAGGACTGACCATCTTAGCTTGGCTTGGAAAGAAGATGCCTTTCTCCTATGGCCTATAGCTACTGGGATCCAGGAACATGTACCCCAAGAAGTTGTTTTAGGTGACTGAGAGATGATGGAAGAAAAGAAAGGAAGTCTTGTCTCCTTTACCTTCACGAGCCCCCACCAGATCTAGTTCTCTACTAAGAACAAAGGAGAAACAACCAAAAGAGAAAGGGAAGGAATCCGTTCTCTCCAAGGGAAGGTCAAGTATAAGGTGGCTGAATATGTAGGAAGCCTCACCTGACCTTTTTTTAATTCAAAATAATAAGAAGGGAAAAAAAAACAAAGGATTTTATTCTTAAGACCTATGAAACAAGAAAAGATGGGGGAGTGTAACTCACTTCAAGATCAAAGAATCAATATTCATATTTGTTGACTACTATAAAATAAAGTGGTTCAAATAGATGGGAGTTTCTTCTCTACAAAGGTTCTTTATCATCATCATTTTGATCTATCAATTATATCACAGGTGAGCACAAGTGAATTTTGTTTTGCTGCTTTTTCCATAATATTTGTTCTTTGCACTGTCAATGATGTAACTATATAGCAGACAAAATGATGACAGGTTTATGGTAGAATCAAACTAATAATAAGATCAGTAATAAAATCCTAGGATCACTCATGAAAATTGTACATGAAAAAAATATGGGTTTATCATTCATTAATAAAGAAATAATTATAGACATTTAAACAAAGTTATCCATAATGAATATTACCAATAAACTAATGCTTATACAAGTGATACCTGGAAGACTTGATCATTATAAAACAAGAGAAATGGAGCACAAAACAGAAAGCTATGATCAATTAAACTTGATGTGAATGAAATACCCAGAGGTTGAACAATTCTTTTTTGTGAAATGCACTCATAAAAATAAAGGTAACTAAATGGTCTCAGTTTGGGCAGCAAAAGCTCCATATCCTGAAGAACCTTTCAGTTCCATAATATAAAAATGATTTGTCATCCTGAAAATAATTGATTCTATGAAAGTAATGTTGACTCTACTCCTCGCCAACTTCATTATTTTGGTTTCTTGTCTCCATTTTATTATTAATAATAAGAACCAGCAACATTTATGTAATAGGTTCTTGTGAGAATAAACAGATAGCAGGGAGTTTTGTCTACTGCATTGTAAATGTTCAAAATATTTCATGGTCTTATTATTGTCATTATCATATTATTAGAGCAGAAGTAGAATTTCTGAACAAGAAATTTCTTCCCCTAAGCCTACTGTTCATTTTTTTTCTTACTTCACTTTAAGGGACATTGAAATTAATAGTCAATCAAAAGACAGAAGATGAGCGACTGTGGAGTATTCAGTTCTAAATAGGACATCTACTTCACCCCTATCCCAAGGCTCAGAAACTGCAAAACAGGGGGCAATAAGAATATAAGAGTCAGAAGGTGGGGAAGGGTGCTGCTAAACATATTCTTCTAGACTTGACAGGGCTGCTGCATCCATGAACTCACTGTAGCTGTGTGTTCTTCTATAATGCTTGTCTAAGACTTGGCCTGCCCACATTCCATCATGGAAGGCAGATGATCTCATGGGGCCCCACACCTCTCTGAAAGAATATTAAGGGTTAACAATGGCCACTTTATTCAGTAGTGTACTCCCTCATCCATGCTTTAGGAAATGCTCAGGCGCATGACAATACTGGAGACCCAGATGAAACTCAGTGGGTTGCCCACGTGTAAAGGTTTGAAAGTAGAAGGTAAACTGCTAGGGGAAAAGGTTTCAATGGGAATAGGGGGAGATGGGAACAGGAAATATTGAAAATGGCTTTTATTCATTGTGTTCAGGTATGAAACTGTCAAAAAGATTTTAAAAGATTAATAGCCAAGTGGAGAGCAATATGTTATCAGAGTAGAGGTAATACACAACTATTTATTATCTTTTGTAGGAGGAAAGACCTGACCTTTAAGCCTTCAGATAAGAGGTATTGTTTTAAAATAAAAAGATCGTGATTCACCTTTGAACTCCAAATACAACGGATGCCAGGTAACACTCAAGCATCTCTGCTTATGAATTATATACAGTCTGTCTCCTGCCAGGCTACCAATAACTGCCAAAATAGTTTGGGTCATGCCATGGACTGATTGTACGCAGGATGATCAAGAATCACTGGCTATAGAAAGACAGTCTTATTAAATAAATAAGCAGCTCATGAGCTGCTTTCAGATCCTGTGTGTCATCATTTAACTTCAACTCATAAAGGTGTCTTTCCATCTAATGCCATGATTAATCCCTTAAATTTTGGATATAGCTCTGTCTTGTTCCCTTGATTCCAAAGGTAGAATATGGGATCTATGCCTAACTCTTTCTAGAAGTAGGGAGAACACCTGTAGAATCATCACATAGAAAATGAGTTCTTACTCACTTTTTTATATCCCGTGTGGGAACTTGTAGTATTTTGTCTCCAGGTCCTCCCTGACTCCATACACTCTTACTTATCTTCCTTATCTGTCCATAGAGACGTATACCAAAGGAATCTCCATCTTGTATCTTCCTATCTTAAAATTCTCCATGTTTATTCACCACTAATATGCTGACGGGGCTGTAAGCCAGTTAGCTTTACTACCAATTCTAAGTAAAATGTAGAATTACATTAGAAAAATTCAAAGCAATCTGGTGACCTCTAAAAATAATTATAGTCCTGAGCCTACATAAGAATTGCTAGATGACTCAACCTGACACAAAAAGTCTGCATAAATAAGCTTATCTGGAAACCTATCAGGATATCCAAAAGGCATATATCCTCAGGAATTTGGCATCCCTGTGATACCTTTTCTTATTGCATTCTTTCTTCTATCTTATAACTGACCTAAATTTCAGCCGTGAACAGGGAGGACCTTTTACCAAAAACTGTATGTATGAAATAGACCTCACAGACTCTATCAAACTTTTCATCCACACAGCAAAGAGTACACATTTTTCTCAGCAGCAAACAAAACTTTCTCCAAAATAGACCGCATATTGGGCCACAAAACGAACCTCTACATAATACAGGAAAATTGAAATTCTAGCCTGTACCCCTATCAAACCACCATGGTCTAAAGCTTGACATCCGAAATAAAACAAACAGTAGAAAAATACACTAACTCCTGGAAACTAAACACTATGATGCTGAATGAAAATTGGGTTCAGGAAGAAATCATAAAGGAAATTCAAGATTTCCTAGAAGAGAATGATAATGAAAATACATCATACCAAAATCTCTGGGACACAATGAAAGTTGTCCTAAGAGGTAAGTTTATAGCCTTAATGCCTACATCAAAAAAAAAAAAAAAATAGAAACACCACAAATAAATAACTTAACAATGCAGCTTAAAGCTTTAGAGAAACAAGAGCAGTCCAATCCCAAAAGCAGTAGAAGAGAGGAGATTAGTAAAATCAGGGGAGAAATATCCGAAATTGAGATAAGGAAAATAATACAGGGAATCAACCAGTCAAAAAGCTGGTTCTTTGAAAAAAATCAATAAGATTGATATACCTCTAGCTAAATTAACCAAAAACAAGAGAGAGAAAGCCGAAATTAATAAATTAGAAATGAAAATGAAGTTATCACTACTGATACCCAAGAAATTCAGAGAATTATAAAGTCATATTTCAAAAACTTATACTCCATGAAATTTGATAACACAAAAGAAATGGATGAATTCCTAAGTACAACTTACCAAAATTGAATCAAGAAGTTTTGAATTATTTAAATAGTCCTATAACATATGAGGAAATCGATGAAATAATCTCATCTTCCCAGAAAAAAAATGTCCTGGACCACATGGTTTCAGCACAGAGTTCTACCAGACATTTAAGGAACAACTAACACCATTACACCTTAAACTGTTCCATCAAATTGTGAAGGAAAGAACACTTTCAAATTCTTTCTGTGAAGCTAATATCATTAATACCAAAATCTAATATAGATACACTTAAAAAAGAAAACTGTAGGCCAATCTTTTTGATGAATACAGATGCAAAATTCTCAACAAAATCTTAGCAAATCAGATTCAAAAACATATCAAAAAGATCATTCACTGTGATCAAGTAGGCTTCCTCCCAGGCACACAAGGTTGGTTCAACATACACAAATCAATAAATGTAATTCACCATATAAACTGGTTCAAACTCCAAGACCACATGATATTCTCAATAAATGCAGAAAAAGCTTTTGACAAGATCCAACAGTGTTCTATGATCAAAACCCTAGAGACAATTGAAATGGAAGGAACCTTTATCAACAGAATAAAAGCTGTATACAACAAGCCAACAGCAAGGATTATACTCAGTGGGGAAAAATTTGAAGCATTCTCACTTCGATTAGGAACTAGACAAGGCTGTCCACTCTCAACACTTCTATTCAATATTGTACTTGAAATCTTAGCTAGAGCCATAAGACAAGAGAGGGAGATAAAAGGGATTCAAATCAGCAAGGAAGAAGTCAAGATATCTCTATTTGCAAATGACATGATTGTATACCTGAGCCACCCTAAAAACTGCACCAGGAAACTCCTAGAACTAATATAGAAGTTCAGTAGGGTGGCAGGTTACAAAATAATCATACAAAAATTTGTGGCCTTCCTATATGCACAGGATGAAAAAAATTAAAAAAACCTAAGAGAAACAATTCCATTTACTATAGCCCCTAAAAAAATGAAATACCTTGGTATAAACCTAACCAAGGAAGCAAGAGACCTTTACAATGAAAACTTTAACCCTAAAGAAAGAAATTACAGAAGACACCAGAAGGTGGAAAGACTTCCCATGCTCCTGGATTGGCAGAATCAATATCATAAAAATGACCATCCTACCAAAAGCAATATATAGATTCTATGCTATATTAATCAAAATCCCAAAACAATACTTTAAGGAACCAAATAATCTCAAAATTCATATGGAAGCACAAAAGGCCCAGGATAACAAAAATAATCCTGAGTAAAAATAACACTGCTAGAGGTATCATCATACCAAACCTTAATCTATACTAGAAATCCATAGTAATAAAAACAGCCTAGTACTGACTGAAAAAGACACATACATCAATGGATAAGGGTTGAAGACCCAGATTATCAGCCCACACAATTACAGCCGTTTTATCTTTGACAAAGGGGCCCAAAAAAATCCAATGGAAAAAGAACAGCATCTTCAAAAATGGTGCTGGCAAAACTGGATCTCCACATGCAGAAGATTAAAACTGAACCCATACTTGTCACCATTCACAAAAATTAATTCCAAATGGATCAAGGACCTCAATATTAGGCCAGAGACTATAAAAATCCTAGTTGAGCCCTTCCCCACCCCGCTCCGCCTGTTGGGACACTCCCGCGGTCCAGCCAGGCCTCACCCGCGACCTAGGTAAGCTCCGCCCGCGCCCGCCCACCAGAACCCCAGGTCAGCCCAAAAAGACCCAGCTCCTAACCCACCATCACAGGGGCACGCAGGTGCGAGGGATGAGGAGGACCTCCCCCTGCGCCCGGGCCCCACCCCAGCTCCCCTCGGATTAAATAGCTCCACGCCGACGCCCCCATCCTCCCTTCCCCACTCCGCTCCGCCTGCTGGGACACGCGCGCTCGTCCAGCCGGGCCTCATCCGTGACCTAGGTAAGCTCTGTCCCTGCCCACCCCCAGAACCCCAGGCCAAATAATTCAGTTTAGTGAAATTGAAAGATCTTAAGAGTTAAAATGACAATGCCAAAGACAAAATGCAAATCCATGAGAAGCAACACTCAAGTAAACAAATCTCCCACTGAAGGAATTAATCCCATAATGTTAGACTCCAACCAGAACAAACTCACGGAAAATGGCCATGAAAGCCTGACCCAGGACAACGACTTTTAAAATATGATCATTATCATGTTCAATACTATGAATGAGGAAATCTGGGAGGAATTACATAATCGAATCAATCGCTTTGAAGAGGAACACAACAGACATTTGGAGGAGTTGAGAAAAACAGTGCAAGAAACAAAAACTGGCATAGAGCAGTTAAAACAGACTCAAGCAGAGTTTAAAACTGAGCTACAAGACAAGTTATCTTCAACCCAGAACTCCACAGAGTCTTATCAACAGAACTAATGAAGCAGAAAACAAAATTTCAGACCTTGAAGATAAAGTGGGAGTACTAACCAGCTCAATGGGAGAGGTGATTAAAGCCAAAAAGATACTTGAGAGAAATATCCAAGAGATATGGGACACCCTGAAGAAGCCTAACATGCGTATTCATGGAATACCGGAACAAGAATCTCAAAATACCACCCCTGAGGAAATTTTTCAAATGATCATCAAGGAAAACTTTCCTCATCTAAAAAAAGAGAGGCCCATCCATATACAAGAGGCATTTCGCACCCCAAACAGATACGACCAAAACAGAAGCACGCCACGGCAAATAATAGTCAAAACACTCCACATTCAAGATAAAGAACTGGTGCTGAGAGCTTCAAGGGAGAAAAAACAAGTCACTATTAAAGGTAAACCTATTAAAATAACAAATGACATCTCAGTCGAAACAGTAAAAGCAAGAAGAGCTTGGAGAGACATACGTCAAGTATTGAATGAGCAAAAATGTCAACCTAGGCTGATTTACCCTGCAAAACTATCCATCATGATCGAGGGAGAAAGAAAAATCTTCCAGCACAAAGACAACTTGAAGGGATACATGTCCACCAAACCGGCCTTCAAAAAATGCTAGAAATGTACTCAAGCGTGAAGAAAAAAACAGGCATATCCAGGAGAACAGAAGGCAAGTATAACACCATTAAAAGCGAAGCAATATACTTATAAAAACTACTAAACATAATAAATGTCTGGAATTAAAAATAGTTTCTCCATTATAACAATAAATGTTAATGGAATTAATTCACCAATCAAGAGACACAGATTACAAACTTGGATTAAAAATCACAATCCATCAATCTGCTGCCTGCAGGAAACCCATCTCACCACAAAAGATAGGTACACTCTAAAAATAAAAGGCTGGGGCTGGAGAGGTGCCTCAGGGGTTAAGCCTCTGCCTTGCAGGCAGAAGGTCCTGAGTTCGGATACCAGATCCCACGTATAGACGCTGGGCGGAAGCGGGGGCGGCCTCCGCTTCTGGTCCTGGTAGGGCAGAGCCTGTGAATCCCCGGGCAGAGTAAACAAGGAGGTGGAAGCGGTCCATCGTGGTTCCCGAATTCGTCCGTGGTTCTACACACACACACACACATGCACAATTGAATAAATAATAATGAAAAAAATTTAAAAATAAAAGGCTGGTCAACAATTCTACAAGCAAATGGAAGCAGAAAACAGGCAGGGGTAGCCATTATGCTATCAGACATAGTGGACTTCAAACCAAAGAAAATTATAAGAGACACGGATGGATACTACATTTTACTCACAGGTACAATTCACCAGGAAGACTTCACAATACTGAAAATATATGCACCCAATATGGGCCCCTCCACATTCATTAAGAAAACCCTACAGCGTCTAAAGCAAGAAATCAACCCCCAAACGATAATTCTTGGGGACTTCAACACCGCCCTCTCAACATGGGATAGATCAACAGGTCAAAAGCTTAACAGAGACACTTTGGACCTTAATCAAACCCTTAATGAAATGGACCTTACAGATCTCTATCGAACATTTCACCCACGTACCAAAGAATACACATTTTTCTCAGCAGCACACGGAACTTTCTCCAAAATAGACCACATATTGAGCCACAAAATGAATCTACACAAATACAAAAAAGTTGAAATTCTAGCCTGTGCCCTATCAGACCACCACGGCCTAAAGCTGGACATCCACAACAACACAACAAACAACAGAAAATACACTAACTCCTGGAAACTTAACAATATGATGATGAATGAGAACTGGATTCAGGAAGAAATTAAACAGGAAATTCAAGATTTCCTAAAAGTGAACGAAAATGAAAATACAACTTACCAAAATCTCTGGGACACAATGAAAGCTGTTCTAAGAGGTAAGTTCACAGCTCTTAATGCCTACATCAGAAAAATGGAAACATCAGAAATAAATAATTTAACGATGCAGCTTAAGGCTTTGGAGAAACTTGAGCAATCTGATCCCAAAAGTAGTAGAAGAGAGGAGATTAACAAAATAAGGGGAGAAATATCTGAGATCGAGACTAAGAAAACAATAGAAAAAATCAACCAGTCAAAAAGCTGGTTCTTTGGAAAAATCAATAAGATTGATACACCCCTAGCTAAATTAACCAAAAGCAAGAGAGAGAAAACCCAAATTAAAAAAATTAGAAATGAACATGGAGTTATCACTACTGATACCCAAGAAATCCAAAGAATTATAACATCATATTTCAAAAATTGTACTCTGTGAAGTTTGACAACACAAAAGAGATGGATGAATTTCTAAGTAAACACAACCTACCTAAATTGAATAAGGAAGCTGTGAATTATTTAAATAGTCCTATAACATACAAGGAAATTGAAGAAGTAATCTCGAATCTTCCCACCAAAAAATTTCCTGGACCAGATGGATATAGCACAGAATTCTACCAGACATTTAAGGAGTTAATAACACCAATACTCCTTAAACTGTTCCATCAAATAGCAAAGGAAGGAATACTACCAATTTCCTTCTATGAAGTTAATATCGTCTTAATCCCAAAACCTAATAAAGATTCACTTAAAAAAGACAACTATAGGCCGATCTCTCTGATGAACACAGATGCAAAGATTCTCAACAAAGTCTTAGCAAATTGGATTCAAAAACATATCAAAAAGATCATTCACGGGGACCAAGTAGACTTCATCCCGGGCACACAAGGTTGGTTCAACATACGCAAATCAATAAATGTAATTCATCATGTAAACCAGTCCAAAGTCCAAGACCACAAGATACTCTCGATAGATGCGGAAAAAGCCTTTGACAAAATACAACAGCCTTTTATGATCAAAACGCTAGAGATAGTAGGAATGGAAGGAACCTTTATCAATATAATAAAAGCTGTATACAACAAGCCCACAGCAAGGATTATGCTCAATGGGGAACAATTGGAAGCATTCCCACTTCGATCAGGAACTAGACAAGGCTGTCCACTCTCACCACTTCTATTCAATATTGTACTTGAAGTCTTAGCTGAAGCCATAAGACAAGAAAGGGACATAAGAGGGATTCAAATCGGCAAGGAAGAAGTCAAGCTATCCCTATTTGCGGATGACATGATCTTATACCTGAGTGATCCAAAAAACTCGACCAGGAAGCTCCTGGAACTAATTGAGAAGTTCAGCAGGGTGGCAGGATACAAAACAAATGTGCAAAAATCAGAGGCCTTCCTATATGCCCAGAATGAAAGAAGTGAAAAAGCCTTGAGAGAAACCATCCTATTTACTATAGCCCCTAAAAAAATGAAATACCTTGGTATAAACCTTACCAAGCAGGTAAAAGACCTTTACAATGAAAACTTTAAAACCCTAAAGAAAGAAATAGCAGAAGACACCAGAAGGTGGAAAGACCTCCCATGTTCCTGGATTGGCAGAATCAACATCGTAAAAATGACCATCCTACTAAAGGCAATATACAATTTCAATGCTATACCAATTAAAATCCCAAAGCAATTCTTTAAAGAAGTTGACCAAACAATCTCAAAATTCATATGGAGGCACAAAAGACCCAGGATAGCAAAGACAATCCTGAGTAACAAAAACAATGCTGGAGGTATTACCATACCAAACGTTAGTCTATATTACAAATCCATAGTTATAAAAACAGCCTGGTACTGACTCAAAAATAGACACACAGATCAGTGGATAAGGATTGAAGACCCAGATATAAGCCCACAAAATTACAGCCATTTGGTCTTTGTCAAAGGGGCCCAAAGAGTACAATGGAAAAAGAACAGCATCTTCAACAAATGGTGCTGGCAAAACTGGATCTCCACATGCAGAAGATTAAAGCTGGACCCATACTTGTCACCATGTACAAGACTTAATTCCAAATGGATCAAGGACCTTGATATAAGGCCAGAGACTATAAAAACCATAGTTGAAAGGATAAGGAACTCCCTCGAGCTGATTGGGCTAGGCAAACATTTCCTAAACAGACATCCAATGGCACAGTCACTGCTACCAACTCTCAACAGTTGGGACCTTGTGAAATTAAAGAGCTTCTGTTCAGATAAAGAGATTGTAACACAAGCTCAAAGGCAACCCACAGAATGGGAGAAAATCTTCACTAACCACATATCTGATAGAGCTCTACTGTCCAGAGTGCACAAAGAACTTAGAAAACTAAACATCAAAGAAACCAATGGCCCAATTAAAAAATGGGCCCTGGAACTTAAAAGAAATTTTACCAGGGATGAAATTAAAATGTCTAACAAATATCTTAAAAAATGCTCCACTTCTTTAGCCATCAGGGAAATGCAAATCAAAACTTCCCTGAGATATCATCTCACCCTGGTCAGGATGGCAAAAATCCACAATACACACAACAACAAATGCTGGAGAGGATGTGGAGAGAGGGGAACTCTCCTACATTGCTGGTGGGAATGCAAGCTCATACAGCCACTCTGGCGAGCCGTCTGGAGATTCTTAAAGAAATTAAAGATTGAAATGCCATATGACCCTGCTATTCCACTTTTGGGAATAACCCCCCATACAGTAGAGGTTCACCTCGATAGCACAAGCACGACCATGTTCATAGCAGCACTGTTTACACTAGCAAAGACATCGAATCAACCCAAATGTCCAACAGTTGACGAGTGGATAAGGAAACTGTGGTACATCTATACAATGGAGTACTACTCAGCCATCAAAAATGATGAATTATTGGAATTTGCCAGGAAATGGATGTCATTAGAAACAATTATATTAAGTGAAGCATCCCAGACCCAGAATATTAAGCGCCGTATGTACTCCCTAATAGGTGTCTCCTAATACCAAACCCACCCAGCCCATCTTGAGACACTCATAGGTAAATCTACGTATTACCTACAGTAACTGCAAGGATTATGAACAGGAGGGATGGGGTTGGAAGGCCACACCAGAAACAAGGAGAGAAGTGACCATGCTACAGTGATAAAATAGGCCTCCATCAAGGACTGCAGGAAAGTAATGTGACACCTAGTTAAGTTCACAATTCGTTCCTGATCATTTACAACTAAGGGGGTATGAGCTCACCAGAAGGGGAGGGCACATATTCTGGCAGATTAAAAAGTAACCATTTTTCAAATGGGTGATTGACCCCTCCCATTGCCAAATGCCATATGACCCTGCAATTCCACTTTTGGGTATAAGTATTACATCTACCCTTGAATGTGCTCTTATAATAAGACTCCAGTTTGACAGCTTTTTTTCTCTGGCCAGGGGGTGACATACAGTGCCCATCAGGATGGAGTGAAGGGCATTGCAGGAGCAGCAAAACTGCAAAAGAAAATCAACAAAACATGATCCAGAACTTCAGAGACTCTATATCCACCACCTAGAACTAGGCCAGACTAATCTCTCCCCATCCTGAAGCTCAGGGACATTTGCGGAAGAGGGGGCGGTAAGAGTGTAAGAGCAAAAGGATGGGAGGAGCAATGATTTGCAAGATACTCCACACAAGTTAGGGCCGAAGCAATCATAATTGGACATTGCATGCCCGGCGCAATGTCCAACACACTATTGACCTCACAAAGTCTAGCATCTGCTAAAGGCATCAAGATCCTTGGAGGCAAGGGATTGACAGCCACAGTAGTGTTCCTAAGGGGAACACAGGAAAGGGTTCAGGGAAATGCCACTGGGTCCTTGTACGTCATCGGAGAGGAGGGTCCAGAGGAGAGTCAGGCATGCTCAAGAAAGGACTCTGGGAATTGGGGCGGGAAGCAGGGGGGGGGATGGGGAGGGAGGGGTGAGGAGAGGGAGAGTAGGAGGTTTGGGGGGAGGAGGAGGGAGGGAGGGAACTGGTGTACCTATTAAGTTTGTATGAGCTGAAATAATAATAAAAAACGTATTAAAAAAATCCTAGTTTAAAGGGTAGGGAACTTCCTCGAGCTGATTGGGCTAAGTCAACAGTTCCTAAACAGAAATTTAATAGCATAGTCACTAGAACCAATACTCAACAAATGGGATATTATGCAATTAAAGAGCTTCTGTTCAGATAAAGAGATTGAAAACTGAGCAAAAAGGCAACCCACCAAATGGTAGAAAATCTTCACTAACCACATATCTGATAGAGCTCTATTATCCAAAGTGCACAAAGAACTTAGAAAACTAAACATGATTGGGCCATTTATTAATGGCCCAATTAAAAAATGAGCCTCGGAATTCAAAAGGAACTTTACCAAGGACGAAATTGAAATGTCTAACAAATATCTTAAAAAATGTTCCACATCCTTACCATCAGGGAAATGCAAACCAAAACCTCCCTGATATATCATCTCACCCAGGTCAGGATGGCAAAAATCCATAATACAAACAACAACAAATGCTGGAGAGGATGTGGCGAGAAGGGAACTCTCCTTCATTGCTGGTGGAATGCAGGCTCATACAACCACTCTGGCGATCAGTTTGGAGATTCTTAAAGAAGTTAAAGATTGAAATGCCATATGACCCTGCTATTCCACTTTTGGGAATAATCCCCCATAAAGCAAAAATTCACCTCAATGGCACAAACACGACCATGTTCATAGCAGCACTGTCTACAATAGCAAAGTCATGGAATCAACCCAAATGCCCAACAGTTGACGAGTGGATAAGGAAAATGTGGTACATTTATACAATGGAATTCTACTCGGCCATCAAAAAATATGAATTAATGAAATTTGCTGGGAAATGGGTGGAACTAGAAAAAAATATATTGAGTGAAGTATCCCAGACACAGAAAATTAAGCACCATATCTACTCCCTAATTGGTGGATCCTAGTACCAAACCCACTTAGTGACATATTCAAAGATAAATCTCTGTAATACCTACAGTAATTGCAAAGATTATAAACAGGAGGGAAGGGGAAGAAGGGCTCCGCCAGAAGCAAGGAGAGAGGAGATCATGCTACCGCAGAGAAAATAAGTCACCATCAAGTACTACAAGTAAGTAGTGAAACATCTGGTTAATCTCATGGAGTTTCCTTCCTTGTCACCTGTGACTGAAGAGGTTTGATCTCACCAGTCAGGGAGGGCACAGAGTCTGGCAGATAGATGGTAACCATCCTGCAAATGGGAGACTGACTCCCCCTTACGGCGGTCTCCTTCTCTTATTCCATCTACTTTTGAATCTACTCTTATAGTAAGACTCTATTTTAACAGCCTTTTATCTCTGGCTAGGAGGTGACCTTCAATATCAGTCAGGATGGAACCAAGGGCGATGCAGGAACAGCAAAACTGAAAATAACAACCAACCATAATTCAGAACATCAGAGATCCTACATTAATCACTTGGAACCAGACCAGCCAAATCTCTCCCCATCCTAAAGCTCAAGGAAACTTGCAGAAGAGGGGGCAGTAAGATTGTAAGAGCCTAAAGATGGGAAGGGGCAACGATAGGCAAAATACTCCACACAAGTTAGGGCTGCAATAGCCATAATCAGACTTTGCATGACCTGTGCAATGACTGACATGTCAATGACCCCCAAAGTCTAGCATGCATCAGAGGCACTAGGATCCTTAGAGGCAAATGATTAACAGTCACAATAGTGTTCCCATACCAAAGGGGAGCCCAAGAAAAGGCTCTGGGCAATGCCACTGATTCTTTACACCTCATTAGATGTTCCAGGCAATGGGAGTAGGGAAGAGGGGGGCACTGGGAGAAAGGGAGGGAGGGGGTGAAAGGAAGGGGAAAAGGGGAGAAGGTAAAAGGGGCCTGGGAAGGGTGGCAGGAGGGAGGGGACTGGGTACCTATTAACTTTGTATGATTGGGAAAAATAAATAAACATAAAAAACAAAAACTGTATGTAGAATGAATGCTAATTTTAATTTTAATAATCAGTGTCTGCATGTTGCCAACAACTAGAACTTAATTTTTCAAATCACTTGGGCCAAGTCAGTTCTTTCCCTGCTACCTTCCATGTAAGTAGATTAGGGTGATTGGCTGGAAAGAGGAGGCATTTTAAGAATTGGAGATGAGAAAACTAAGCATTACATATTATATGGTGTATTCAGGAGAATGGGAACTCATTTTCTACCTACTGAGGCAAGGAGTACAAATGGATCAACACAGGAAACCTCCTATAACAGCTTCCACAACACCTTTGAGAAAAAACCAAACTCCCCAACCTTTGCAGTATCCAGATGGGAGGGGACCTCTGGGAAAGGATGACTAGTGGAGAAAAGAACAATAAAAGCGGTTCCACAAAAATTTTACATGAAATTACAGATAAAATTGCAAAAAGCATACGGGTTCAAGAGCACCTTGGCCACACAGCCTCCTGCTCTTCTCTGAAGACCAGGGCCAAAGGCAGAATTCAGCCTCAGACTAATTTCTGAGCTCCATGTAGCCAAGGACAGCAGGCAGAAGTAGGCAGTTTGTGACTCTTCATTTAAAAATAGACACATAGTGTTATAGATTGTCCTCTAGTGGGGGATGGGAAAAGAAGCAGCTCAGTGGGTAAGGGCTGCTGCTTCTAAGGGAGAGCTTCTTTCGCCTTTTGAGAAGCAGAAGATTGGCTGTGTCTTCAGTCTTCTTTATCTTGATCTGTTCATAGTCAATGCACATCATGACCAAGGCCACGCTCCCATTGCTTCTTGCTTCAGGACCTGCATGGTATGCAATAGAGTCTAAGGGACCTTTGTAGATTTCATGATCCAGGAATAGTTCATAAGTTCTGTGATGGTCATTCTCTGGGTAGGTTCTATAGGTTCCATATTAACATCTTCACTTCTGATACTTCTGACCACTCAGGGTTAGGAAATCCATACTGGCCCGTGCAGATACAAATCTTCACATGTGGAGAAATGGCAAGTCCATGGTCGGAATAGAAGGGGGAATATCCACACAGCAGAACATACGTGATGATAACCAAGGACTTCATGTCACAGGACTTGTCATACTTCTCTGAACCCAGCACTTTTACAGCCACATAATATAGTGTATAACAAGAAACAGTCAAAGAATCGTGGACGGTGGTTTTCTTGCCAAAGCCAAAAAGGTTTCAGAGCAGCATTGGACCTTTTAAAAGTGTATAAGATATACTCGCGTCTGACATCCCAATGAGCAATGTTAGTTGAGTGCAAATACTGGATGACCTTGTCAATTCTCTTCATGATTTCTGATGCTCTCTCTTTCTGAATGCCTAATCTCCTCTGCCTTGGATT
Organism: Typhlomys cinereus; assembly: GCA_023101885.1. Lineage (NCBI taxonomy): Eukaryota > Metazoa > Chordata > Mammalia > Rodentia > Platacanthomyidae > Typhlomys > Typhlomys cinereus. The sequence continues at coordinate 9,997,988 of JALPQD010000019.1, forward strand.
TGACTGAAGGGTTGCCCACCATCAAAGCACCTCATAACAGTCAACGGGAACTTCCTTCCTGTAGAAACTCAGTTTTTAAAACAAGGTTTGTTTTAACATTCCATCTAATGGGGTATGAAGATTTTCTGGAAAAAAGGTCTCCATGTTGCTACTGCCTGGACCTTGATTTTTCTGTTCTTTTCCTGCCTACCTCCCACAGTGTAAGGTAAGAAACTGTTCTGCTACCTCTCTCCCTGGTATACAAAGATCGAACTCTGCCAGAGCCTGGAGTAATGTTTATGCTCTGTCTTTACCATATCCCAACAGAGTGTCCACACGAGCTACTAGGTATATTCGTCCTGTGGCTTTTCAAAATTAACTAAAATAACATAGGCTTAATATCGCAATAAACCCAGCTCTTCTTCCTTCCCGATCTGACTTGTATGTCTGCATTTAATTAATTGGGCTTGTAGCTGATGGAGCCTCTGATTTTCACAAATAATTAAGCATAATTACCTGGGAACACCCATACAGACTCATAGCCTATTATGCTTGGCAAATTTGGTCAAACAAAATTAGAGATGCTGTTTCCAAATCTGGCTCTGCTATGTCTACCGTGTTCACTCTTGGCAGCGAACATATAGAGTTGACTTATACATTCAGCCTTTTATGGTATTCCAAGGTTCATCACTTCTAGGGCTTAATATTTTCACTTTGAGAAATACTAAAACCTTCTGAGTTCCATTGATTTCAATTCATTTTAATACATGTATGATTCATCATTGCTTCAAACCCCTTTCCCCTTTTGCCTTGAGCATTAAGCATTCTACAAGGTGGTCTACGTGAACTGTATTGTTTTAGCATGATCACTTCTGGGTATTTCATTTGCTTGTTGCTTTGTGCTCTTTTTTTTTTCCCCCTTTGGCTTTTACTCCCCTCTCTACCCCCAGGAAATACTTTTAGCTCCACCATCTTGTGAACTGAATATATAGACACTGTTGAAAATAAACTTTTCTTTTGCTTTTGCTGTTATTAATTTTTAATTTCATGTGCTGTAATTCTCTTCTCAACTATGTTATTCTCTGAAGCTTCTTTGGAGGGTGTGTGCAATATTAAAAAGGAGCAAGATCTCCACAATGATGCATTATCAGGCCAATGTTTCTAGGAATGGTGCTACCTGTATGTGTGGTAACTGTGTTGGGGCTCAGAGAGAAGCTGAGGACTGGGGAGGAGATGAAGATTAAGATTTGTGGTTTTCAGCTTCTTATTGGATGTAGAATTTCTTTTGTGTCAAAGATAGAAATTTGTAGAAAGCAAACAAAAGGAAGCAAAGAATGGTCAGGGTGTGTCCAGGTAATGTCCTGGTAGTGGGCCTATGATTTCATGTCTTCATCCTTTTAGGCAAAGAGGGATGAAAGTCTTCATTCAAACAGATTAATGCTCATGATAGTAGAAGAAAGTGAAATAAATTTAGATGGCCACATCTCCCCTGGATATAGTCAGGAGACACATTTCTCTCTTATTCTTCTTTCAGGGACCATTCCATACTTAGTACAAAGTGCCTGTGTTACAGTCAATCTCTCCTCTAGCAACTGTGGAACTCAATTACATCTGCTAGTCTCACACAAGGGATCCATATAATGGGAGAAATGATGACTTAGCTGATAGCTTTTACAATATTAATTGTTTTTGCCTCACTTTAGTTTTCAAATTTGAGTTAATATTTTTGTGATTTAAAATCACTGCTGACTGCATAATTGCAAATAAAACATGGTACTTTTAGTACCAATAGAAATAAATATTATAGATAAAGTTAAAATATCCTTTGATCATCATTAATCTGCTGTATGTTGTTCCAATTCTTTTAGCATTTAGTAAACATAAAGGGTGTTTTGTTTAAAATGTAATCAATAGCAAATAGTACACATCCTGCAAGATTTTTTTATTAATACATTTTTATTATTATTTCAGCTCATACAAACTTAATAGGTACACCAGTTCCCTCCCTCCCTCCTCCTCCCCCCCATACCCCCTGCTCCCCCTCCCCTCACCCCTCCCTCCCCATCCCCCAGTGCCTCCCACCCCAATTCCCAGAGAGTCCTTTCTTGTGCATGCCTGACTCTCCTCTGGGCCCTCCTCTCCGATGACGTACAAGGACCCAGTGGCATTTCCCTGAACCCTTTCCCGTGTTCCCTTTAGGTATAGGAACACTGCTGTGGCTGCCAATCCCTTGCCTCCAAGGATCTTGGTGCCTTTAGCAGATGCTAGACTTTGTGAGGTCAATAGTGTGTTGGACAATGCACAGGGCATGTAAAGTCCAATTATGATTGATTCAACCCTAACTTGTATGGTGTATCTTGCATATCATTGCTCCTCCCATCCTTTTGCTCTTACACTCTTACCGCCCCCTCTTCTGCAAATTTCCCTGAGCTTCAGGATGGGGAAAGATTAGGCTGGCCTAGTTCTAGGTGGTCGATATAGAGTCTCTGAAGTTCTGAATTGTGGTTTGTTGATTTTCTTTTGCAGTTTTGCTGCTCCTTCAATGCCCTTCACTCCATCCTGGTGGGCATTGTATGTTACCCCCTGGCCAGAGACAAAAAGCTGTTAAACTAGAGTCTTGTGATAAAAGCACATTCAAAGGTAGATGTAATACAAGTGGGAAACCACAGTGAGGGAGGGGTCTATCACCCATTTGCAAAATGGTTACTTTTTATCTGCCAAACTATATGCCCTCCTCTTCTGGTGAGATCATACCTCCTCAGTAGTAAATGATCAGCAACGAAAGTCTGTGAACTTAATCAGATGTCTCATTACTTATTTGAGTCCTTGATGGAGGCCTATTTTCTCTGCTGTAACATGGTCCCCTCTCTCCTTGTTTCTGGTGTGGCCCTCCTATTCATAATCCTTGCAATTACTGTATTTCAGAGATTTTTCTATGAGTGTCTCTAGGTGGGCTGGGTGGGTTTGGTACTAGGAGCCACCTATTAGGGAGTACATACCGCACTTAATTTTCTGGGTCTGGGATGCAAATTCCAGTAATTCATCATTTTTGATGGCTGAGTAGTACTCCATTGTATAGATGTACCACAGTTTCCTTATCCACTCGTCAACTGTTGGACATTTGGGTTGATTCCATGACTTTGCTAGTGTAAACAGTGCTGCTATGAACATGGTCGTGCTTGTGCTATCGAGGTGAACCTCTGCTGTATGGGGGGTTATTCCCAAAAGTGGAATAGCAGGGTCATATGGCATTTCAATCTTTAATTTCTTTAAGAATCTCCAGATGGCTCGCCAGAGTGGCTGTATGAGCCTGCATTCCCACCAGCAACGTAGGAGAGTTCCCCTCTCTCCACATCCTCTCCAGCATTTGTTGTTGTTTGTATTGTGGATTTTCCTGCAAGATTTTTGTTCATTTATTATGCCCTATAGATCATTCCTTGGCAGCAATTCTGTCTCATTCTCTTTAAAAGCTACTACATAAAGTTTTCTACTGTGATATTTCATAGATTTTATTTTTTATTCTTATAAGCTGATGTTTAGACTGCTTTTCACTTTGATTCAGACAATATTTAGAGGAAAATCCTTACTCATCTATACATGTAAAGGGAGTGGTCTATTGTTTCCCAAGTCTGAACTGATTGAGAATTTTTTCTTGCTTATATTAAGTCCCAGAAAAAAAGACACTATATCTGACACAGGCACTCAAATTATTCTCAGTATTTGCAGAATGAAACAAAATATTCCTTTGATACTTGATCCTATACAAGGTAAAAGGTCGTACAAAATGCCCTTGCCTTTAAAATATACAATCTAACTCCAAGAACCCACAAGAGTAAAGCGGCATCAAACATCTTTAGATATTTAGATACTTTAAAGTAGAGTAGAAAAACATGTGAAGGAACTCATTTGCTGCTAGGACACATCTTAATTAATTTCAGACAGATAAAGGCAGTAGGATCCAAAGATAAAATAAGGCCACACCCTGAAAACAGTGTACCATTACATAACAAGACCTTGGAGAGCATGTTCATAAATAATCTGAAAAAAGTTGAAGACATGTGAATGTGCAGGCCATTCCTTCAAAATAACAGAAGCAAAGCTTTTAGAGGAGGGAGGATTGCTATCAGAGCTGAACCTTTCAAAGGAAATAATCTTTCAGATGAGCTGTAAGTAAAGGGGAAAGCAAGTGTAACTAAAAATTTGGGGATCTTTAGAAAATGGAGATTCCAGGCAAGAAGAAAGTAATCTGAAGTTTCACCTTTAAAATTTGAAGAAACAAGAATCTTGGGATCTTGTGACAGACACTGCACCTTCTGATTCTACCTATCAGATGTGGCCCAATATTTTGCATTTCTACAATGCTTGCACACTAAACTCTGTGGCATGCCTTGTGCATATGAAGAACTCATATGTATACTTGCTGAGTTAGAACTATGGGCAAGTATTTTTTTTTCAGTGTTGGAAATACAGCAATAATCCAATCAAATTAAAATCCCTACATGAGCTAAGCACTAGTTAGGTGAAAAGAAAATAATGCGTATAATGACTATGTAGTTCAATATGGGAAGGCATCTTCCTTTTTCCCCCTTTTTTGTGAATGTGTGTGTGGTGTACATGCATGTGTGCAGTTGCACGTGTGTGAGGTTCAAATGGATGCCAGGAATCTTCCTTGATCACCTTACACTTTACTTTTTGAGACAGGATCTCTCAATTACACCCAAAGCTAGCTGATTTGCTCTATGAATATACTATCTTTACTTTCCAAGGCCGAAATTACAAATGGAACAAATACCATGCCTTTCTGGCATTTACAAGAATGTCAGCCCTCTTGCTTGAAAAATAGTACTTTAACTACTGATCTATTTCTCCTACTCAGAAGGCATCATCTCAATTTGACTAAATCTTGACTACGATATCTTCTTCCATTTATTGAGGTCCTTCTCAATTGCTTTTGGCAGTTCTTGGTAGCCTTCTATCTAGAAGTCCCAGATGTCTTACATGAGACTTCTTGTCTCAATGCACTGGTTAGGTCTGCCAGAACAATGCTGCACAGGATGAGACAACAGGCAGTCCTCCTTTAGTCCAGACCTTATGGGAAATAATTCTACCTTTCATCCTTAAGAATGATTTCGGCTATATGTTTTTTTGATATTTTATGGTTTTTTTTAAAATGGGTAAAGTGCCCTTTAACAGTTTTTTTAAAAATCATTGCTCTTCTTAGTTTGTTCTGAGTTTTTAAATGCTGAGTGAATACAAGCTTTCAAATTCAATTATTTTATTTGCTTGTTTTTTATTTATTGAGATGGAGTCTCACTGAAAAGCCAAGATTACCCTGTTCCTTACTGTGTAACCAAAGCTGACAGGCTGACATTGAATTCATGATGCTACTCCAGCTTCAGCATCCCAAGTACTAGGATTGCAGATACTAAATTACCATGCCCAGGCTCAAACACACTTAAATACATTACAACAGTCTTTTGGCATTTTCCTTTATTCTGCTATTCAGTTAAAATACACTGACAGATTTTCACCTAAACCAAGCTTTGATTTAGAGGGATGAACTCTAACCCAATTTGTGTTAAGTTTTTAATAAATTGAGTCAATGTTGCTAAGGGATATTGGTCTATAATTTTCTCTTTCTAATATTAACATACATTGACTTCAAAGGAATTAGGGGTATTCAAAACAGCTGGGAAGTGATACTTGTTTTGAAAATATTTGTCAAATGTTGGTGCTAATTTCCCGTAGTCTCCTACTCTTATTCCATATACCTTTGAATCTACTCTTATAATAAGACTCTATTTTAACAGCTTTTTTCCTTTGGCTGGAGTTGACATCCAATACCCATCAGGATGGAGCCAAGGGCATTGCAGGAGCAGCAAAACTGAAAAAAAAATCAACAAACCATAATTCCAAACATCAGAAACTCTATATCAACCACCTGGAATCAGGCCTGCCTAATCTCTCCCCATCCTGAAGCTCAGGGAAATTTGTGGAAGAGGGGGCGGTAAGATTGTAAGAGCACAAGGATGGGAGGAGTCATGATATGCAAGATATTCCACACAAGTTAGGGCCGAAGCAACTATAATAGAACTCTGCATGATCTGTGCAATGACCAACATATCATTGACCCCTCAAAGTTTAGCATGGACTAAAGGCACTAGGATTCTTAGAAGCAAGGGATTAACAGTCACAATAGTGTTCCTATACTTAAGGGGAACACAAGAAAGAGTTCTAGGAATTGCCACTGAAACCTTACACCTCATCAGAGAGGAGGACCCTGAGGAAAGTTTGATATACACATTAAAGGATGCTTCAGAGATGGGGGGAGGGAGCACTGGGAGAAAGAGAGGGAGGGGGGAAAGGAAGGGAAAAAGGGGGGAGGTAGTAGGGAGGCCCAGGGAGGGGTGGAGGTAGGGAGGGGACAAGGGTACCTATTACGTTTGTATGAGCAGGAAAATAAATAAATAAATAAATAACGTATCTCTAAAACGAACATGTTACTTTGGGGAAGCATAAATAAAGAGATTAAAGGAACAAAAAAAAATGTTGGTGCTAATTTCTTCCAGGAGTGTTTGATAAAATTTACTATTTTATTAATGTGGATATGCAATTTTCCTCTGGAGCAGATTTTTAGTGACACAATATCTTTAGTTGACATTGTTTCTTGTGTTAATTTTTAGCAGACTCTATTTTTCAAAACATTTGTGTATTTCCTACTCTGAACCTTAACACGGCAGATTTGAAGACACAAAGCTGTTCATATATTTTCTTATTGTTCTTTCAATGTCTGTATGATCTGCAGTGATAATTAATTTTTTATTTTTCTAACTTAAATGAATAATATTCTTTTTTCCTGAATTAGTTTTAGTTTTACTCTTTTTATTTTTAGACAACCAGATATAGTTTTTATTTCTCTGTTGTCTCTGTTTTATATTCATTAGTCTTTTACTCTTACTACCACTTCTTTCCTTGTATTTTTTTTTTGGCTTACTTTGTTTTCCTTCCTATTTTCTTAAGGAAAACATTTAGTTCACTGACTTTAGATATTTGTTCCTTTCTAGTGGAAGTATTTTAAAGCAAATATTTCCCTGTAAACACTATTTGAGCTTCATACCAATTGTTTTGATGTATCATATTTTGTTTTGTTTCTCAAAACAAGTTATTTTCTACTCTCTCTTGTGATTTTTGTCTTTGTTTTATTTTCAATGTATTTCAGATTTTCCATTTATGGAGTACATGGAATATAGAGTGTGCATGTGTGTGTGTGTGTGTGTGTGTGTGTGCGCACATGTGTGTGATGTGCATAGTGTATGGATGTGATGTGTATATCTATGTGGTGTGTGTGTGAAATGTGTGGTCTACGTGGAATGTATATGTGATAGGTATAGGTGGAGGTATAGTTTGTATTGTGTGTTATGTATGGTGTATGTGCACATATGTGTGCAGGTAGCAGAAAAAGACACTGAGTGTCCTGCTCTGCCACTAGCCACCTTTTTCCTTTGAGGAAAGGTCTCTCATTGAATTTGGAATGGGGATAGTTACCAGCAAGTCCCAGCGATCCTCCTGTTTCTTCTCTGAACAGCACTGGGTCATATGCACCATACTTTTTTATTTGGGTTCTGGGATTTGAACTCAGGTCCTCATGCTTCTGAAGCAAGTGTCGCAACCCAATGATTAATTTATAATTTAAATTTACTGTTGTCAAAAACAAAGTTTGCATGATTTGAATCCTTAAGTTTATTGAGACTAATTTTATGACTCAGGACATACGTATCAATGATAAACAGCTGGATAATTTTAGGCAAGTTGCTTAATCTCTTTGGTCTCAGTTTGATCATTTATAAAAGAGAGGAATAACAATACTCCTTACTTCAAAAAGATGATTGTAAAGATTAAAGTGACTTTCTTTTTATTCAATTGTGCTTGCTGTGTGTGTGTGTGTGTGTGTGTGTGTGTGTGTGTGTGTGGAACCACGGGCGAATTTGGGAACCACCATGGACGCCTCCATCTCCTCCTTGTTTACTCTGCCCCGGGATTCACAGGCTCTGCCCTACCAGGACCAGAAACGCAGGCCGCCCCCGCTTCTGCCGGGCATCTATACGTGGGGTCTAGGATCCGAACTCAAGATCTTCTGCCTGCAAGGCAGAGGCTTAACCCCTGAGCCACCTCTCCAGCCCCTAAAGTATCTAACTTTTGAAAAGTACTAAATACAGTGACCTTTCACTTTCACTTAGATATAACTTCCATCAGATCTTTCCTGACTACTCAAACCCAACTCACTCTGTTTCATATTTATATATTCTATATGTTTTATATTAAAATATATTTTATATCTTTTTTATGTGTGTCTGGCTGGCTGGCTGGCTGGCTGGCTGGCTGGCTGGCTGGCTGTCTGCATTCATACACACATGGGAGGACACTTAAGTGTGTTCACCTGTGTATGCCCAAAGGTGATGTGGGAAAATCATTCTGGATTTCTCTGTCTCCTTACTGCTTTGCTCTAGGGTTTCCCAGTATCAGTCTTTCAGGGCTGGAACTACAGGTCACCACCAAATCTATACAGCATTTTTATTTGAGATCTGGGGATGTGACAAAGGCTTTAACCACTTCACCAGCTTTCATAACATTTATATCTTTCCTTCATAGCACCTAGCCTCATAATATACATTGTTTTTCCATTATCAAACATTGTATCTCCAAAGGCCAGTAGTCATGTTTAATAATAATAATAATAATGATTGCTCAAAATTCTAAATATCTTTTCCAAGAAAAATAACTACTTGTATGAGCCTTCTTTTACCTCATTTTTAAAATGGACACAATCATCTCCTTTTTCAAGAATTAAAACATTGCATGTGTTGTGTTAGATTTATAAACAAAGACCAGAGATAGAATCGAACATTCATAGTATTTGCAAATTTTCACTTTTACTTATCTCAAGAAGGGAAAAAAGCTGGAAGATTAAAAAGATATACAAAAGATATACAGAGAACCAAATAAACCTTAGCGTACCATAGATACCTTAGCAGGACAGGGACTAGGGCGGAGACTTTAAATAAACTGTAGCCTATCACAATGGAAAACGCATGGTGAAGAGTGTTGTTACATTCTCAATTACAGAGAACATCCAGAAAAAATTGACAGTCTGTTTCTCGGGAGTGAGACTGGAAATGTGGAGGCTCTTTTCATTTTAAACTTATTTGAAATTTTCACCAAGGGTGCCTAATGTACTTCTAAGTAAGTCGTTCATTCGTGTGTAAATGTGGTGCTGGGCAGTTGCTGACCAGAGCGAGGGCAGGCTCTTCACCTTGATCTAGTTGCTTAGTGCGTGAGCCCCCAATCATAGTGACAGCACAGAGCAGGCCGAGTGACTGTGTGCCAACATGCCACTCAGCAGACAGACTTCCCTGTGCTGGTATTCGAACCCTGCTCCTGCTCTGCAGTCGGTGCCTGCTTGAAGAAACGAAACAAACAAAAGCATCCCTTTCGGAGTGGTAAGGGCAGCAGCTGAAGCAGTGAGCTGAAGTCAGCATCCGAGAACCTTGTTCTCTATCCAGTTCTCCTAATGCCCAGTAGGCAGATTCTCCAGATGGTCCAGCCACAGTTGGTGCCAAAGGTACCAGGCTCAGAAGTGGGAATAAATCATTAGCAGGTAGCCTACTTCCCATTGTGCTGTCTTGCACCTCCTTCTAAAGGGAAGAAATTTATCAGCCTTTGGCCTGTGTATTTTCACACAATCCAACTGCCAAGTGATTTCTTCTCCGTAGAAGTATGGAAACTCAGGAAATCCAAAGAAAAGGCAAGCTTAGTGAGTCCGTAGAATCTTTGAAGGTCACACTCTTGTCTGTAGATCTAATCCTGACCAGGTAAGCACCTCACTAGGTAGCACAGCCAGGCCCAGGCTCCTACCCACTCAATACAGAGCATGCCCAGATGACACTTCCCTATATTCAAAAGCTAGTCCGACTTTGATCGCCTTTCCCCTCACTGTTGTTACACTTGTGAGGCACCTTGATGAAGCTATCCCCAGACAACTTTCTACTTTTGAAGTTCCTGGAACCCTTGCCAAGAGTTGTTCTGGCGTGAGGCTGCTGGAGCAGGCAGTCTGTTGCTATTCTTTAGGTATCAAAACTGGAACATGAATACATCAAAGGAGAAGGTGCCAAGGGAGTTCTAGGCCTTCCTTATCCCAGACAAATCTTCAGTCAGTCTCCTAGCAGAATTTGATATTATGATCCAGACAGATTGGAGACCTTCCAGAGAAGACTTGCAGAGGCTTCTGGAAACTTCTGGAGACAGAGACTGGCCTATGTATTTGTGGCTTAAAAGGAGCTCAACCACGTAGAGCAAATGTGGAGTTTCAAACATTCTTAGAAACATGATCATTAGTAGCTTCTCTTCTCCTCTCCAATTCCTTAATTAGTCAAACCAGAAGTTTTCATCAGCCATAGCAAGATTAATAGTGAGTCCATGGCCACTTCTGGCCCATAGATGCTTAGTGCAATTCACAGGAGTTTAAAATACTTAGTAGTTCCTTCCCCAACCCGCTCCTTCGGCCGGGACTCGCGCGCGGTCCAGCCGGGCCTCATCCTGCGACCTAGGTAAGCTCCAACCGCGCCTGCCCACCAGAACCCCAGGTCAGCCCAAGGGACCCAGCTCCTACCCCACCATCCAGCCGGGAGCTCGCACAGGGCCAGGGGACGAGGAGGACCTCCCCCTGTGCCCAGGCCCCGCCTCAGCTCCCCTCCGGTTAAATAGCTCCACGCCGACGCCCCCATCCTCCCTTCCCCACCCTGCTCCTCTAGCCAAGGAGGCGCGCACGGTCCAGCCGGGCCTCATCCGCAACCTAGGTAAGCTCCGTCCCTGCCCACCCCCAGAACCCCAGGCCAAATAATTCAGTTTAGTGAAATTGAAAGATCTTAAGAGTTAAAACGACAATGCCAAAGTCAAAGTACAAATCCATAGAAGCAACACTCAAGTAAACAAATTTCCCTCTGAAGGAATTAATCCCATAATGTTAGACTCCAACAAGAACAAACCCACGGGAAATGGCCAAGAAAACCTGACCCAGGATAACGACTTTCAAAATATGATCATTACCATGTTCAATACTATGAAAGAGGAAATCAGGGAGGAATTACATAATCAAATCAATCGCTTTGAAGAGGAACACAACAGACACTTGGAGAAGTTGAGAAAAACAGTGCAAGAAACAAAAACTGGGGGCTGGAGAGGTGGCTCAGGGGTTAAGCCTCCGCCTTGCAGGCAGAAGGTCCTGAGTTCGGATCCCAGATCCCAGGTATAGACGCCAGGCAGAAGTGGGGGCGGCCTGCGCTTCTGGTCCTGGTAGGGTGGAGCCTGTGAATCCCCGGGCAGAAGGAGATGGAGGCGCCCATGGTGGTTCGCGAATTCGTCCGTGGTTCTACACATACATACACAGACACGCGCGCACGCACATACACACGCATATGCACACAGTTGAATAAATAATAATAATAATAAAATTTAAAAAAAAGAAACAAAACCTGGCATAGAGCAGTTAAAACAAACTCAAGCAGAGTTTAAAACTGAGCTAAAAGACAAGTTATCTTCAACCCAGAACTCCACAGAGAGTCTTATCAACAGAACTAACAAAGCAGAAAACAGAATTTCAGACCTTGAAGATAAAGTGGGAGTACTAACCAGCTCAATGGAAGAGGTGGTTAAAGCCAAAAAGATACTTGAGAGAAATATCCAAGAGATATGGGACGCCCTGAAGAAGCCTAACATGTGTATTCATGGAATACCAGAGCAAGAATCTCAAAATACCACCCCTGAGGAAATTTTTCAAACGATCATCAAGGAAAACTTTCCTCATCTATAAAAAGAGAGGCCCATCCATATGCAAGAGGCATTCCTCACCCCAAACAGATATGAACAAAACAGAAGCTAGCCACTGCAAATAATAGTTAAAACACTCCACATTCAAGATACAGAACTGGTGCTGAGAACTTCAAGGAAGAAAAAACAAGTCACTTTTAAAGGTAAACCTATTAAAATAACAAATGACTTCTCAGTCAAAACAGTAAAAGCAAGAAGAGCTTGGAGAGACATACTTCAAGTATTGAATGAGCAAAAATGTCAACCCAGGCTGATTTACCCTGCAAAACTATACGTCATGATCAAGGCAGAAAGAAAAATCTTCCAGCACAAAGACAACTTGAAGGAATACATGTCCACCAAACCAGGCCTTCAAAAAGTGCTAGAAATGATACTCAAGCGTGAAGAAAAAAACAGGCATATCCAGGAGAACAGAAGGCAAGTATAACACCACTAAAAGCGAAGCAATATACTTATAAAAACTACTAAACATAATAAATGTCTGGAATTAAAAATAGTTTCTCCATTATAACACTAAATGTCAATGGAATTAATTCACCGATGAAGAGACACAGATTACAAACTTGGATTAAAAATCACAATCCATCCATCTGCTGCCTGCAGGAAACCGATCTCACCACAAAAGATAGGCATGCTCTAAAAATAAAAGGTTGGTCAACAATTCTACAAGCAAATGGAAGCAGAAAACAGGCAGGGGTAGCCATTATGCTATCAGACAAAGTGGACTTCAAACCAAAGAAAATCATAAGAGACACAGAGGGATACTACATTTTAGTCACAGGTACAATTCACCAGGAAGACTTCATAATACTGAACATTTATGCACCCAATACGGGCCCCTCTACATTCATTAAGAAAACCCTACAGCGTCTAAAGCAAGAAATCAACCCTCAAATGATAATTCTTGGGGACTTCAACACCGCCCTCTCAACATGGGATAGATCAACAGGTCAAAAGCTTAACAGAGACACTTTGGAACTTAATCAAACCCTGAAAGAAATGGACCTTACAGATCTCTATCGAACTTTTCACCCACGTACCAAAGAATACACGTTTTTCTTAGCAGCACACGGAACTTTCTCCAAAATAGATCACATATTGGGCCACAAAACGAATCTACACAAATACAAAAAAGTCGAAATTCTAACTTGTGCCCTATCAGACCACCACGGCCTAAAGCTGGACATCCACAACACAACAAACAAGAGAAAATACACTAACTCCTGGAAACTTAACAATATGATGCTGAATGAGAACTGGATTCAGGAAGAAATTAAAAAGGAAATTCAAGATTTCCTGAAAGTGAACAATAATGAAAATACAACTTACCAAAATCTCTGGGACACAATGAAAGCTGTTCTAAGAGGTAAGTTCATAGCTCTTAATGCCTACATCAAAAAAATGGAAACATCAGAAATAAACAACTTAACGATGCAGCTTAAGGCTTTAGAGAAACTTGAGCAATCTGATTCCAAAAGTAGGAGAAGAGAGGAGATTAGCAAAATAAGGGGAGAAATATCTGAAATCGAGACTAAGAAAACGATAGAAAAAATCAACCAGTCAAAAAGCTGGTTCTTTGAAAAAATCAATAAGATAGATACACCCCTAGCTAAATTAACCAAAAGCAAGACAGAAAAAACCCAAATTAACAAAATTAGAAATGAACATGGAGTAATCACTAGTGATACCCAAGAAATCCAGAGAATTATAACATCATATTTCAAAAACTTATACTCAGTGAAGTTTGACAACACACAAGAGATGGATGAATTTCTAAGTAAACACAACTTACCTAAATTGGATCAGGAAGTTGTGAATTATGTAAATGGCCCTATGACATATAAGGAAATTGAAGAAGTAATCTCGAATCTTCCCACCAAAAAATGTACTGGACCAGATGGATTCAGCACAGAGTTCTACCAGACATTTAAGTAGCTAATATCACCAATACTCCTTAAACTGTTCCATCAAATAGCAAAGGAAGGAACACTACCAAATTCCTTCTATGAAGCTAATATCGTCTTAATCCCAAAACCTAATAAAGATTCACTTAAAAAAGACAACTATAGGCCGATCTCTCTGATGAACACAGATGCAAAGATTCTCAACAAAGTCTTAGCAAATCGGATTCAAAAACGTATCAAAAAGATCATTCACAGGGACCGAGTAGGCTTCATCCCTGGCACACAAGGTTGGTTCAACATACGCAAATCAATAAATGTAATTCATCATGTAAACCAGTCCAAAGTCCAAAACCACATGATACTCTCGATAGACGCAGAAAAAGCCTTTGACAAGATCCAACAGCCTTTTATGATCAAAACGCTAGAGACAGTAGGAATGGAAGGAACCTTTATCAATATAATAAAAGCTGTATACAACAAGCCCACAGCAAGGATTATGCTCAATGGGAAACAAATGGCAGCATTCCCACTTTGATCAGGAACTAGACAAGGCTGTCCACTCTCACCACTTCTATTCAATATTGTACTTGAAGTCTTAGCTGAAGCCATAAGACAAGAAAGGGACATAAAAGGGATTCAAATCAGCAAGGAAGAAGTCAAGCTATCCCTATTTGCAGATGACATGATCTTACACCTGAGGGATCCCAAAAACTCCACCAGGAAGATCCTGGAACTAATTTAGAAGTTCAGCAGGGTGGCAGGATACAAAATAAATGTGCGAAAATCAGAGGCCTTCCTTTATGCCCAAAATGAAAGAAATGAAAAACCCTGAGAGAAACAATCCCATTTACTATAGCCACTAAAAAAATGAAATACCTTGGTATAAACCTAACCAAGGAGGTAAAAGACCTTTACAATGAAAACTTTAAAACCCTAAAGAAAGAAATTGCTGAAGACACCAGAAGGTGGAAAGACCTCCCTTGTTCCTGAATTGGCAGAATCAACATTGTAAAAATGACCATCCTACCAAAGGCGATATACAAATTCAATGTTATACCAATCAAAATCCCAAAGCAATTCTTTAAAGAAGTTAACCAAATAATCTCAAAATTCATATGGAGGCACAAAAGACCCAGGATAGCAAAGACAATCCTGAGTAACAAAAACACTGCTGGAGGTATTACCATACCAAACCTTAGTCTATAATAAAAATCCATAGTTATAAAAACAGCCTGGTACTGGCTCCAAAATAGGCACACAAATCAATGGATAAGGAATGAAGACCCAGATATAAGCCCACAAAAATACAGCCATTTGGTCTTTGACAAAGGGGCCCAAAGAATCCAATGGAAAAAGAACAGCATCTTCAACAAATGGTGCTGGCAAAACTGGATCTCCACATGCAGAAGATTAAAGCTGGACCCATACTTGTACACCATGTACAAGACTTAATTCCAAATGGATCAAGGACCTTGATATCAGGCCAGAGACTATAAAAATTATAACTGAATTGATAGGGAACTCCCTTGAGCTGATTGGGCTAGGCCAAGATTTCCTAAACAGATATCCAATGGCACAGTCACTGCTACCAACTCTCAACAGTTGGGATCTTGTGAAATTAAAGAGTTTCTGTTTAGATAAAGAGATTGTAACACAAGCTCAAAGGCAACCCACAGAATGGGAGAAAATCTTCACTAACCACATATCTGATAGAGCTCTACTGTCCAGAGTGCACAAAGAACTTAGAAAACTAAACATCAAGGAAACCTGTGGCCCAATTAAAAAATGGGCCCTGGAACTTAAAAGAAATTTTACCAGGGATGAATTCAAATGTCTAACAAATATCTTAAAAAATGCTCCACTTCCTTAGCCATCAGGGAAATGCAAATCAAAACTTCCCTGAGATATCATCTCACCCTGGTCAGGATGGCAAAAATCCACAATACAAACAACAACAAATGCTGGAGAGGATGTGGAGAGAGGGGAACTCTCCTACATTGCTGGTGGGAATGCAGGCTCATACAGCCACTCTGGCGAGCCGTCTGGAGATTCTTAAAGAAATTAAAGATTGAAATGCCATATGACCCTGCTATTCCACTTTTGAGAATAACCCCCCATACAGCAGAGGTTCACCTCGATAGCACAAGCACGACCATGTTCATAGCAGCACTGTTTACAATAGCAAAGACATGGAATCAACCCAAATGTCCAACAGTTGACGAGTGGATAAGGAAACTGTGGTAAATCTATACAGTGGAGTCCTACTCAGCCATCAAAAATGATGAAGTACTGGAATTTGCCGGGAAATGGATGTCAATAGAAACAATTATATTAAGTGAAGCATTCCAGACCCAGAAAATTAAGCGCCGTATGTACTCCCTAATAGGTGGTTCCTAATACCAAACCCACCCAGCCCATCTTGAGACACTCATTGTAAATCTATGTATTACCTACAGTAAGTGCAAGGATTATGAATAGGAGGGATGGTGTTGGAGGGCCACACCAGAAACAAGGAGAGAAGTGACCATGTTACAGTAGAGAAAATAGGCCTCCTTCAAGGACTGCAAGAAAGTAATGTGACACCTAGTTAAGTTCACAGACATTCATTCCTGATCATTTACAACTAAGGGGGTATGAACTCACCAGAAGGGGAGGGCATATAGTACAGCAGATTAAAAAGTAACCATTTTTCAAATGGGTGATTGACCCCTCCCATTGCCAAATGCCATATGACCCTGCGATTCCACTTTTGGGTATAAATATTACATCTACCCTTGAATGTGCTCTTATAATGAGACTCCAGTTTAACAGCTTTCTGTCTCTGGCCAGGGGGTGACATACAGTGTCCATCACGATGGAGTGAAGGGCATTGCAGGAGCAACAAAACTGCAAAAGAAAATCAACAAACCACTATCTAGAACTTCAGAGACTCTATATCAACCACCTAGAACTAGGCCAGACTAATCTCTCCCCATCCTGAAGCTCAGGGACATTTGCGGAAGAGGGGGCGGTAAGAGTGTAAGAGCAAAAGGATGGGAGGAGCAATGATTTGCAAGATACTCCACACAAGTTAGGGCCGAAGCAATCATAATTGGACATTGCATGCCTGGCGCAATGTCCAACACACTATTGACCTCACAAAGTCTAGCATCTGCTAAAGGCACCAAGATCCTTGGAGGCAAGGGATTGACAGCCACAGTAGTGTTCCTATGCTTAAGGGGAACACAGGAAAGGGTTCAGGGAAATGCCACTGGGCCCTTGTACGTCATCGGAGAGGAGGGTCCAGAGGAGAGTCAGGCATGCACAAGAAAGGACTCTGGGAAATGGGGCGGGAGGCATGGGGGAATGGGGCGGCAGGGGTGAGGGGAGGGGGAACAGGGGGCTGGGGGGGGGGAGGAGGGAGGGAGGGAACTGGTGTACCTATTAAGTTTGTATGAGCTGAAATAATAATAAAAATGTATTAAAAAGAAAAAAGAAAAGAAAAGAAAAAAATACTTAGTAGTTTAAAATACTTAGTAAACTCCTGTGGATTGCACTAAGCATTATTGTTAATAAGTTGTTAATAAGACTGGAATAATAAGTTGTTAATAAGACTGGAAAGCATAGCTCAGTGGTAGAACATGTTATTAATATGCACTGGGCCATGGGTTCAATCTCTAGTGCAACAAAAAAATTAGTTGTGAGTTATCTCTGCCTTATATAGTTGTGAAAAATTTAAGGCTAATTTTCGCATTTTAGGCTAGAAGATGATGAAGAGCTATGCCTGCTCAGAAGTTAAATGGACCCTTCTTTCCTGACCTTTTTGATAGTTTAGAAGGAAGGAACCCAAGACCAGCCTGTAATACTCATTTGTTCACCAGTCCTTGGAAACTCTCCTTTACCCTCTTCATATGGGAGTTCATTTTTTGTGTGTGCTTTCTCCTATTTTTAAAGAGCAGTGTCTCCCATCTACTAAGGAGTTGTATCTAGCCCCATACAAAAGTATCCTCCTCCCTAAAGTCTTAGTATATTTCTCTATCCCCAACTGCTAAGAAAAGAAAACTACCTTAAATTTCATTAAAGCACAGACAATACCAATTCTATTAGTTTTCTGCTAGTACACATTTGGACTTGGCAGCTTAAAATAACACAGGTATCTTTGTTTCTATAAGTCAGATATCCAGCCACCATTTAATAGTGCTCTCACAACCGTCAAGATTTTGACATCTGGAGGCAGAACTAGGAAATATCCATTTGAAAATTTACTTGGGCTATTGATGGACTTCATTAGTTTACTGTAAGAAGACTGAAGATCCCATCTTCTTCCTGGCTATGTCCTGGAGACCAGAGGCAGCCTATTGCTACCATGTGGGGTTTCCAACATGATTGCTTACCTAACAATTGACTAGTAAGATGGAAACTTACAATCTGACATAATCATACTAGGGGTAGTACATAATCTTTCTCATACTCTATTGCTAAAGGCTAAAATTCATACCTATGCATAAGGGAAGAGAATTATAGAAAGATGTAAGAGAGGTCGGGATTATGGGAAGACATCTTTTTTTCCTTCATACTATTGAATCAAACCCAGGGTGATGTTTACTAGGAAGTACTGTACCACTGAGCTATACCTTCAGACCATAGAAGACATCTTAGTCTATCTGCACCATATAACAGACACCATCTCCCTCCACTAGCTCCAGTCCAAAGGTAACTCATCCCTTTGCCATATTCAATTTGGAAGTAAGTATGTGACCTATCTCTGACTGCTATGATGGGAGTAGTCTACTGAGAAAATCTTTTAGAGCTTTCTACTCCTTTTCTGTTTTAGGATGCTTCGTGTTTAGATTATATATTCTAGTTAGCAATAACAGAACCTAAAGTATACAAATGCTCTTCCCATCCAGCAATATAGACAGCTTTAGTCTTCCAATTGAGTATGTGTAAGGGTCAATAGAGTTCTCAGCTCATTTCCATTGACCTTATTCCATTCACTGTTGTTAACACCATTTTGTAGATTAGATTATTTCATTCCATTTGTTAAAAACTGTTCTGTTACTAGAGGTAGATTCGTCAAAGATGAACTCCAAGACTGGTTGGTCTCTTACTCCAGTGGCCTCCTCATTACTAGATAGTACTCATCCCTTCAGAAAGAAAAACAATGGGCATCTTTGTCAAACTCGCTCAGTGTTGCGATATGTTGCATATATACAGAACTGTGCTTCCAATGTTTAATAAGCGACAAGGTAATACAGATTCTTAACGAGGATCCAATGAGCAAATAGTTAATTGCTTGTTGGTACAGAAGAAATGTTATTCTATAGACTAAGAATTCTCTGATTTCAGGAAATTTATGTCTGCCGTTTTGCCTGTGCATTAACAAGTGACAGCAAAGTGTAGCACCCAGATGTTTTCACACTGCAGGGTCAGCATCAGAAGCTTCTTCTGATGCTTTTCTAATCCAGAAGCAAATGGGGTCTAGGTAAATAAGACGTGTTACACTATGATGATTTCAGATGGGTTGCTCTGACTTTTGTATTTGTGCCTGTACTTAATGATTGATAGATTGGAGAGTATTACAGATATTTATTTACTTATTTAACAATTTATGTGTTGCATAGAGTAAAAAGTTCAAAATATTTTAAAGTTTAATAGCAGGTAAGGCTTCCTTTCACCTCTGAACTTCAGGCTCCTTAGAACTGTGCTCAGTTCTAGGCTATTTTGTGGATAAACATACTCTGTGTACATCTTTTGCTATATTCAAAGAAGCATTCTGTACATTCTGCTTTATTCTATAGATAGACATTTGTTAGTTTCTGCATTTTTTCCTCCATGGTCATATAATTAATATACTGTGTTAATACTTTTTATTAATCTTGGAAACGTTAATAAACAAATACAATAAATTTATGTGTCCTCATCTCCCCTTACTTGCCCCCACATCACTCTCTCATCCCACACCACACATTTTCCTTTCCAGTCAGTCTCCCTCTCACTCCCCTGGCCCCTTGTATCCACTAGGTCCCATTCAGGACAGCTGCACTGTCAAGTGCCCAGGCACTCACTGGGATACTGAGGACCCACCATCAAGCAAAGAAGCTATCCCTCGCCTCCTGTCCCAAACATTCTCTCACGATGTAACTATATCTCCTAAGATCCTCCTACTCCAAGGTGAAATGCTGATAGACTAGCTATTGTGGAGGTCTAGTGGAAGCAAACATGGCTGCTTTTGTCTTTTTTACTACAAGTATAATTGGTGGATATATTGTTAGACTTGGTAGGCAGAAAACATATTTTAACTTTAGCAACTCTAACATAATAGCCTTCCACAGTGGCTGGACACATTTGTTTTTTCACACAGTGGTGAACACATCTGTTTCACCACAAACTCAGGACTCCAATCTGTGCCAATCTGATAAGTGCAAAGGGTATTTCATGTAGTTTTGGTTATGTTTTCCTGGTTGTGAGACTGATCAACAGCCCATGTCTTTAAAAATCTTATTTTACTCTTGGTTTTAATCTTAAAGTACCTTAAATCCTCTTAGCAGTAGGTTGGACTGGATCTTAAATCTGGATGTATTTTCATAATGGGTTTATAAAAAGGATAGAGTGTTAGTCAAATAGAAATGACAATAAGTCAAAGCCCTCTCCTTTGGAGCTCCCCAGTCCATCCCTGATCCTGCTCCCTTTGCAGGCCAAGTCCAGAGCTACAGCTCCTGTAATATCCACACCAGTACTGACCACGTGTTTAAGATGTTGGTTTCTGGACCTCCTGGGATCAGAAGCTCAGAGTTCAGATTGTCTGACGCGTAATGACTGCAATGATCAATGAGTAAATAAATAGGTAAGAGGGTCCCTATCCACTCATCTTCCTGGATGTTATTCTAGAGCAAACTTCCTCACCATCTCCTAACCTGTCCAAATCATTTTGTTTTCCACTTTGAATGGTCACAATCAACAAGAAGAGTAACATTTCACTTTTACATCTTTTTCTAATCACAACAGTTTTTCTCCTCTACTATTTCATCTCATCCTTTGCAACCTACTACTAAGAAGGGATTATTAGGACATTGGAGCCCAAAGTGCATTGGTGGCTTGCCCATATCATACAGCCAGTGAATGCTAGGGCAAAGTTCAAACTCAGACCTATCTGGCTCTAAAGCACTACCATCAGGCTGTCACTTAGGCATATGCAGGACCCTAGCTGACTTCCATCCTGAAATTCTGTTAGGGAATCTCCAGGGCCATCTGGAAAGGTCCAACTAATAAACCAAAACTTCACAGAAAAAAGATGAGGGCTGACCCTTCCATCATCTAAATCTTCATATCAATTCATCCCTGAATGCTTTCACAGCATCCTGATACAAGGGGTCCATTCTGCCATATTAATTATCAAGAAAGCCAGAATTGGAACCTAACCTGGTCTGACTACAAACATGTGCTCCTTCACCTACTTCTTACCCCAAGAAATCAAAAAGGTTTCCTAATAGAGAATCCAGGACTGCAGTGTTATCTGGACAGGGAAAATAAGTTTGAAATCCTCACACTCCATCTGGAGTTTATCAGAATATTTTGGATAGAATTACAGCAAACAATTATCTACAGATCTGGAGCAGTAGAGGACATCGAAGGACCCAGTTCCCAGGGGCAGGGTGGATAGAGGATGGATGGGAGACACAGAAGATAAAAAAGCCCCCAAGCATTTTATCTGTCTGTTGAAATCAAACAGACTAAACTGACCTATAGGGAATTTCCCTGTGAGGCAGACAGTCCTAGGTCTGGCTCACTATGGCAGATAGAGAGGGTATTTCAGTAAGTTCCCTGCTGTCTATTGCTTGCCTGCTTTCCCTCCTCTTAATTTCAGTGATTGATTGATTCATTCATTCCTGTCTTTCAGCATATTAGCTGTAATAGCTGTCCACATGCTTACCCTGAGCCAAGACATAAGCTTTGCTGTCTCCTTGCTTAACTTTCGTTTTTCACTGAATCCTCATGGTCACACTCAGGAGAAACTGTCCAAATTTCTTTAGATTAGTAATTCAAGGCCTATTTGGCTAAGCAATAGGGTGACTCCAGAATCTCACAGTTAATAAGTAGCTGAGTTTGTAGTCTCTTAAACTTCCATGAATCTGTTCTTTTATCTCTTTTTATAGCACATTTGTGAATTATTTTCTCTATTTTTATTGCTCATTCATTTTAAAAGTCTTTCCCTTTTCTATAATCTCTCTCTCTCTCTTCTCTCTCTCTCTCTCTCTCTCTCTCTATATATATATATACTATATATATATATACACACATATATACACATATGTACATATGTATAGAGGAGGAAGACAACTTCCAAAGTCATCTCTGGGAGTACCATCCACCATATTTAAGACAAGGTCTCTCATTGCTCTCATTGTGCTAAAGCTCATTAATTTGGTTAGGCTTGGAGGGCAAGAAAATCTCAAGTCTCTGTTTCCCCAGTGTGACAAAGCATATGTCACTTCTCTTGGCATTTTTTAATGTGAATGCTAAAGATCAAATTCAGGCCTTCATGTTTGGAAGGCATTTTTTCTTTCTTTTTTGTTTCTTTCTTTCATTCGCCTTTTTCTCTGTTCTTTTTCTTTATTCATTTATTCATTTGGTTTTATCAACAGCAGTTCTAGTCACTATATCCCAAGTTGTCCTCAAATTCACAATGATCCTCCCTAAACTCAAAAAACTTTCTTCTTTCTGCCCCAGACCCCACCCAGGGCCCACTCCCTGGTCCTCAGATAAGACCCCTAGACCGCCCACCAGGTCCCAGGTTACCTACCGGCCCCACTAGTAGTCAGCCTGCCTTTCTGGCACAAGGGAAGGCCCTTAGGCCACACCCCAGGCCCCAGGTGATCTGCAAGTCCCACTAGACACGATGGCTTTCTGCCGGGGACCCGCACCAGGGCTGACTCCATGATTCTTAGAATTCAAGAGACCATAGAAAACCCAAGCAAAGGTCTAGGGGACAATCACCATTTATCTGAGGTCCTCTAAAATAATCCCATCACACAGAATAGAATCTTCACATCCAGCTCTAAGATAAGTAAACCCTTTTTACCATCTTGATCCTCTCAATTATTAATTACTTAATGAATTATTAAAATTTAACATTTCCATATAGCCACCCAAAAACCCATACAACTTCGGGGACTATAACATTCACCCTCACGCATCACAAAGAAAGCGAACCTAAAAAGTGGACTACCATATTAATCTTCAATAACTGTCTACTAAACCCACCTTAATTGATGTACTAATGGTCAATAGCCTCATCTAGGAAATAGCACCAACACCAGACAAGCATACCCAACTGCAATAAAACAATAGCAACAACTGCTCAAGTGTAGTAATACTATCTAATTCAGTTTAGTAAAAAAAAAAAAAAAAAAAAAAAAACCACACAGAAACCAAAAAAAGCTCATAATAGGTAAAATGAAAATCCCCAGATCACAGCACAAATCTATGAGAAACAAAAAACAAGACAAATCTCCTACCAAAAGAATTAATAATGACAGATTCTAACCAGAAGAAACTCACAGAAAATAGCCAAGAAAGCCATACTCAAGGTAATGATTTTCAAAGCCTGTTCTTTACTATGATCAAAACAATGAAAGAGGAAATCCAGGAGGAGTTACAACTGCATCAACCACTTTGAATAGGCACAACAGGCACTTTGAGAAAAACAGTTCAAGAAACAAAAATAGACATAGAGCAGTGAAAACAATCTCAAGCAGAGTTTAAAATTGAACTAAAAGACAAGCTATCTTCAACCTAGAATTCAACAGAGAGTCTTATCAGCAGAAAAAAATGAAGCAAAAAATATAATATCAGATCTTGAAGACAAAGTGGAAGAACTAACCAGTTCAATGGAAGAGATTGTTAAAGCCAAAAAGATACTTGAGAGGGATATTCAACAGTTGTGGGACACCTTAAAGAAGCCTAACATGGACATTCATTAAATATCAGAACAAGATTCCCAAAATACCACACTTGAGGAAATTTTTCAAATTACCATAAAGGAAAACTTTCCACATCTAAAGAAAGAGAGGCCCATCCAAATACAAGAGGCATTCCGCACCCCAAACAAATATGAACAAAATAGAAATTCACCACAGCAAGTAATACTCAAAACACTACACATACAAGACAAAGAGAATGTGCTGACAGTTTTAAGAGAAAAAAAGTCACTTTTAAAATAATAAATGATTTTTCAATAGGAAACAGTAAAAGCCAGAAGACTTACTTCAAGTATTCAATGAGCACAAATGGCAACCAGGCTGATATACCCAGAAAAACTATCAGTCATAATCGAGGGTGAAAGAAAAGGCTTACATGACCACCAAACCAGGCCTTCAAAAAATGCTAGAAGAGATACTCAAGATTGAAGAAAAGAACAAGCATATCCAGGAGGACAGAAGGGAAGTACCACCAAAACCTAAGAGCTAAATAATACACTTATGAAAGCCACGAAACACAAAGTCAGAAATTTAAAGTAATTTCTCCATTATAACACTAAATGTCAATGGAATTAACTCACCCATCAAAAGACACAGGTCACAAACATGGATTAGAAATCACAGCCCATACATCTGGTGCCTTCAGGAAACACATCTCACCACAAAAATAAGCACATTCTAAAAGTAAAAGGTTAGTCAAAATTTCTTCAGGCTAATGGAATCAGGAAACAAACAGGGGTAGAAATTATGCTATCCGACAAAGTGGACTTCAAATCAAAAACAATAATAAGAGACAAAGAAGGATATTACATTTTAGTGACTGGTACAATTCACCAGGAAGACTTCACCTAATATGGGCTCCTCCACATTCATTAAGCAAATCTTACAACATCTAAAACAAGAAATCAATTTCAAAACGATAATACTCAGGGATTTCAATACTGCACTCAACGTGGGATAGATCAACAGGCCAAAAACTTAACAGAGACACATTGGAATTTAATCAAACCCTTACTACAATGGACCCAGCAGATTTCTATCGAACTTTCCATCTACGCATGAAGGAATGCACATTTTTTTCAGGAGCACATAGAACTTTCTCCAAAATAGACATGTTGGGCCACAAAACAAATCTTCACATATACAGGAAAGTTGAAATTATAGCCTGTACCCTATCAGACCACCATGGTCTAAAGCTTGACATCTGAAACAAACACAAAAAAAGCAGAAAATACACTAACTTAGAAACTAAACACTATGATACTGAATGAGAATTGTGTTCAGGAAGAAATCATAAAGGAAATTCAAGATTTCCTAGAAGCAAACCATAATGAAAACACAATATATCAAAATCTCTGGGACACAATGAAAGCTGTCCTAAGAGATAAGTTTATAGCTCTTAATGCCTATATCAAAAAAATAGTAATATCACAAGTAAATAACTCAACAATGCAGCTTAAAGCTTTAGAGACGTGACAGCAATCCAATCCCAAAAGCAGTAGAAGAGAGGAGATGAGCAAAATCAGGGGAGAAATATCAAAAATTGAGATAAGGAAAATGATACAAAGAATCAACCAGATGAAAAGCTAGTTCTTTGAAAAAATCAGTAAGATTGATGCACCCCTGGCTAAATTAACCAGAATCAAGAGAGAGAAAAACCCAAATTAACAAAATTAGAAATGAAAATGGAGTTATCAAAACTCATATACAGAAATTCAGAGAATTATAAAGTCATATTTCAGACACTTATACTCCATGAAATTTGATAACACAAAAGAAATTGATAAATTCCTGAGTAAGCACAACTTACCTAAATTGAATCAGGAAGTTTTAAATTATTTAAATAGTCCTATAACATATGAGGAAATCAATGAAGTCATCTTGAATCTTCCCACAAAAAAATGTACTGGACCACATGGATTCAGCACATAGTTCTACCAGACATTTAAGGAACAACTAGCACCATTACGCCGTAAACTGTTCCATCAAATTGGAAGGAAGGAATACTGCCAAATTCTTTCTATGAAGCTAATATATTACTAATCTCAAAATCCAATAAAGATACACTTAAAAAAGAAAACTATAGGCCAAATGCAAACATTCTCAAGAAAATCTTAGCATATCAGATTCAAAAACATATCAAAAAGATCATTCACTGTGATCAAGGAGGCTTTATCCCAAGCACACAAGGTTGGTTCAACATTCACAAATCAATAAATGTAATCCATCCTATAAACCAGTCCAAAGTCCAAGACCACATGATACTCTTGATAGATGCAGGAAAAGATTTTGACAAGATCCAACAGCCTTTTATGATCAAAACACTAGAGACATTTGGAATGGAAGGAACCTTTATCAACATTATAAAAGCTGCATGCAACAAGCCCACAGCAAGGATTATGCTCAATGGGGAACAATTGGAAGCATTCCCACTTCGATCAGGAACTAGACAAGGCTGTCCACTCTCACCACTTCTATTCAATATTGTATTTGAAGTCTTAGCTAGAGCCATAAGACAAGAGGGGGAGATAAAAGGGATTCAAATCGGCAAGGAAGAAGTCAAGATATCTCTATTTGCAAATGACATGATCATATAACTGAGTGATCCTAAAAACTCCACAAGGAAATTCCTGGAACTAATACAGAAGGTCAGCAGAGTGGCAGGTTACAGGATAAATATGCAAAAATCAGTGGCCTTCCTATACGCCCAGGATGAAAAGAAGTGAAAAAGTCCTAAGAAAAACAATCCCATCTACTATAACACCTAAAAAACTGAAATACCTTGGTATAAATCTACCCAAAGAAGTAAGAGACCTTTATAATGAAAATTTTAAAACCCTAAAGAAATAAATTACAAAAGACACCAGAAGGTGGAAAGACATCCCATGCTCCTGGATTGGCAGAATCAACATCATAAAAATGACCATCCAACCAAAAGCAATATATAGATTCTATGCTATACCAATTAAAATCCCAAAGCAATTCTTTAAGGAAATTGACCAAACAATCTCGAAATTCATATGGAATTACAAAAGACCCAGGATAGCAAAGACAATCCTGAGTAACAAAAACACTGCTGGAGTATTACCATACCGAACCTTAGTCTATATTACAAATCCATAGTTATAAAAACAGCCTGGTACTGGCTCAAAAATAGACACACAAATGAATGGACAAGGATTGAAGACCCAGATATAAGCCCACAAAATTACAGCCATTTGGTCTTTGACAAAGGGGCCCAAAAAATCCAATGGAAAAAGAACAGCATCTTCAACAAACCATGCTGGCAAAACTGGATGTCCACATGCAGAATATTAAAACTGGACCCATACTTGTCACCATGCACAAAAATTAATTCCAAATGGATCAAGGACCTCAATATTAGGCCAGAGACTATAAAAACCATAGTTGAAAGGGTAGGGAACTCTCTCAAGCAGATTGGGCTAGGCCAACAGTTCCTAAACAGAAATCCAATAGCATAGTCACTAGAACCAACACTCAACAAATGGGATCTTATCCAATTAAAGAGCTTCTGTTCAGATAAAGAGATTGTAAACTGACCAAAAAGGCAACCCACAGAATGGGAGAAAATCTTCACTAACCACATATCTGATAGAGCTCTACTGTCCAGAGTGCACAAAGAACTTAGAAAACTAAACACCAAGAAAATAAATGGCCCAATTAAAAAATGGGCATGGGAACTCAAAAGAAACTTTTCCAGGGACGAGATTGAAATGTCTAACAAATTATCTTTAAAAAATGCTCCACATCCTTACCATCAGGGAAATGAAAATCAAAACTTCCCTGAGCTATCATCTCACCCAGGTCAGGATGGCAAAAATCCACAATACAAACAACACCAAATGCTGGAGAAGATGTGCAAAGAAGGGGTCCTACATTGCTGGTGGGAGTGCAGGCTTATACAACCACTCTGATGATCAGTTTGGTGATTTCTAAAAACATTAAAGATTGAAATGCTGTTGGTTGTAATGACTGTGCTATTGGATGTCCGTTTAGGAACTGTAGCCCAATCAGCTCGAGGGAGTTCCCTACCCTTTCAATTATGGTTTTTATAGTCTCTGGCCTTATATCGAGGTCCTTGATCCATTTGGAATTAATTCTTGTACATGATGACAAGTGCGGGTCAAGTTTTAATATTCTGCATGTGGACATCCAGTTTTGCCAGCATGGTTTGTTGAAGATGCTGTTCTTTTTCCATTGGATTTTTTGGGGCCCTTTGTCAAAGATCAAATGGCTGTAGTTGTGTGGACTTATATCTGGGTCTTCAATCCTTATCCATTGATCTGTGTGTCTATTTTGGAGCCAGTACCAGGAAGAGGGGGCGGTAAGATTGTAAGAGCACAAGGATGGAAAGAGTAATGATATTCAAGATACTCCACACAAGTTAGGGCCGAAGCAATCATAATTTGCATGACCTGCGCTATGTCCAACACATTATTGACCCCACAAAGTCTAGCATGGACTAAAGGCACTAGGATCCTTGGAGGCTAGGGACTGACTGCCACAGTAGTGTTCCTAAGCTTAAGGGGTACACAGGAAAGGGTTCTGGGATATGCCCCTGGGTCCTTACACCTCATCGGAGAGGAGGACCCAGAGGAGAGTTTGGCATGCACAGAAAGGATGCTCTGTGGATTGGGGAGGGAGGGGCACTGAGGGATGGGGAGGGAAAGGAAAGGGGAGGGGAGAGCAGGAGGATGGGGGAAGGTGGAGGGAAGGAGGGGACCGGTGTACCTGTTAAGTTTGTATGACCAGAAATAATAATAATAAAAAAAAGATTGAAATGCTATATGACCCTGCTATTCCACTTCTGGGAATAATCCCCCATAATGCAAAAAATTCACTACAGTGACACAAGCACAACCATGTTCATAGTAGCATTCTTCACAATAGCAAAGTCATGGAATCAACCCAAATGCCCAACAGTTGACGAGTGGATAAGAAAAATGTGGTACATTTATACAATGGAATACTACTCAGCCATCAAAGAAGGTGAATTAATGAAGTTTGCCGGGAAATGGATGGAATTAGAAAAAGATATGTGGAGTGAAATATCCCATATACTCTCTAAACCCACTTAATGGCATATTCAAAGATAAATCTCTGTAATACCTACTGTAATTGCAAAGGTTATAAACAGGAGAGAAGGGGAAGGAGGACCCCCCAGAAAAAAAGGAGAGAGAGGATTAGGCTTCAGTAGAGAAAATATGTCACCATCAAGTATTGCATGTTAGTATCAAGACATCTAGTGAACCTCACTCTCACTTCCCTTCCTGGTCACTTGTGACTGAAGAGGTTTGATCTCACCAATCAGGGAGGAATTGGCAAATGGATGGTAACCATCTGTAAATGGGACACTGACCCCCTTCCCACTGAGGTATCCTTCTCCTATGCCATCTATCTTTGAGTGTCCCCTTATATTAAGATCTTCATTTTATCTTCTTTTTATTATTTATTCAATTGTGCGCGTGTGTGTGTGTGTGTGTGTGTGTGTGTGTGTGTGTGTGTGTGTGTGTAGAAGAACCACGGGGGAATTCGGGAACCACCATGGACTGCCTCCACCTCCTCCCTGTTTACTCTGCCCCGGGATTCACAGGCTCCGCCCTACCAGGACCAGAAACACAGGCCACCCCCACTTCCGCCTGGCGTCTATACGTGGGATCTGGGATCTGAACTCAGGACTTCCGCCTGCAAGGCAGAGGCTTAACCCCTGAGCCACCTCTCTAACCCAAAATCTTCATTTAAACAGCCTCTTATCTTTGGTTAGGAAGTGACCTTCAATATCTATCAGGATGGAGCCAAGGGCAGTGCAGAAAAAGTAAAACTGAAAATAACAACAAACCATAATTCAGAACACCAAAGACCCTACATTAATCACTTGGAGCCAGACCAGCCAAATCTCTCCCCATCATAAAGCTCAGGGAACCTTGCAGAAGAGGAGGCGGCAAGATAGAAAGAGCCTAAAGATGGGGAGGACCACCGAAATGCAACATATTCCACACAAGTTAGGGCTGCAGTAGCCATAATCAGACTTCATATGACCTACACAATGACTGACATGTCAACAATACCCCCAAAGTTTAGCATGAATCACAGGCAGTAAGATCCTTAGAGGCAAAGGATTAACAGTCATAATAGAGTTCCTCTTTAGGGGAACCCAAGAAAGGGCTCCAAGCTATGCCACTGAGTCCTTATCCCTCATTAGGGTGGAGGACTTAGAGGAAGGTTTGGCATTCACACAAAAGGATGCTTCAGGGGATGGGAGAGGGGAAGGGGGAGGCACTGGGAGAAGGGTGAGGGGGCTGGAAGGAAGGGAAAAAGGGGGGAGAGTGCAAGGGGAGACTGGGGAGAAGTGGAGGGAGGGAGAGGACGGGGGTACCTATTGAGCTTGTATGGTTGGAAAAAAATAAATAAAATAAATACAGTAAAATTAAAAAAAAAAAACTCCGGTATGTGTCCAAAAGAGTTGAGAATATATGTCCATTTAAAAATGTGAAAAAAAATCTTGACTATTGGAGTTATAGACATATGCCCCCACACTTAGCTTCTTATGTTTTCTTTCTACCTCTTTCTCTCTTCCTGCTTTCTCTTCCTTCTTTCTATAGCCATGTACTGAACCTATTGTGTACACTGTATTCCTGTTGTCAGCCTGTTGGGTCTCTGAAGAAAAGACTTCTGTGAGGAGAAATATGAGATAGCATCATCCCAGTTCGACTCTACAGTGAGTCACTAGTTGGGTTTTCTTAGCCCTCATTCCCTCCTGCATTGCCCAACTTTCTTTTTTTAAAGCAACCATTTTATTTTGCTCACAATTTTGTGGAGTAGAAATTTGAGAAAGGATTGGCTGGATATTCTGCCATGGCATCTCTGTTATAGTTATTAAAGGAAGCTGGCTAGGACTGGAATCATCTGAAGGCTTGAAAAGACTGATGTCACATTCTGTTTAGTGAGTTTTTTACTCACTGATGTATGGTAACTCAGCAGGTGCTATCCTGATTCCAGGGTAGTTGAACTTTAAACACAGTGAACTTCTTTATCCTGACTGAATATTCAGACAGAGACACTTCATGGTCTTTTCTGATCTAGTTTTGGAACTTATACAGCAACACTTCCACATACTACACTGGTTGAAGTAGTTAGTCACATTTGTCTAGATTCAAGGAGAGTGGATATAGATTTCACTTTTTTCTTTTTTTAATTTTTTAATTATTTTTCAGTTTTACAAGTATATTGAGTACTAAACCCTCTCTCTCTCTCTCTCTCTCTCTCTCTCTCTCTCTCTCTCTCTCTCTCTCTCTCTCTCTCTCTCCATTCCCCTTCCTTCCCCTTATCAATCCATTCCACTCCTACTTGGTTGCTTCTATGTACCCCGGGGTTCCCTCTGGTTTGTCTACTCTTGTGGGGGTTCAGGCCTCTGTGGCATACCAAGTTGCCCCTCCTCAGGACACCCCACTGACAGAGACATTTTCCTTCACTCATCCAGCTCTAGTCCATAAGGTTTCCCCTGTGTGTTATCTCTCTTTGGCCCCCATAGACTATGAGGAACTGTGTTGCCTAATATTCTTATCTTCTGTAATTTGACCCTGACAATGTCTCAATTGAGTGAATCATGAAATTCAGTTCATATAGGAATCTAAATGACCTTGATAGTAAGTTGTGTCTTCAGTTACTGAGAAAGGATTTCCCATCCCTGCATTTTGCTCACCATTTCTTAGCTTAATATCAGTGAGGATCGATTGTGACATTCCCCAGGCCCAATACCGTCTACTCTGCCCTCCCTATACAGGTGTCTTAAACTCTCTTTTTTGATGTTTGGCCTCTGTCTGCTCTAGATCTTTCCTTATGAAGGCAGAGATTGGAGATTAGAAAATTGGTGCTCACGGCCTCAGCTTCATTTCCTTGACAGCTTTAATCAACTCTTCTAGCACCTCACAGGGTTCAACATAGATACGTTCTAATAAGAACCAGGTGGAATGACTTCCCCCATCATTTCCTATTGCTTACTTACAATAGTGAATTGTATAGTGAATATAATCATCCATCTTTCCATCATTCTCATTTCTGACTGGGAAATATCTCTCTAATCTAGGTCTGGTGACAGTGCAGCTGTTGTCCAAAGTACCTGTCCCTCAGGTAAGCATGTGACCACAGCTAGGACCATCAAATTCTCTCTCCCTGTACTTGGGCTTATAAGTCAAGTATCAGAGAAAGGAAAACTCTAGAAACTCATGGAGCACATTCCTTCCTATCACCAGTGAGACTGTCTATCAAGTCTGGCATTCTGGATCCCCAGAGCTATCTCCAGTTTTATATTTTTCCATGTCTGATTTCCTATTCATTCTATGAGCCGTCTGTCATCCTCCTACTGCACTGTCTTTCTTCCTTAGTTATCCCATGAATGGCTCTTTCAGTGCTTACCAATAATAAATCCTAACTGATGTCCCCAGGCATGGTTCCAAATATTTTGCCTCATCAGTGTTCTTGGCTATATTCCCTTTCTTGAAGCTCTTTTGCTTCCTTTCTATTCAAGGGCTTCCTCATTCCCACCACTGTCCTGGCACTAAGGCATCCCTATGCATCTCCTCCAAGAGAATCTTCACCCATCTTTGAGCCCACTAGTCTGCACAGTAGATGAGAATATGTTCATAAGTACCTGAACTGATAGTTTTTTTCCCACTTCCATGTAATATAGATATCCCCTACTCAGGAACATTTAATAATATTCATAGTATGTATGTTGGCATGAAAATATTTGGCATTAAAGATATCCTCAGGGGTATTCTACATTTCAGTCATGTTCCTCATGTCTGTCCTATGTTCAAGAATTCAAACTGCATTGTGTGGTGTTAGACGTCCTCAATGTTTTATGTGTATTTCCTTTCCTATCTCCACATCATCATACCTGTTACTGTGAAATTTGAGATGCTTCTTGTGTTATAAACAGTAAAGAGAAAATATGCAGTGACATTAGAGAAGGTTGGAAGGTTCAGGAATGAGAACATACTGAGATGTTCTCAGTTTTTCTTCATGTTATATATTGTTCTTAAGAGTCTCCTATTACCTCATTAGTCATCACAGGAAGTTTTAGGATTACCATATTTAATTCATGGATTAGTAAATTGCCCAAGATGCACTGTTAGCAAGCAATGATAAGCACTAACAGAGTATATACACACAGGCAAGTTGAAGGTAGAAAGAAAGCAGAGAACATGAAACCAACAGCAGCGTGGAGGCCCTCTGTGTACAGATTCAGTGTTAGATGTATCTTTACTTTTCTTTTCTGTGTCACTGAAGTCTCCCCCAAACCCAATTTTATGTGTGAGGAAACTGAGACTCAGCAAGGTGGAAAGAGTTTATCCAGAGCTCTGCAGTGAAATAAAAGAGACAACTACAATCCTCCCCCCCCCCAGCCAAAATCTGGTCACTCTACTACTTTGGGACAACGCCCCAATGTTGTGGGAAGCCCATTTTTTACAAGAACCTGAAAGGTACTACCTTTCACTGGCAATTAGAGGACTCACCCAATTTCTTCTTGTCACTCTGTCCAGATTCTCAGTAAAGATTTGCAGCCCCACCCAACTTGAAATCCATCAGGAAAATGTCAGCTTAATCTGGCCCAAGGTTCATGAAAAGGTTTACAGAATCCCCAAATGGTGACCGACCCCTCATGACTGAAGAGTGAGTTACAAATATGCCTCAAGAACTCTCTTACTCCGGGCATCAGAAGACACATATCCAGGGAACTCTGACTGCACAGAGAATGCCAAAAGAGGCCAAGGAGGTGAAGCACCATGGTGCTTTATAATGTGAGAACGACACAATTGCTGGAACTTTAATATGGGACACACATAATGTCTAGTTGGTAAAATTGTCTTGCACGGCAGTTGTTTTCAGAAAAGAGATAATGAAGAAAGGGGACCATCAGCTAAAGCTGAATGTCAGATGCATCTTAGAAGATTTGGTACATAGTAGGAGAGCATGGGTTGCCTGCAGAGTAGGCAAAGTACACAGGAAAGGGAATGGTTAAAGCAGGGAGAAGTTACCTTTGGGGCAAAATATCCTAAGTGAGGGGAGTAAAAAGAAATAAATTTAGTGAGTTAACATCAGGACCACATCTTGGAGATATTTAAGAACATCTCCAAGAGCACTGTGTGTTGACCCGAGTCAAGAACTGCCAAGTTTCAGCCTGTCTTGGTCTGTCACTAATATCATGATTGTCATATACATGAGCCACCTTCTTTGTTTTTTATCTAAAATAAATCTGTTACCTCATTTTTTCAACATATAGGTCTGTTCTAAGGAAAACTTTTTTTCTGAAGAATGTAAATGAAGAAACTAGGGTATCTCTCAATGGTTTCACTCAGCACTTCCACCAACAAAAGACAAAAAATAATAATAATGGAAATGGCATGATTACTAGTAAATACTGAAAAATACTCAAATTTCATTTCTATCTCAGCAGATTTTTGTCAAATCTAGATTTATAAAGCTCAAATGTAGATTGATAAAGTTCAGAGAAGTAAAAGTGGTAAATTAGCAACATCTTCCTTAGTTCCTCAGAGAAACCAACAACAAAGCAGAGAAGGGGTTTTAACCACGTTCTTTAACTGCAAGATTATAGTCAGAGAGTCTTTTAAATTCAAGATTGAGTAGGAGAGTGGGTTAAAGCATAACTCACTACTTTTACAAATGAGCAGGCCTGACTCTCCTGGGTACCCTCACCCTCAAAAATCCTTCCTTGACTTTAGCTTCCCCACCTTTCCCAGAGAGGCTTACCTGTTTTTGTAAGTTGTTCAGTATGTGAAACTTCCTACTCATTATTTCTGATTCTATCTGTGCTTTAGAAGGCGTTATCTCTATCTTAATAGCTTTTCAAGCAAAAACATCTTACTGGGTTAGAGAACAAAGAATCAGCAAACTTTAGTGTTGATTCATGACAGATTCTAGCAATCCCCTAAATCTGCTATAATCTGTCAGGCTGCTTTCCAGAGGAGCAGTTCCCAAGAACCAAGAGCCGTACTGTATCTCACAGTGGACAGCTTCTGAATTCATGCTTTCATGCATTCATCTAATGAATATCCACTGAGGGCCCACTCTGTGCTAAGTCTTGTTCTAGGTGCTGCTAGTACATTTGTGAAATGAGCAATTTGTATCTTACTATACTTGAGGAGACAGGCATTAAACTCTTATGCAACCAAATAGATGAGATAGTAGTAATCTCAGAACATCTGATGATCATATGCAAGAAAGTAACAGAGCTAGATTCCATAAACTAACATCTCTGTTGGGGTGAGAAGGGAGCTGAATAGTGAATAGGAGGAATAAAACAGTCCATAGGAAGTTCCAGAAGCAGCTTTTTTGTTGTAACACAGTAGGAAAATTTCTACATTTCTGGCATAGGACGGACCCTGGTGGCCTGATAGCAAGACAGTGGTGACTGTACAAGTGGCAAAAGCTGAGAAGAATTCAGTGATAGACATGTTAAATTTACAATTTGTTCCAACACTCAAATGTGGTCATGTTCTTCCCAATATACTCATAAATTTAGAGTTATCAGTGCCTGTCAAATGTTCTTCAGGGAATCCAAGGCTTGGAGAGGCCACCCAAGCAGTTCAGGGACAGGGCTGTGAATTGTGTTTGAGGATGCCAATGCACAACTAGTTCCTGTGCCTCATCTAGCAAGGTCTGACACGTAGTATTTTATTTGCTGTTTGTAGCTCTTCAAAAATGAGGGGTTTTTTCCCAAAAATCTTCCTCAGGGCCCCTGAAAAGATTTGATTTGGGAATAGTGAATTCAAGGAATCCATGGTACTATTTGGATCATTCTCTCTGCCTTTCTTTAGCCATATATATGCTCTCTGCCTCTCTCCCAGTGGACCGCTCCCTATGTTACCTCTAATACCCCAATGCCCTAATGCCCAGGCTCCTTTGCTCTACTAGGTCACGCTTTTA
The DNA here is from genome assembly GCA_023101885.1 of Typhlomys cinereus. Classification (NCBI taxonomy): domain Eukaryota; kingdom Metazoa; phylum Chordata; class Mammalia; order Rodentia; family Platacanthomyidae; genus Typhlomys; species Typhlomys cinereus. Next base: position 10,033,683 of record JALPQD010000019.1, read on the forward strand.
TCCTTTATGCATTTGACTTTAAGACATGGTTCTCCAGTACTGCAATACATGAGATACTCACAAAACTCAGCCAGTATGGAATGACAGAGGAATTAAGTTACAGTTCCTTGCTGAAGCGCTATCCTGCCATTCTGGTACCATCATTTTGTGCAAACAGTAGGAAATGTTTGTAAAAGTTGCTACAATGCCATGGTTTACAGGTCAAGCCTGGATCTAAAACCTAGCTCCCTCAAGTCCTTGCCCCAAGTCTCTTATTTTGGTCAAGTCCTCAAATTCAGGTTATCTGTGAACTGAAACTAATACTTACATTATATGTGGAAAACATAATTTAGACAATATACTTGGAACAATAATCATTTGTTTCATGTTATTTTCATCTATGTAACTGATGGAATTATGATGATTATTTGAAGAATAAAAGAAACAAAGAAAAATATGGAAAAGAATGAAAGGAAAGGGAGGGAGAGAGGGAGGGAGGGAAGAAGGGAAGGAAGGAAAGAGGGAGGAAGGGAGGGAGAGAAGGAAGAAGGGAAGGAGGGAGGGAAGGAGGGAAAGAGAGAGAGAGAAAGAAAGAAAGAAAGAAAGAAAGAAAGAAAGAAAGAAAGAAAGAAAGAAAGAAAGAAAGAAAGAAAGAAAGAAAGAAAGAAAAAGAGTAAACTAAATCTCTAAATCATTCAGCTTGTTGTCAATACTGTATTTAATTTCAAAGTCTTGGCTTTGGCCTCTGATTACTTCTGCATTCCTAATTCAGAGAGCACCAACAACATGCTGTCAGATCCAGTTATACATTCAAATCTTCAAAGATTAAGATAGGAAAGGTAAATGTTCACTTAATTAGTTTACTAACTCATCTGTGCAATTTAGAAGTGATTATTTTTATCTTACATTCATGACACATGATATGACTCTAATTCAGTCCTTGCCTTCTACACATCAGTGTCTGGTACGTGGAACTACATAGTTATCAGTCAGTCTGCTTTTTCTAGACTCTCTCTCAGTTCCTGATGAAAGCAAAGTGTTCCATGCTCCTTATGTCCACGTGCTCCACATGTCCAGACTGTCACCATAAACAGATCTTCATACTATTTGCACTACACGGGCACAGTTGAGATTTTATTCCTTCTGTCTGTGTGTGTGTGTGTGTGTGTGTGTGTGTGTGTGTGTGTGTGTGTATTCATGTTCTCCACAAAAGAATTGTGTAGCATTGCTTTTTCAGACTGAGATTTAAAGAGCTTATTTGCCATGACATTCAGCACTTGTAATTTGAGGTCATACCCTGAGGAAGAATTGCTAAATCTATATAAAACATCTCTGTCTCATTTTACTTACAGATTCTGTCAGATTATCTCTTTAAGAATTCTAAGCCCATGATGTTTTGAGGTGGTTTTAGACTAATGTACATTCCCTAAACGTTTCTTTGTTGTTTGATATAAAGCAATTGAATGAGGTCCCCATAAACTTAGGCACTTTGTAAGAGCTCAGTGCAAAAAGGCAACTCCCTTTGTCCTAGTGAGTAATTTTGAGAGGAAGAATTGAAAGCTAGATAGTCTCCTTTTAAGATGTTCAAAACATTCCTGACTACTCAGCTGTTCTTGCACCTCGTGCTTCTCCTCCCATGGGGCTGAATGAACCCAAAGATGAGAAGAAAGTAACCAAGTTGGTTCTCAATACAATAGGCATAGAGATTAGGTTTGCTGGTGCTTCACCTGTCTTTGTTGTGAATTCTACATGTCTTAGTTCAAGTTCTCAGCTTTGTTTGTACACCAACAAGGTGAACCACAGTTCTCAAGTAGAAAGAAAAGAGTGAAGACAACAAAGAATCATGCATTCCAACGATGAATGTGGTTTTAGACATGTGTTCATGTATACAGCAACCAACCAGAGGGACACTAACTATTACATGCATTGTCACCAGTCAGCTCATGAAGGAGTTGTGTCAGAAAAGAATGGCTTAACCCACAGTGAAAGCGGATGACTAAAAGCTACTTGGGAATCAAAATCAAGCAGAGCAGACTTAGATCTCTGTATATGCAGGCTGCATATCTGTAAATTCATCCAAACCTAGTCTGAAAACCAGAGGAGTAGTTGACTCTAAACTAAACATATACATATTTCTTTTGTCATTATTTGCAATAAGTAATGGATAACAACTATCTGCACAGAATCTCCATTGTACCGAGCATTACAGGTCATCTACACATCATACAGGAACAGAAGCACTGGCTTTGTGCATTGACTGTGTCTTCTCCAGCATCACTGCTTTTTTCCAAATCTGAATAAGCAACTTAAATGATTCCTGTAAACACAGGTAAAGGTAGATGAAATATTTTTGTCTCTGTAGAGATGGAAGTAATGTCTATCCATTTCCCTTTCTCCCTCCCTCAGAAGAACTTTGTGCTAATATTTAAAGATATCCAAAAATCAGAAGGGTAAAAATTGACATAAAGCAAATGAAATGCCTTAAGGTGAAAAAAGCAGCCACAACAACAAAAGGCCTCACGAAGACTGGAGCAAGTATCAGTTTTTCTCTCCTAGTTTCTTTCTTAAGCTAAACCATCTCAGAAGTAATAGGAGAGCAAAAGAGAAAAGGAAAATAAGTTCACAAAGAGAACCCCAATCATTCCACCTCTCTACCTGCCTGCTCTTAACTTTTCACACATGTCCTTATATGCCACCAGATTTTTTCCAAAAATTATCTCATGGTAATTATATCTGGAACATCATTTTAAGAAGTTATATAAAAATATATGTGCTATGTACATATCTATTTACATTGTTCTTTATACAAATGCAGTGTTAATATAATATTTTGCAGCTCTTTAAAACTTGACAATATGCACTAAATATCTTTTCAATCAATATACACACAAAGGTGCTTTATTATTTTTAAGGCTGCATCCTAGAATTTGTATCACAGCTATTAAATCCAAAGTGTACAGTTGGAAATCTAAAATATATGGATGGCCCTATTATAATAAATGATAAGAGAATAAAAAGTCAAATGGTATTTTGCAGAATTCCTTTGTTTACATACTTACATATTTGTGTAATGGATCTTAACACTTGATATGTATATATTCTATCACTGTGCCAGCCCAGTCTCCTTACTTTACTTAAAATACCTCAGGAGAAGGATCTCAACTATTTTCTGATTTTGAAAACATACATTTTCTCTTATTGATAAACTTTTATTGTGTTCCAGCTTTTCCCTATCACAATAAAGAAAATATCCTCTTGAAAATATATTAGAAACAAAATACTACTAGACACTAGAAAATTCTAAGGGAAGAACAAAACTGAAAGAATATTGATGTTTAATTATCTTGGTCAAATTTCCCTGTTAGACATTCAGCATGTATAAACAAATGCTTTATTGAACCAAAGTAGAGTTAATAAAATGATTGGTATTGATTTATCTTTGGATGTGTTCACTGATCTCAACAATAATTCCCATGGGCACAATGGTCTTCCCCATCTAAATGAAAAGGACTCAGAGAGAAGGATGGGTTATGTCATAGACAAGGTCCCAGATGTCTATGAAGTAAAGTGAAGTGACAGAAGTAATCTCTGAAGCCAGACACCCTCATAAGAGACACTCTAACAAACACAGCAGGTAAAGCACATAGCAGACACCCAGTAAATAAGGCTTTCCAAGCTCCTCTTCCACTGAAAACATCATTTGCTAATAAGGGAAAGTTGATATCAAGATTATAATAAAATCCTTGCTGAATCTAAAAGTTTTAAACTGAAATCAAAATATATAACCTCAGATAACTAGCTTATCTTTATTAAAAGATCTTTAAAGCACTGTTGTGATGCTACGTGGAATATGTTTTCATTACATACATTTAATCTTGATTTATCATATTGGCAGTCATTAAAAAATAAAGTATAAGTAGTAAAAGTGGTAGAAGAACAATACTCAGTGGTGTAAGTCAGAACCACTCTTTCACTGTCTCCTTGCAAACATTAATTCAGAGGAAAACTAGACCTCTGCCATTTGTAGAAAGAACTAATAATTTGATAGAAAGCACCTATAGAAAGGAAGAGACAGATATGTGCAGAGTGACATGAGAATCCAAGGACATGGCTACATCTATATCTATTATTTTACTATTTCTGAGATGAGAACGCTTTCCATTTGGCTGAAGAAATGGATCTCATGTATGTTATTTCATGTAGATCATACCTAACACTCATTTGTTTCTTGCTTTTTAGATAAACCTGTGTGCATATAGTTTCTGGGTCATATGCTAAGCTGACCTCAGGGCACATTGAGTACAAGGACCTGACTCCAAGAAGTTGCTGGTCTAAAATAGGAAACAATCCTCCAACAATGTCTATTGTATGAAGCACTTCCCAAATACTGATACTTGTCCCTAGAGAGAGTAGGGACTGGTGAGAATTTTATAATTCATCATTTTATTCAAAGACAATATAGATAATTTTTTAGTTGTCATAAGGAAAAAAATCTTTATCATTAGGGACTTTGAAGTCACCGATGAGAAGATGATAGTCTTTCTACAAGCTTGAAGACAGTGGAATGGAGCATTAGGGATGATTTCTTCTATGGAATTCCCCCATCAGTTTTGAGGTGGAACTGGCTTTGTAAGTTAGAGCAGAGTAATGGGAAAGCAAGAGTTGCTGAAGTTGAGAAGGCAGGGCAGCGGGCTAGGTACAGGTAATCTAGATGGTATAGATGATTCAGGGAGTCCCTTTGACAACAGGTGAGTATAAGAGGTAGAGTCACCATGCAAAAGGTGAGTCTGGAGTATCGTGCCAGGCTATGAACTGACTCTGCTTCCAGGTGCAGTACTGGTGTTCATTCTGGCAACTTGTACGCATCCCCATCATCTGAAAAATGAATTGAAGGCCTAAGTATATAGCAGGTCCTAGAAGAGATTTAGGGTCACTAGCCCTGATGTTGTTTCTTCTGGAGAGATAGACCAGATAAATATGCTTCTGTATCTGCATTCTCCTGTGAAAGACGCCTGAAATTGAAGACAATGGCTACATAGTTGGCACCTATTAGATGGCAGCTCCATCTTCCTTCCCTTCTTCTGGGGGTTTTTCATTTGGGCTGCAATGTTTTACCTACATAGTTTAGGAACCAACATAGTAAGTATATGATAGGTATTATCTTCTTAAATAGTTTATACTAAAGTTTGCTAGAAAGATCTTATGGTCGCCATTTTAGAACCCAGAGATGGAAGTACACAGTGCTTGGTAGTATGTTGTTATTAGTCAGGTTCTCTGGAGTAGAGAAGCAACAGGACATATATATGGTACATACCAAACAGGGAATTTAATGATATTGGCTTACATAATATGGTCTTAAGGGTCCCACAATTATTGCTTTCGCTCTGCAGAGGTTGAGAAGCCCATTCACATAGCTGCCTGCCTCAACAGGCCCAGCTTGTGCTGCAGACCTGCAGGACCCTTAAACAGCCACTAGTCTTCAGTCCAAGATTGAAAAACTGAAGAAGCTGACTTCTAGGGTCAGGGACAAATGATAGCAGCAAGAATCAAACAGGGAAGTTCATGATGAGCTTCCTGGCAAGATGTGAAGGCAAGCAAACCTTTCTTCCTCAGGCTTCCTCTTTATTTAGGTTGCCACAGAAAGGTGCTGCCCACATTTTAGGGTGGATATTCTCATTCCAAATAATTAAAAAAAAAAAAAAACCCTCATTCACAGGTGTGCCCAACTTGTCTGTTACTTGATTTTAGATCTAGTCAGGTTGACAGCCAAAATTAAGATCACATTTGTGAAAATGAAACATTAGCTACCACAGAGACTGCCTGAGCTAATCTCTGCAAAAAGTCTTTCAGAGCACTCTGTAACATGCTTCTGGGAGAATCGTCTTCTCCCATAACAAATGACCAACTTCTGAAGCTCAGGGAGGAAACAATGTTTCTCAAAGCAGGAAATGGGGGAGCCCTTGAGTGCTAGATCTTCTGTGCTGGATGCTACAACTGCAGCAAATGTGTCATTTCACATTCTTGCTAAAAGCTTCATTTCCCACTTGGTATTTGCTTAGTGCTCAATCAAAAAGCACTGACTGAGTGAGTGAAGGCACTGAGATATAAGTCAAGATCTTTCATGTACAGAGCATGGTTTTAGCCATTTCAAAAGAAAATCAACATGGAAATAATGAATGTAATTCTCAAAGATGATGTTTTAAGTTTGATACTTTGCACATCTATTGTACTAGAGGTTAGATGCTTTGGGCACTAGTGTGGCTGAAATCCAACTTACTTGGTCAGTAGGATGTCAGATGATACCTGTTTGCACTCATGGACTCTGGCTCCAGAGGATGCTTGAGTTAATTCACAATGCCCCAGCAGACATTCACCAAGTCACATTCCTGTAGCACGTCCCTGCGGACAAATGCTTTTTGCAAATTACATAGGACTGGAGAGACCAGCTGAGAAGATGGCTATTGTGAAACCTAGACTGGCCTGTTCCTATGACAAGCTCTGAACACCTTACCAGTCAGAATTCCTAAGCTTCTTGCACAGAACTAACAAAGCTAGGACAATCTGGCCAACCTTGAATCTGGGACACATAACTCTTCGGTTAGTTCCTCAGTGTTCCTGGCATGACTGCACGGCCCTGGATGTTACAGCAAAACTCAAGAGGCCTAAAGGACAGGCCACGCCATATCCACAGGACTGCGGAAAGAAAGGCAAATCCCCTTCCCAGCACATGTCTGTCCAAGTATGCTGAAGAACACCAGTATCCTTAACTAGTTCCTCCTATCTTATCCATCTGCCCAGCTCTAGCCCCACCCACCACAGGCTGGTGCTTCCCCGTCAGTTAAACAATATCCTGCAGGCTATCGCAGGATTTAACTACTAATTCTTCACAACTGGGCCCAGAGCCCCAATCTTCAATAGTCCAGTTCACACCTGTATCTAACTATGACGGTATCTCTAAGGGTATAGAACTCTTTTGCTTCTTTCATTCTCATTGATATTCCAAAGGAGACTCCTGTCTCCTACGCACTATGCATATGTGTGTTATACATCCACAGGGTTTTCTGTGTCATCACTAGAGCAGCTTCATAAGGCATCCTGATTCCTGCTTTGCAGACAGTACCATAGTAGTTCAGAAGGGGCACAGAGCTATCCCAAGATCACACAACTAACAAATTGGTAGTAGATCAAATCCACTTGACTCAAAAGGCCTTAAACTTGCTGCCACCGTTCATCCCTGACAACGTACAGATGGTATGTACAGTGAGTCACAGTTCACTCAGAGAACACAACAGCTGCCATGTATTCTGATTTCCATTATGTCTCACAGTTTAAACCAGCAAGTCATATAAGCTTTTCAACCTCATTCCTGTTGAAGGGTTCCTCCCAAAGTCCGTAGAAGGAGACAGGCAAGAGAGTTGGAGAGAGTGGCATGGATTGATGAAGGGCAGGGAGAGGGATGGGAGGGAGGGGAGAGGGAGGGAAGCAAGATGAGTGGTCATTATGCTTGTAAAACTCAAAAAGAAAAGAAAAGCAGGCAGTTGTTCTCTGTTTCTTTTTGTGCTGGGATGTTCAGATTGAGCAAACAAAAATATACAGAAAACTGAGTTATGTTTTAGTTTCAGAAGGAAACAGAATTTTTGATGTATATGTATCTGCACAATGTCTGAAGGATCAGTATTAGGTTTCATTCAAAAATCATGCTCTGAGTTAACCTCTGAGCTTGACTAGAGATAGAGTACTGGTTAAGACTGGGCAGGGAAGGGTGGCACAGAGAATAAGAAAGTCTCCGTGAATCTCTAAATCTGTCAGGAGTTTAGCTTCAGTATTAATTCCTTCTAATTCCAGCTCTGAGGACCAAATTGAATGTCACATCCACTTTCTAGGAGAAAATGTAAGTGTACTCAGTTTGAGAGAATTCAACTTTGTCTTCATTTTTCTTTCTGTAGGTAGAGTTACAAATCTAAGAACTGTTGGGCACTTTTGAGCACTTTTCATCAAGACCATGGGTAGAGAAAGAATTGAACTACAATCAAGTCTCGATTGAGAATTATAGATGAGGATTCACCAAGCAAAGGATCACTGTAAGGCCAGTTGAGAAAGAACAGGAACCGTGAATCAGTAGAGGGTAGTGTGTACAGAGAAGAAGAGCGACTCCTAAAGTCTCTGGTGGTCAATGGAAAGGTTGAAGACAAGGGCAGCAGACCTCAAACTATTTGATTGTCGGGCTGAATTCTGAATTTGATCCTCAAGACAAAGGGAAATCCCAGAAAGATTTTAATCAGGGACTAACCTGACATGATTTCATTTTGCTTTTTTTTGGTTCCTGAGGATAATTAACTATTTTCCTACATTACTGTTTATGTTTTTTCATGAATTGTAATAAAAATCTTGGATGTAATTATCCTGGGGATAATTTATTATTTTCCCATATTACTGTTAATGTTTTCTCGTGAATTGTAATAATAATTTTGGATGTAGGAGAGTTTTCATTCCTTTTACATTTGTAATGATCCTCATTTCTTTTAGAATCATATGAATTTTAAAGTAAAAATTGCTCTGATTTTCACATAATCATATAGAATTTAATATTTTTTCCAGTGCCAGAGATCAAATCGTGTACTTTGTACATACAGGATAAGTCACTCTACAAATGACTACACATCTAGCAATTTTTTTTTCCGAGTGTGTCCTGAACCCATTTATTGAAACTTTCATGACAACTTTTATACAGAAAATTTTGGGGTAAAGAATGTTGCACCTACAACAGACATATAATTTTTTAGTCAGCAAAAATCACCTTCAGGGTGGACATTTTTTTCAAGAACCTAACCCATTGCTTCAGGGCAAAGGCACTTAACAGAAACATTCTCTCAGTATTTCCAAACTTATCTAATCTATAATGCTTCACCGGATAGCTATGGGGCTGAGCCCACATTTTAACTGTTTTTTTAAAATACAGAGGCAGAACGATCTCCTATTGATTTTAGCAAGGAACATATTTTACAATTAACTATAGGAGCCCCCAACACCCCATAAGTCCCAGCGTGAGCTTTGGCTGTTGTCCTCTCCAGGTTGATACTCTCAGTCAGGCAGATCGACATAGGCACCAGGCATGGCAGCAGGTTCTAACTTGGGAAGCACATCTAGCAATTTTATGTGAGTATTCTTGTCTTAAGGAGGCAATCTTCTATTCTTAAGGGAGAATTGTTCAAGTGTATTATAGACTTGAGCACAGGAAACAACTTAAAATTCTGTTATAAATAACAGCTTCTAGCCTTTTAGCTTAAATCAGAGTGTTTCTTATACAAAACTATATAAGTGATTAGGAATTTATTTTGAAGTGTAGTATAAGGTGGTGATCTCTTACTCTTGTTTTCTCAAATACAGGTTTTCTCAGTGCTTTCGGATGATTAAATCCATGTCTTCATGTTGTAGAGGCTTCCTTCCGTGGAGTGGGTTTCCTTATGCCAGCTTTATTCTATTCCTACACCATCTGCAATCCCCTCTTTTCAAATCCTGTATCATTGCATTATAGCCACACGGATTCATCTCAGCATCTTACAAGAGTGTACAAAAACCTCTTGCTATTCTTCCAATTAAAATTATTATCAGTGAGTTGAGTTTGAAGAAAATCCCACTGATGGCTTTTACTAAGTTATCTTGAAAGGATTGCCAACATGATAATCATCTGCTTTCCCATCCAGGAACAATCTCACCACTCACATGACTGTTCTAACACTACAAAAAATACTCACAAAGTTGAATAGCTTTACCCATCTTACAAATGAAAAAACTAGACTGTGATAGCTCAATAGTAGAACACATGGTTAGTTCACATAAGATACTGAGTTTAATTCCTAGCAACACAAATAAATTTTTTAAGAAAAATTAGTAAGCAAAGGTACAAACAAGTCCCTTACATTCCTGAAGTCACATAATCAAATGTCTGAGTTGTAAATGAGTGACTTCTTTGGTTTTGTTTTGTTTTGTTTTTTTATTTTTATTTATTTATTTTTCCACTCATACAAACTTAGGTACACCGGTCCCCTCCCTCCCTACACCCCCCCCCATTCCACTGCTACCTCCTCCCTTCCTCCCTTTCTCCCTATCCCCCAGTGCCTCCCCCTCCAATCCCCGGGCCATCCTTTAATGTGAATGCCAAACTCTCCTCTGGGTCCTCCTCTCCGATGAGATGCAAGGACCCAGCGGCATTTCCCAAAACCCTTTCCTGTGTTCCCCTTAAGCGTAGGAACACTACTGTGGCTGTCAACCCCTTGCCTCCAAGTATCCCAGTGCCTTTAGTACATGCTAGACTTTGTGGGGTCAATAATGTGTTGGACATTGCGCAGGTAATGCAAAGTCCTATTATGACTGCTTCGGCCTAACTTGTGTGGAGTATCCTGCATATCATTACTCCTCCCATCCTTGTGCTCTTACAATCATACCGCCCCCTCTTCCACAAAATTCCCTAAGCTTCAGGATGGGGAGAGATTAGGCTGGCTTGATTCCAGATGGTTGATATAGAGTCTTTGATGTTCTGAATTATGGTTTGTTGATTTTTTTTTTTTTTAGTTTTGCTGCTCCTGCAATGCCCTTGGTTCCATCCTGATGGGTATTGGATGTCACCCCCTGTCCAGAGATAAAAAACCTGTTAAATTAGAGACTTGTTATAAGAGTATATTCAAAGGTAGATGTAATAAAAGTAGAACACTGCGATGGGGGAGGGGTCAATCAACCATTTTGCAAAATGGTTACTTTCTATCTGGCAGCCGATATGCCCTCCCCTTCTGGTGAGATCATACCCAATCACTTGCAAATGATCAGGAAGAAAAGTCTGTGAACTTAACCAGATGTCTCATTACTTACTTGCAGTCCTTGATGGTGGCCTATTTTCTCTGCTGTAACATGGTCCCCTCTCTTCTTGGCTCTGGTGGGACCCTCCTTCCCGATCCCTCCTATTTATAATCTTTGCAATTACTATAGGTATTACAGAGATTTATCCTTGAGTGTTTCTAAATGGGTTTGGTACTAGGATCCACCTATTAGGGAGCACATACGGCACTTAATTTTCTGTGTCTGTGATACTTCACTCGATATAATTGTTTCTAATTCCATCCATTTCCCGGCAAATTCCATTAATTCATCATTTTTGATGGCTGAGTAGTACTCCATTGTATAGATGTACCACATTTTCCTTATCCACTCATCAACTGTTGGACATTTGGATTGATTCCATGACTTTGCTATTGTAAACAGTGCTGCTATGAGCATGGTCCTGCTTGTGCTATCGAGGTGAAGTTTTGCTATATGGGGGGGTTATTCCCAAAAGTGGAATAGCAGGGTCATATGGCATTTCAATCTTTAATTTCTTTAAGAATCGCCAGATGGCAGATGAAAAGTGATCATTTTGCAAATGGGTGACTGACCCCTCCCTCACCGAGGTTTCCTGCTTTTATTACATCTACCCTTGAATGTGCTATTATAACAAGACTCCAGTTTAACAGTTTTTTGTCTCTGACCAGGGGGTGACATACAGTGCCCATCACGATGGAGTGAAGGGCATTGCAGGAGCAGCAAAACTGCAAAAGAACATCAACAAACCACAATCCAGAACTTCAGAGACTCTATATCATCCACATAGAACTAAGCCAGCCTAATCTCCCCCCATCCTGAAGCTCAGGGACATTGGTGGAGGAGGGAGCAGTAAGATTGTAAGAGCAAAAGGATGGGGGGAGCAATGATTTGAAGAGTCTCCACACTAGTTAGGGCTGAAGCAATCATAATAGGACTTTGCATGCCCTGCGCCATGTCCATCACACTATTGACCTCACAAAGTCTAACATCGGCTAAAGGCACCAAGATCCTTGGAGGGAAGGGATTGACAGCCACAGTAGTGTTCCTATGCTTAAGGGGAACACGAGAAAGGGTTCAGGGAAATGCCACTGGGTCCTTGTACGTCATCGGAAAGGAGGACCAAGAGGAGAGTTAGGCATACACAATAAAGGACTCTCTGGGAATTGGGGGGGAGGCACTGGGAGATGGGGAGGGAGGGAGGGAGGGGGAGCAGGGGGTTTGGGGGGAGGGGGGAGGGAACTGGTCTACCTATTAAGTTTGTATGAGCGGAAATAATAATAAAAAATGTAAAAAAATAAAAAAAGTTCCAATTAAAAAAAAAATCGCCAGATGGCTTGCCAGAGTGGCTGTATGAGCCTGCACTCCCACCAGCAATGTAGGAGAGTTCCCCTCTCTCCACATCCTCTCCAGCATTTGTTGTTGTTTGTATTGTGGATTTTTGCCATCCTGACCAGGGTGAGATGATATCTCAGGGAAGTTTAGGTTTGCATTTCCCTGATGGCTAAGGATGTGGAACATTTTTTAAGATATTTGTTAGACATTTTAATTTCGACCCTGGTAAAGATTCTTTTAAGTTCCAAGGACCATTTTTTAATTGGCCTATTGGTTTCCTTGGTGGTTAGTTTTCTAGGTTCTTTGTGCACTCTGGACAGTAGAGCTCTATCAGATATGTGGTTAGTGAAGATTTTCTCCCATTCTGTGGGTTGCCTTTGTGCTCAAGTTACAATCTTCTTATCTGAACAGAAGCTCTTTAATTTCACAAGATCCCATCTGTTGAGTGTTGGTTGTAGTGACTGTGCTACTGGATGTCCGTTTAGGAACTGTTGGGCTAGCCCAATCAGCTCGAGGGAGTTCCCTACCCTTTCAATTATGGTTTTTATAGTCTCTGGCCTTATATGGAGATCTTTGATCCATTTGGAATTAATTCTTGTACATGGTGACAAGTACGGGTCCAGTTTTAATCTTCTGCATGTGGAGATCCAGTTTTGCCAGCACCATTTGTTGAAGATGCTGTTCTTTTTCCATTGGATTTTTTGGGCCCTTTTGTCAAAGATCAAATGGCTGTAGTTGTGTGGGCTTATATCTGGGTCTTCAACCCTTATCCATTCATTTGTGTATCTATTTTGGAGCCAATACCAGGCTGTTTTTACAACTAATGGATTTGTAATATAGACTAAGGTTCGGTATGGTTATACCTTCAGCTGTGTTTTTGTTACTCAGGAATGTTTTTGCTATCCTGAGTCTTTTGTGCCTCCATATGAATTTTGAGATTGTTTGGTCAACTTCTTTAAAGAATTGCTTTGGGATTTTAATTGGCATAGCATTGAATTTGTATATTGCCTTTGGTATGATGGTCATTTTTATGATGTTGATTCTGCCAATCCAGGAACATGGGAGGTCTTTCCACCTTCTGGTGTCTTCTGCAATTTCTTTCTTTAGGGTTTTAAAGTTTTCATTGTAAAGGTCACTTACTTCCTTGGTTAGGTTTATACCAAGGTATTTCATTTTTTTAGGGGCTATAGTAAGTGGGATTGTTTCTCTCAGGCCTTTTTCACTTCATTCATTCTGGGCTTATAAGAAGGCCACTGATTTTTGTACATTTATTTTGTATCCTGCCACCCTGCTGAACTTCTCAATTAGTTCCAGGAGCTTCCTGGTGGAGTTTTTGGGATCACTCAGGTATAAGATCATGTCATCTGCAAATAGGGATAGTTTGACTTCTTCCTTGCCGATTTGAATCCCTCTTATGTCCCTTTCTTGTCTTATGGCTTCAGCTAAGACTTCAAGTACAATATTGAATAGAAGTGGTGAGAGTGGATAGCCTTGTCTAGTTCCTGACTGAAGCGGGAATGCTTCAAATTTTTCCCCATTGAGTATAATCCTTGCTGTGGGCTTGTTGTATACAGCTTTTATTATATTGATAAAGGTTGTTCCATTCCAACTATCTCTAGGGTTTTGATCATAAAGGGCTGTTGGATCTCTTGTCAAAAGCTTTTTCTGCATCTATCAAGAGTATCATGTGGTCTTGGACTTTGGACTGGTTTATATGGTGAATTACATTTATTGATTTGCGTATGTTGAACCAACCTTGAGTGCCTGGGATAAAGCTTACAAGAACTCCGTGAATGATCTTTTTTTTTGGGGGGGGGAATAAGAGGTAACTCTATTCTAGAGCCAAATATGAGGGGCTAAGGAACACAGATTCAGGTTGTCCAAAAGTCCATGTGTTCTGTTGTTATAATAATTTCTGGATGTTTTATCATTGCAAAACAAATTAAAAATTAAAACACTTTTCAAGATCTTGGAGACATGGTTCATGGGTTAAGCCTCTGCCTTGAAAGCAAGCAGAAGGACCTGAGTTCATCAACCACATTCCATGTAAAAATGTCTGGTAGAAATGACAGTGGTAGCTTTTAATTCTGGTCCTAGAAGTTGGATCCTGGGAAACCTGAGAGCAAAGCAGAAAGGAGGTAGAGCATCCACAGGCACACACAGTGCTTCTGATACACACAGATATATGCACACATGCATGTGCATGTACACACACAAATTTTTAAAGATACTTCTCAAATCCATTGGTAGAAATATAGAAAACATAAAAACACAGAAATACAGAAAAGTGAAACTCTAGCATAGACTAAAGGGTTATTTGATGACATTCTTAGCCAAAGTGAATGATCTTTTTGATATGTTTTTGAATCCGATTTACTAAGACTTTGTTGAGAATCTTTGCATCTGTATTCATCAGAGAGATTGGCCTATAGTTTTCTTTTTTAAGTGTATCTTTGTTAGGTTTTGGGATTAAGATGATATTAGCTTCATAGAAGGAATTTGATAGTGTTCCTTCCTTTGCTATTTGATGGAACAGTTTAAGGAGTATTGGTGTTATTAGATACTTAAATGTCTGGTAGAACTCTGTGCTGAATCCATCTGGTCCAGAACATTTTTTGGTGGGAAGATTTGAGATTATTTCCTCAATTTCCTCATATATTATAGGACTATTTAAATAATTCACAATTTCCTGATTCAATTTAGGTAAGTCGTGTTTACTTAGGAATTCATCCATCTCTTTTGTGTTGTCAAATTTCACAGAGTATAAGCTTTTGAAATATGACGTTATAATTCTCTGGATTTCTTGGATATTAATAGTGATAACTCCATTTTCATTTCTAATTTTCTTAATTTGGGTTTTTTCTCTCTTGCTTTTGGTTACTTTAGCTAGGGGTGTATCAATCTCATTGATTTTTTTCAAAAAAACAGCTTTTTGACTGGTTGATTTTCTGTATCGTTTTCCTAATCTCCAATTCAGATATTTCTCCCCTGATTTTGCTAATCTCCTCTCTTCTACAGCTTTTAGGATTGGATTGCTCTAGTGTCTCTAAAGCTTTAAGCTGCATTGTTAAGTTATTTATTTCTGATATTTCCATTTTTTTGATGTAGGCAATAAGAGCTATTACCTCTTAGGACAGCTTTCATTGTGTCCCAGAGATTTTGGTAAGTTGTATTTTCATTATCATTCACTTTCAGGAAATCTTGAATTGCCTTTTTAATTTCTTCATAAATCTAATTCTCCTTCAGCATAAGTTTCCAGGAATTAGTGTATTTTCTGTTGTTTATTGCATTGTGGATGTCAAGCTTTAGGCCATGGTGATCTGATAGGATACAGGCTAGAATTTTCACTTTCCTGTATATGTGGAGATTCGTTTTGTGGCCCAATATGTGATCTATTTTGGAGAAAGTTCCATGTGCTGCTGAGAAAAATGTGTATTCTTTGGTACGTGGATGAAAACTTCGATAGAGGTCTCTAAGGTTCATTTCTTTAAGGATTTGATTAAGTTCCAAAGTGTCTCTGTTTAGCTTTTGACCTGTTGATCTATCCCATATTGAGAGGGAAGTGTTGAAATCCCCAAGAATTATTGTTGGGGGTTGATTTCTCGCTTTAGACACTGTAAGGTTTGCTTAATGAATGTGGAGGGGCCCGTATTAGATACATATATGTTCAGTATTATGAAGTCTTCCTGGTGAATTGTACCTGTGACTAAAATGTAGTATCCGTCTGTGTCTCTTCTGATTTTTTTTGGTTTGAAGTCCACTTTGTCCGAAAGCATAATGGCTATTCCTGCCTGTTTCCTAGTTCCATTAGCTTGCAGAATTTTGGACCAGCCTTTTATTTTTAGGATGTGCCTATCTTTTGTGGTGAGATGAGTTTCCTGAAGACAGTGGATTGATGGGTTGTGATTTTTAATCCAAGTTTGTTATTTGTGTCTCTTGATCGGTGAGTTAATACCATTGACATTTAATGTTATAATGGAGAAATTATTTTTAATTCCGGACATTTTTTATGTTTAGTGGCTTTTGTAAGTATATTGTTTGACATTTATGTTTTGGTGGTATTATACTTCCCTTCTGTCCTGTATATGCTTGTTTTTTTCTTCAAGCTTGAATATCATTTCTAGCATTTTTTGAAGGCCTGGTTTAGTAGACTGTATCGCTTCAACTTCTTTGTTCTGGAAAACTTTTCTTTCTCCCTCGATCATGACAGATAGTTTTGCTGGGTATATCAGTCTGGGTAGACATTTTTGCTCATTTTATACTTGAAGTACATCTCTTCAAGCTCTTCTTGCTTTTACTGTTTCCATTGAAAAATCATTTGTTACTTTAATAGGTTTGCCTTTAAAAGTGACTTGTTTTTTTTTCTTGAAGCTCTCAACACCTTTTCTTTGTCTTGAATGCGGTGTGTTTTGACTATTATTTGCTGTGGTGATTTTCTATTTTGGTCATATCTGTTTGGGGTGCAGAATGCCTCTTGTATTTGGATGGACTTCTCCTTCTTTAGATGAGGGAAGTTTTCATCCATGATAATTTGAAATATTTCCTCAGGTGTGGTATTTTGGGATTCTTGCTCTGGTATTCCATGAATGTGCACGTTAAGCTTCTTCAGGGTGTCCCATATCTTTTGAATGTTCCTCTCAAGTATCATTTTGGCTTTAACAATCTCTACCATTGAGCTGGTTAATTCTCCCACTTTGTCTTCAAGATCTGAAATTCTATTTTCTGCTTCGTTGGTTCTGTTGATAAGACTCTCTCTTGAGTTTTGGGTTGAAGATAACTTGTCTTTTAGTTCAATTTTAAACTCTGCTTGAGATTGTTTTAACTGCTCTATGTCTATTTTTGTTTCTTGAACTGTTTTTCTCAACTCCTCCAAGTGCCTGTTGTGTTCCTGTTCAAAGTGGTTGATTCAGTTGTTTAACTTCTCTTGGAATGATCATACTTTGAAAGTCATTATCTTGGGTCTGGCTTTCTTAGCTATTTTGTGTGAATTTGTTCTGGTTGGAATCTGTCATTATGGGGTTAATTCTTTCAGTGGGAGATTGGTCTTCTTGGGTTTTGTTCTCCTGGATCTGCACTTTGACTTGGGCATTGTTGTTTTGTCTTTTAAGACCTTTCAGTTTCTGTGTGTTTTTGACTGAACTGATTTAGTTAGTTTTACTACTGTTGGCAATTATTACTAATGCTTGCCTTGAGTTGGGTATGTTTGTCTGTTGTTATTGTTATTTCCCAGATGAGGCTATCAAGCTGTTAGTACATCAGTTAAGACAGGTTAAGTAGACAGGGGGTGAATATTAGTATGGTAATGCACTTTTACGATTTAGTATCTTGGTGATGATATGGCAGGGTAAGTCTGGTCAGGTGGGTAGGCAGGCAGGAGGAAGAAAAGAGCGATTTCTTTCTTCCAAATCAACTGCTTCATTAATCAGAAACCTATGTAAACTAAGAAGCAAAGAAATTTTGGCATTATTTTATTTAATGCATTGTTTGCTGTATGCCAAGTATGTAAGGATAAGGATTAATAAGCCACGATGTTTGCACTGACAGTATTTGTGAACTTAGAAGGAGAAAAGTATGCAGAAAATTGTGGTATAACACATTAAAAGATGTCCAGGAAATATTCTCTTGCATTATGTGCTTGTGTCCTGGTATCATTCTAAACTACTTGTCTAGAACTTCTCATTGTATCCTCCAAGGAAGCATGTGAAATTTGGTGCTGTTGCATCCACTTTACATATGAGAACATCAAAGCATGAATATGTTAAAAAAGATGCCTTTGTAATATATAAATTCAATGCTATACCAATTAAAATCCCAAAGCAATTCTTTAAAGAAGTTGACCAAACAATCTCAAAATTCATATGGAGGCACAAAAGACCCAGGATAGCAAAGACAATCCTGAGTAACAAAAACACTGCTGGAGGTATTACCATACCAAACCTTAGTCCATATTACAAATCCATAGTTATAAAAACAGCCTGGTACTGGCTCCAAAATAGACACACAGATCAGTGGATAAGGATTGAAGACCCAGATAAGCCCACAAAATTACAGCCATTTGGTCTTTGACAAAGGGGCCCAAAGAATCCAATGGAAAAAGAACTGCATCGTCAACAAATGGTGCTGACAAAACTGGATCTCCACATGCAGAAGATGACAACTGGACCCGTACTTGTCACCATGTACAAGACTTAATTCCAAATGGATCAAGGACCTTGATATAAGGCCAGAGACTATAAAAACCATAGTTGAAAGGATAGGGAATTCCCTCGAGCTGATTGGGCTAGGCAAACATTTCCTAAATAGACATCCAATGGCACAGTCACTGCTACCAACTCTCAACAGTTGGGATCTTGTGAAATTAAAGAGCTTCTGTTCAGATAAAGAGATTGTAACACGAGCTCAAAGGCAACCCACAGAGTGGGAGAAAATCTTCACTAACCACATATCTGATAGAGCTCTACTGTCCAGAGTGCACAAAGAACTTAGAAAACTAAACATCAAGGAAACCAATGGCCCAATTAAAAAATGGGCCCTGGAACTTAAAAGAAACTTTACCAGGGATGAAATTAAAATGTCTAACAAATATCTGAAAAAATGCTTCATTTCTTTAGCCTCAGGGAAATTGTATAGATGTACCACAGTTTCCTTATCCACTCGTCAACTGTTGGACATTTAGGTTGATTCCATGACTTTGCTATTGTAAACAGTGCTGCTATGAACATGGTCGAGCTTGTGCTATCGAGGCGAACCTCTGCTGCATGGGGGGTTATTCCCAAAAGTGGGATAGCAGGGTCATATGCCATATGCCATATGGCATCTATACAATGGAGTACTACTCAGCCATCAAAAATGATGAATTACTGGAATTTGCTGGGAAATGGATGTCATTAGAAAGAATTATATTAAGTGAAGTATCCCAAACCCAGAAAATTAAGCGCCGTATGTACTCCCTAATAGGTGGCTCCTAGTACCAAACTCGCCCAGCCCACATTGGGACACTCAAAAGTAAACCTATGAAACACAGTAATTGCAAGGATTATGAACAAGAGAGATGGGTTAGGAGGGCCACACCAGAAACAAGGAGAGAGGAGACCATGTTACAGCAGAGAAAATAGGCCTCCATCAAGGTCTGCAAGTAAGTAATGAGAAACCTGGTTAAGTTCACAGACGTTCTTTCCTGATCTCACCAGAAGGGGAGGGCATATAGTCTAGCAGATAAAAAGTAAACATTTTGCAAATGGGTGATGGACCCCTCCCTCAGGGAGGTTTCCTACTCTTATTGCATCTACCCTTGAATGTGCTATTACAACAAGACTCCAGTTTAACAGCTTTTTGTCTCTGGCCAGGGGGTGACATACAGTGCCCAGCAGAATGGAGTGAAGGGAATTGCAGGAGCAGCAAAACTGCAAAAGAAAATCAACAAACCACAATCCAGAATTTCAGAGACTCTATATCAATCACATAGAACTAGGACAGCCTAATCTCTCCCCATCCTGGAGCTCAGGGACATTTGCGGAAGAGGGGGCGGTAAGATTGTAGGAGCAAAAAGTTGGGAGGAGCAACGATTTGCAAGATTCTCAACAATAGTTGGGGCCAAAGCAATCATAATGGGACTTTGCATGCCCTGCGCAATGTCCAGCGCACTGTTGCCCTCATAAAGTCTAGCATCTGTTAAGGGCACCGAGACCCCTGGAGGCAAGGGATTGACAGCCATAGTAGTGATCTTATGCTTAAGGGGAACAAGAGAAAGGGCTTATGGACATGCCACTGGGTCCTTATATGTCATCGGAGAGGAGGACCCAATGGAGAGTTAGGCGCACACAATAAAGGACTCTCTGGGAATTGGGGGGGAGACACTGGGGGAAGGGGAGGGGGGAGGGAGGGAACTGGTAAAAAATTTTAAAATGTATAATTAAATTTTTAATAAAAAAAAAAAAAAGAATCTCCAGACGGCTCGCCAGAGTGGCTGTATGAGCCTGCATTCCCACCAACAATGTAGGAGAGTTCCCCTCTCTCCACATCCTCTCCAGCATTTGTCGTTGTTTGTATTGTGGATTTTTGCCATCCTGACCGGGGTGAGATGATATCTCAGGGAAGTTTTGATTTGCATTTCCCTGATGGCGAAGGAAGTGGAGCATTTTTTAAGATAATTGTTAGACATTTTAATTTCATCTCTGGTAAAGTTTCTTTGAAGTTCCAGGGCCCATTTTTTAATTGGGCCAGTGTTTTCCTTGGAGTTTAATTTTCTAAGTTCTTTGTGCACTCTGGACAGTAGAGCTCTGTCAGATATGTGGTTAGTGAAGATTTTCTCCCATTCTGTGGGTTGCCTTTGAGCTCATGTGACAATCTCTTTATCTGAACAGAAGCTCTTTAATTTCACAAGATCCCAACTGTTGAAAAATGCTCCACTTCTTTAGCCATCAGGGAAATGCAAATCAAAACTTCCCTGAGATATCATCTCACCCTGGTCAGGATGGCAAAAATCCACAATACAAACAACACCAAATGCTGGAGAGGATGTGGAGAGAGGGGAACTCTCCTACATTGCTGGTGGGAGTGCAGGCTCATACAGCCACTCTGGCGAGCCATCTGGATATTCTTAAAGAAATTAAAGATTGAAATGCCATATGACCCTGCAATTCCACTTTTGGGTATAACCCCCCATACAGCAGAGGTTCATCTCGATAGCACAAGCACGACCATGTTCATAGCAGCACTGTTTACAGTAGCAACGACATGGAATCAACCCAAATGTCCAACAGTTGATGAGTGCATAAGGAAATTGTGGTACATCTATACAATGGAGTACTACTCAGCCATCAAAAATGATGAATTACTGGAATTTGCTGGGAAATGGATGTCATTAGAAACAATTATATTAAGTGAAGTATCCCATACCCAGAAAATTAAGTGCCGTATGTATTCCCTAATAGGTGGCTCCTAATACCAAACCCACCCAGCCCATCTTGAGACACTCATAGGTAAATCTATGTATTATCTACAGTAACTGCAAGGATTATGAACAGGAGGGATGGGGTTGGAAGGCCACACCAGAAACAAGGAGAGAAGTGACCATGTTACAGTAGAGAAAATAGGCCTCCATCAAGGACTGCAAGAAAGTAATGTGACACCTAGTTAAGTTCACAGACATTCGTTCCTGATCATTTACAACTAAGGGGTATGAACTCACCAGAAGGGGAGGGCATATAGTCCGGCAGATTAAAAAGTAACCATTTTGCAAATGGGTGATTGACCCCTCCCATTGCCAAATGCCATATGACCCTGCGATTCCACTTTTGGGTATAAGTATTACATCTACCCTTGAATGTGCTTTTATAATAAGACTCCAGTTTAACAGCTTTCTGTCTCTGGCCAAGGGGTGACATACAGTGCCCATCATGATGGAGTGAAGGACATTGCAGGAGCAACAAAGCTGCAAAAGAAAATCAACAAACCACTATCCAGAACTTCAGAGACTCTATATCAACCACCTAGAACTAGGCCAGACTAATCTCTCCCCATCCTGAAGCTCAGGGACATTTGCGGAAGAGGGGGCGGTAAGATTGTAAGAGCACAAGGATGGGAGGAGCAATGATTTGCAAGATACTCCACACAAGTTAGGGCCGAAGCAATCATATTTGGACATTGCATGCCAGGCTCAATGTCCAACACACTATTGACCTCACAAAGTCTAGCATCTGCTAAAGGCACCAAGATTCTTGGAGGCAAGGGATTGACAGCCACAGTAGTGTTCCTATGCTTAAGGGGAACACAGGAAAGGGTTCAGGGAAATGCCACTGGGTCCTTGTACGTCATCGGAGAGGAGGGCCCAGAGGAGAGTCAGGCATGCACAAGAAAGGACTCTGGGAATTGGGGCGGGAGGCACGGGGGGATGGGGCGGGAGGGGTGAGGGGAGGGGGAACAGGGGGTTCGGGGGGGGGGAGGGAGGGAGGGAACTGGTGTACCTATTAAGTTTGTATGAGCTGAAATAGTAATAAAAAATGTATTATAAAAAAAAGTATTAAAATAAAAAAAAGAAAATAAAGTATTAGCAAACAAAAAAAACCACATATACCCATTGTTAATATAATTTAAAATAAATGTATATATGCATTGTATATGTGTGTATATATGTATATGTACATATATGTACATTTATTTTAAATTTTTTATATATATATATCTCCATTTGTTGTGTTTTAAAGACAAATTCTCACTGTATGGTTCAGGTTCATCTTGAACTTGGGATCCTTTGTCTTAGCCTCTTAAGTACTAGAATTGCAATCCATTCTTGAATTCACTTCACAAAACCAGCATTAATTCCTTCTGAGGGTATTGTCCCACTGTCCTAAATACTTTCATTAGGCTTCTTTAGCCCTCCTCTTTCTTCAAGATAATGATATCATAATGATATCCCATTGGGAACCCAACCTCTAGCATTTGAAGCCTGGAAGAATACAAATTAAATCATAGCACCTCCTTTCTATTGTCAGCATATCTACAACTTAGATCCAAGTAAATTTCATGGCTTCAAGACTGAGCTATAGAAACCTCTTAGTTCATGGGCAATATTTTGGAGTATGACTTTGGATTTAGGGCTGCTTCGTGCTTTTTTAGCATGCCTTTCCTGCAGGAACCTATAAAACAACAAAGAATATGATTTTTTTCTTAAATATAATTTATAACTTCACTCCCTTTGTTAAGAAATGAGGTATGTGTCTTTTCCTGGAGAAATGATGATAGCTTGTAATCAGCTTTTAAATTCCAATTCTTCGTGCTTGAGTTATATTTCTTAGACATGGAACACCCATGTTGAAAAAGATCAATCAAAATGAATAATGTTTACTAGCCAAAATTTTTGAGTTCATATTCATGTTATAAAATTATCTGACCCCATATCTTTTGAGCTCCTAGCTATATCAATGACCAATTCCAATAACTAAAGAGCATAATTAAGTCCTTAGTTTCCCTGAAGTCCCCACAGGCTATTACACTTTTGTTAAATGAATGTCAAGGGAAAGAAGAGCTGACAATTCTGTAATTGGTAACCTTAATTAATTGTGTCAGCTGCTGTTTCATGTTTAATCAATCAATCAACACCACAGACAGACACTTGGAAGTATGTCTGGCTGCATTTTCTAGGTGAAGAAACTGAGGTTCCAAGAAGGGGAAGTGACTTAACTAAAGCTACATGGCAAACAGTTGGAGGCATCAAGCTACAAATTACCCAACACCCACATCTACCTACTGACTTGTCAGGGTAGAAAAGGTTTGTGCATGTATGTGCATGTGTATGTGTGTGCATATGAATGTGTGCATGTATGAGTGCATGTGTATGTGTGCATTTTAGTGCATGGTGCGTGACTATGTTTGCATGTATACGTGTGCATGCAGGTATGAGTATATGTATGTAAAGGAGAGAAGATTAAGGTCCAGAGATTAATAGAATCACTGCCAAAATTATAGCTTATTTTCACTTTGGCAATCCAGACGACCAATTCTAAACTTCACCAAAAGGCAGATGGTATCGGCTATGACCTCAATATGATTTTGAAGTACTATAAAACTGATGAGATGTTAGAGGAGATATGCATACATTTTACTTACAATTAGGAAGGGCATGAGAGTCCTTGAATCTGATTGTAACTGGAATGACTCTGATGACCTCCCTTGGCATGTCATGAACTCTCCAGGCCTATGAATCATTGCTTCTTTTTAAAATCTAGTCTAGCTCTTTGTTCTATTTTGTGTATGACAATTCTTTTAGTCTCTGGCTATACTTTCTTGCTGAGTGCTAAAAGACGATTTATAATTTTATCTTTCACTGTCAAGATTCCTAAGAGCCTGAGCATCTAAGAGCCATAGGAGGAGACTCTTGGCTCCATAGGTCTTCCTTTATCAGTTATGCCAATTGCTGGCATGGACCAAGATCTTCTCTACTATGTGGTTTCCCTTGGAAGCATGAAGGACATTTTCCTCTCTGTCGACCCTGTTTTTCCTCAGAATACTGTAATGGTTAGAGTTTAGTCTTTGGTGTCTCCATGACCTCTCTGATCAAGAAGACTGGTGAGTCATCATAAGCTGCAGAATGGGAAGCTCCTCACTACTTGTCTCCAGATGGGATCTCAGGTTCCCACAGACTAGTCTATGCCACCCGCTAGAATGTTCCTAAGGACTGGATAATCCATAAACTGTAGATATTTATTCCTTACACTTCTGGAAGCCCCGAACAAGAATTCAAGGGTCTATAAATCAATGGGGAGACACACTGATACTAGTACATAGGTTTTGAGAATAGGAAGATTGAAGATTAACCCTGACTAACAGGCTATGTGGCTTTTGCATAGCTGGGTAACCTTTCTGAGTTTCAGTTTCCTTTTCTGGAAAATGATGACACTACTACTACTGGTGGTGACAATAATGATGCTTCATGGCACTATCATGAGGTGAGGAATGATGAATCAGGATTTAGCACAGAACTGGTATTAGTAAGTGTTCATTAACAGCTGCTATTAATACTATTAAATAATTGCACATATAGCTTTATAATTATGATCTTAAAAAAGACTAAAGGAGGCACATAGGAATAAAGTGAGTTCTGAAAATAGTTATCAGAGATGTGACCTAACTTCTCAGGGTCAGGAAGGACTCCCCCCTTTCAAGCCTGAAAAAATGATGATCACTATGGAGAAAAGTGAATATAGACAACTTTTCTTGGGAGACTTGGCTTCCCAGTGTGCCTACAGCAAGCAAATTCAAAAGTCCAAAAGAAGGGAAAAGTCAAGGTCAAGAAGCCAGGTAGAATGGGGACCATATTGTTCATCTCTGACAATTACATTTCAGTAAGGAAAATTCATCACAAGATTTGTTCCTTTTTCATACTAACTCAATGATAACAGAATCTTGTTGAACTTCTGCAAATACAATGACAAATTCAACTCCAAACAGCTTTGTTTATTGCTTAGCGGTGTTTGTGTCCCACATACCCAGACTGCCCTCAAATAGAGCAAACTCCCAGAGAGTCAGAGCAATCAAGACCTGACCATGCACCACGAGAAAATCTGACTAAAGAACCATTAATACAAAGGATTTCCACAGTCAGTTCTTCACAGAGCACTGGAGAGTTCAGGGACAGTTACCTGAGTCTCTAAGCCACTCATACCTCCAGTTCTCTGTTTCGGCCTCACTAAGACTTTCCACCAATCCTGTATAGCAAATGTATTTAGATTATTTGCCTTCTCAGACTAGGGACAAAGGAGTGACCCTGAGTAGTCGCTTCAGAGGAGATCCAGTGATGTAATTTGAGGCAGAGGAGCAAACAAGACAGTGGACATCTTTCATTGATAGCCTACAGTCTGATCAGGACTGACCAATGGAAGGTCTGCCCTGCCTTACGCAGCCTTCCTATTCCCGTGCAACCGACACGCTTGCAGAAATCCACCGTGGGGAGTTTCACTTGTGTTTTTAAATTTTCCTGTTTTAGATATCTAATTATGCATCTTCCTCCTAGAAAAACTAGAACATAAAAGTTAAAATAAAAAGAAGGAGAGAGGGAGAGAGGAAAGGAGAAAGAAACGGAGAGAGCAATTCTTACAACTTCTGAAATGCAGCAATAACACTAGCAAGTACAGCTGCAGCCTTTGTTAACTAACCCTACATAATACATGACTTGATAACCTTCTGTTCTCTCTTAATAATTGTCCTGTGAGCAGCTATAAATATACATAGAAGTCTCAGAGAGGTTCATTTCATAAATATACCATAATAACCAATCTTTTATTTTAATTTTTGAGATCCTTTCCAAGATTTTCTTACAAGAAATGATACTCCTTTGGGGGAATAAGCCTGAGAAACAAAGCAAGATTTGGGCTCTTGATTGTCATTTCATGTTGTGTTCAGAGGGTCTGACAGTTCCCTCAAAGCGTGGATAAGAATTCTTTGAGTAGGAAGAACAAAAAACAAAATATAGTTCTATGTGTAAAGCATAGGTGTGCACATAAGTACATAAAACAAGTAAACTTGATACTATTTCACCGCAGTATGGGAGGTTAGAAATTAGGAGAAGGACCTAAAAGCCTCCTTGGAGGGATGCTACTGAATACAAAGTTGAGAAGCGCCGTTACAAGGGAACTGTAGCCCCTCCATGAAGATCCATTCTACTATAAAATCGTTGTATTTCACTGACTCATGATTTTTACCTTCCAAACACTGATCCAAAAGAGGACCCGTGGGCTGGAGAAATGGCTCAAAGGTTAAAGTCTTTGCCTCAAAAGGAGAAGGACTTAATTTCAGATCTTGGATCCCATGCAAAAATGCTTGGTATAAATGGCAGCAATTCTGGCTCTTCAAGGCAGAACCCAAAAAAAATCCCAGAGCAAAGCAATAAGGAGACAGAGCAATCCAGGATGATTCCCGATATCACTCTTGGGTCTCCACAGGCACACACATTCAAGTGCCCCCCTGCACACACACACACACACACACACACACACACACACACACACACACACACAGTCATAGTTAGACACAGGTGTCAACCTGACAGTTGAGGGTTTGAACTCTGGGAACATTTGTGGAGAATTAGAAGTTGAGTTGGGCCCAGAGCAAACCTGCAGGAGATTGTCTAATGATGGGGAGGGCCCAGCTATGGTGGGTGGGATTAAGCCCTGGAATAAAAGACAGAGGGCTGGTTGAAGGAGTTGGCATCCTTTTGTAAACTTGGCCAGACATGCTGGACTGGCAAGTAAGGATTGTCCCTTTCTCGGCCATTACGTAAAGATAGTGTGGCCAGTTCCCTCGGCCTTGGTGTCGCATGAGTTCTCCTGTCGAGCTGGACTGAGAACTGTAACCAGGAATCGTAAGAGAGAATAAACTCTTGTTCCCTTCAGCCATTTGATGGTGATTTATCAGCAACCATGCAGAGAAACTGCAACACACACACACACACACATAAACACGCACGTGCACACACGCACGCATGCATGCATACACATGAGGGTGTGAAAAAGAAAAGAGAGGGAGAATCCTGACTAAGGTAAGCAAGGTAGAACTTTTTTCTCGCTTTAAAGGCAGGATTGAAGAGTCTATGTGAGCCACACTCTGACTGGGAAAAAAACTTAATCAGTTTTCTCAGCAAGTTTATTCTTGCTAAGACACAGCAGTCTTGTGTTGGCGCTCCACTGATACATGTACTTTTAAACACCAATGCTGGGCAGCCACAGCCCTTCTGCAGAGAATTGTAATGATGTCTGAATTACCTCCCAATCCCTGACTGCCTCACACTTAGGACTAGAGTGGACATGTTCTACTTCATGTGACATGACTCCATAAACAAGCAATCAGGGTTGTGAATTCATACGTATAATATCCTCATTAGCTCCTTTGAATTATAGTTATGTTTCTCTATTGGAATTTTTTTTCTCATCACAGATGATAGAAGTCTTAATATGCCCATAAAATTACATCTGAAGAAGTGTTCAGAGAGAGAGAGATCTGAAAGCTTTTTATAAACACGAGTTCATTCATCCTCTCACCCTGAGAGCTGGGCAGTTGTCTTGTTATCCCATGATAGATGAGAGAGACGGAGATCAACCTACCAGCAAACTGAAATGCTTACAGAGTCACCAGAGCAGAGATTTTATTGGGATATTTGTTCAACCCACACAACTTGCTTGGGAGGGGAAAGAACTGACCACAGGAAGCACCTTTCTGTGCCAGACATTGACTCATTGTTCACTTTTAATGTGCATTCCACCTGAAGGCCACCAAGCTCCCACAAACCAGGCACTTGATGTTCATCATCCCAACTTGGTCCACCTCATCAGAGACAGAGGTCCGATTCAACGCTGAGTTAAGTCTCAAGCGATTGTACTGTGCTGTGTTGCGTTGCACTGTTCCTGTTTAGTTGTTATGGGAGGGCTCAGAGTCTTGAATATGCAATGGAAATAAATGCTCTATCACTAAGTTAAATTTCAGCCCCTCAAACTGATGTATACTGAGCATAGAGAAGCCAATTGTTTAAATAAAAAGTTTATTTACCATAGTGTGTTCAGGGTAAGAATGGCCACTTGGGGAAGTATGAAACATCAAATATTCAGAAAGGTTCCAGACTTCGTTCTTAGGAGTATATGAAGCATTTGTCATTGTTCTAGGTAGATCATCAACTTTACTCTAAGCTCTCTCCAAAACAACTCCTTTTCCCTCTTACCTTCTTGCTGTTCTTGCTATTACTGTCGTGTTGATACATCACTATTATAGTATACCTCTCTGTACAGCTTTTTCCTCTGCTTATGGGGAGATGAGAGGAAGACAAATGCACAAACAAATTGACAAGACAGTAACCTATTGCCAAGGTCTTGGGTGAGTTAAAAGAGCTTCTACCAGGAAGACAGACTTCAAGCACCTATGTAAACTGATGGTCTCAAGTTACTGAGTATTCATCTGTAGAATTTTTCAATTATGTATGACTAATTTTGCACAAAGTCATTATTTAAAGCAATTTGTCTCCTTGGGAGAGGCAACACCTTCCCCTTCCTACAGAGTGGGCGGAGAGAACATCAGGGTGCAGTGCTTGGGCTTGAGTAATTAAGTGGTCAGAGGAGTTCAAAAGAGAAAAATAATGAACGGGTAAGCCACCACATGTTAAAAATTCCTCCTCTATATTATCAAAATACAAATTAATTATAGATAAGATCAAACAAGTTCTCTTTAATGTCAGATTGGTTTTCCCAGAGAAGGTAATGAAGATGGTGTCCAGCCTACAGGAAGGAAGTGGAGGGATGTGTAGAAAGATCTTCACTGTGCTTGTGATGGGGTTAATGGAGAGGGACTTGCAAATGAAATTTCTTTATTGCTGTAGGTGTTAACTTCTGTGTGATCTCAACCCCGGGAGAGGGGGGAGCTCACTATTATGACCCAACTTCTCTAGACAATTACTACACCAGTCTGTAAGATCAGCAGTAAGAAAAACTGGCAGCCAGCCGTCTTGCTGCTGCAGCTTGGCAGAGGCTGAGGATTTGTAGTCAGAGCCTTAACAGGGCTTTCATTCTTGATCTTTCCAAGCAAGAACCCAGCTGAAGTAAGCCTGTGATTCATCTCTCTTTAGTGTGTATGGGAGGGTGGGAGGAGGGAGGTAGAAAGGAGCAGAGAAGAGAGGGCCTTCTCTCTCCTTGTCCTCCCCCCATCCCTTTCTCAGTTATATGTAATGCTAATATTCACATGACAGCAAACATTTTCAAAATAATAGTCCTATATACTTAAGGTTAATCAGAACGGGCGCCATCCAACTTGGAAAGGTAGCAATTTTCCTTCATTAAAGCCAAATCAAGAAAGAGAACTTTGGGATTCCTTAGGGCTAATTACAAGGTGTTAATAATAACAATATAATGGCAGCAATTTTCAAGCTTTGCTCAAACCCATAATCTGCTTGAGTGCCTTATAGGATTGTCTGTGAGTTTATATAAAGCCAAGTGTTAGTCCAAAAAAATGTTTTCGGTAATTTTATTTTTACATCATGTCTCTTCTGAGTGTTTATGATGATGTGGTAATTGTTGGTAAAGAGGGGCTTTGGAGAAAGAACAAGTAGCAGCTTGACACTGTAGGACTCTTCTTATTTTCCTTGCAATGCATCTGGGAAGAAGAAATGAGTCCAGAGGAATGAACTTGGTGGCCTCCAAGTTCTCAGGGACTCTTTGACGGGTGGACACTGACATGTGCCCCAGGATCACTGACCCAACTCATTCATCATGATTGGTGAAAGGAAAAAGACTTAGTGGTATGGCTGTATGTGAATAATCAGGAAAATTTTTAATAGCCACCCATGGGCAAACAGATGATATGCCATGGCATTCAACATGGTGGCAGCTCTACCAGATCTCTCAGAAGTAAGAGTAAGCTTCCCCAGAAAAGACACCAAAGTTCAAATTTTTCACCAGTCTTGGCTACTCAACCCAGTTCTCTATACAAGACTTTTCTTCTCAAGGATTTTAACACAGTTAAACTTCGGGATTTTAACACAGTTAAGCTTCAAACTCAAAAACATGGGGGTCTGGCGTGGTGTTCGCCTAGCATGCACAAGGACCGAGGGCCTGTCACCAGTACTACAAAACAAAACAAAAAAGCAACAGCAAAAACAAATAAATAAACTGAGAAAAGTCACAAAGTTGAGTTGATGAAGAAATTTGTATTTTCTTCTTACTGTTCATTTATTTAGCTCCTCTCAAAACCACTGGAATGACTGTGCACTCATTTACAAGAGACAAACCTTTAAAAGCCAAGAAAGTTAGCATTCACTAACTCTCCCTCTTTAATCTTCCTAAGGGGGAATTCCTTTCAGTTTTGGACAGGAAAGAACAAAATTGCCTGGTATTGCCAAGTTGGGGGTCTGAAGCCAGTTTTCTTGAAACTGATTTCTTAATCTGACCATAAAAGCTGCTGTGGAAAAGCTGAAGTAGCAAGAGCTGTTTTTTTGTTTTGTTTTGTTTTGTTTTGTTTTTTTGCTGATTGTGTAAAAATGCCCAAGAGATGCATCAGACCAGAGAAATGATCATTTGTTCTAATTAGGTTCAAACCACAGATAAACACACATCATCCAGAGTTCCACTCATTTAGGAGCAAGAGTGAGGCAGCAGGACCCTCACTGATTGGGATCTGTGTGAATTTCTTCCCTTGCAAGAGGTACCTGGGAGGGGAAGCTACAGGAATTTGGATCATCTGTGGCTTGATCCCAGAAGATAGACCACAGCATTCCAGTATTCTTTACAAATGTTCCTGGTGCTCATGGAGGTCTGTGATATTGGTTAAAAAAAATTTTTTTAAAACATTATCATCATAGTTTTCTAGCTGAATTAAACCCCTGTGCAAGCCTGCAGAAAATTGAGTGATATAAGGAGGCCCAACCCATGGAATATGGGGCTAATCACTAGGCAGGTGGTAAGATGGAGGTTGCTGGTTAAGGAAGTTGACCTCCTTTGGTATACTTGACCAGATATGCTGGTCTGACTTCTCATAGAAGTCCATGGATATATGGCTATGGTATGGCCAGTTCCCTCATCTCTGGTGTTGGTATGGACTCTTCCTACTAGACTGTATTAAGATCTGTAACCAGACTATTGTAAGAGAAAATAAAAACTCCTCTTCCTCCTTAAGTCATTTTGTCATAATTTATGGGCAGCATGCAGAATAACTGCAACACCATTTAAATCAGAATTTTAGATAAAACATGGAGAATCCTTTCAGTATAGAATGTATTCTAAATATTGCCTGAATATGCTACACTATAAAGGCATCCTTGTTTATTTTAAGTTTAAATGTAGTTTAAGCTGGGATTGTTGGTCAGTGATAAAGAATACTGCATAGTTCGCAAAGGGTCCTGAGTTGAAGTCCTAGCAGAAAGGAACAGGAGGGAGAAGAAGAAACAGAAGAGAGGGAAGAGAAGAAGGGGTTTAGAGAGAGATCAAATTAAATTGAGTTTCTGTGTTCTTAGAGCAGAAGCTAATAGTCTCTCCCCCTATTAGTTAAAAAATAACCTCTGGCTGCCTTCCTGCTCCAATACCAAGTTAAGTAATCACAATGCAGTAGGCAACATGGCCCACAGAGCCTAAAATTCTTGCCATCTCGTTCTTTGCCAGAACATTTGCTAACCCTTGACCTGAGGCAGCAACAGGACCTAGGTTACCTGTTGCCAGCCGTCACATGCCAGGACGACCATGGAACTAATGGTTCAGGGAGACCTGCCGGGACCTTCAGGAAAGGCTTCACATCTGACAAAAATTTTGGGTAGTTCATAGAAGTCCTTTTCTTCCTGTTGCCCTTTACTTATTTTCTTTCACTTGGGGAGGCTGGGATATAAGGATGTGGTGTGGCAGCTATTTTGTGCCATGAAACATTGCCAACTCCTAAGAAAATGGTAGCAAAGAATTATAACGAGCCTAATGCTTTCCAGGGATCACTTTCTCCTTTTATTCTTTTGCTTTGGGAGGGAGGAGTCGTCTGTGGATTCAACCTAGAGTCTCATGTATACCAATATATAGCACTGAATAGTCCCACAATTACACATTCTTTTTATTATTAATTATTTCAGATTTATGTGTTGATTCTGTGTGTGCCTCCACACACACACACACATACACTCTCACACCATAGCTCGCATATGGAAGTCGAGGACAACTTGCAGGACTCTTTTCTCCTTTCCACCATGTACACTCTGAATGTTGAACTCAGGCTGTCAAACTTGGTGGCACGCGCCATTACCTTCTGAGCTATTTTGCTGGCCCACTATCAAGTATTCTTACCATGGAGGTCTCTGCCATTGGTTGGAGAAAAAACAAATAAACAGACAAACAAACGCTATTTTCAATTTTATATTAAACAGTATTTTTCAGTTATAAATATATATAATTATCAGTAACATTAGCAGCATTTTTTCACCAAATGATTTATCAGACCTTCAAAGATGATTTACCCCACCCCACACATATTCAGTCCATAGCCCTTACAGTATCTGCTCAGAGTTCAAAAACTCATCTGAAACTCGTTCAAAAGACTCAGCATCTAAAACAGGCCTGGGGAAGAACCTGACTATGATCTACCATGGGACAAAATTCTTCTGTCTCCAGACCTGTGGGACAATAAAAGAAGCTTTGAAAATGAAATGCTAAGACAGGCGTGGGATGACAGTTTCAGCTATTACTGCTTTAAAAAAGGAAGATAGCAGAAGACAAAAATTAACTCACCAGTCCCAAGCAATTTTGAAACCTAGCTAAGAAAGCATTGAGTTCCAAGATCTGGAATAGTCCAGATTTGTGATGGTGACCTTTGACCTTGTGGTTTTCTAGCAATTCTGGAAGAATAATAGGGGTTTACACTAAATGGCTTTCTCAGGGTAGCCTGTCTGTACAGCACTGGAGGGGATGTGACAGTACTTTTTATTTCTTTCTTCAGTTGCTGGTAATAGTCTACAGTATTTCTGCTAGTACAAAATTTTGAAGCTGTTCGTAGAGCAGGACTCACTCCACCAGTCAACAGGTTTCTGGGCCTTTGAAAAGACCTCTTTGTGTTACTTTTTAATACTGTGAGGCACTAACAAAATGTTCAGATGCACCTTTAGTATTTCCCTTCAGAAATACTGTCAGAAAATCTAATTTTAGCTTTTTTAGTGGCATCTTTTACCATCTAGATGAACAAGAATTTTTCATTTCATGAAGTTCTTTTTCCAGTCTTTGCTTTACAATTTTCCCCATCCTATTTGTCTTGATTTTTCATTAGGAGCGTCCAGGAAAGCCAAGATGATTCTTCAGCACTTTATTAGGAAATATCTTCAGCCAAACACAAAGATTCATCTTCCCCCAGCTCTGTTTTCTAAAGAAATTTAGAGTAAATTTTAGCTGATCTTCTTAATACCACATTAAAATAATTTTCTTACATCCCATTTCTAAAATGTGTGTGCCTTATTTCCTTCTGAGTTCTCATCAGAAGGGTTATAATGTCCCCATTTTACCAACAGTCTGTACAAGATGATTTTTTAAGATAATTTGGTGATAAAATGATACTATGGGGAGACATATACAGATGAGAAGAGAATGAGTAGCCTTCAGGGACGGAAATAG